>OZ004709.1:65960271-67160271 GCA_963924515.1 Vespertilio murinus
GGAGGGGAGGGGAGGGGAGGGGAGGGGAGGGGAGGGGAGGGGAGGGGAGGGGAGGGGAGGGGAGGGGAGGGGAGGGGTGTGAGGACTTGGCATTCTAACTTAAGACTTAGGACATGTGAAGAGGAACCACCAAAGGGAACTGTGAAACAGCCGGTGATCCATGAGTCACCAGGGAGTGCATTATTCTGAAAGTGCTTAAGAATGAGGACAGGATCACTGAGTCAAATTCTGCTAATAGGTTATGTAAGGCCTGAGGATTTGGCAACTTGGAAATCATGAAAAGCCTTTTGTGTTCGTTAGGGTTCAACCAGTTAGGGTTCAAACAAAACAGAAAGAAAATATATGTTAGGCAGAAGGAGACATATCTTAGCTTTATTGTGTAAGGAAGTGGCTTCTGCAAGTGTGGGGGTTAGCTAGGTAGTCTGAATTTGAAAGACTATTGGGAAAAACAGGCTGTCACTCACAGGCATGTGCTGAAGCTTGTTTGCACAGGCAAATTTTTTTATTTTTATTTAGAGACACTTTAAAGCCTTCAACTGATTGGATAAGGTCAATCATCACGTAAAATGTCTCCTTAGCCAAAAAAAAAAAAAAAAAAAAAAAAAAACCTGATTCTGGACTTCAGTCATATCTACAAAACATCTTCACAGGAACACTTAGATTACTGTTTTATGTACTGTCTTCGCCTAACCAAGTTGACTCATCAAAAGACTGTCATGCTCCAATAAGACCAGCTTGCATGGACTGTGGGAATAAAAATGAAGTGGCTTCAAGAGAATGGAAAGAGAATGGGGAGATAACGAGTGTAGAGAATTATTTCTAAGAGTTGTGCTAAAAAGAGAAGCAGAGAAATGGAGCAATGACTGGAAGAAAATTGGGCCACGGATTAAGTGGCTAGCATAGGATGTTAGATGAGACCATTAGTGGAGAGGAGCTTGATGAGTTAGAAGCTACAGTGTTAGACAGTCATCTCCATGGATACAGAAATGACCATGAATAAGTAGGAATGGCAGAGAGTGAGAGTGAATCAGTAGACATGCTCCAGGTTTGGGATGTGGCAATAGTGCGTGGTAATATCAGGAGGGGGAGTGGAGTTACAATCGGTTGACATTAAATTCAAAGCTGGGGCAGTAAGAGCCTTAGGGAGGGAACAGAAGTGAATAGTCTGGAAACAGTCATGAGAAGCAAAGAGGACACACACCAGACTTCAGACCCAGCATGAGGATTTTGGGAGCTAACAGCTCCCTCTTGAGAGTCTGCACAGAAAGGAGTGTCTTCATATGAGATCCAGATCCGAGAGCAAACAGGTGAGGGAAATGTTCAGGGAAGTTGAGAGTTTAAGGAAATTGCTGATGACTGATGGTGAGTTTCAGAAGACTGGAGGATGGGAGATGATGTCAGTAAGGGATTTTTCAGAGCTGGGGGCGGGGCCCTGGAGTGCCTGGCATAGGAAGGGGTAAAGGGCACATGGGGATTGGCTCCATGGTTTCCAGGGTGAGCTGGTGGGGAAGCTATGAGCACTGAGGGATAGGAAAGGGAGGCTGAGTCTTGCCGAAAGGGCAACACGTTCTCAGGCCCTGTTGTCATTTTTACTGGTGGGGATGTAAGAACAGGAAAGATGTATCCCAGCACTCTATCCCTCCAGGCCTCAGTTTCCTCCTTAGAACAAGAATTGGGCTGGAGAAATTATCCTCTGTGGCTCACTCCAGCTATGTCACCCTGTGATTCTAAATCAGTCTTTCAAATTAGCTACGTAACTTTGGTTTGGCCTAAAGCCCTTTGATTCTCAGAACATTAACTTGTTGCAACTCTTTGGCCTTTTGTCAAAAGCACACTTAACCCCTTCTTGACCTCATCCCATGGCAGGACTGCAAGATAACAAATACACTACATTAGGTCTACACCAGGCTCCTCTAAGAACAAGAGGCACCAAAAAAGGTGGTTACCTTCCTGTTTTAGGTATTTATAAAACTACATTAAACTTCTAAACTCTATTTTATTCAGACCTCAGAAAGCTGTATCCAGGAAATTAAAAGCCCCTTACTGCCCTTGCCCTGCCCCCTTTGACACTTCAAAAAATTCTGATTCTTTTAAAAAGTCATCCTAGAGTCCTGCCTAGTAGCTCAGTTGGTTTGAGTGTAGACATCATGGGAATGTGGAGGGAGAGAGAAGGGCATTCCCAGTAGAAGAAATGGCAAGGATCAAGGTCTAAAACAGAAAAATGCCTAGTATCTTACTGATCTATTTAGAACAGTCTCTCATAAATACCCATAAATGTTTATTTATATAATGTACCTCAACCACCAATAATGGATAAATCCTAATAAAACATTATGAATACAAAGTATTTTAATTTCATGCACACGATGGACAATAGTGACTCCTGGAAGTAACAAAGTCTATCAGAAAACCTTACTGTGCAGCTGTGATGTTCCAGACCTCCCCTGTTGGGGAAATATATAAATTGAATACAGAATTGTCCTTAAAGAGTTCCCAACTAGTAGGAAAAACAGAAAATTAACAATGGTATAATGTTATAAACATATAGCCGGAGATGTGTGAACTGTATTATTATAGCCACATAAAAAGGAGCAATATCTGTTTTCAAGGTCTATTTCCAATTTCATCCTCTTGGAGGGAAGAAATATGCAGCCTTAAGCAGCACTTGGGTTAACTACTAGGCTGTGAGAAGTTCATCTACCATATAGTTTTCAGATCCAGAGACTGTATTTTAATCATTCCCACCACAAAAAAAAAAATTACACAATTATGTGACATAATAGAGGTGCTGACTATCACTACAATGGCAATCATGCTACAATATATAAATGTATCAGATCAACATCTCATACATCTTCAATTTACATAAAGTTACATGTCAAATATATTGCAATTAAAATAAATAAATGAATAAATAAAATGTGTCTACCATAATAGTTTAAGTTATAATTGTGGTTTGCATTATATTTCTATTGGAAAGTGCTGCTGTTGAGATTTCTAGAAAAACAGACCATTCATTTGGCATTGTGATTCTCACACTGTGATCCCCGCAGATCAGAAGCATCAGCATTATTTGGGGGTGGGGGGAGTTGTTGATATGCAATTGCCAGACTCCTCCCCAAATCCCACAGAATCAGGATCTCTGGGTGGGGCCCTGCCATCTGTCTCTCTCTTTTTTTTATATTTTTATTGATATTTTACAGAGAGGAAGGGAGAGAGAGAGAGCCAGAAACGTCGGTGAGAGAGAAACATCGACCAGCTGCCTCTTGCACACCCCCTACTGGGGATGTGCCTGCAACCAAGGTACATACCCTTGGCCAGAATCGAACCCGGGACCTTTCAGTCCGCAGACCGACGCTCTACCACTGAGCCAAACTGACCTCGGCATGCCATCTGTCTCTTAACAAGCCCTCCAGGCTTTTTATCCAGTGGCTGCTGTGGCCAGACACAGAGGTGGAAGCACACTTCATTCATGCTTTTAAAACTGGTGGACTGGGAATACAATAATTGGAGGTAAAGAAATCAACTTTCTCTGAGGACCAGGTTTACTAAATTGCTAAGTGATTTAAAATATTAGTTTTCATGTATAAAATGTTGTTTGTTTGTTTTTTTAAAATAGGTTTAAATATTGAAGCAAGATTAAGCTGTTGGGCCCTGCAATGTGGGGCAGGTTGAAAGGGAAGTGAGATAATTAGTTTCCCATTATGGTTTAAAAGGAAGGACTGAGGAACTCGACCTTATAAGTTAACGTTTCTTAAATTTTATTCTAACTATTTGATTCTAAGTCTGCACCACACCCTGTGTGGTAGGCATTATTATTAACTTCATTTTACAGATAAGGAAACTGAGCCAGCAAGGTTATTAGCTGGTCAAGGCCACACCTGCCGAAGCCAGAATGAATCAGGCTACAGAGCCCAGAGGCCTTAACCATTGTACCACTCTCTTGCATACAGCTCAGGCGGTATCTGAGCTCAGCTGTAGGCGTGGGTATTTCTCCATTAGTTATTCCCAGTTGCTGTTAGAATCACCTATGGATACTTCAAAAATGCACTGCTGCCTGGGCTGCACCAACTGGAGATTCTAATGTCATTGGTGTGAAGCGGTCCAGGTGTGATAAGAGGTCCCCTAGGATCTCCCAAACAACTTCCATTTGACAGATGATGAAGGTGAGGCTGGGAAATGCACAGTGGGACAAGTGGGCAGTGGCTAAGGTCAGGCTCTATACATTAGGCCAGGGCTTCTCTAACATAGAGGCACCCCCCACACACACCCCAGAATAACCATTTTAAATGAAGGTTCTGAACCGCTGCGTGTGCCTTCAGGTTCTGTAGGATCCAAGAGAAGGTGTGCTACTGTCCAAGGATCACACTTGGTCTTTGAGTTGTGCTTGGTCTAGATGCGCTGACCCATGTGACGCTGTCTTGGCTCCTTAGGGAGTGGTGACTTCCCAGCAGCTGGGATGAGTGTGGGAAGGGGCTGGGGTACTTTGCCCAGGGGCAAAGATTGGGTTTCCGGATATCACAGACCTCATCCCCTGAGCTCCTCCCAGGCCCCGCCCAGGATGAATGCCTGGAGCAGAGTAGGAGTTCAGTTGCTGAGAAAACTTCAGGAGCTGAAAGAGAAAACACACACAGCACACACACACACACACACACACACACACACACACACACACACCTCTCCAGTGACCCCACCTTCTCCAGTCTATTGCCCTTCTCTCACCCAAGCCTCGCCTCGTGCCTGGGTTCCTCTCCCCTTCCCACTCCCGCCTGCTGTGCCAGGACAGGGACAAGCTACTTCGTCCTCCCCGGGACCTCCTGGCTTTCCTGGCCACGCTGGAGGGTCGGACAGCGCGATGCAAGTGTTGCAATGTGCACTTTCCACCCACTCCTCTACAACAGCCTTCACCGCCACTAGGACTCCCGACTCCAGTCCTGCTGATTTCTTCTCCCGCTCCCTGAGACAATCAAGGCCTTAGATGGGCCCAGAATGGAGGCTTTTTGCTCCCTGCACTGCGGCTTTCACCCTTCCCCTCCATCCCGCCCAGGGCTCTTCCCAAGCACGTGGAGGGCGAGTCCTGTCCTCTATGCACCCCCCCACCCCAAAGGCTGCCCCCAGCGCTGCTTGGCAGGACTCCGAGGCCCCGGGGAGGGGAGGCGGGGCGCCGCCAGGAGCCCGGGGTCCGCAACCGGGGCCGGGATAGAGACGCAGCGCGGCGCCCAGAACAAGGCACGGGAAAGAGATAACTGCGCGTTAGGGGAAGTGGAGTGTTCCGGGTCTTCCTTTGTGATGTGTACATCGCCGCCGCCACCACCCTTGGGCAAACTTCAGCACCTAGAGTCCCTTCCCTCCCCCCTTTCTCCCCTTCCCCGCCCCCCCCTCCCGCACAGGACAATGCGCTCCCCTCCCCCCACCTCCCCGCCAGCCCAGGTTCCGGCCCATCAAGTCTGGAAATGAGACGATCCATCAGCTGGTCCACAGAGCCCGCCGGAGGCGTCCCCCATCTGTGCTCCTCCACTGGTCCCCCCGGGAATACGGCGCAGGGGCCGCTGGAGAGGCTCCCGACCTCCGGGGGGCCGGGGGGTGAGGTGGGAGAGGGGGATGCATCGCTCCCAGTGGCTTTGGTGACCGGGGCTCCAAACCTGGCTGAATCCAAAGGCTGTGGGCGAGGCGGTGGCCACAACCTCTACAGACCCAGCTGTTTTGCTGACAACTGAAAGAAGAAAAAAAGGGGGGGGAGAGAAAAAAGAAAACAAAAAGAGAGAGAAGAAGAAGAAGAAGAAGAAGAAGAAGAAGAAGAAGAAGAAGAAGAAGAAGAAGAAGAAGAAGGGCCCCGGATGAATTAGAAACACAAAGAACCTCTAGGGGAAGAAGTAGGTTTGGGCCTCCAGGCCGCACGCGGGTGCCGCCGGGGCTGCTGGGCGACGCGCGGCTCCAGCCAGCAAACCTGGGAGGCGGGGATCTGGGGGATCTCCCGGCCTGGGCAAGGCCGGGCGCCCGCGAATTCGCCTGTGAATTAAAAATGACCATGGAGTGGCCAAGGAAACATCTGGATGTAGTGCTTTCATTTCCTTATTTTGAGACTTAGTGTCCGTTTAACTTTGAAGAGAATATCAGGAGGGTCTCCAGGGCGTTTCGGGAGTGCGGCCTCCCGGAGTTCGTGCCTGGCCTGGTCCTTGGGAGAAGCGGGAAGAGGCGGGGACAGGCCACCTCGGGCAGCCGCGAGCCGCACCCTAAGGGGGCTCCCCGGAGAGAAAACCGGGGCGTGCAGCCGGGGCCTTGGGGCAGCGTCGGTGGACTTGCCGCTGAGAGATGGATCGGACAGCATTTAGATAGATGGTTAGGTTTCCTTCCAGGTGCGACTTAACTTAGGGTACATAAAGCCCTCCGCTCCTCGCCCCCACCCCCACCCCAGATTAAAAAATCAAAACCAAACCCTAACCTCCGGGCCCTGGGCCTCGTGCAGGCCTGACCGCTCCGGGGATGTTTCAGTCCCCTTCTCTCGGCCAGAGCATATCTGGGCAACGGGGACTTTCGCGAAGGGGCCCCGGGGAGTCAGTCCACCTCCTCCCCGCCGGTTCCGGTTCCAGGGCCGAACCCGCCGCGATCCCCAGCTCTGGCCAACCCCGCCCGCAGGGCCGCCGCCTCCCGGCCGCGCGCCCGGAGCCTCTGTCTCAGCCTGGGGGGCAGCTCTTCCCCCGGACAACCTCTCGCGGGTCCCGGAGGAGCTGTCCCAGGGCCCACTTGTGGTCAGGATCCCCGCGAGGCTCGGGCCTGGAGCGCAGCATCCCCCCGACTTTGCTCCTGGAAACTGGGCCCCTGGGGCACCTCGGGGTCATTTTCTTTCCTTGTGGATGCGGCACTGGAGGTTTAAAAAGGAAAGAGAGAGAGAAAAGGAGAGAAGTGATTAGGATGCTTCTGTAACCGGCCTCCCCCCTCTCCCTTGTTGAACACCCTACACCGCACCCTAAGCTCCCTGACTTTTCTTAGGGTGGGAGAAGGACTCGAAAAGACTGGAGGTGGGAGAGCCGCCTGATCACACCGCCCACACTGCCCGCCCAAAGCAGGCTTTGCGGGGACTTCCTGGGGATGGGGGATCCAAAGAAAGTCTCTGCCAGGGGCTCTCTTCCTCTTTTTTTTCCCCCCCTTCTTTTTTCTTCTGAACCTTAAAGCCCCTGTCGCTGTAGCGGGAACTTGGTCAACCCAGCACTCTCAGAATTGACCCTCCTTTCCGGCTTTGGCGCCCGTGTGTGTGTGTGTGTGTGTGTGTGTGTGTGTGTGTGTGTGTGTCCTCTTTGCAGCCGGGCAGGGGTTTTCTCTCCCACCTCTAAACCCGGAGCAGCTGCGCGAATGTGCCATGCATCTAGGCTTTGGTCTTCTCACAGCTCCATTCACTACCACAGAAGATTTCAGCTCTGGAGTCCGCGGCCCCAGCGCCCTCCAAGCTCCTAGCCCTGAGTGCAACCAACCCCACCTGCCAAGGTGCCACCCAAGGTAACGCCGCCGCCGCAGGCCGCAGGCTGTGGATCCTGACCAGCGAATACTTCTTGCACATTGAAATAGTACACTTTAACAATGGAATTACCAGCATTTCCCCCCTAAAGGAATTGCTCAGAACACTGCCCAGCTAATGTCATGCCTAGTATGACATGTGGTCCTGGAGGGGTCCTTTAAGAAAGGCATGTTGAAGCCACAGGAGAAGCTAGTGGAGTCATAAAGGCAGAACTAACATATTGCTCCCTGAGTTGCCATGCCAGCCCCTTTCCAATACTGAAGACTTCCCCCTTCCTATTCTGGGGGTTGTGGGGAGAGCTGGAGGATGTCTTGCAATGTTTTCACAAAAACAGTCATAAAACAAACCAAGCTTACAATATGAGAACACCCAGGGGCCTCTCAGGACCTCAGCTGTGCACCAGCAATGCGTCCTCTGAAGCACAATAAACCGGCTACCCTACCTCTCCCCGCACACCCCAAGGGTAATTAATATCAATTTTCCTTAGTTCCAACACATCGTTAGTGAATATGCAGAGAACTTCAAAGAGATACTTAAAAGAGTAGGTAACTGGGAACTAGAGACCCCTGTATCACATCATAAGAAGATTTTAAGAAATTCAAGTAGCGAACTATTTTAAATGATCCACAGCCTCCCTTAACCTTAGGCCCATTGAGGTAGTTGTTATTTCTTAAAGAAAATACTTTTTAAAATATATTTTTTAAATTCTCAATTGGCTCTTTTATTTTATAGAAAGGCACTCGTACTCTGTCCTAAATTAACATTTTCCTCTCTGTGAGGAAAGGATGGTACTCCATGGCCTAATCATTTACACATTGAAGCTAGTGGTAACCAGTTTAAAACGGATCCGAGCAGTAAACTAATTCCCATATTGACAGAGAAAAACATTTCTTTACTATTGAACTTTTTGGGAGTGATGGCCTGGCCTCATCACATGCTTGCTCAGGGTTTGTTACCTGGACATTGTGCCCTGCATTCCAGCCTGTGAAGGCATTTATTCTAAATGAACTCATGAAAGGCCATTTTCTAAGAATTTAGCATAAACACACGTTGCCAATGAAAGGGGTATTTTCTGGTGCCTTGTCTCCTCTGCTGTTACCCTTATTGCAGAAACAGCTCTTGTTTCATTAAAGTGGAAGCAGGAGATGCCCCTGAAATGAAAGGATGAGGGTCATTTCATCAAGGACATATGAGCTGAGTGCATTGCAGACCCAAACTCAATGTTATGATTCTTTCCAAATATTCAGCACTTTGCAATCAGCTTTCTGAGTCTTTCCAAATATTCCAGGGTCTGGCAATTTATGCACAAAGTATTATTGCATATACTTACTACTTTTCAGTTCCTATTTCCAAAAGGGGTTTCTATCCTAGAAAGGGTTTCAAAGGTATTCAAAGGCAGTGATTAAATTAAATGAAATAATTCTTTAGTGATAAGCTGAGCACAAGGAAATGTTTTGCTAAATAGTAATTTTGGCCAAAAAGCTGTGTGCATTTCATCCAGTGTAAATGATCCCTGTTTCTGTTATCCATCTTTCCACATTCTTTCATTCTCTCCATCTTTTCTCTTCCTTCCTCCCTCTGCGCCTGTGTGTGTGTGTGTGTGTGTGTGTGTGTGTGTGTGTGTGTACAAGCGTGCTTGCTGGTGCTGATGGGGACATTGGAGCCACATGCATTTTTACATTTCACTGTAGACTGAAATATCAACAAGCCAAATTTCAGCTGCAAAAAAACTAACTTTACCCTTTTGAATCGTATAAACATGTTTTCTAATTAGCATTTGTTCCTGATTTTTGTGCTTTTGTTTCTTGATTCTACAAATACAAATCAATTGCTTATACAATCCAGTAGAAAGAGATATACCTACCAATTTAAATATATGGTTTTATTTAGGATACTTTTTCATATGCCATTATTTTGCATATGCCATATGCAGGTAAATTATCAGATAAATAGGTTAAATTGGGGTTATGTAGTCTATAAAGCATTATGGGATAAATATGGAAGGATAAAAGAGTTACATTTTTGCACTGACTCTCTTTTTAACATATATTTCTTCCATCTGCATTGTCCTTCCTTGCTTTTCACAACAGGACAATATTTCCATTTCTTTCAAGACCCATCTTCTGCAAGTGGCCTTCATTGGTTGATTCCACCCCACCCAGGGTTGGCAGTCTTACATTCTCTTTCCCTAAACATCCCTGCACACCTTGTGCCAGGCAAGCCCATATCTTCATGTACCCTCTTCTTTTCCCTCCTCCAAATGGAAGTTTTACACACTCAGGGGGCTTTCCCCCACTTCTATAAAGAAGCAATCACCAAATGGTATGAGACTCACAAAGGCTAATTCAATAAGTATATTAATTGAAGAGAATCCTTCAAAGGTCTTAGAGGATCTAGAGGAGATCCCAAAGCCAACTTGCTTGGTCATACTTACCTCTGATATTTTGCATTGACCATCAGCAGCAATGATGCAAACTGACACAGCCATCAGCCATATGAATGTACATATTTCTATCAGAAATGAAGAATGGAGCAAATTCTGAAACACCTTTTTGCTATTTAAAAATATTATTTAATGGTAAGTTTTGCTCCTTTATTATCTCTTTGGTAATTTAAAAACTGACTTTTTCTTTCCAAAAGGATGATTAGAAAGTTGTGTAATTGGTGTAGCTGAAATTTGTAGGTATAATAGTTTAATTCCTATTACAGCATAAGAATCACTGGGAATAAAATGAATAAATTAATGGGTATTTGTTAGCTATGTTTAAGATGAAGCTCCTAAAAGGTCATTAAATTAATTATGTTTGAAGATGATAATTCCAGGAAGAAAGGGTTAAAGTTGCTTTCATTTTTTCCCTTTTAACTCTTTAGAGTACTCTCTTGTGTCAACAAAGCAATTATTGGTGTCAGATATGAAGGAAACCATTTTCAAAGGAATCGCCATCTGACATATAAATCAGCTCTCTTACTTGTATAATGGTATTTGTTTATCTGTGGGTTTCCAAAGCACCAAGCAGAGTGTAGGTAGTAGATATTCAGTTAATATTGATAGGCTAAATTGATTTGTCTTTCATTTTTAATGTTTTATATTCAATGGCTCACTTTGCCTATCCAGCCATCTCCTGAGCTATTATGCCATTTTTCAAGATGAGGTACACTAAAATCTGTGCAATGAAAATAGTGAAAACTGAACTGAAATCTAAAATCTATTTGTTTGTTTTATCACTAAAGTATTGGAGGAATAGAAAGAGAGAGACAGAGAAAATCTAATGGCTTCATTACATATGTCTCATTGTTTTCTAGTTTTTATAGCACTACTAGGAAAATAATAATTGCTAACATGATAGAGTGCTAATGTGACAAATTGTAAGGCATGTATATTTATAGCTTCCACTCTCAACTGATGATAATTGATTTTGTATGAATCAGAATTTGCTCCAATTATTTTATATATAATCATTTATGAAAAGTTATTTCTTAAATATATTTTTATTTATTTCAGAGAGGAGGGGAGAGGGGGAGAGAAAGAGGGAGAGAGAGAGAGAGAGAGAGAGAGAGAGAGAGAGAAACATCAGTGATGAGAGAGAATCATTGATCAGCTGCCTCCAGCAGGCCCCCCACTGGGGATGGAGCCCACATGCCCGGCATGTGCCCTTGACTGGACCCTTCAGTCTGCAGGCCAACGTTCTATCCATTGAGCCAAACCAGCTACAGCAATTTATGAAAGGTTCTTGAGAAATGTTTGGATAAAATATCAAAATACAGATATAAATATATAGGTGCAAAATATGTATCTAACTTTTAATAGAGGAATAGGTTTGAGAAAATAATTACAGACATTATGGAGCAAATATTGTATCAAAATATTAATTTATTTAAAACAGCATTCTATACATTTCAGAAATGTGAATTAATGATAGAGTTTAGATTTCAGCTTGTTATTTGGTCACCAAGTAAAGATTTTTATGGAAATAAAAATATGGTATGTTTTGGAATCAAAGTATTATATAAGAAAAAATAAAGATGATCCCTACAAAGTCAAAGCATGTGATTTTTCTATTTTAATTCTAACTGACCATGTGACATTTAGGAAGGTCATTTAATTTATCTGAGCTTTAGTTTTAGGACATATACAACCACAATAAGGTATGTCTTCTCTTGCCTGCCTTCTAAAGCTATAGGAGTATAAAATTTGACAATGGCCCTTTATATCATTATTTTCTGACCTTATATTACTGATAATTCACATAATGAAACACTTTAAGAAATAAAATATTTGGATATCATTACAATTGATGAGGACTGCATGTTTGTTGCTGAAATAGCTATATTCTGACTCTGACTTACAGAGAGGAAAAAAAGGTTAGCTACCAAGAATATAAATATAGGAGTTAGCTCAGTAGTATTTGTTTTTCTGCCCCATTAGGTGCTGAACAGTAATATCAGTGTGTGTGTGTGTGTGTGTGTGTGTGTGTGTGTGTGTGTGTGTTGTGTGTGTGTTTATATAACTGTTAAATATTACTAAGAGACCCTAGGTGACCCTCACAAACTTCAGGTTCACTTACATTCCTCTTAGCACAGCAAATACAATATAATGAATGACGGTAGGTAAATGACCCTAGAGTTCAGAGTGCTCATGCAGTCAGACAGCAGAACTCATGGGAAGGAAGCTCTATGGATATACTGCATTGACTGATGGCCTTGTATGGAGAGGCAGCAATTTAACTTTAAACCCACGAGCTCATTGTGAGCAGGGAAGAGGAGATGTCTCCCAATGCAGAAAACGGTTGCCATAGCATTTTCCCTCCCTCTTACTGCCTACTCCTCCACCCCTAAAGCAGCAACAATTTGTGCTCTAGTATTTTCTTTCAGGAGCCAGATGCATTTTCAGAAGCCAGGACTCCAGTCATGTAATTGTGATATCTACGCCACCTACTAAATGTTTTTGGTAAGGATATCAAATAAGTCCATTAAGTTTCTCAGGACAGAATCATCTTTGCGGATGGAACTGCCGAATAGGAAACAGACTCAGAGAGAATTTTAACCCCCGCCCCCAATCTCATTGGTCCTCTGCACAATCCAAGCCACAATCACTCCTGCAACACAACTCACTCCTTTCAGCACTCAAAGCCCCGGACAGCTCCCTCGCCGCGCTGTTCATTCCCCTGCAGCGCAGGATCCTGTTCCGCCAGCGTTGGTCGGCAGGGTGCCGCAGCAGACACCAAGTCCTCCCCAGAGCTTGCAGAGCACGCGCTCCATCCCTCCTCCCTCTCGGCGCCCCCGCCACTGGCTCACCCCAGCTCACTCCAGACGCGACTTTAAGGGATTCCCTCTCGGACGGCCTCTGCAGCAGCACATCTGGTCTCATTCGCTGCAAGGCAACCATGGATCTCCGAGGAAGAGCCGTTCTCAGCTTTAATAGACTTCGAGTTCTCCTAATGCTGTTCCGTGAGTAACGTTTTGGCGATCGCGAGGGCCGAGTGCAGTCTTTTGCAGAGAGCCAGCATAGTAAATAAAGTCTGCAGCT
The DNA here is from genome assembly GCA_963924515.1 of Vespertilio murinus. Classification (NCBI taxonomy): domain Eukaryota; kingdom Metazoa; phylum Chordata; class Mammalia; order Chiroptera; family Vespertilionidae; genus Vespertilio; species Vespertilio murinus. The sequence continues at coordinate 65,973,312 of OZ004709.1, forward strand.
TAAGATGTGGCCCATAACATTTTACGTGGTTTTTGTTTTGTTTTGTTTTTTAGGAGGAGGTGGGGGGTGAGGATAAGAGTGGAAGGAGGGGGCAGAGGGCTTCCCTGCTAGGGGCAATGAATTCCCCAGAAAGCCACACACCTGTATGCCATATCCCAGACAGTGCTATACCGGCCTGTTCGTGGGGTCAGAGCATTGGCAAGAAAGATTTGGTTTAAAATCCTAAGATTTAAAAAAACAACAACAAATGCCAGTCCGGCTATAAATGAGTAAAGGCTTCCTTTTAAACTTTATTTCTGTTATAAATTAACAGCAATGGGTTTGAATTTGTTGGCACTAGGTTAGAGAAAAGGCTCGCAGGTCGCACAGCTTTCGGGAACATTGTCACCCCAGAGCCCGCAGACCAAGACTTCCAACCATTTGCCACCAGACCCGTGGGCTCAGGGAGCCTGGAACCGATAGGATTTTTCCCCCCCGCAGATACAATGGCTCGAATCACGGCAGAACAAGAAGTGGAAAATCTCTCAGGCCTTTCCACTAACCCTGAAAAAGATATATTTGTGGTGCGGGAAAATGGGACGACCTGTCTCATGGCAGAGTTTGCAGCCAAATTTATTGTCCCTTATGATGTGTGGGCCAGCAATTATGTCGATGTAAGGAACCTTTTCCTTCCCAGCTTGCTCCTAGGGCTCCAGGGGCGAAGGGCACCCACCCTCAATGCCCTGTGAAGGCCTGGGTCGCCTGCCTTGCCCCCCTGGCCACTGCAGGCTGCTCCCGAATGCTGCATGGGGGTTCCGGCTTGTAACGCCTTCTGCTCGCTCTGCCTGCTTTGAAAGTAACCCCCTCTCTCTCTGCTTCCCTAACGGCGGGGTCTGCACGTAGAGCCTCTAACCGCATGTTCCCAGACCTGGGATCACGCGCGCAAAGGAGAGCCCAGGCGTGCAACCTGGAGTGTGGACGCGCCGCCCTTTACAGCCCCCACTGGGGCCGGGCGCGCTGAGGGGGTGCGGGGCGTCTGTGTTCCCAGCTGATCACGGAACAGGCTGAAGTCTCACTGACCCGGGGAGCGGAGGTGAAGGGCCGCTGTGGTCACAACGAGTCGGAGCTGCAGGTGTTCTGGGTGGATCGCGCGTACTCGCTCAAAATGCTGTTTGTGAAGGTAACTCGGAGCCCAGGGGCGCGCAGACTCTCCCGGGAGGGTGTGGGCAGGGGCCGCCCCTCAGATTCTCCACCCAGAAGCCGCAGGGGCGATTGATGCGCGCCTTCTCCGCTGGGCAGGAAGGTCACAACACCTCCAAGGGCCCCGAGGCGACGTGGAGGCTGAGCAAGGTCCAGTTTGTCTACGACTCCTCGGAGAAGACCCATTTTAAAGACGCAGTCACCGGTGCGTAGAGGTCAGCAGGGCTGGGGAGGGAGCCTGGGGAAGCGCGGACACTGCGGAAGCACAGGCAAGGAGGCCGCATTCCTCAGGAAATTCGGAAATTTTCTGGAAACCGGTCCTGGCTTTGCGCTCCCAGGCATATTCTCCAACGCGGAGGAAGTGGAGGCACCCAGTGGGTCCTCCTGAGCTCAGGCCTGTGCATGCACCAGGAAACCAAGTAGGCACTCCTGGCCTGATGCCAGATGAGAGTCTCCTCTGGGGGCCCGACCTCTCCTGGCTGCCTGGGGGCGACCTCTTAGGATCTGTCCTTTCGAGGGGCGCAGGGAAGGACAAAAAAGCTGCACAATTTTCTGCTCTCCGTATTCCTCCTTCTCATGCGCTAAAACGTGAAGGGAGCGTCTGACTTTCCCGTCAGGATCTGATGCCTTCCTTCAGTATCTTTTTGCGCAGGGCAGCAGAGCTCCCACCGTCTGCAGTCATCCGCTGAAGCCATCCCAGAGTGCATTCTGCACCGTGGCCTAATTTATGAGCTGTTTCTGCCCATCATTTTTAACAACTCACCCAGATTCTCCAAAAATACCGTGGTCAGAGGAGTGTCCATTCCTCAAATAACAAAGTTTGTATTTCCAGGCACCGTCAGCGACCACATTTAAATGCATTGATTGGTTTTCTCAATTGTCTAATATATTCACAAGGAGGCCTTCGATCTCCTGAGCACCTGGGCTGGGAAAAGATTTGTATTGAGCACGTGAAAGAATACCTGTGTCATCTTTCCCTTCTCGCCCCCTTTATCATCACAGTCAAAAATAAAAGGGCGTTTTTAAAAATTTTCATAAAAATTCACATTCAAGCATTTTCCCAGGGTGTCTGCCCAGGACACAAGAAATCTTGCTTTGTGAGGAAGATATTTTATTCTTTGGGGGCCAGTGTGAAATGTGGCAAACGGAGTCACTGTTCTGGGTCTTTGGGATCTGTGTGGCTAGGTTTTATAGAGTGAAAAGGGTTGGGTTTTTAGGTATCCTGCTCCTTTTCTCAAAAGAAACTCCAAAATTTTCCCAAATTCCAAATGAGTGTTTAAGGAGCTCCTGCTCATGAAGAAATGGGTGTATGTGCCCTTGGACACTACCTGATGCCACAGGCAGAGCCCCAGCTCTGGCCACACAGAGGGTTGGACGAGGTCTGGAGCTGACAGACAAGAGCCGTTTCCCTGGCTGGGGAGGTTGGGAGCCAGGAGGGTTCTGCCAGCCAGAGAGGCCTAACCTTTGCTTGGGTTTTCCCCGCAGCTGGGAAACACACAGCCAACTCCCACCGCCTCTCTGCCTTGGTCACACCAGCCGGGAAGTCCTATGAGTGCCAGGCTCAGCAGACCATTTCACTAACCTCCAGCGATCCGCAGAAGACGGTCACCATGATCCTGTATGCAGTCCACATCCAGCCCTTTGACATCATCTCTGATTTTGTCTTCAGTGAAGGTAGGTTGTGGGGGTGATAATAGGAGGAGGTACGAGAAGGCTGGCATCAGGATGGATGTGGAAGGGGGCCTGCCAAGGGGCCCAGGCTGCAGCTTGGATTTCCTCCAGGCTGACATGACACTGTCTCCTTCTGTAATATTTTCCTAAGACTGAAGGCTGAAAACTGGATCATACCAACCTTCTTCAATGTCTCCTTCTTCTTCCCTCTCTCCCTCCCCCCTTTTCATTTAATTCTTCCCTCTCTTCTTTTATTATTATTATTATTATTATTATTATTATTATTATTATTATTTATCTTTCCCTTCCCCCTTTCCTTTGCCAAAAGGGGAACCTTGGTAGGGAGAAAGGTAAAAGGTAAGAAAATCAGCTTGGAAAAATATAAACAATTTCTGTTTAAATCTTTTCAATCAAGAAACAGCTAACAATCTCAGAGAGCCATAGGTTAGAGAAGGGCCTTTGCTTCTGTGGCCTCAGTTTCTCCATGTTCTCTCAGACACTTTTAACTGTAGTTTCTACCACTATGAGTCCAAGTTTATGTGTGGCTAGAATGCAAAAGTTGTGTGTGTGTGTGTGTGTGTGTGTGTTGCATGCATGAGATCACAGAAAGAGAATTATGAAGACCTGCCTCCATCCAGCACTCACTATGTGGGAGAGATACCCACAAGGCTCAAGAGAGGCCTGGGTCCCAGACCTGCTCTCTCTGGGTTGTAGAGGAAATGAGCTTCTCCATGTGTGTTAGCCCCTGAGAGGGCCTCGGGCAGGTTCAGGGCACCTCCATTCTCCTGGTTCTCTGCCTCCCAGCAGAGGCAGGGCATGAAGAGAGCTCACCTTTCTGCAATTGTTCAAGTCTAGCCACACTTTACACTGGGCAAATGTAAGGCAAGGGAATTCTTCAGTTCACGTGTTCTCTCTCTCTTATCTGGGAAAGGTTGTTCAAGACAGGTATATATTCTGTTGAATCCTTGTGGTTAAAAATGGAGAGAAATTCTCATTGCTTTATGGATGACTTTTGGGGGGGGGCTCTCCAGGTGAATACAGTTATTCCAATGTTCAGGATATTAGAGAGTCCTCATTTGTGTCACACACAAATCACTGTCATTTCCCAATGAACCCAGCTTTCATAAAATGCACCTCCCACTCAAACCAAACTGAATAGATCCACCCCACCACCACCACCACATGATCATTTAGAAGGCATTTGAAAATTCCTATGTTCTTGTTAGAAGGACCTGCTTCTTTTTCATCCTCATGTGGTTAGCAGCTCATACAGTGCTTGGCACATTGCAGATGCCCAGCTAACTTTGGCTGAATTGATATTCGGAAGCTGTGCACTCAATTAATAGAGACTTCCAAATGCTTCCATGCAAGGCGAGTTAGAATCTAATTGATTTAGTAAAACAGCACCACACTTAACTGTTCTCACAGAAGGATGGTGTATTCCATTTTAATGTATTTTATACAAAATTGAAACTAAACTCTGTGTCAAGACCTCTATGTTTTTTTTTTAAATCTGTTTGATTACAGAATTATTTATGCATGTAATAATGTCTGTCTTAAACTAAAAATATTAAAAATAATTAAATGTAATTGGATTTGTGATTATTGATGATCAGGAATTTATTATGAAGTTATTGGATTGTGTAGTATCAGTCCCCAGGGTCTCTATCATAGATGCTTTTGAGTTTATATGGGTCCTTTCAATAGTCTCTAGTGCCTTCTGTGTGTTTTGTTTTGTTTTTTCTTTGTTTGTTGTTTGTTTGCTGGTCAGCTATTCTTAGGCACTCCATTACTTCTTGGTCTTACTGGTGCTGTCGTTGCTGCTTTTACTAGTTTCTTACCGAAACCTGTCCTAACCCACTCTGCGTTAATTCTAAGTTGGTGCTTATAATCATTCATGAACTGAGAAACCAAATCTCAGTTTAGATTTTTTAGAACTGTGCACAATGTCAGAGTAAATGAATTCTAAATAAGGACCAGAGCTACTTTCCTAAAAACTGCTGGAGTTCATGGCATGGACTTAACGACTTATTTTGTTTGAAAAGCAGTTTTTTTATCCACTTCCAGTTCCTAGATGGGCATGGCAGTCTAGGAGTATTTGTTCCTAAGCATATATAATGTCCTAAATGCAGATATATTAAGCACAAGAAAATTGCACCTGTCTCACCAGGCTTCTCTGGGTAATAATTAGGATGTCCCCTTCTGTATGGTGCCCTGGGGTTTAAGCCTTGGAGCAGGCAAGCCCCGTTCAGAGTCACTCACTGGATCGATGAGCCTTTGTATGGAAGGGGCTCTTTTGTTCCTGGCTCCTCCTCGTCAGAGCCTCTCGGACTCCCGCTGCTTTGTAAGAGACCATTTTATTTGATTTTGTCAGAGACCATTTTATTTGGTCCCCATTCCCCTGAACAGACCCTCAGGAGGCCTGGCCATGTTGTGGATGGCTGTCTGAGTGTGAGTGGAGCTTGCGTGTGTGTGTGTGTGTGTGTGTGTGTGTGTGTGTGTGTAGGGGTGGTGGGGGAGTTATCTGGTCATATCTGTATGCTCACTGCAGGGTGTGTACATGCAGTTGGTCATGTGTGTGCAGGACCCACAGCATCGGGGTTTTCAATGAAGAGTCTCTTCCCTGTGTAAGGGGGGGCATACCTGCATTGCAGCCTGAAGTTCCACACCTGCCTGCTTAGGCTGAGAAAGACAAGGAAGGAAGGGTCAGTGAAGTGGATTAGTGGACACCTGCAGGGGCTTTTCTCAGCCCAAATGGGGTTTGACGTCTTTATCACACAAATCCCTTTGGAGCCCTGAGCTTGTTTACCATACCAATCCCCAGCGAAAGTCTCCGAGCCCAGCAAAGTCTCCAGCTGCAGTGCGCACACGAATCTGCTGCAAGGTGTACAACTGCGGTGATCGCGCCAGCATGCAGTCTGGCTCAGTAGGTCTGGGGCAGGTGCTCCATTTCTAGCCAACCTCCCTGTCCCCCTCCCCCATCCCACCCCTCCCCCGCCATGCTCCTGGTCTGTGGAGCTCTGTGGAAAAGATTCGACCATAGAAAGCAGTAACACACAAGCTTTATTGGTGCTTGGACATGGTTGCATGAGAAGGGAGGCTCCTCACAGTGTGAGGCTGACCAGAGGGAGGCACCTAAGGACCACCCTCCAGAGGGGGAGGAGTATTGAAGAGGGGGTTACGGTGCCTAGGTGATGTCTGTCACTGGGTAGCACAGTGAGGAGTCTCTGGGGTCAGAGAGCTCTGAGGGGCAGCAAAGAGGCTCTAAGCCATATAGCTACAAGGCCCTCGCTTATCAATGGGTAACAGCTGTTGGCTGAGGTTTATTATGCCAAGCAGGTAGGCTCTAAATGGCTAAAAATCTGCTTGTTTGGACTGTTTTAAAAAGAATTGGATGTGTAAAAATTTGAGTTTGGCACCAGCGGGCTTTTCAGCTAATGGATCTCAGTCGCCAGTGGGAAAATAAACCACCCAGGGGCCAATCTGCAGCAGCCACGTTGGCTCATTTCCATAACAAATACACTTTGTGTGCCTTCTGCCTCCCCGCAGATCAAGGCACCCCTGTTGTTCAGTTGGGCTGGGTTAATTTGTCCTCCCACAGTTAATTCCTTGTGTGTCCCTTTGAGGGCCCCAGGAGATTCCTGCATGTGATGGGGTGTAGGATGCAGCACTGGGAGGGGACAATCAGCCTGAGCATTGTAATGGCTTGAACTAAAGGCAACTTTCATGCATAATGACAGAAGAAACATAATGGAACACAAAGGGGACCTCTATTCCTCTTTATTAAAAATTCAGGTTTTACAGACATTTACACGGTACCCTATATAGGCTGGTTCCTTTTTAATTCTCTTTTGAGGAGAAAAAAAAATATACACAAGCAAACCAAACTGTGAAGAAGGTACTGAGACTCCTATTGACAGTGGGGAAACTGAGGCTGGGAGAAGTGAAATTATTGGTGAAGGCTGCACTCCAACTGGCTGCAGGGCCTGGGGCCAGAACCTGTATGTGGGTATCAGATCCTTTGCTCTTTGCCTCTGAGAGCCTCTGCTGCCTTTGCTGAGCAACTATAACCAACATGTGGAGGCAGGAGGCCCCTTTGGAAAGGTCATTGGGTACCTTGGACTAATGAGCTTTGTGTCATTGCTGCTAATAACATGAAGGAGAAATGTCACCTGGTCTGTATTTTACCCAGAACTATGGGAAAAACTAGTGTTCTAGTGGAAATGAATGAGCATTACCTTCTTCTATATACCATCCCCAGTAGTGTTACAGAATTTACCAGGTGACCAAAAAATACACAGGAGTACCCATAGATACAGGGGAAAAAAACATTTATTTCCAGATGTTTCACATGTTTCACATGTTTCACATACCATGACTCAGGGGAGCCTGTTTCCAAATCCTGAGCAACCCAATATGGAGGAAGCTTTCTCTTTACACCCTTTGGTTTCTTTGTCCCCCAAATAAGGATCAGACTTCCGGACCTTTTGAATGCTTTACAAAAAGCCCCGTGTATTGGGATGGGGGTCGTGAGACCCAGGACCTAAAGGCCTGGCCTGGCGCCCAGCGCTGATAACCCCCTCTGGGGATTGTGCATTGTTCATGGTATATGGCCTCCGTAAAAGGTGAATATTTAGGTAAATAGGTCTTGCAAGACTAGATAATTAAGAAAGGGGCAGTGACTAAACTACAGGCTGACAGGAATGTGCTTTAGGGATACTGATTAACTAGGTACAGAGTCAGGCTGCCGATCTCCCTGCTAAAAATGTCTTATTTTGTCAGAACCGGTTTGGCTCAGTGGATAGAGCATTGGACTGTGGACTGAAGGGTCTTGGGTTCAATTCCAGCTAAGGGCATGTACCTTGGTTGTGGGCATATCCCCAGTAGGGGGTGTACAAGAGGCAGCTGGTCAATGTTTCTCTCTCATCAATGTTTCTAAATCTCTATCCCTCTCTCTTCCTCTCTGTAAAAAATCAATAAAATATATTAAAAAATAAATTAAATAAAAATATCTTATTTTCCTCATCACTTGGTGCTCCTGGCTAGCTGCCATGCCACCAACCCAGAGAGGGTTTATTGATGCTCATCCCAAGGGATGTGTGGAACATCCCAGTCAAGAAACATGTCACCCTGGGTAGTTGCTCCTCGGGGCCTCCTGTATAAGCATCTAGATCAGTGGTTCTCAACCTTTCTAATGCCATGACCCTTTAATACAGTTCCTCATGTTGCAGTGACCCCCAACCACAAAATTATTTTCGTTGCTACTCCATAACTGTAATTTTGCTACTCTTATGAATTGTAATGTAAATATGTGTGTTTTCTGATGGCTTTGACCCACAGGTTGAGAACCGCTAGCAGGGTCACCTAAGACCATCAGAAAACACAAATATTTACATTATGATTCATTAACAGTAGCAAAATTACAATTATGAAGTAGCAATGAAAATAATTTTATGGTTGAGGGTCACCACAACATGAGGAACTGTATTAAATGGTCATGGCAGTAGAAAGGTTGAGAACCACTGATTTAGAGAGAGCTAATTTCTGTTATTAACACTGTTGAGAACTTGTTGAAGGCTGGACTATGGAGCCCAGTGTAGGGCCACATTGCTAGTCTTAGAAATCTGTGTTCTTGGCACTGTCCTGGGACACAGTGGGTTCTCCAGAAGCAGATCCTAAGGGAGTGTGTAAGGGCAAGTAGTTTACTTAGGAGGTGGTTCTGGAAAGCACTGGCAGGAGACTGGGGAAGTGAGATGAGATAGGAAGGCACAAGTCCATTAATAAGCAGATTACTACTGTGGGCAACTGGGATCACACTGCTGGAACCTCTGGGAGAGGTTATAGGACCTGTATCAAGTATCCCACCTGACCTGAGAGGGGAAGGGGAGATAGGGAAGGGGACCAGCATTTACCTGCCAACTCTCATGCATTCCATCGGGGTAAAATACAGATTAGATGGTACCTCCCAATCATGCTGTTAGGAATATTAGAAGTCATGATAAAAACTCACGAATTCAGCTTGCCAACAATCTCTCCAATGACTGCTGGGGTGGAGGGGCAGGGATCTACTCTGGGTCATCTAACTGCCTTGTAGTAAAAACTCATCAGAATGGATGGCAATGGTGAATGAGGAGACATGATCCATGTCTGCTACACCTTGTTACTGGGAGATATAAACTTCCCCTGGCCTCAGGAAGCTTACAGGTTGGTGGGATAGAGTTTACACATATCCTTCTTGTGCTTGCCCTGTTCCTGACACACAGAGACATAATTAATATTTAACATTTCCTTCTATTTGTAAGTGAAGTTAACAACCCAGAGTAGTATCAGTAGTGCCTGTGACATTGTCACAAATAGATATCGTAGTTTTATCTCACATTAGTTTGTACAGCTCTTGCAAATAATTATGCTTTTCACTACTTTGTAAATCACAGCCAGCATACATGTGTATTAACAAAAAGTACGTATAGTACTGTCTTTCCAATCATTTAAAAATGTTGATAGCTGAATTTCAGTGTGATCTGTTTCCTGTATAATATTTTATTTTTATGCATTTATAAGCATTAGTCTAAGAAGAGTGTTGCAGTTTCATCAAACTAGTACAAAAAATGGTTACAACCTATCATCAACCATGGCCTAATATATATTAAATAGAAAATTTCATTTAGTGTGTTTATTTATTTATTTTTTTATTGATTTCAGAGAGAAAGGGAGAGGGAGAGAGAGATAGAGACATCAATGATGAGAGAGAATCATTGATCAGCTGCCTCCCAACCCAGGCATATGCCCTGACCAGGAATCAACCTGTGACTTACTGATTCATAGGTCAATGTTCAACCACTGAGCCACTGCGTGCCAGCACTGTTTTAAATAAAAGAGAATAGAATAGAGTATAAAATGATTTGAAGCACAAAGTAAGGATAACTATTGTTTTGTAAAATTCTGGTTTTAGTTATGTATGTATACATCTGTTTTAACTTGTAATATAAAATAATTTCCCTATGGATTAGAGGCAGTTTGAAAACACTGGCTGAAGCTTAAAAGGGAAATGGGAATTCTTTATGGGTTCACGATCTCTCATCTAAAATCTTGGACAATTTTCAGAATTCAGAATATTGTAGATTTTAAGAAAAAATATACTGTGATTTTGTTTTCCACAATTTCAGTTACCTATGGTCAACCATGGTCTAAATATATAAATGAAAAATTCCATAAACAAACAATTCACAAGTTTTAAATTATAAAGTGCTCTGAGCAGCATGGTGAAATATCTCACTGTCCCATTTTATCCCACCTGGTCTGTGAATCATCCCTTTGTCCAGCATATCCACATATCTGCCTTTCGTCACTTAGTAGCTGTTCAGGTTATTACATACACTATTGATAACCTATAGCAGAGCCTATGTTCAAGTAACCTTACAGCTCATGTCATTCACCTCACTACATCTCATCACTCGAGCATTGTATCATCTACATCATCACATGAAGAAGGGTGACTACATTATAAGGTATTTTGATAGGAGACAACATTCACATAAATTTTGCTACAGTATCCTATATAATAAAGAGGTAATAATGCAAATTGACCATCATGCCCTCACACAACATGGCCACCCCCATGTGGTCACAACATGGTCTCTACAAGATGGCTGGCAAGGAAGGGCAGTTGTGGGTGATCAGGCCTGAAGGGGAGGGCAATTATGGGTGACCAGGTTAGCCAGGGAGGGCAGATGGAGGTGACCAGGCCTTCAGGGGAGGACAGTTGGGGGTGACAGGTTGGCAGGGAAGGGCAGTTGGAGCAACTAGGTCTACAGGGGAGGTAAGCTGGGAGTGACCAGGCTTTCAGAGGAGGGCAATTGGAGGCAACCAGTCCAGCAGCAGAACAGTTAGGTGTCAATCAGGCTGGTAGGGGAGCGGTTAGGGGGTGATCATGCTGGCAGAAGTGGTTAGGGCAATTAGGCAGGCAGGCAGGTGAGCGGGTGGGAGCCAGCAGTCCTGGATTGTGAGAGGGATCTCTAACTTCCAGTTTAGGCCCAATCCCTGTGAGGTTCCATATTAGAAAGGGTGCAGGCTGGACTGAAGGACAACTACCTACCCCCAGTGCACGAATTTCATGCACCAGGCCTCTACTTTTGTTATAATTATTCTATTTTTAGTTATTGTGGTTAATCTCTTACTATGCCTAATTTACAAATCACTTTATTATAGGTATGTGTTTAGAGGGGAAAAAACATTATCCTATATAATAAAAGGCTAATATGCAAATTATCCCTTCAACTGGGAGTTCAATTGGGAATTTGACCAGGGGGCAGGGCTTATCTACCAACCACCTGGGGCCACTTCTCCTGGCCAGCCCAGCCCAATCAGCCTCAATCAGGGTGGGATGGCCTGACCCCACCCATGCACTAATTTGTGCACTGGGCCTCTAGCATACACACACACACACACACACACACACACACACACACACACAGACGCATGCACAGTTTGGTGTTCTGCAGAGTTTTAGACATTCACTGGGGGTCTTGAAACATATCCACATGGATAAGGGAGACTATTTAATTAAGAAGACTATAGACTCTGATTGTAGCCCCCTGTAATTAAATATATTAACATATCTTTATTATGCAATGAAAAATGTGAATTTTCAGACTAGATAGGATGAATGAGAATTATGAGCAGGCCAATGGTAACTCAAGTCAGGTTTTGCTGTCTAATGAGTGATAACAAAGTACTTTTGATTTCCAGAACTTTGTGGATTTTGGAATGGTGGATAAGGGATAGGTTCAGGAATTTCCCTTTATTTGACCTCTTAGTGGAAGGGAATGGGGGAGGATGGGGGGATTCAGTATTTTTCATGATACTTTCTGGCATCCTCTTATTTACCATGATTATTTTTGAAATGTCCAAAGTTTAATACTCTCTTTAGAAAGCACTTCCTGTGCTGTGTTTAGTTCAGGGTTTGTTTGTTTTGGGGTTTTTTTTCCCTAATGCAAAAAAAAAAAAAAAAAAAAAAGTTAAGAAATAAAACACAGCCTGGCTGGTGTGGCTCAGTGATTGACTATTGATCCATGAGCCAGAAGATCATGGTTCGATTGCAGGTCAGGGCACATGCCCTGGTTGGGGGTCAATCCCTGGGAGGGGGGGGGCATGCAGGAGGCAGCTGATTAATGATTCTCATCATTGATGTTTCTAGCCCTTTTACTTCCTGAAATAAACATTTTTTAAAATAAAAGAAAAACAAAAAACACAATAGTAATTTAATTTGACAATGTATTCATGCCATAATACATTGTGTTTTTCTCTTCTGAAAAAGAAAAAAAGAAAAAAAGAGAAGGGATATAAAATGTTATTTTTCATAACTACACCAAAGTTATTATCTGTTTAAGAATAATATATCTGGCACCAAATCGGATATGTAGTGTTTTTTTTCTTCCCCAATCAATTTTTTCTCCAAGCAATTTTCTGACACTAATTGGGAGTCCTACAATTCTGCTCAATTCTGCCATGATCCACCTGGAGATACCATCAGATCCCACAGGTTAAGAACTCAGTCCTACAAGACTACCCCCTCTCCACTTCAGACAGCAATCTGGCCAAACTGCTATATATTGGAGGTTTCCTCCTCCTTCTCCTCAGGTCTGATTAATTTGTTAGAGTGGCTCTCAGAATTTTATTAGATCACCCATTTATAAAAGATCAGGGCACATGCCCTCTCTGAGTGTGCCATTCTCCCTATATATCCTTGAGTCCACCAACCAGAAGCTCTGTGGCCCAGTCCTTGTGGGATTTTATTGAGGTATCATGGCAGAGGCAGGACTGATTACATCTCTGGCCATTGGTGATTGAATTCAATCCCTCCACACCCAGAAATCAGGGTTTTGGGGTCCAAAAGTTTCAACACTTTAGTCACAGGGCTGGTTCTCCTGGCAACCAGGCCCCCATCCTTAGGTGACCGAGGGGCCTTCCCAAAGCCCCTCATTAATATAAACTCAGGTGTGGTTGGAGGGGGTTTGTTATGAATATCAAAGTATGAATTTATGGTCAGCACATGGAAATTGAGCAAACCCCACAATCTGTGTTAAACCCCCCCACACACACACACACAATGTGTTATAGTGAGGAAAACAAATAACCTTTGTTGTTAACAAAATCCCTACTCTAGAGATTCCATTTCTGTTCATTGTTCTCTTTCAAGAAACAAGGTGGGATCATGGGAAAAGCCAGCTTTCTGACTATGGAGTTCTAGCCCACAGCTGTCCCCGGTGCACCTCGTAACAACGGCAAGTCGTTTCCCTGGGAAATGGGTATATTTGACCACAGGCTGATAATCAAAGTGTTGGACTTGTTAGAATTGAATTAAAGAGTGAAAAAAACAAGTCCCCTCTTCGTTCTTTCAGTCCTTCTGGTTGCAATAAAAAGGATCAGCTTAGTGCTAATAATCCCTAACATTTGCCAAAATATATTTAAAAAAAACTATTAATTTTTTTCAGTTCGGAAATGCATATGTTTACATATTTATTTAAGCAGTTTTATTCAGGTATAATTTAAATAAAATAAATTATCTATATTTAAAATCTATATTTAAATGTATGATGTGCTAAATATTGACTTAAAACTAAGCCTTTGAAGCTATCGCTAACTATACTTTAGAAATATCAACATATCCATCATCCCCCAAAATATCTTTATACCCCTTTGTAATAAGTATCCATCTCACTGATTTTTTGGAAACTGAAGGTATTTTCTTTCTTTTTAAAAAAAATATATTTTATTGATTTCTTACAGAGAGGAAGAGAGAGGGATAGAGAGTTAGAAACATTGATGAGAAAGAACCAATGATCAGATGCCCCCTACTGGGGATGTGCCCACAACCAAGGTACATCGGAATCGAACCTGGGACCTTTCAGTCTGCAGGCCAATGCTCTATCCACTGAGCCAAACCGGTTTCAGCGAAACTGAAGGTATTTTCGTGACCAGTACATAGAACCACAGAGCCCAGAGCCCTCCTTCCTTCCTGCCTTGTGATTTGGTTGCCTCTGAATGCCAGTGGCTCAGGTCTTCTATGTACCTGACACTAACTCTAACCCTAGCTCATGTCTGCTCAGTTCTACCCTGACTATGCTGAGTCAGGCTATTTGAGTTCAGATTGGGGCTTCATTTACCCCTGGGCAAATTCCTTAGTTCTTCCTACCTCAGTTATCTAATGTGTGAATTGGGTGTAATTTGTTTACTGCATAGGATTGTTATGGAGATTAACAGGCAATCTTTGTACTTAGGACTGAAAATTAATTTAGGAACCAGGCATGTTAAGTATGAGCTTTTAGAAAACTGCCTATTTGCCTGTGATTTTCCAGATTCTTTTTATTGGTCTCAGGTGAGTTGAGAGGGAGGACTGTATCAACAGGGATTCTGGAGCGTCCTGGCACATAGTAGTTGCACAATAAGCTCTCACTGGGTCATCTTTACTTAAGAACTTGGTCTTTATAAAGAGATATCTAAAGCCTGTTTTTATCCAGTAGTGGCTCATAAGTTTGGTGAAAGGCCACTCGTTATGCACAGGGAGCAAAGGAGCCCAAGTAAACATGTACTGTTTGCTGGGAATGCACTTCTGGTCACCTCTACTAAGTATCTGACCACCAAGTTTCCCCAAAATTGCTTTTCTGATTCTATGTGAAAATGGAGACATAGAGCTATGAAACTTGAATTTTTAAGAGAGTAAGATTGAATCATCCTGTGTGCTAGTAAAATTTTATTTCTTGATCTAGGTGCTGATTACATGGGGGTATTCATTTGTGAAAATTCATTAAGCTCTGCACTTAAAAAAAGATTTTAGTATATTTACATATATTCAAAAGCACAAATCTAAAGTATTTAACCCAATGCATTTTTACCTGTACTTGCAACCAGGTAACTTTCACCTAGATAAAGATATAGAATATTTCCATCACATCTGAAAATCCCTTGTGTCCTGTTTGCCAGGTATAAGGACTTTTATTATTTTAATCACCATAGACTTAGTTTTACCTGCTATTTAACAGGTAAATGGCATCACACAATATATACTCTTTTGTGTCTGACAGGTTTCTTGGTCTTAATTAGAAAGAATTAAGTAGTTTTATAAAGTGTTTATACCATTTTCCACCAATGATGTATGAGAGTTCCAATTGCTTCATGTAGTTGCCAACAGTTGGTATTTTCAGAGTTTTTAAAGCTGTTTATTTGTGTAAAATTATCTATGTGTACATTATACTTCAAGAAAAAGTTATACAATCAAACCAATAATAAAAATGATGGTGGTTGTGTCTGACACTCTGAAAATTGAAAAAATCATCTGAATATTTTGTTGACATTGGCCAGGAATCCAGTAACTTAATGTTGCCTTATTTAATTGCTGTATTTTTATTTTATATTATGCAAAAATATTGTGATTCAGCTTTAAAGTTTGGTGGGGAAATATTGTTTCTGAAAACACACACACACACACACACACACACATACACACACACACACACACACACACACACACACACACATCTTCCCAAAATTTCCTTGAGAGAGATTTCCATCTCTATTGCCTTTAAATTTTGGTAGGAGGATGTATGATTTTGTGCTTTTGGACAGGAGCTCACTGCTTTTCTTCTTCTTTTCCATTTCAGAGCATAAATGCCAGGTGGATGAACAGGAGCAGTTGGAGGAAACCTTGCCCCTGATCTTGGGACTCATCTTGGGTCTTGTCATTGTGATAACACTGGTGATTTACCACATCCACCACAAAATGACTGCCAACCAGGTGCAGATCCCTAGGGACCGGTCCCAATATAAGCACATGGGCTAGGGGCCAGTAGGCAGGCAGCCCCAAACCCTGTCCCCCACCTGGATCAGATAGAGACACAAAAGCACTTTACCACCTTCTACATGGGATACACCAACATAGCTACAATCCAGCAGTCCTGGGTATCCAAGGCTTGCTTGGCCAGTGTCCATGCTTAAACCCAGGGATGGAGGGGTCCTTTTGGATGCAGGGGGTGAGCGGCAGTTGTTCTCTCTATGCCGGAGAATGGGAATAGGGGGGTCAGCCAGCTTTCATGCTCATGGTGGCTTGGCTTTGACTCTTAAAGGAGCAACACATAAACATCAGAGGGGTATCTGGCCCCAAACTTTACTGATTGGAAAGACAACCCCTTTGGGAAGACACCCCTATAGGTTCAGAGAAATGGGGGTGCTTTGGTCCCTTGAACACAGCTGGCTAACCCTACACAATTGTCAATGCACATGAAATACAACCTCATGCTCCCTGCGGCAAGATCCCTGAAAGTGACCCACGCTTCTGGCTGGCATTCTGCATGTCTAGTGATTGTCTTGGGAATGTTCCATGGCTACCTGCACCCAGTGACTTCGCAGCACAAGCATCTGGTCAATGCCATTCTGCAGAGTTGTATGGACTTCACAGTGTGCCAGGTCCAACTAAGGGGACCTGAAGAATCAATCAATCCATGTGAGTTTGTTTTTCAGAATGAATTAAAACACTACAGTATAAAGTTTGGCTGCTTTCTTGAAACAAGAAAACAAAACTAAAATGATTTCTTTGGCATCCAGAGGAGGGAGGGGGATGATGAAGAACGGCTATTCATTTCTGCAGGAGAAAAAGCAAAGGATGGGAAGGCGGCATTGAAGGGGATGTGGGCCTTTCCATGTGACAGAACATGGATTTCTTTGGCAATTATACATCCTTTTAATGATGGCACCTTTTAGCAATTGGTCTGATATTGCCTCTGACGCTACTTGGTCTTGAGTTTTGTATTTCACTTTGGATAAAAAGCTGGACTGGTGCAGCTGGGTGTGGCTCAGCAGTTAAGCATTGACCCAGAAACCAAGAGGTCACCAGTATGATTCCGATCAAGGCACATGTCCAGGTTGCAGGCTCAATCCCCAGTAGAGGGCGCGCAGGAGTCAGCCCACTGATGAGTCTCTCTCATCGTTGATGTTACTATTTCTCTCTCCCTCTTCCTTCCTCTCAGAAATCAATTAAAAGTATATTAAAAAGCTGGACTGAACATAGTAACCTAGGTGGGGCTTTATTTGAAGTAAAGGGTAATTTATTGAAACTTCTTTTTTGAATTCCCACATTTCCTAAATAATCATTTTTCAGACGATCTAAGTGAGGGGAGAGGAAGTGTACATTATACTTCAAGAAAAAATTATACAATAAAACCAATAATAAAAATGAAAAACACCTCTGGTGTTAAGGTGGACAGCCATCACCCACATGCAAGTCTCCACCACGTGAGAGGCAGCACGAGTCCATCCCCTCCAGCCTTCAACTGCGGGCATTAGTGTATCCTTAGAAGTCCAGGATCCCAGCAAATCTTGATAAACGTCAGCCAGTTGCCATTGTTACCCATGTGTTTGCTGCTCTTTCGACCTCAGTCTTTTCCTCTGAATCAACTTTCTTCATGTCCGTCTGGTACCAGTGAGGAAAAAGCCCCAATTTCTCATATAAGTTGCACGTTTCACAGGGAAAAGGAACTGCCTTTGGTGTCTGTGAACATCTCCCCATGGTTTATTCCATTCTGCTATCATCTGTGATCATCTTACCCCTGGCTCAAACTGGACAAGCCCTTTCTTTTTAGCATCCTGTGTCATGATCTCCTCCTCCTCCTCCTTCTTTACAAACTTCATTATTTATTGGAATCATCTAAGGATTTTGGGACAAATGGACACTTAGATGTACCAATAAGTTAAACCTTAATTTCTCTAATCCTTTCAGACACTTGTAGAAATTTGAGCCATACATCTGAAAATTCCATATTTACTTTCACAACAGTACATTTCTGGTTTTTTTTTTAATTTACTTTCACAGAACATAAGACTCTATTATTTTTATAGTCATTTAATCATTTATTAAATAGTTTTTGAGCACCCACTGAGTGCAGGCTAAGTGCTGGGTATACAGTAGTAAATGACAACTTAGAGTCTATAGTGGAGGATTGACAAGTAAACCACACACACGCAGGTCATTCTAAGAAGAACACAGGGCCCTGGCTCTTTTCAGAAAGTTGTCATGTGGCCACATCACTGTGTCTAAGCTGAATAATTAAATCTTTCTAGGATCCAAATTTATTTATTTATTTATTTATTTATTTATTTATTTATTTATTTTATTTCAGAGAGGAAGAGGGAGAGAGGGATAGAGACATCAACGATGAGAGAGAAACATTGATTGGCTGCCTCCTGCATGCCCCCTACTGGGGAGAATCGAACCATGACCTCCTAGTTCATGGGTTGATGCTCAACCACTGAGCCACACCAGCCAGGCTAGGATCCAAATATTTTCAATCTCAAACTTAAGACTGATTTTCCACCTGCAAAATGCAGTATGCATAAAAGTGGTAGTACTATGACGATCATTGTTATTAATCACATCCTCTTTTTCTAGCGAGCTAGAAAAAGGTCTCAAGTTCAGCCTGATTTCTTTGCTCCTCACTTTATTTCTCTCAGCCATGTCTTCATCTTCATTATCAACTAAACAAAATCGGGGTGCGGGGCTGCTGTTTGAGCAGGGGCAGCGATCTCTGGGCAGGAAGACCAGGTGTCCAGAGGCACTGAGGCAGCCCCCATGTCTCAGTCCTGGCCAGAGCCACTGTTTTGCAAGTCACAGCTGCTACTATACCAGGAACAAGCTGAGGCTGTAGCTCATCTCTCTGTGTTGCTCCCCAAGCTCAGAGAGGAGAGAAAACAAACTGACAAACCACAGATTGCCCAGTAATCCCTTTAACGGTCATCTTTCATTTTTTACTGGATTTTTAAGCACAAATGCCTCTGGGCACAAACGGATATTGGGTCGGGTTGCTCATCTGCCAGCCTGGAAATGCCTGGCTGGAGCAACCTTATGCGGGTTTCTATTGGGGGAGCATGAGTTTCATTTCAATTCTGAGTGGGGCTCTTGGCAGGGTTCCCCTATATTTGGGAAATAGCTCCTTGGAAGCTTTCTCAGGGGGCAGGAGAGACTTTGTTCTCCAGTCTACGCTATGACCACTGTCAACTAGCCAACTGCCCAATCTTTCCATGAACAAAGAGGTGGCAAAGCCATGTGGGTGTGGGTGTGAGTGTGAGTGTGGGTGGGGGTGGGAGGCTGCCGAGAAAGGTGGAGGATGGGAAGGGAGATGGTGGGGATGCCCTGCAGCATCGGGTGGAGGCAGCATCTGCTGTGTGCGTGTGCTGGGGTGTTTTACCTGGAGGTCATCCAGGCTGGCATTGGGCACAAACACTTCCCTGGAGGAATCGCCTCAGAAAAAGGCAGGCACAGCTTTACCTTAGTGCCAAAGTGCAGTTCGCAAGCAGCCTACATCAGAATCATCCCAGGGGTCACCGAAAAAGAAACACCAGTCTGGGACATCATCCCGGACTGAGTGAGAATATCTGCAGTTTATTACCCTCCCCGAGTAATTTTGTATAAGAATATGAAAACTGATTAATGCTCGGCCTGTGTGGCTCAGTGGTTGAATGTCGCCCTATGAACCAGGAGGTCACAGTTTGATTCTCAGTCAAAGCACATGCCCAGTTGTGGGCTGGATCCCCAGTGTGCAGTGTGCAGAAGGCAGCCAATCTATGATTCTCTCTCATCATTGATGTTTCTGTCTCTCCCTTTCTCTCTGAAATCAATTATATATATAATCATTAATATGTATATTAATGTTGCCTACCTGCAACATTAGCCAAATTATTGGGCTTTTCTGTGATCATATTCTCATCATAAAATAGAGCTCATATGCCCATTGCTACAAAGTTATTTGCAGATTCATGACAGTGCATTAAGTCTCTAGCACATTGCCTGGTGCACTGGAAATGCTCTGTAAAAGGTATTACTGATGTCACTTTCCTAGCATAATTCTTAACACATCTATTCCAACTTTACCTGCCACGCAGGCTCAAGAAAGACCCAACGGGTCTAATGCAAGGGTTTTAAATCTGGTATCCACAGTTTTCTGTGTCAGTTTATTTTGATTTTATAGTGTTTCTGTGCAGGGATTTCTTTGCAGTCAGTAAACTACTTAGGTGGGGAAGTCCATGAACTTGGATGGGAAAAAATTACACCTTTGGATTTTACTAGCCTCCTATAAAAGGTAGCATTCCCTCAGTTCTGAACACAGGCACCAAACCACTGTAGAATACACAGAAATCACTACATTACATTGGTTGGTGATATCTCAAAGTCCTTACTTTGAAATTATGGTAGATCTTACCAAGATATTGTTATTTAATGCTTTATAACCATAACATTAAAAATATATATTTTATTGATATTTCACAGAGAGGAAGGAAGAGAGCTAGAGAGCTAGAAACGTCAATGAGAGAGAAACATCGACCAGCCGCCTCTTGCACACCCCCTACCGGGAATGTGCCCGCAACCAATGTACATGCCCTTGACCAGAATCGAACCCAGGAACTTTCAGTCCGCAGACCGATGCTCTATCTACTGAACCAAACCGGTTTCAGCACATTAAAACATTTTGAAAACTATACTTTAATTGGTTTCCTTTGTATAAACTGGTGTGTTTTACTTGATACATTTAAAACCACTTTTTATTAGACTGGTCCACAGGCTTCAGGCAGGCAAGAGGATCCAGGGTGGGAATTAGGTCTAGAGCGCCAGGCCTAATGCTGCCTCTGTTGTCATTTAAAGTGACCAAACCTTTCAGGTTGTCTGCTGGGGATGGACTCAGAAAGGTTCATGTAACAAATGAGATAACAAGAATTTGTTAGTACTGGTATGGGTGCTAGGGACATATCAGTGAACAAATTAGGTAAACATCCCTGACTGATGGAACCGAAGTGTGTGTGTGTTCATTATTATGATTAATGCTGGGAGCCTTGGTTAGTGCATTTAAGATGGATCATATAAGCCCTTGAAGTCCTTTCTAGCTTTACATTTTATTAAGTGCTGGCAATGATGAGGCATGATTTTTAAAACATTTGCTACCTGAGCAAACTTCAAGATAAGGAACAACTTTGCTTAGAAAGCAGTACATTTTGGTCCAAAAATCAGTAATTCTTTTTTTCTTGAGTCCTCTTATTGTCCTTAACCAAGTTTATTTATGTAGGAGATGTTGTTAGGGTCCCACCTCAGCCCTTCCTGAAAGTCACTGGTGACGGTTTCTGCACATGCCCACGGCTTCCCGTGCTTCTCCCTCTTCATTAGAGCGAGCAAACTGCCAGGTACAGGTTGAGATGGAAGCTCTGGGAATTGAAGCTGTAGGAGCAACTCTCAACCAATGGGATAGGAGATGGCGGACAGAAATCCAGCATGTAACTCTCCCAGCAGGTCTCCAGGGGGAGCCCCAGTCACCCATTGTGGTAACCCATTCATTAAATCATGTGTTGTTTTTTTCTCAAAAATTTCCCTCTCCTCTTTGCTATTTCCCCACTCTGCCATGCTGAGTGAGCTTCCTGGGATCATCTCCCAAATAAATTATTTGTGTCAAAGTCTTTGGTTCTCTTTTTGGCAGAACTCACATTAAGGTGATATACTGATTTGAGTGGAAATAGAACTCAGAATGCACACATTTTCAGGCTCAAGTTGACCAACTTCACTGTACAATTTGAATTTGTACCATGTCATGTCACTTTCACAGATGCTTCTGCGTATACATTTTGTACCTACTTAAGAACAAACCTACCTTTTCTCTGGAATTGCATGACCATTTATTTGATGACACAGTACTTTCTTTTTTTCTTAAACCAGTTTGAGCAAGGAGTCTGACTGAACTCCTTGAGTTATTAACTTCATGAAATAATTTTATTTTTCCAGTAATTTCTATTAAGTGTGTTCTTCTAAGTGGGTAATGAGTAACAACCATAACTCAAGATTTTGTCTAATCCATTAAAAATCGTTTCATGCCAGCATTGACCTATAAACCAGGAGTTCATGGTTCAATTCCTGGTCTGGGCACATGCCCAGGTTGTAGGCTCAATCTTCAGTGGAGGGAGGGGGTATGTTGGAGGCAGCCAATTGATGATTCTCTATCATTGATGTTTCTATCCCCCCTCTCTGAAATCAATAAAAATATATTTTGAAAAATAATTCATTCTAATTTAAAATAAATCCCCTCTCCTTTGCTGGGCCTAAACTTTTATCAGAAAAAGATAAGGAGGCAGCAGTGGCTGGGTAGGGGCAGGAACCAGGATATGTGCTCTTCTTACCCTTTCTTTCTTCCAAGTCCCTTCTCCAAATCATGGGGTCTCACACTAACACATGGCTGAAAATTACAGGGAGCAGTTGGGAAGGAAGGTTGCTTTGGAGATGTTGTTGGAAGAAGGAAAGGTGCCTGCATCTCATTTGTGTCAGCCTGAAGCCCCTGTCATTTAGAGTGGTCTTGATGAAGATGGTATAAGTAGTTTTTAGAATCAGTTTCAGCTCTACCCTGATGCCTTCACCCTGCAGAAAAGGAGCCATACCTCCCTTTAGTTCCCTCCATGGTGTATGCCCCCAATGCCTTCTCTGGGTTGAGCCATCCCATTGCTTAGCTAAATGAATTGCCATGTTCCCTGTTCCTTTTCTATGGTCCATCATCACCAAAAGGAAGCTGATGTCTCCTTCCATGTCTTGCAATGGCTTTGGGGACTTGCCTAGGGAAAGTTACCTCCATCTTTCTCTTCCCTGGCATACTACATCCTTTCTCATCATGCCATCTCAGGCTATTCCCTGAGGGTTTTCACCTGGAATTTCTAGTTGAGAAATGAACTCTTTATAGACAAGTGTTCTTCTCAACTTCATGGTTTAAATGTTAATATCTCCTTTGTCACCCAGTCAAGAAGGGGAGGGGGGACACTCCATTCTAGGCTATTAGAGACCTCTCACCACACCTTCTTTAATGCAAACCCCCCCCCCAAAAAAAACTCCTATTTATTTATTTATTTTTTGTTGTTGGTGAAAGCCTTCAGATCAGTTCAGCATCTTTGGAACAGGGAAGTGAAATCGGTGTCTTTAGCTATGAAACTGGCTTTCCTTGAACATGGCTTCAAGATTTTAATAATTATTTTCCTCAATAGTGGTATCTAAAACATAGTTTTACATTCTTTGTAACCTCTGGGGATGGGAATATTCGTCTCTGGCTCATGTCATCATGATGTTACGCATAACTTTATACCAACTCAGATGCATTTCCCAAAATCATCATGAAACCATTCTTGATTACTCAAGAAAACAAATTTGAGGAAATCAGTAGTTTCTAATAACAATGCAAAAAAAGGCAAACATTTATTTTTATTTGCAAGTGCAGTTTCTGCCAATAGTTAGTGCTCACAAAACCTTAAGCTACAGTAGCTTTCGGTAAACCCAACAAGTAGTTTAAAAAATACCCAGTGATAAGAAAATTACAGAAAAAAATTTCAGTACACTGTCAAAATGTTTGGAATCCAAAATCCACTATATTTCTGCAATGGTTTTAATATTCGTCCTGGTTAAAAAGAGATTTTTCTTTTCTTTCTACTACATAGTCCTGCCTAAATTAATACATCTGTTCCACGAATTTTTAGGACTGCCATTTTCTGAATTTAGATTGTTTTTATTATTACATATTTATATTAATATCTTAATATTTTACATAAAACATTGACTTGTTGAGTTTTATGAAATAAAATTACAGATTTTATTTGTGGTTAGGCATTTCCAGTTTTGGGGAAGACTGAAAATCTAATCAGTAGAAAGTCATTGTATGCCTTTTCCCCCCTTTTAACTGTAATAAATAATTAGCAACCTATTAATTACAAAAAAAATCTTAATTATGCTTAGAGCAACCAGAGCATTTTCACAGATTTAAATTCATCTTTGTTACAGTATGTGAAGTCATTAAGAAGAGTCTCTGGTTTTCCGGTTTGGTAACAAATGGCTTTTGTCTGATGCATAATTAGTAGAAACTAATGATGACTATGTAGCTCTTCCAGAGTTTTAAAGGCAAATCTATATTGGCCTACAGTTAACATGCAAATTCATCCAACAAGCAACACAAAATGTAGTAGTCATTCATTGCTATCAACATTTGAGGAGACCTAGTCAGCAGCACAACTCTCCTATGTCAGAAACACGTTATAACATGGTCACAACTGAAGTCAGGTCCCACCCTTCCTAATGCACCCTCTAGAGTCAGCTCAGCTTCCAGCACGATACATGAACAACAGCGATCCACACTGCGGTATACGAAGGTCAATGCAGACAAGAGTTTGGTGTGCTAGCATACAGAGTTTTCAAACAGTGACAAACGAGACCAAGCATCCTGCCCTGTCTATCTCCTTTCCCTTTGTGAGACTGGAAATCTCACAGCCTTACTGAAACCTTCAACACGGGGATCCCAGTCCAATGATCCTAGCACTGAATTGTTCCTTGGGAGAGACATTTGGCCACAAGGAGAGGGCATACTCATTTGAGACAGGACATGGGCAGGGGGGAAGGAGGAAGAGGGAGAGGGGGATAGAGAGGTGGAGGAGGGGAAGGAATACCTGCTGTGCAAACACTGGTTTGTGACTAACAGCCTTAAAGGGAAATGTGATTTTTCCGAATATTTAGCTTTATCCCAAAGAGTAGTTTGGTGGTATCCTGTGGCTCAAATCTTACTATTTTTGGTTGGATAAATGAAATGCACACCACCATCACCATCATTCTTAGTGCTTCTTCCATCACATAAGACACTTGTTAAGATAAGAAAGATATTCTACTAAAGCTGACGGTGATTGAGAGTCATTCAGTATTCAAAGTTCCTAAGAATCGTTGGTTCTCTGAAAGGGATAAAAAAGTAGGAAAGGCTTTGTTCAAACTCTTGCTAGTAAACAAGTATTACTTCAACTGATACAATGGCTACGCGACATCAAAGTACTATAAATTATCAAAACTATCGTACAGAAAAATTACAAATTCATTGCAAAATACATTACACTGCTACCATTAAGAAAAAAGTGCTTTTTGTTTTCCTTCCTTTTTATTTTTTATTTTTTTTTGCCAGAAAAGTATTCTTTCAATATAGAAAAATCCTATGTGTTACCCTGCATGTGGCTAGGATGTATCGTAACGGAGTTTGTACTGAGTCCTTCTGATTTGCTGGATGAAGGGCTGAAAAATATGATGACTTATGAAAGCCATGTTCCCAATGAACATGCCAGCTGTCAGTGGAGAGATGCCGATTAAGACACAAGAAGATGCCCTGGTCTGTTAAACCCTGCTGGTCATCACACTGTCCCACCGATCAGCTGGTTAGAATGCACAGGCCTTTGCATGTTGTGTGGTTTCCTCGTGTTCTCCTGAATTATTCTCCTGTCCTCCTCTGGCTTTGTCACCTGTATGGATCCTCTGCTCAGTGATGCCTGTACTGCCTCATGAGGGGAACGATGCAAGAAGGTGGACCTGCCAGTTTCAAGAACGGATGTCCAAGGAGTTCCTGGGCTGTGGCTCTCTGAGAGGGCTCCCTCACCAGCATCAGGTCCAGGAATCCCCGGAGCACGGAAGAAACCTGTGAAAACAGTGACAACATCCTGAGGGCCGACACAGAGAGCCCGCCCAGTTATCCAGAAATGGTTCCCCAGCGAATCCCCAGAAAAAAATCACTCTACCCATCATTCCAGAAAATCAGCTTGAGGAGAAAGATGTTGTGGAAGCAAAAGCAGGTATTACCATTATTAACACATAATATTTTCCTTACCTTCTTCATATTTGAAATAACAGGAGTGAATGGCAATGCAACAGAGAATGGCAATTTATTTACTAAACAAAAATATAATGGTAACAGCAGCTATTATAAGGTGCTTACTATACACAGCACTGATCATACTTGTCTGATGAAGTGTGGTATAAATAAACATGCACTAGTTTTATTTTCCTAACAACTACAACCATCGTGTCTTTGCGAAATCCCCTTTTGTGAAGGAACTTGTTTCCAGCAAGAATATTTCCCGAGGATAGCATCCCCCCCCCCTTGAGTTTCTTTCTCTTTGATTTTGAGGAACAGCTTACATACATTCAAGTGTGTAAACATTAAGTATATATTTCACAGTAGGTTTTTTTTAAACATATATTTACACCTATTTCCTCTCCTTCTCGATACAAATATAGAACATTGCTCATTTTAGGAGGCAATGTTCCCATCAATACCCATTTCCCTGCAGAGGCTCACCACCAGCCTGACCCCCGATAGCACCAACTAATTTCACCTGCATTTGTCCTTTACAGAAATGGAGTCATATAGCTATAGAATGTCAGCTTTTCTCTCTGGCTTCTTTCTCTCTTCATTGTGTCTGTGAGACTCTCCCTGTGAAGCAAAAGTCCTAGCCTTCTCATTGGCGTCTGGTATCCACACACCACGTATTATGTGTCCATTTGGGACACGGCCTGGGCAGTTTCCAGGTCTTGACCAGTCGGACTAAAGCTCCTCTTGTACTTGAATTTGGAGAACATCACACTCATTCATAGTGGGTGTGGGGCTATTTTGATGCCGTACTATTTTAACCACATTTCATTATTTAAACTTAGCCCAATGCATGAAGCGTTTCAAACTCCTGTTCAATTCAGTCTCCTTTTTTCCCCCTTCTTTTTGCCTGGTCCTCACAATCTATATGAGTAATTCTAGTTGGGCTCTTCCCTAAGATTTAGTGGAGAGGGAAGACGATATGCTATTATTACAAACTAGTCTCCTAGTCTTCCTACAAGGCAGCTCCACCCTCCACCCCCCTCTTTTTGCTGTGAGGGAAACGGGAGGGGAGGTGGATGTGGAGTCAGTGTTTAGAGTACTGGTGCTGTGGAATTACCTTCTCAGAAAGCCCTGCCCCCACTGGTGGCCACCTCAGTGATGGTTCTTCAACTTAGCATCATTTTTTTCCTGAGGGTGGCACTACTTGGAAAACAGGAAAGACTACATCATCCCCAGACCAAGTCCTTCATTGCCCAGCCTGATATACCCCTGCCTACCTCTTTGACACCATTCTTTCTCTTTGCTCACTTTCTCAGCATATAAGCTTCCCATCTTGGCTTGGGACTACTTTGCACTTGTCTCTCTGCCTGGGACATGTTTCTCGCAGATCTTTGTTTGGTTTGCTCCTTCTTTCCAATTTGGGTGGTCCCTCCCCAGAAAGGGCTGCTTTCACTCTAACCTAAACTAGCTTCCAGTGCCCTCCCCTGCACACTCCATCACATCACAGTGCTTTATTTGCTTCATGGCACGGACCAATCTCTGAAATTATTTTGTTCAACCATTTTTTTGTAGTTTGTCTGGCTTCCCAACTTGAATGCAAGCTCTGTGAGAGTCAGGACATCTGGAATCGTGTTCCCAGCATAAAGCTGGAGCTCAATGAGGGAGTGTTGAATTTCTTCTTCTAGCCAATCCTAGGAGAGAGGAGCCGATCTTGGCCCATTTTACAAACGAACTTCAGAGATGGAGAGGCTGAATCCTTTGGCTAGTGAGTGAACAGGAAGAGCACATATTTGAATCCAAGTGACTCTAATGGCAAGTCCCTGCCCATACACCAGGATCTACTCCTGGATCTGATGTGCTAGTCTTTAAAACTTCAGGGAGACTGATAAATCCAAGAATGATTTTGAACTTCAGCAACAGATGCTGCCTCTCACCTTGTGTAGGTCCTTCACTCGAGGAGGTAAACTGTCCCGGATCCTCCGCATTGCCTGCAGGGGAGGCTCATTGAAGTAGGGGGGCTCGCCATCAATCATTTCTATCACCATGATCCCCAGAGACCAGATGTCCACCTGTTAGGCACAACCCACTGGTTATTTCAGGCAAGGGGAACGTTTTGCAATGTTAGATATCTCCAGGGAACCAAATAGATTCATATTTACAAATAAAGTGGAGAAGAAGGGTTAGGAAGAGAGAGATAGAAACTTCAATGATGAGAGAGAATCATTGATCAGCTGCCTCCTGCATGCCCCACACTAGGGATGGAGCCGAAGCCTGGGTATGTGCCCTGAACAGGAATCTAACTGTGATCTTCTGGTTCATAGGTCCACGCTTAACCACTGCCCAGGCTCTGTGGTTTTGTTTTGTTTTTACAATATTCCAACAGTTACAACACAGATTCACAGGTTGACTCACTGAGTTACCAAGTATTTGCTAATGGATTTCACTTGCTTTTTAGATTCAGTAAAGACTCTGATAATCAGGTACACATGAGTGTCCGTCCTAACATTCTGAGGCTTTGAACTTTATTTTTTTACCCTGTTGACTACGGTGGTTAACTATCTATCAGGGCAGGTGAGGAGAGCATGCAATGTTTTGTTTTGAACATCAAGAGGAAAGTTACATTTAAACTATAAAAAATAATAGTTTTGGACATATTCATAACAAACTACAAAGAGCTACATTGCACAACACAAAATATTCTGATTCTTGTATTGATTGGGTTTTTAAAAATAGTTCTCCCCACACATATACTTTGGGGTTCTTTCTTTTGCATCTTATCATTTTGAAACAGCAGGCACAAAGCCCTGTTTTATAAAACCATTTTCAGGAGAAAAGAAGAGGAGGATATGACAAGCAATTCTTTCTGAGTAAAGAATGGGGAGCCGGGACAATGGGAAGCCGGAGCTGGGCCATAAATCCCCAGTTACAGTCACTTCCCTGTTACAGCCTCATTACACTGCTTATCAGTTAGCTGCATTCTTCTTTTAACCTTTGCAGTGACCTTCAATGAGAATTTATGCTCTTGGAACCACAGGGAGAAAAATAAGTTGAGTGCTCAACCAAGGGCAAGCAAACAAGGGAAAGAGGGCACAGCCCACCTTAGCTTATGCCAATAGCCTCAGCTCATTGATTCATGCCACCTCTTCTGCGTTTCTCCTCCCTTAGGATCGCCTTCTGCACTATAACATATGGGAGCACCGCCAGCCTAGGAGTGAGCTCCTTGCAGTGTGTGTGTTGCCTTGCATGCTTCAGAGCTTCTACTCACACTAGTCCCTCTCCAGAAAGTCCCCTGTTGTCATGTGGCTAAGCCTGATCTCTTAAAAAAAATAATGAGCAATTGTTTGCATACCAGAGGAAAGAGAAATTGTGCCAGATTTTGAAATGTAATATTCCTATGTGATTTTTTTTTCTATGGGAAAACATTATTGCTCATCCAATTATTACCTCCATCTTGTGGAGCTTTCTCTGACCCTCTATCCTTTGAATCATCACACCTGCTCATCTCTGTGTGTATCCAGCCACTTTTCTAATTGCATTACCTTGATCTGTGTATGCCCGCCACATCGTGGATGGGGTCAGAGTTTGAATTAATGTCCATGGTGGAATCTCAATAAACTCCTCTTGATCAGTGTTGTGGCAATATTCTCAGAGCTGGTCATTCTCTCTCTGCCACAACCTACTCTGTAACAGGTCCAGTGAGCAGGGGTCAAATTTATAGTCAAAGGCCATCAGCCTGATCACCTCTGGTCATTAACACTCTAAGAACCACTATATCCCATCCCAGAGCCTATCCAAACCCTGCCTCTCTCTATCGATGTCATCCCCTTACCTCCGTCCCATAAGGTAGCCTAGAAATCACTTCAGGTGCCATCCAGTAGGGAGTGCCAACCAATGACTTTCTCTTCGGTACCTCTTTGGACACTTGAGCACAAAAACCAAAGTCCGATAACTTTATCTGAAAAGGAAAGGAAAGCAACAAACGTAAAAGTGCTGGCTTGGAGATGTAGAAGTATATGGAAATTTTCACATTCAAAACAAAACAGTCTCTTTAACAGGCCCTGAGAATACTATTGGCAGAGGGACTGTCAGACCCTTTTATTGGGAAAGCATGAGCCACGTTAGTAGAAAAACTTTCATGGCCCCACCACAAGAGTTTATATCTTTAAACGCCTGCTGCTTATATATTTTATAAAATAATGAAACAAAAACAAATTTACACATTCAATATACTAAAAGCAAGAAATCTGTTAAAATTCAAACCCACAACAGATGAGTGTGACAGATGAAGTTTAAGTACATTGCTATTCTCAATGAGAGTTTTGTACAAACTGTTAATGCAGGAAAGGTTCTTTTGCATTGAACACGTTTGGATTTCTAGGATAACATGAGAGATTCAAATAACCAAACTTATTTCTGTATGTAAATTATTATAAGGCCTCATTTACATAGGATGCTTTAAACATTGGCTCCCCTTTTCTTTTTGTTTTCTTCCTTTGTTCATGACAAAGTTACCA
The DNA here is from genome assembly GCA_963924515.1 of Vespertilio murinus. Lineage (NCBI taxonomy): Eukaryota > Metazoa > Chordata > Mammalia > Chiroptera > Vespertilionidae > Vespertilio > Vespertilio murinus. Next base: position 66,003,352 of record OZ004709.1, read on the forward strand.
ATGTGCACATCAGCCTTTTCTCTGGCTCTACATCTGCTGCCTACACCTTAAATATTGGGCTACCTAGGGTTCAGGTCCAAACTCTCACCACTTCTCTTTTTACGTACTCTTGCTGGACACACTTTTGCCTCCCATGCTTAATGTAGATTTCTGTCCCCCATTCTAAACCTATGCTTCATCCAGTCTATGTTTTCATATGGGGTTAATTTTGGTGAAGGATAGAATACCTCTGTCTAGATTTCATTTTTGCATGTGTGTATCCAGTTTTTCCTCACCATTTGTTGAAAAGACCATCTTTGCTTCATTGTATTGTCTTTACCATCTTGTCAAAAATTAGCTGATTATAATTTGGGGGCCACATTTTTGGAGCATTTATTTTGTTTCATTAGTCTATTTATGTGCTCTTTTGTCAATACCAACTAGAAAGCTGACAGGGTGGCAGTGTTAGTCTTGAGATTTTGTTCTTATTCTTCAACATTTGTTTACTATGTACGTATTGATCTTTTGCCTCTCTGTATAAACCTTCAAGTTGGTTTGTGAATATCGTGAAATGACTGCTGGGATTTTGACTGGGATTGCACTGAATTTATAGATTAAATTGGGAAGAATGCAACTTGACAATACTGACTCTTCCTAACCACAAACATGGAATATCTCTCCATTGATTTATTTCTTTGATTTCATTAATCAGAGTTTTGCACATATAGGTCATGTATATATTTTGTTAGATTTATACCTAATTATGTAAATAGCATTGTTGTTGTTGTTTTTTTAATTTAAAATTCCACTTATTTATTGCTGGAATATAGGCTTCTGTATATTAATCATATATCCTGAAACCTTGATATAATTATTGATTAGTTCCAGGGGTTTTTCTTGTTGATTCTTTTGGATTTTCTACATAGACCATCATGTCATCTATGAACAAAATTAATTTTATTCCTTTTTTCCAAATCTGCATATATAGGGTATCCAAAAAGTGCATATACACATTTTGAATAATTATAAAGGCAGTGTTTATTAAAATGCATTTCATTTTCAAAATTGAATTATTAGATGTTAATGTGTACACACATTTATTTTTTCTTATCTTATTGCATTAGCTAGTACTTCTAATCTGATGTTAAAAAGGATTGGTGAGCCGAAACCGGTTTGGCTCAGTGGTAAAGCGTAGGTCTGTGGACTGAAAGGTCCCGGGTTCGATTCCGGTCAAGGGCATGTACCTTGGTTGTGGGCACATTCCCCCGGTGTGGGATGTGCAAGAGGCAGCTGGTTGATGTTTCTCTCTCATTGATGTTTCTAGCTCTCTATCTCTCTTCCTTTATCTCTGTAAAATATCAATAAAATATTTTTTTTTAAAAAGGATTGGTGAGAGGAGATATTTTTGCTCTTTTCCTCATCTTAGTGAGAAAGTATATTCAATCCTTATACATACTTCAAAGTCCACTTTCCCCAAAATTGTTCTCAGGAGCCTATATTGACCTCTCCCTTTCCAAATCTAAGACAACTCAGCACTCAGTCTTGAATTGTTTTATGATGCTGAATTTTGTCCACCTGGATAGAAATGATATTCATCAAGAGCAGCAGCTCTGCCTTTCACTTGTGAAGCCTCAAGAGCTGGGAAAGTAGTAGACACCAAAAAACACATGCTACTAGATAGATTTGATTTTATATTGCCACGCCCGCACACATATAGTATATGATAGCAGGTCATGTAATAGACACATTGGTGCTCTATCATCATTGATTTACTTATTGAAGACATCTGTGTCTAGAATCAAAGTTAAATTATGGATGAATTAGGGCAGTGGTCGGCAAACTGTGGCGCGTGAGCCACATGTGTGGCTCCAGAGCTGCGGTTTGCCACTCTGTTGACTGAGTTTGCCGACCACTGAATTAGGGTAATGTTTCAGAAATTATTAATGTGTTTTTTTCTTCTTCCATTTCCTTATTCATGATCTTCTCCTTCATTAGGCTAATGTCAGTGTGGTGTGGTTTGGAGTAGAAGGAGATTAGATTACTTCAGATACATGCTAGAGAAAGCTGGTTTAGTGGAGAGGTGATTTTATCAATTGCAAGAGTCAAACACAGATTTCCCTGTGGTATGAAGAAGAGAGCTCTGGGCTATGGCAGTTGGTCCATAACTCTTGTTTCCCTATTTTAAAAGGAGTTTACAGTTCAGAGAAGTAAAAATTCCTATACTCCATCCCTTTTAGCCTGGAATGATTTGCAGAAGAGAACAAAAGAGCAGCAATTTGATTATGTCAGGACTCAACTCTTTATTATACATCACTTCCCATCACTCTAACTGATGATGGTGGGCTTCAGATATATCTGAATAGCATAAATCCCCACACAAAGAAGGGAGAGGAGAAGCTACATGCTTTTGTTCTCAGAGGCAATATTCAAAATATTTACTAACCACCTTCATCTACACCGATCAGAATCTATAGACATAAAGTTAAGTGGTATCCAGAAGTTATCTTGAGGCATTACCATACTTATTGAGGCAAAGGGGGTCAGATACTCCAATGGCTTGAAACAGTGGACATTAACCAATAAGCATTAAAATATTGCAATATTTTAATAATAAATATATGAGTGAATACTAGTTGAACCCCACCTTGGTTATGCCCAATACGACCTCCATGAAGAGAACCTGAAGCAATGTTACTTATTCCCATGAAAGCATCATTGACTTAAGACAGCTGTTTTGATAATTAGATAACTGAATAGCATATACCCACGGAAACAAAGGAAAGGATCTTTGTGTAGTGTGCAGGAGTCCAGAAGCTCCACCAAATCTGTGATGGGATGGGGAAATGGCCAGCACAAGTCTATGGTTGACATGAGGAGGCAGCCCCAAGAATGGCTTTCAAGCCTTGTGGCAGGAGGCTGGAGTTGTGAGGTATAAGAGAGGCGCTCTCCTGAAAAGCCCAGCAGCTGATGGAACCTGTTAATCCTCAGTGGTCACTTTTCCAGGTAACAGAATAGGCCAGTTTTGTCAAGACCAGAGAAGAATAAGAAGATAGTCTATCTACTTCACCCTTAAGTCCCATAATACACATTTGTCCCTTGTCCTTCCAGAACTTCCTTGAGAAAGATGGGGGTTCTAGGAGTGAAGAGGTGGTTTTAAAGACTGAGATTTTAAAGGTATCACTTAAACCTTATAATAATGTGGTTGAACTTTGATAGACAATTTAAATATTTAAGCATACCAAATCTAACTGATTAAAATTCAAAAGATTTTTTAAAAATCTAGTCCATGGAGTTTTGTTTAGAAGTCTAGGTTAGTTTTTAAAACCAATGAAATTATAACTGTATGTGTATGTGTGTGTGTGTGTGTGTGTGTGTGTGTGTGTGTGTGTGCGTGCGCGCGCGCAGTGATTTCCAAAGCTTGAGTATAAGTACATTTGTAACCCTACTACACAGATGGAAGAGGAGGAACAATTTGGCCAATACATTTTATTTGCCTATAAATTTAAGAGATCTGCATAATTAAGGAGGTGAGTGCATTTGCATTTTGGTATTGGCAGTTTTTAATGTCACTACCTCTAGTGTGTTTTTCTCTTTTTGGACATTAAAAAAAAAGACCCCAAACCTGCTAGACTAATAATTATCTCCCTGACAAAATGTAAGATGAGAAAAGGAAACTCGACACTTGGAAAGCTAGGCTTGTTCTGTTGTAGGAGTGTAAGTGCTTCTGCATATTTTTTTTTTTTTTTACTCATCCAAGTACATAAAAGAGAAAATTTTCTAAAAGGACATAATTACACACAACATTCGTCCAAATAAATGTGCAAGTAGATAATGAGAACTAAACTAATGATGATAATAAGGCATTGTAAGAAGATGTTAAAAGCAAATCACATAGACTCTAAGCTGAGCCTCATTTTATTGTACAATGTGTCTACTTAGGAAACCACCTTAGTCCCACTAATGCAGTTGGGATAAAAGAACTGTAACTAGCACACTGTCTGCCTCCTAAAAAGAGGTGATGGAGCTTGTTCCAGGGATGGCCAGACATCAAACTATAGCTTAGAGCTCAGAGAAAGCTGTTGTGAAGCTGCTCTTTAAACCTGAGGTCCTATCCATCTTATGTGTCCTGGCTTGGAATCAGAAGCCCCATAAAAATATGAAAGGTGGGGCAAAAGAGTCTATTCACAAGATAGCTAAGGTTTAGCGGAGGACTGAGAAGGTGGGGCAGTTCTGTACCGTGCTGCCTTCCACTGGTTAAGACCTCCAAGAGCAAAGGCCTACCAAAGTGAGGATGCCCCTACTGTCACCTGTAGAGGGGCAGCACTGAGCTGGCCAATATTTGTGGTGGTACTGCTTGTCCTGGCTCAGGGGAAGCGTTCCACTAAGTCTGAAAGACTAAGACATCGCGGGGACTCTCTGTCACCGCCCGCGGCCTGCTCTGCCAGGCCTTCGTGCGTGCTGTGCTGGCGCTGCGCCTTCCATTGGCAGACCCGGAGAATCCTCTCTCCGCTGCCACATGGCCAGGCCAAAGCATCAGACACTACCACCACGCGGATTTTAAAACTACAGGGGAAATTGAGCCACAGGAGCTACCATCGCTGCCGCACCCACCGCCGCCCCCAAGAATGGGAATCCACCGAAATCAGAGCTCACTACACACCGGGCTCATAGAGAGTGTGGCTTCAGAAATTAGCCTCTGCATCCACAGCAGCTCCACATCCGCAACAAAGAGGACACCATTGAGGGCGGACTCTCCCCATGCAGCCATCACAGCCCGCCCACAATCTTCCCAGCACACCCATCATGCTGGGAGGGAGATGGAGCGCGCTGGTGAGGAAATGGCACGGTGCCTTCCATTACCCACCCAGGCGAGCCCATCCTCCGATGCCACATGGCCAAGCCGAAGCTCTCACCACCACCGCCATGTGAACTTTAAAACTACAGTGGTAATTGAACCACAGGAGCGACCGTCAATATTGCACCTGTCACCGCCACCCGCCACTGCCGCCGAGAATAAAGGAAATCCACCAAGAACAGAGCTCACCACGCCTTGGGCTCAGGGAGTGGGCGAGCTCAGAACTTAGCCTCCATGTCTGCAGCTGCTCCGCTCCCACACCGAACGAGACACCTTTGAAGGTGGTCCCCCCGCCTGCAACCATCTCAGCCCAACTGCAGCTGTCCCAGTCTACCCGCCATGCTAGCAAGGAGCTAGCGCGGCGCCTCCAATATGCGACCCCAACACCCTAGAGGGGCCGTGTGCCCCGGGTGAGCCGAGTGTCCCAGGGGGCCATGTGCCCCGGGTGAACTGTACCCCCCAAAGGGGAAGGGGATCCCGGGTGAGCCGTGTGTCCCAGGGGGCCCAGTGCCCCGGGTGAGCCGAGTGTCCCAGGGGGCCGAGTGCCCCGCGTGAGCCGAGTGTCCCGGGTGAGCCGAGTGTCCCATGGGGCCGAGTGCCCCGGGTGAGCCGAGTGTCCCAGGGGGCCGAGTGCCCCAGGTGAGCCGAGTGTCCCATGGGGCCGAGTGCCCCGGGTGAGCCGAGTGTCCCAGGGGGCCGAGTGCCCCGGGTGAGCCGAGTGTCCCAGGGGGCCGAGTGCCCCGGGTGAGCCGAGTGCCCCAGGGGGCCGAGTGCCCCGGGTGAGCCGAGTGTCCCAGGGGGCCATGTGCCCCGGGTGAGCCGAGAGTCCCATGGGGACGAGTGCCCCGGGTGAGCCGAGTGTCCCAGGGGGCCGAGTGCCCCGGGTGAGCCGAGTGTCCCAGGGGGCCGAGTGCCCCGGTGAGCCGAGTATCCCAGGGGGCCGAGTGCCCCGGGTGAGCCGAGTGTCCCATGGGGCCGAGTGCCCCGGGTGAGCCGAGTGTCCCAGGGGGCCGAGTGCCCCGGGTGAGCCGAGTGTCCCAGGGGGCCGAGTGCCCCGGGTGAGCCGAGTGTCCCAGGGGGCCGAGTGTCCCAGGGGGCCGAGTGCCCCGGGTGAGCCAAGTATCCCAGGGGGCCGAGTGCCCCGGGTGAGCCGAGTGTCCCATGGGGCTGAGTGCCCCGGGTGAGCCGAGTGTCCCAGGGGGCCGAGTGCCCCGGGTGAGCCGAGTGCCCCGGGTGAGCCGAGAGTCCCAGGGGGCCAAGTGCCCCGGGTGAGCCGAGTGTCCCAGGGGGCCATGTGCCCTGGGTAAGCCGTACCCCCTGAAGGGGAAGGGTGTCCCGGGTGAGCCGAGTGTCCCAGGGGGCCGAGTGCCCCGGGTGAGCCGAGTGTCCCAGGGGGCCGAGTGCCCCGGGTGAGCCGAGTGTCCCATGGGGCCGAGTGCCCCGGGTGAGCCGAGTGTCCCAGGGGGCCGAGTGCCCCGGGTGAGCCGAGTGTCCCAGGGGGCCGAGTGCCCCGGGTGAGCCGAGTGTCCCAGGGGGCCGAGTGTCCCAGGGGGCCGAGTGCCCCGGGTGAGCCGAGTATCCCAGGGGGCCGAGTGCCCCGGGTGAGCCGAGTGTCCCATGGGGCTGAGTGCCCCGGGTGAGCCGAGTGTCCCAGGGGGCCGAGTGCCCCGCGTGAGCCGAGTGTCCCGGGTGAGCCGAGTGTCCCATGGGGCCGAGTGCCCCGGGTGAGCCGAGTGTCCCAGGGGGCCGAGTGCCCCGGGTGAGCCGAGTGTCCCATGGGGCCGAGTGCCCCGGGTGAGCCGAGTGTCCCAGGGGGCCGAGTGCCCCGGGTGAGCCGAGTGCCCCAGGGGGCCGAGTGCCCCGGGTGAGCCGAGTGTCCCAGGGGGCCATGTGCCCCGGGTGAGCCGAGTGTCCCAGGGGGCCGAGTGCCCCGGGTGAGCCGAGTGTCCCAGGGGGCCGAGTGTCCCAGGGGGCCGAGTGCCCCGGGTGAGCCGAGTATCCCAGGGGGCCGAGTGCCCCGGGTGAGCCGAGTGTCCCATGGGGCTGAGTGCCCCGGGTGAGCCGAGTGTCCCAGGGGGCCGAGTGCCCCGGGTGAGCCGAGTGCCCCGGGTGAGCCGAGAGTCCCAGGGGGCCAAGTGCCCCGGGTGAGCCGAGTGTCCCAGGGGGCCATGTGCCCCGGGTAAGCCGTACCCCCTGAAGGGGAAGGGTGTCCCGGGTGAGCCGAGTGTCCCAGGGGGCCGAGTGCCCCGGGTGAACCGAGTGTCCCAGGGGGCCGAGTGCCCCGGGTGAGCCGAGTGTCCCAGGGGGCCGAGTGTCCCAGGGGGCCGAGTGCCCCGGGTGAGCCGAGTATCCCAGGGGGCCGAGTGCCCCGGGTGAGCCGAGTGTCCCATGGGGCTGAGTGCCCCGGGTGAGCCGAGTGTCCCAGGGGGCTGAGTGCCCCGGGTGAGCCGAGTGCCCCGGGTGAGCCGAGAGTCCCAGGGGGCCAAGTGCCCCGGGTGAGCCGAGTGTCCCAGGGGGCCATGTGCCCCGGGTAAGCCGTACCCCCTGAAGGGGAAGGGTGTCCCGGTTGAGCCGTGTGTCCCAGGGGGCCGAGTGCCCCGGGTGAGCCGAGTGTCCCAGGGGGCCGAGTGCCCCGGGTGAGCCGAGTGTCCCAGGGGGCCGAGTGCCCCGGGTGAGCCGAGTGTCCCATGGGGCTGAGTGCCCCGGGTGAGCCGAGTGTCCCAGGGGGCCGAGTGCCCCGGGTGAGCCGAGTGCCCCGGGTGAGCCGAGAGTCCCAGGGGGCCAAGTGCCCCGGGTGAGCCGAGTGTCCCAGGGGGCCATGTGCCCCGGGTAAGCCGTACCCCCTGAAGGGGAAGGGTGTCCCGGTTGAGCCGTGTGTCCCAGGGGGCCGAGTGCCCCGGGTGAGCCGAGTGTCCCAGAGGGCCTAGTGCCCCGGGTGAGCCGAGTGTCCCAGGGGGCCGAGTGCCCCGGGTGAGCCGAGTGTCCCAGGGGGCCGAGTGCCCCGGGTGAGCCGTGAGTCCCATGGGGCTGAGTGCCCCGGGTGAGCCGAGTGTCCCAGGGTGCAGTGTGCCCCGGGCGAGCCGTGTGTCCCAGGGGAAGCAGTGGGACCCAGTGGAAGGGGCGGTGAAAACCAGAGGAGGAGCGGACTCTATTCATATGGTCCTGAGATAGTCACCATAAAACAAGCAGACTGCCAAATGACAGTGGGGAGGGGAAGGAGACCTGGGGGGAGATAGGAGAACAACCGAGGGACTGGTATGTATGAACATAAGTACAACCAATGAACACAGAACTCTGGGGAGGGAGAGCATAAATGGGAGGTGGGGGGGGCAATGGTAAACTATGTACACAGAAAATACCTTAATAAAATAAAATTAAAAAAAAAAAAAAGATAGCTAAGGTTTACAACAGAAGGTAAAACCCACATTCTGTAAATTGCATACATCCTAAAGCATTCTTGTGGTGCAGAAGATACAGTCCCATTCATTTATGTTTGCCTTTACTGCCTTTGCCTTTGGGGTCAAGCTCATAAAATGTTCTCTATTAGCAAGGTCCATAAGTTCGGTACATATATTTTCTTCTATGTAACTCATTGGTTTGGGTCTTTGATCCGTTTTGAATTAGTTTTTGTACAAAGAAACAACAAAGAAGCAGCCAACCAAATGGGAGATGATGTTTGCAAACAGCAGCTCAGGCAAATCTTTCAATTTCCAAAATATATAAATAACTCATAAAACAACACCAAACAAACCAACAATCCAATCAAAAAGTGGGCAGAGGACCTAAAAATATACCTCTCTCAAGAAGACATATGAACAGTCAACAAATATATGAAAAATGTTCAACCTCACTAGCAATTAGAGAAATACAAATAAAAACTACAATGAGATACCACCTCACACCTGTTAGAAAGGCCATTATTAACAAGACAAGCAAAACCAGTGTTGGAGAGGTTATGGAAAAAAAAGGAGCCCTCATTCACTGCTGATGGGAATGTAGGTTAAACAACCACAATGGAAAGCAGCATGGCAATTCCTTAAAAAAAAGAAGAACAGAGCTATACCATATGAGCCAGCAATCCCTCTCCTGGGAATATACCCAAAAAACTCGTAATCACATACATATTTGAAAAGATATATGCATCCCTAGGTTCACTGCACCATTATTCCTGGTGGCCAAGAATTTATGGAAACAGCCCAAGTGCCCTGAAATGGAGGACTGGATAAAGAAGATGTGGTACATATACACAATGGAATACTACTCAACCATGATGAAGGATGAAATAGCACCATTTGCAACAACAGGAGTTGACCTTGATAACATGCTACATGAAATAAGTCACTCAGGAAAGCAGAAAACTATAAGATTTCACTCATATGTGGGATGTAAAACTGAAACTCATGAACACAAGCAGCAGTGTGGTGGTTGCCAGAGGAAGGAAGTGGGGAGAGAAGGGGATGCTAATATGTGATGACAGGAGAAGATCTGACTTTGGGTGGTGGGCATACTGTGCAATGCACAGATCTTGAAACATAGATTCCCCCACCTAAAACCCATATGTTCATGTTGACCAATGTCACCCCAATACATTTAATAAATAAATTTTAAAAAGCATTTTTGCATCTGCCCCAGGTTTTTGCATGGTTGCTTTTGAGCCTGGCTCCCGAGGGCTTCATATAATGCAACAGTACAGGTTCCCTGTGGTGGCTTCCACCGAAGATCATACTCCTGCCATGAAGCTCTCTTCATACAACAACCTCTATTTCCAGGTCCTAGTAACCAGTTCCCCACCTCACCCCTTCCAGTACGAGTGGCTCTCCATTCTTGAGCACCACACTAATCCTCATGCGCTTTTCTCATCTCTCACTTTTCTGCATCTGCCTACACCTTATTAAATGCTCCTCAAATTGTCCACTGCAGTTTAACATCTGTTTCTTGCAGGGATTCTGATGGATAATGCAGACACGCATAGTCATGAGAATAGGGTGTACAAAGCCCTAGAAAAGGTCCCTGCCAATAAAAGAAAGCATGGCAAAAAAAATTCCTATAGTTTCTATTATTTTCTACTCTCATTGTGAAGGTGAAAAATTATCCATCAAATCCAAGTCACATGTAATTCTGACTAACAGGATGACACATAGGATTGTAATTTCCTTTTTATAAGCCTTCTGGGAAGGGCAGTGGGCGACTTCTGACTAAAAAATTATTGTTATAAGAAGTGTTCGCAAAAGAACAATACCTAAGACAAAGTGACAAAGCAAAGCATCTAGGGGCCAAACAGGAAGATCTTACCCGTCCATCACTTGTCAGGAGGATGGAGTCACTCTTTATGTCCCTGTGAATCACTCCTTGGTTGTGAAGGTAGGAGAGAGCTCTCAGAACTGACAGACACACAGTAGCTATCTGTTCTTCATTCATTCTAGAAAGGAAACAACATTTAAGGAACAAGGACAGATTTAAGAACATCCTTGAAATGATCAAAAGAGGCAACTCTCTTGAGTTCTAGTGAATCAGCCCATGCCTGGAAAATCTATAGGCAAAGAAAAGGAATCTGATTTGCAGAACCTAAGGCTGGGTAGGAGGATGCCAGGGGCCAAATATAAGCCAAGAGCAAGAGACCTCTACTTGCTGGCTTCTGGGTCGTTACTGCAAATGCATTATCTTGGACACCTCTAGGCAATTCCTTAGGTATTGCCAAACATCCTGGGTCCTACAGAGGGAGTATACTGAATAGCACCAAGGTTCCAGGTATATCTGCTAGGTAACCTTGAGCAAGTCCTTTAACTTCCTCTGGTCTCTTTTTACTTACCCTGGAAATGAGAACAACCACGGTTCTCTCCAAGGCTGGGCTCAGGTAAAGTGGCCTTTGGATCTCAGACTCACCTTGCCTCTCACTAGCCCTCCCTCACCCTCTGGGAAATGGGGGTTTCTTATGTCCCAGGTCCTTCTGTCAAGGACATTGGACCTGCTAAGTTACTAATAACTGAGTGTGAATGGATGATCTTGTAATAGATGGGTCATGGGGATGAGAAAAGCAAGTACAGCACCAGGCCTGTGCTCCCACATTTCATGGCTGCCCCCCTCTGAAGAAGGTATGTCTGGTTTCAGAGGAGATTGCACAGGTGCTATGAGATAGTTATTTCTAACCTGGGACTTTATTGACAGAATCTGTCTGAGCTTATTCATTTGATACAAAATTGGTATTAAAAAAAAACCAAACAAACAACAAAAACAAACAAACAAACAAACAAAAAAACCTTGACCAAAGGAGAACTGTAGAGACATGAATTGCCATCGGAAGCTCCCTAGGGCAAGAAAGAAAACCTCTCTTTTAGATATATTTTTATTAACCCTATATAAAAAAGCCTAATATGCTAAGTGTCTGGTTGTCTGGTCATCCATTCAACCAATCAAAAATAATATGCTAATGATATGCTAAGGCGCTCAACTGCTCGCTATAATGTGCACTAACCACCATTGGGCAGACAATTGACCGGTTGAACAGTCACTATGATGTGCACTGACCACGAGGGGGCAGATACTTCGATAGGTAGGTTAGCTTGCTGCTGGGGTCTGGACATCAGGACTGAGCAGGAAGGACTGGACACACCCTGGAGCCCTCCCATGGTCTTTCCCTGGCTGGTCAACTTCCCATGTCCCTCCCTGGCCCAAATCATGCACTGGTGGGGTCCCTTAGCCTGGCCTGTGCCCTCTCTCAATCTGGGTTGATGAACCCCTGCCTCCAATGCACTAATTTTGTGCACTGGGCCTCTAGTTGTTTTATATGTAAGTCATATTTGTCTTGTTCTTAGGTCTCTTCAGTATATCTGTTCCTGAAAATCAAGATTATCTTATGTATTTGGGGGGTAGGCATGTCAATGGCTATACTGCAGAGTGTGCCCACTGAAATGTTGGTGGAAAAACTTCAGTGTCCTTTGGTTTTGAGATGGTCTACTGCAGCTGAAGAGCTGCAGAGGTCATAATAAAATTCTGCCTCATTTTAATGGAGAAAGAGTAGCATATATTTTCTTCACAGGGTTTCCCAATGCTTGCTATTGTTTTTCATCTGGATTCACTAATGATTTGGGTGCCATTTCAGTGCAATTAGCTTATATCTAATGACTCTCCTTCATGACAATCCTCTTAACTCTTTGGCACTCTACTTACCAGCAAGACTAAACTTAAAGTTTCCCAAATGTAATATTTTTTTATCTGTTCCTTAGAACATTGCTTCTCCAAATGTGGTCCATGGATGAATAGCTTGGGCATCGCCCAGGAGCTTTTTAGAATGCAGAGCATTACTTCTCTCCACACTGAATCAGGGTCTGCCTTTTAATAAGACCCACAGGTGACTTGTATATTAAAATTAGAGAAGCACTGCCTTAGCATATATTCTTTCCTCTGATTTCAATGCCCTTCTTCTCCCACTTTCTGTCTGAGTGAACTCCTATTTATCTCTCAAAACCCATCTCAGATACTCCCTCTTTTAAGAAATCTTTCTTGATACTCCTTGATAGAGACATTCAGGAATTCTTCTATGCTGCCTACATACATTTTTTTTTCTAATTCTGCACAGGTATTATAACTATTTGTTTCTAATCTGTGACTTCCTTGAGGGAATGGTTCTCAGCCATATTCTTTTGTGTCTTGTATGCCAGCATATCAGAAACAGTCTAATACATAAAAAGTGATGGATAAACACTTGATGAAATGACCACAGCTATCATATCAGGGAAGTACATATTAGGTAATTACAATGGCAATTAAGTACTTGCAAGACTCTTTAAAAACAGAATCAAAGAATTTTTCTGTGCTATATAGGTTTATTATTATGACATAAAACTTTGACTGATCTTCCATCTGCCTCTTCCTTCCCCAGGTACCTTTGGTGTATCAACATCTAGCATGTCAACTCAGGAGAATGGAACTTAGTTTTAGATATCTACCTCTATGTAGAAATGGAAAAGTCTACTATTCATCACCAGAACTTCATTCTCAGTAGCTTGGTGATTTTTAAAATCAATGGGTATTAATGAACTTCTGGAGGGAAAGGAGAGTGTTAATTGAATGAATGAACTTTACATACAGGATATTATAATAGGCACCTGGAGAATATAGAGGAAGAGGGTAGTCATGACCCTGAGTTCAAAGTGCTTACAATTTATGAAGAGTTCATAGGATAGTCATTGTGGCTTCACCATGGAGGAGAATAACAAATATCTTGCATTGCTTGTCTGAATAATAATTTTAAAAAAAACTTACCTGGTATGAGTGACGATGTCTGTCAAGGCACCACCTTCTAGAAATTCCATGACCACCCAGAGCTCATCACTGACAAGATAGCTGTTGTACATGTCAACCACATTGTCATGGTGGTAATCCCGCATTATCACAACCTAAGCAAATGGAAAGAGACTTTTTGATTTGTGACAGTGAAATGTGGCTTCCTGTTCGCTTGGGGTGACATTTGTGTTGTGAGTACAATAGATTGAGAGTAGCTATTAGAAATAAAGGCAATCAAGTCAGCAAATTTAGAGAAAATGGCAGGTCAACCAGACATTGGTGGGAGGTTGGTGAGAATAAGGAGTGAGAATAGGCAGGATCAGGACAAAGGATGCATCCACAGAGGGGGCTGAGCTTCCTGTTCTGGAGGGATGTGGTAGGATATCCCTAACGATCTCCTTTGGAAGGCACCATTCACACTCTAAGGTTGGTTAACCTGGTAAAGTATCACTAACTCATGGTTAAGTGAGTAAATGGTGAGTCTCACAAGTGAATGAAATAAAGAGTTACTAGGGGTGGGACTACGTGATAACAACTTAAAAAAAATTTTAATATATTTTTATTGATTTCAGAGAGGAAGGGAGAGAGAGGAATATCAATGATGAGAATCATTGATTGGCTGCCTCTTGCATGTCCCCTACTGGGGACTGAGCTCCCAACCTCAGCATGTGCCCTGACGGAACCATGACTCTTGGTTCATAGGTCCACACTCAGCCACTGAGCCACACCAGCTAGACCCAACTTCACTTCTTGGGAGACGGTCTGGGTGTATTTGAGAGAGGTTTAGGCTGAATACTGAGGATGGATCTTGATTGTAAAGATAAATATGACCCAGGTATCAAAAGGATAACTGGAGTCTGTTTGCTGGAGAAAGCCTCCAGGAATTACTGCCTGTGGCTGCTTCTGGTGACATTTTTGGAATTAGTATTGAATAATAAATTATAAAGTTGTTTATGTGAAATTATATTTGCCCTGTCTGTTCTGGCATTGTAAGAAATACATTGCAGACATCAGGAATTGTGGACTGGGAAGAAGGTGAAGCCCACTCACCAGGTGCTGTGTGCGAGGTTCAGAGCATGGGAAAGAAATGAACACCTTGGGAGCTGGAAGGGTGTCTGGTGGCTTCACATGAGCTTCCACTGAAGACTCCAAAGTCGCAGCTGATTGCATTTTTACAGTGTCTGTTTATTGTTCTGAGAGCTATATGTAGGTGGTACATTCTTTGCTAAACTTGACATGTTATCTAGCATTGGAATCCTGACTTGATATCTTTAAGACTTAGATTTCTCATCTACAAAATCTCATCTCTCTCTTCAAGACCCCCCATAAAATCATCAAATACTCCAAAATGTTTTGTTTCCGGACACAGTGTTCATTTTTTTCTAACTACGTACATTTGGGAACTCTCAAGTGATATGCAAGTTTAAAAATAAAATAAGAGCTGAAACCAGTTTGGCTCAGTGGATAGAGAGTCAGGACTGAAAGGTTCCAGGTTTGATTCCAGTCAAGGGCACATACCTTGGTTGTGGGCACATCCCCTGCAGGGGGTGTACAGGAGGCTGATCGATGTTTCTAATTATCTCTCTCTCTTCCTCTCTGTAAAAAAATCAAATTATATATATATATATATATATATATATATATATATATATATATAAAATAAAATAGGAAAGTAAAATAGGTGCAACAAATAGAAAGAGTTAACTCATTAATATATCAAGATTTCTTACAAATCAATAAGACAAGTGCTACCACTCTAATTGAAAACGGTGCAAAGGCCATACAAGTCAATGTAAGAATATAAATATGGGCTGTAAACATTTAAAAAATAGATTTAGCTTCACTAGTAATAACATGTTAATTAAAGCAGTAAGATTTATTCATATTTATCAGATTAACAGAGACAACAAGATAGCATCCAATGCTAGTGAGGGTAAAACAGGACCACTGGTGAGGTCCAAATTGGTAAAACTCTCTGGAAATCATATACCATTTTTCTAAGTAGAAAAAAATATAGAAAGAAAATATTGAAATATTAGCATGGAATATTTATTGGTTGTAGAATTAGGAAGCTTTTAAAAATATATTTTCTGTATCTTCTATAGGAAAAAAAAATCATTATCTCAATAGTTAGGAAAACCATTTTAAAGTTCCTAAAAAGTGATAGTCCATTGTTAAACTTACCTTTGTTTATTGTGATGGAAAAATAATGGCTACAAAGGACATGGAATGTACCATATATATATATATATATATATATATATATATATATATATACACACACACACACACACATATACATATATATATACATATACATACATATATGTGTATATATATATATATATATATATATATATATATAGAGAGAGAGAGAGAGAGAGAGAGAGAGAGTAGCATGAGGCTTTAGAATCTGACATCAACCTGCTATATGACTGTGGGCTAACCATTTAACTAATGCAAGTCCAGATTTCCTTGTTGCTATGGCGATGTCATCTTTCTGTTTCACAGAGTTGTTTGAATCACACCAGATCAATGCTTGGCCCAGTGGCTCATACACATGAAGTGCATAGAAAGAGACCAGAGGAAAGGCTTATGGGGGACGCTAATTTTTTTTTTTTTTTAGTTTATATTTTCACTGTTTTCTGATGTTCTAACATGCACTATTTTTGAAATGGGAAATAAGTGTTATGTAAGTGGGAAAGAATGATCCAGACATGCCATCTACCTCATTAAAAAGCAGCTCTCGTCTCTGCTGCTTTCGAAGGTCCATTTTCTTCACTGCAACTTGTTTCCCTGTGTGTTTCTCAGTGGCGATGCATACGATGCCGGTCGACCCTTCCCCGATTTTGATAAAGTTGTCCAAGTACTCCCTGGGGTCTCCTGGGCTGACCACCAGCTGCAGGGCAGCCCGAAACTGTTCGTGGGACACCCTAGAGGGCTGCTGGTCTGAGGAGGAGCCCCAGCTGGGTGGCGGGTAGGTGCTGGATGAGATGCTGAGAGAGCTCAGGTAAGAAGCGGTGGAGATGTACTGTGAGCTGGTCTGTAGGGAGGGCTGGTGGTACAGGGTGGCTTTGTGGTACCCAGATGGGTACTGGTGGCTGCTTGAGGAATAGCCCGCTTTGCTTTGACTTTGAGGTAGTTTGGAGGGGCCCCTGGGATAGGTGTCGGACCCTGACAGTGGAGGGCTGAGAACCATCTGTGCTCGATCGTAATCCACCTGGAGAGACAGACAAGGATGGAGAATATCTGCCTGTTACATCTGAATGCCACAGCCAGTTGGTTAGGTGCTAACACACGGCTGGTCTGAATGAAGAGTGCTACTGCACACCTGGTCATGGGTGACGCTACCGTTCAAGGCCCCCGTCATCCCTGCTCCCACCTTTTACCCGACCTCCAATCTCCCCATCCAGCCTCTTTCTTTCCTTTTCCCCGTCAAATCCTCCAGAAGCAGACTCTGAGAACTGGATTTGAATGCAAGTAGTGAGTGGGACGTGATCTCTGGAGTTATGAAGTGAGACAGAGGAGAGGAAAATACCAATAAAAGATGAATTTCTATAACCAAGTTTTAAAACTAAACATATGATGGCTAATTGTACGTTTTAGTTTGGCTAGGCTATAATACTCAGCTGCTTTGTCAAACACGAGCCCCAATATTACAGTAAAGGTAATCTAAGAGGTGATTAATATTTAAATCAGTAGGCTGAGTAAAACAGATTGCTCTCCTTAAATGGGTGGGCTGCATCAGATCAGCTGAAGGCTTTAAGAGAAAGACGGAGGTCACCCAAAGAGGAGGGTTTTTTAAATCTAGATGGCCCTTGAACCTAAGACTACATCCATTCCCATCAGAATTTCTAGCCTGCCCACCAGTTAATCACATTCTAGACTTTCTAGCCCCCACAATAACATAAATGAATCCCTTAAAATCTCTCTCTGTACGTACACACACACACACACACACACACACACACACACACACACCTTCCTGAATCCCCATACTAAAGTGTACTATATAGTATTCACACACACAATCTAGCATGTACATAAAAGGGAAAACATGGCTCCTTACTGACAGTTTTTTTATATTGTAGTCCCCCCTCATACTCCAAGGATACATGCCTAAAACCCTGGGTAGTACAGAACACAATATTTACTGTTTTCCCCTCTACATACATACCTTTTCACTAAAAATAAAAAGCATTTTACAGCTTCTCTTTGGTATATTTCAACTGTCAGCATTACTACTCTTGCACTTTGGGGTCATTATTGAGCAAAGTAAAGGTTACTTGAACATAAGCACTTGATAGTGAGACAGTTGATCTGATAACCAAGACAGCTACTAAGTGACTAATGGGAGTGGTGGAATATATACAGCCTGGAGACACTGGACAGAGAGATGATTCATGTCCCTGATGGGACAGAGTGGGATGGCATGAGATTTCATCATACTACTCAGAATAGTGTTCAATTTAAAACTTATAAGTTGTTTACTTCTGAGATTTCCCATTAAATATTTTCAGGTCGTGGTTGACAACTGAAACCACAGAAAGTAAAGCCATGGATAAGGGAGGTTGGCGTATAGCATTAAGCTAAACATATGCAATGTTCTCACCCCAAAGATCTAGGTCTACTTTAATATGGGGGATAGTGATCATATGTGGCTATTTAATTAAAATCAACATAAATGAAATAAAATTAAGATAAAACTTCAATTCCTTAGTCATATTAGCTATATTTTGAGCATTTTAAAATAGTCACTGCATCAATGGCATGGGTAGAGAGTTCCATTGCTGCAGGAAGTTCTATTGGTTGGCACTCTTCTAGATGGATTAATTGCTCCCAGGCAGTATATTCATTGATTCATTTATTCCAGTAACTATGATGTGATAGGCATTATTGCAGGCACAGTGAGAAGGTCCAGTTATAATAAAATTGCAATTGTATTTCTGTTCTCCTGGAGCTTATATTCTAGAGAAGGAGACAGATGATAAATAAGTAAACCAATATGTATACAGTATGTGGTCCAGTAGTGGTAAGTGATATGAAGAAATATAAAGCAGAGTGAGGGGGCTGAGAGGAAGGAGGTGTCATATTGGACAGAAAAGTGCTTTCTGCCATGAGGGGGTGCCATTCAAGCAGCAACTGGTTGAAGTAAAGGAACAAGCCCCATGAAATAAAGAAATTGCCCCAGCAGTGTTGCTCAGTGGTTGAGCATTAGCCTGTATACCAATAGGCTGCTGGTTAGATTCCTGGTCAGGGGAACATGCCTGGGTTGCAGGCTTGATCCCCAGTAGGGGGTGTGTGAGAGGCAGTTGGTTGATGTTTCTCTCTCATCAGTGTTTCTATCTGTCTCACTTCTCCCTTCTTCTCTCTATAAAAAATATACATATCCTATCTAATAAAGAGGAAATATGCTAATGGACCCTCACATCATCGCAAAGATGGTGGCATCCATAGCCAATGAAGGAATATGATAATTAACTGCCTGGTCCTCAAAGATGATGGTTCCCATAGCCACAAGATGGCAGTGTCAAGTCCCCTCAGCCCTGCCTGCCTCTGGAGTCCCCCAGACCCTCAGTCGCCCAGCCACCCAGAGCCACCCGAGGCTCCGATAACCAGGGCCGGCTGAGGCTTGTGCTGCTGGCAGTGGCAGCAGCAGAGGTGTGATGGGAGCATCACCTTCCCCTGATTGCTGGGTTGCCTCCCACCCCTGAGGGCTCCCGGACTGTGAGAGGAAGCAGGCCAGGCTGAGGGACCCCCCTCCAGTGCATGAATTTTCATGCACTGGGCCTCTAGTATATCAATAAAAAATATATTTTTTAAAAATAAATAAATTGCATCCTTTAGGAATCACAAACACTGCTCCATAGTGCATTGGGCCACTTTCTTCTTTACTGAGCATCAGCAGCATTGTCAGGATCTAGGTTAACAGCAGGCATGTGGCATAAAGAAGAGATGCTTGCCTGCGTGAATGGAACACTTTTTAGTCATACAGAATGAGGAGTCATTTGCTGGGAGCTAAATGTTTTTGAAATTAGGTCTGTGAGATAAAACAGTGCTATTGTTTTTTCATGCCTGCTGCGGAGTCTTCAAAAAGTAATGGATGAGGGGCAACCATTATCACAAGAGACATTTTTTTTGAGCCAAACTCTAGTGTACTCATCAAAGGACAATAGACTGCTTGTCTAGACTGAGGGAACATGTGCTCTTCCCTGCTGGCTTTCATCCATTCAAGGAGATGGTAGGTAAACAGCTGACTTTGTGAAGGAGAAATGCATGTGTGACCCTTTTTGAGGCCACCACATCGCTGACCCATGCCCTCAGTTGGGTCTTGATGACCCAAATGTGGGATTCATGATGCCGAGTATTGCTGGCTGGCGCATTAGTGGCAGGCCTCATTCCTTTTTACTCTGACAGTCAAGCAGGGACAATTTATTCCATGTTATCGTTGAAAAAACTCAGGCTCAGGGAGAAGAAACTGCTCCCAACTAATACAAGGAATGTGGCCCTATAGCCCTGAGATTACATCCTCCACCCCATTCTTTTGCTCAGATCAGTCCTTTACTCCCAATGGGAGGGTATTTAGATGACCCACGTGCTTGGCATACTGACACCACAGACCCACTTTCTTTCCTGCCTTGTCACTTCTATCATTGGCTGTCACATCCCGATGTGTATATTCATGGTTGGACACTCTCTCTTTAGTAAGACGCATGGGTGTTTTATTGGGCCCCTTCTATAAACCAAATTCTCTGTAAGAAGTATATTCTTGCAGGATGGATAACATTATATCAATGATAACAATACTTGACATTTGCTGAGTGCTTTCCATGTGCCAGAGGTTGTTCTAAGCACTTTATGTACATGGTTGCATTTAAACCTCAAGTTACACAATGAGATGGACCCCATAATTATTCCATTTCACAGATGAGAAAACTGAGACATGATGAGTTTAAGTAAGCCCTTCAAAGTTCTCAAAGCTAAGCAGAGTTAGAATTCAAATGATAAGTGCTACTTGAGGACCTGGGCCCTTGATAGGATCAGAAAGTGGAGAGGGACAGCACAGAGGTGGGTGCAGAGTGGAGTGACAACTACAGAGCTAAAGCCTGTTAGGGTATTTCATGGGAGCCCAGATGTCTAAGAAGCCTGGAGCAGAATGCAACAACTGGGCCAGAAAATGATGGATGAGGGAGGAGGGAGATGTAAGAAAAATTAAGTTGTTTGTTTGTTTTGTTTTGCAAGAGAACATGTATTGGGTACATCACAGAGGTAGAAGATGTCATTCCTAGGAGAAATGAGCTTAGAGGACAAGTTGTGGAGGTAAAGGAAGGGCCCTTGGCAGCTTGGAAGTGAGGAAGCTAATGGTAATGTCGGGGGGCGGGGATGGAGAGGAGGAGTGCAAAGGGAAAGCCATATGTGTGCTCTCCCAGGATGGAGAGACCCTAAGTGTGTGTGTGTGTGTGTGTGTGTGTGTGTGTGTGTTGGCTTAGATAAATCAGCTCAAAATATACAAAAAGAGCAAACTGAAATGATCATCTATGTGCATAATCCGTCACTTTCATTTCTGCTTCAGGCAGGGCAGAATGCTGTGTTCAGCTACAACAATGCCCAAACATTCTTCTGTGGACTCTTCCAAAAAAGGCAGCCCAAGCTTTCTTTTGTAACAAGGCTTCCTGGCTCTTACATGGTTCCTAAAATGTTATAATTATTTAATTGTCCTGCTCTAAATAGTCTTCCCCATGATATCCTATATTTGGATGTGAGTGAAACATAAAGGATGAACTTGTCCATTGATACTATTTTGCACATACACATACATCCATGCATGTAAGAAAGACTTGTGAAGGAGTAAAGCTTGCAACCTTTTCCACAACCTGTAGTATACTCAAGAAAAAAAAGAGTATATGTGGAGTCCATATGAGCAGGCCTGTAGTATAGTGAGAGAGATGCGAGGCTGAATTCCACAATGCGGTAAATTCAGGTACAGGTATGTAATAAATGAATCCAATGAACCCCCCACCATCCACACCCCAAACCGTTTCCGAAAGATCTAAGCCAGTAGTTTACCTTTGAAGACCTATTACAAGGGCACAGGAACCAGAGTAGGAGTGAGAATCTGCTACACAGGAGTGAAAACAATGAAGAGAGACTAGGAAGTCTATTCTCCTAGCCTCCCAAACAGAGCAGCCCTGTGATTTTGTGATAACTTCATAGAAATGAGACCATGGTCTGCATACTTTTGAGAGGGGTTTCCATATGGCAAGATGTAATAAGAGAAGACTGGATCGTTTGGGCAAATTATCACCAAGCTGCTAAACTGGCTTAGCTGCTGTTCCAAGGCCACTAATTGTCACTGAAAATTGGATACCTTCCAAGAAGGAATTCTCCCTACAGAGACCTTTAAAAATGCGGAAAGAATGGTGCAGGCAGTCTTGATTTCCTTTCTCTCTGAAATGGCTAATGACATCCATTCATTGTTTAGTTTCCTGGGGCCTTTTAGTATACCATATAAATGAATTCTTAAAGAAATGTGCTTTTTCATGGCTCTATTCAAACCCGATCCAAAAGTAAGAAGGACAAAAATCAAAAACAAAAGGCTGTATTACATGGAAGTAAATAATTCCCGGTTAACAGTTCTGCCAAACTACCCTTCCACAATGCACACAACATCTCCAAGGATAGGGTCAGACACAGGCTTGTGATGTATCAAAATTAAACGTAATTATAGCAATGAATTCATTTAATCAATCAATTTCACCAGCGGTGCTCCGCGGTGGACAGGGCATAAAACTCCACACAGCTATCAATAGCTCTGATTACAGCTGGCTGTCAGCCAGAATTCCCCTGATCCATGTTAGTTAAATGCACATTAATCTGAATTTGGCAGTGTAATCAAGGACCTAACTGAACTGTGAAATTGAATTCTGCAGTAGAACATCATTTGACCATTTTATGCCAAGGCTGGAAAAATAGGGTTGGTGGGGGGAGGGGGCAGAAAGAAAAGAAAAAGGGGGAAAAATCCTGCTTCAGCATCTATTTGTCACTGTGGCTTTCTGTACCGGTGACAGGGGGGCCGTGGCTGGATTGTTCTGGATTGAGCGTGTGTGTGTGTGTGTGTGTGTGTGTGTGTGTGTGTGTGCGTGCGTGCGCGCGCGCGCGCGCGCGCGCGCGCGCTCCCACAGGATGGGGACTGCAGAATGTTCTGTGAAGGATGGAGAGCCGCCCTTCCACTCCCCACAGTGATGGGGGCTGTGAGGCAGCTAGTTCCAGTGTGTGAGCGCGATGCTCCAATATGCCTTTCCAGGTACAACAGAGCAGAGAGTGCTCATCGCCAACACGACAAAGCCAGGCTGGGTGCTGCTTGCTCCACATAAATCAAATGTGGGATAAGAGGGAGCCACAGGCCTCTATTACCTGAGCAAGGAGAGCACATCTCAAATTGCCCTCATTTGACTCAATGGGAAATGTAGCAGGACCAGCCTTGGATTTGGGAAAGGCAAAGAATTCTGTGGAAAATCAGTAACTGGCTTTCTCTGGAGCAACATTTTTGGTAATGAGGGGAAGGGGATTCATTAGACCCTGGGACTCAAATGTGTGTTTACTCTCATCAGTCCTTCTGGTTATGATCTGCAGATAAATTCTCCCTGCCACGGCAGGAAGCAGCCCGTGGTGGGGCAGACTGCCTGGCCTGTAGCCGATGGGCTCCTGTGTCTCCATCCATGAGTTTCCAGCCCCTGCTGCTCCCTCTGAGGTGGTTGCTGTCCTGAGAGCTCCAGTCTGCCTCTTGGCTCGCTGGGTGTTAGGGAACTGTCCCATCTCCAATTGCACCCTATTAAATAGGAGCTGCTATCCAGACACAACTGTGACATGTGCCCAATCACGGTCAGTTTTGCAAAATGGAGGGCCCTGTTATAGTCGCTCTGGCGGATGACAAAGGGACACAGCACACAATTGGCACTGTTTCGGTAAGAGGCAAGCATGCATTATCACTATTGTGGGCGGTGGGGGCCTAATGCTTCAAGGTATCCACTGAAGACCCTAATGCAGGATGCTTAGGAAGTAAGTGAAGTTCAGATGGTCTGCCTGACTTATTTCATTTAATATGCTCTCCAGTTTCTTGACTGTAAAAGAGATGATCTTGAATTCTTCTAAATTGGTTACTTCTATAAGATGCTAAGCACAATGCTGGCTGGAGTAACCCTCAGCACCACATCACAGCCGCCATTCATCCACATACTGCACATGTAGACTGATGCATATAGACTTTGTGCATTACTAATTAGCCTCTGTAGTTATTAATTTAACCCTCACACAACATGATAAGACAGGGATGCTCTTTATCCCCATTGTATAGATAAAGAAGTAGAGGCACAGGTGAGCAGTTTATCCACACAGTTATAAGGGACAATATCAGGACTCAAACCTTGGGAGTCTTAGCTGCAAAAAGTCCTGGAGAAACAGGTGCATAGAACAGTAGTTCTCCACTGGGGCTGCGTTTGCTCCTCCTTCCTCCCTGACATCTGGCAGTGTCTGGAGACATTTTGGCTGTTACAAGTGAGGGATGCTACTAAACATCCTACATGACCAGGACAGCCCCTCACAACAAAGAATTATCAGGCCCTACACGTGCATAGTGTCTAAATCCTGCTTTAGATTCCCAAGGGGAACCTCATTGCTGCAGGTGTCAAAAGGAGCCTGCAAGGCTTGGCGCCCACAGAGCCATTCCTATGCCATTCGGGGATGTACAATGTCGGTGAAGGGGCTGAGTCTAGAAAGCTGGGTCCCAGCTCTGCTCTGAGCTGACTGACACAGCTGTTGTTGAGCCTCTCAAAGCCCATTCCCTCCTCCGGCTGAAGAGAGCAAGAGAGCCTGCTTCACAGGGCTGCACAGGGCAAGGCAGCACAGAGTGTTCAGAACTGGCAGGGCTGATTTTGTTGGGGGCTCCTCAGGGGTTGGAGACAGCGCAGCAAATGCATGTGCTGAGCCAGACAACACACTCCAGCCGGCAGCTGCTTGGTACCTGGAGAGCATCAGAATGAGCAAAAACAAATGCATGGGGACAGTACCTCCAGCCATTTTCCCTCCCTATGAGGCAGACTTGTCTGCTGGGGAGGGTGGGAAGTGTTCTCCCTCCACATGTGGCCCTTTTGGTAGTTCTGAGGGCTGAATGGGAATACAGGGCTTTTGTTTGGCTTCAGCTTTTCTTTTGTAAATCCTCACTGGAGGATATGTTGTTGTTCTTTTTCTTATTGTGGACTCCATTACAGGTGTCCCTCACTTTCCCCTTTGTCTTCCTCCACCCTGTCTCTACCCCTCATAGTCCTTCAGCACATTATTGTCTGTGTCCATGGGTTATGCATATAAGGATATGTAAGGTTTTTTATTGAATTGAGGGAGAGAGTGAGAGAGAGGATGAGAGAGAGAAGAAAGAAACATTGATTGGTTGCCTCCTGTAGGTGCCCCGACTGGGGTTTGAACTCAGAGCATAGGTATGTGGCCTGACCCAGTATCGAACCTGCACCCTCTTGGTGCACAGAGTGATGCTGAGCCACCCAGCCAGAGCTGGTTTTATATTATCTTAATTTTTGCTTAAGCCCCAGCAAATCACTCAAAAATAGGGAGATGGATGCCAATATCTACAGATGTCATAACATCTTTGATTCCTGTTACATTAATAGGAAAATTAGGTAGGTAGATAACACTAGAAGTGAGTGTTGTGTGTGTGTTTTTTTAATTGTGGGTTAACAGTATTTTAAAAAAAAATTTTGGCCAAATGTTGTAAAACTCGTGTCAAACACATGAACACACACACACACACACACACACACACACACACACCTCCTCATTTTTTGTCTATTTGGAGATTTACATGAGATTTGTGCTTTTTAAAAAATTATTGGAGATGTGAATATGACCCACCAGCCTCTAGGATTTCCCATGAGGCAAAGACAAATTACATGAGTTGTTGTGATCACTATTTCTTCTCTCAGCAGGAAATCCAAATGTGGTCGGTAGGTTTTTAAGAGTATAGTTCTTAAAAAAATTATATATATATATATATATATATATATATATATATATATATATATAATTGATTTTTTTACAGAGAGGAAGGGAGAGAGACAGAGAGCTAGAAACATCGATGAGAGAGAAACATTGACCAGCTGCCTCCTGCACACCCCCTACCGGGGATGTGCCCACAACCAATGTACATGCCCTTGATAGGAATCGATCCTAGGACCTTTCAGTCTGCAGACTGACGCTCTATCCACTGACCCAAACCGATTTCGGCAAGAGTATAGTTCTAAAGATGCAGACATCTAAGTCTTTTTAGAGAGATGCTATATTTTTAATCTAGTAAATGTTTTCATTACTAACATAGCTCCCACTTCCTACCCTCCCACAAAACCTACCCGTGAGTTTGTCATGGGTCTCTTATGAAACATGGCATAGCAGGTTGCTCCTTTGAAGTCATGATTATAGGGGCTGAAAAAACTCTTGGTAGAATTATTATATATCTTTTTTCAGAGCCACAATAGTTTCTGGCATTGTTTCTGGGTTTGACAAAACCAGATTTCAGGACAGGTTTGCTCTGCCTTATATTTGAAAGTCTGCAGGAAGAGGAGTTGGTGAGGTCTGAGCAAAGTATCCCCTGCCTCCCTGCCCCTCCATCCTCTTCCTATTTCTCCACTTAGACTAAAGTCATGGGCTCTCTCATGGGTGTGACTGGCAAATGCAACTGGACTCCTGAAACAATATATATGCACTAGACGCCTGTTGCAGGAAGATTCCTACAAGAATAGGGCTTCCTGTGGCCTTCTCCGCTGCCCTGCCTGCTTCCCTCCCTTCTCCACCACCCCGCCTGCTTCACCACAGCTTCTCTCCCTTCTGCAGCACTTGGCTTCCAACTATGCTGTCTTCAGCCTTCACTCTGTGCCTGTATATGCAAATTAACCGCCATCTTGGTTGTGTTAATTTGTGTATTCACTCCTGATTTGCTGGTGGGCGTGGCTGTTGGGCATAGCCTCCGAAGTCAATTTGCATGTTTCTCTTTTATTAGATAGGATATAATGGGGAAAATACTGGATTTAGGAGAAACATCAGACTTGGTTTCTGTCCTTGTTTTGCAGCCAACTATCTATGAAACTTGGTGTGCCATTTGGATTACTGGACCTCGGTTTCCCTCCTATAAAATGACTGGGCAAGGATTGCTGATGGTTACATTAAATCACAGGCCAATAGAAAAAGGAATGAAGTAGGCTGAGCAGTGCATTTCCCTTCTCATGGGCGGCCTTTACCTCCAGCCAATTTTATTTCTGGTGCTATAAGAAAAGGTGAGCCCTGAGACACAAGATTGTCCCAGTTTTTTCAAGAAAAAACTGAAACTCATAAATTGCAATTTCTAAGTGAAATATATTGCATCTCCAGATGTTGGAAATTAATATTAGGTGGGATAAATATATCAGTGGGCCAAATATGGCTCCCCTGAGGAAAGGACAAAATTTTCTCTGACTATGACCTAAAGTTTCCTAACACAAGTACTCAAATATAACACATACACACACACACACACACACACACACACACACACACACACACACACAGAAATCACATTTGATCCAAAATAGCCAAAAAAATCCCGAGAAAGAACAAAACTGGAGGTGTCACATTTTCTAATTCCAAACCATATTACAAACTAAGAATAATCAAAACAGTATAGTATTGGCATAAGAACAGACACATAGATCATTGTAATAAATAGAGAGCCCAGAAATATGGTCAATTAATTTATGATAAAGGATATTAGAATATGCAATGAGAAAATAATAGTTTGTTCAATAAATAATGTTGGGAAAACTGATTAGCCATGTGTAAAAAAATAAAACTGGACCCTTTTCTTATAACATACACAACATCAACTAAAAATGGGCTGAAGACTTGAACATAAGACCTGAAATCATAAAGCTCCTAGAAGAAAACATAGGGGACAAGCTTTTCAACATTGGTCTTAACAATAACTTTCTGGATTTAGCACCAAAGGAAAAGATAACAAAAGCAAAAATAAATAAGTAGGATTAAATTAAACTAGAGAAGTTTTGTTCTGCAGAGGAAACCATCAACAAAAATGAAAAGGCAACCTATGGAATGGGAAAAATATTTGTAAACCACATATCTGATAAAGAGTTAATATCTAAAATATACAAGAATTCAAGCAATTGGAAAAAAACACACACACCGCAAAACCCACAAATAACCCAATTTAAAAAAAATGGGCAAAGAATCTAAATAGACATTTTTCTAAAGAAGACATATGAATGTCCAAGAGATACATAAAAAGGTGCTCTTCATCACTAATCATCAGAAAACTATAAATAAAAACCACAATGAGTCATCTTTCCATTGTTAGGAAAGCCATTATCAAACAGACAAGAGATTAAAAATGCTAGCAAGGATGCCAGGGAGAGAGGGGGGGCGGAGGGGGGAGAACCATTGTAACTATTGATGGGAATGTAAACTGGTACAGCCACTATGGGAAATAGAATGAAGGTTTTCAAGAAATTCAAAATAAAACTACCGTCTGATCTGGCACTCCCACTTCTGGATATATATCCAAAGGAAACAACATCTTTATGTGGAAAAGATAGCTATACCCCCATGACCAATGACCTATTAACAATAGTCAAGGTATGGAAACAAACCATATGTCTGTCAACAGATGAATGGTTCAATAAAATGTGGATTAAGAAAATATACACTGAGTGGCCAGATTATATTATGATCTCTGAATGCATAATAAATAATCTGGCCACTGAGTGTGTGTGTGTGTGTGTGTGTGTCCCATGCATGAATTCATGCATGGGTGGGGATCAGGCCAGCCTGGCCAGGGGGAGGGGACATGGATGGTGGGCTGGCCTACCTACTGGTCGAACTTCTGGGTGAGGGGACAATTTGCATATTAGCCTTTTATTATATAGGATATACACTGAGTGGCCAGATTATTATGATCTCTGAGATCATAATAATCTGGCCACTCAGTGTATATACAATAGAATATTATTCAGCCTTAAAAGAGAATAAATAATTCTGCCATTTTCCATAAATGGGAGTACCAGACAGGCATTGTCATAAGTGAATTATCTCTTACATGTAGAATCTTTTTTTTTTTTAAAGTTAGAAATCAAAACAGAGAATAGAAAAGTGATTGTCAGAGACAGGGGTGGGGAGGGAGAAGTTGGTAAAAGGTACAAATCTTTAGTAATAAGGTGAATAATGTCTGAGGACCTAATGTATAATATGATGATGATAGAATTCTACTGTATAATTGAAATCTGCAAAGAGATTAGAACTTAAATGTTTTCCCCCCTGATAAAAGTAATTACATAAGGTGATGGACGAGAATAATTATGCTAGAAGAGAATAATTTCACAATGTTTAGGTATATAAAGTCATCATGTTGTAAATTTTAAATATCTTTAAATTTGGTCAGTTATACCTCAGTGAAGCTGAAAAACATTCTTTACTGTTACATAAAGTAACCACTGCTGTTCAAAACCTGTGGATGTTACCAGGTTCAGCTATGGAATGTGTTGATTCTCTTATTTCACTCTAGAATCACAAAGGAGTTTCCTCAGGTGAATGATATGCACAGGAAAGCTAACAAACTATCTCATATATCATGTGTATGAGCTTTTCTTGTTGGTCAGTTGGACAGACCTCTTTCCAACAATTGCCCTGGTGAGAACATAAGAAGTAAAGACAGCTGAAACCAGTTTGGCTCAGTGAATGAAGCATGGGTCTTCGGACTGGGGGGTCCCAGGTTCATTTCCAGTCAGGGGCATGTACATTGGTTGTGGGCACATCCCCAGTGGGGAGCGTGCAGGAGGCAGCAGGTCGATGTTTCTCTCTCATCGATGTTTCTGACTCTCTGTCCCTCTTCCTTCTTCTCTGTAAAAAATCAATAAAATATATTTTTAAAAAAGAAGTAAAGACAGTCATGATATCCTGATCATGAGAGTTCAAATAACTCACATAGTGAGATGAAAAACATTCTCAATATTTAAATGTTAACTAGATGTACATATTTCTCTGTTTCTCATTGTATGTATTGGAAACCAAAGTGAGATTTTTTCTGTCTTTTTTCTTTCTCTAAAGTGTGGTTAAAGTCATTACCAGCATGTCCCTAAATGACTTCATCACATTGGGTTGGGTTTATGAGAAATAGTTTTTTTTTCTTTTAATACTGACTATCTACAATCAATAAAACAAGATGCATGCAGGCAGGCTCATCTCCCATCAAGCTGCTGAAGAGAGAGCATTTGGTACAAGCATACATGGTCACACTACTAGAAGTCATGTCCCTCTCAATTAGTTTGAGACCTCTACGTAACCCATCACCAAATGCCCCATTTTCACTTTGCTATACAGCTGAGGTAGCAAAACATTTCTAAGTTACCATGGGAAAATAAACCACTTGCACACTCTCCAAGGTATTTTCCCAAGTGAGTACGTTCAGGTTCAGGAACTTCTACAACAGTGGCCCCCAAACTTCAGGATGTCATCACCATTCAATTTGAAAGAAAATTTGCAGCAGCTGACATTTAAACTCATTTTTTAACCAACAGAGGGGTTACAACAGAAGGGTTAAAAAACACAGAAAAGGCCCAGCAACCAGCTTCTATCTCTCATCCCCAAATTTCATACAAATAACATGGCATTTCAAGACAACAATAATAGAAAGAACATACTCTCAAAATGAAGAACCGTCCCTCAAGTGGAATACAATTAACTTTATTAAAAACTTACCGCATTATCCTGATTTTTTCCCCCTTTTCAGCAGAGCCACATAAACGTTTTCAGAATGCAGGAACCACTGTATTATTCCATCTAACGATCTATAATCACATACTCCTTAAGAGAGACATTACGATAAATGCGAGGTGCTCATATTGTACTAAGTTCTCTTTCAGATAAACACGATTATCTTGCCTTTTTAAGCTAGAAACCCCATAGAAGATTCCCCACAGACCTTTACTTTAATGACTAAATGTGTCTTGCCCCACATTTTCGGCTCTTGGGGCTGGGGGATGGAAATCAGAATTTCCATATGGATTCTCGCCTAAAAGGCCACCCAGCACTTGAGAATCTGACTATATAAGAAGGCGGTGCTGGGGGTGGGGGTGGGGTCCCCCACTCTGGAGGCAAGGAGGCGGAGGACGTTACCTTTGCAATGCACATGGAGGGCTCGGACAAGCGAGGGTAGGTGTAGGAGTTGTACGAGTGTCCCTGGGGGTGGGTTTTAAATGCACTTGCTCCGAAGGGCATCATCGGTTCCTGGAGCCCCGAGCCCGACCTGGACCTCTGCCGCATGGCGGGCTGCGGGCTGGTCTGATTCAGGTACGACGACTTGGGCCTCCTGTCGTAGTCATCCAGGCTGGGCCCCCACTCGCTTTCGCTGTAGGCCAGGCTCTCCTTGGAGCAGCCGCCGGTCCCTGCAGTTCTGGAAGGCGTGAACTGGAACGGGTAGTCCAGGGGCGAGCTGCTCGAGGCCCTCTGGTACTCCCACTTGAGGTCACTGTAGTCGCCGGGCTTGCCCAGCGAGTCCAGGTGTGTGTGATAATCGACGGGGAATCTGGCCAGGTCGGACTTCAGGGGCTTCAGGTCGGCGTAGTAGGCTTCCCCGTGCTTCATTTTCATCACGTGCCCATTCTGCTTGGCCGCGTGGCCGCCTTTGTAAAACGGGTCCAGGTCGTCTCCATAGAGACTCCGGTCCCGGTGCTTGTCGGCGGCGGGGAAGTCAGCGGTGGTGTCGGATTCGCTGGAATACTGCGAGAAGGTGATGAAGCCGTTCTCCTCCCGGTGGCCCGGGCCCGAGGCGCCCTGGTCCGGCGTGGGCGGGCTCTCTTTCCTTAGGGAGTTGGAGCGGGTCACCGAGAGGTTGTCGAAATCCTCCAGGAGGCCGTTGATGGAGGATTCCTGGCAGGGTTTGTTTCCTCGGACGATTGTCTGGGAATAATAAAAGGGAATACTGTTTAAAGCAAACGGTGGATGGAGGAATCCCATGCCCACCCCATCCAATTTAAACCGGAGGAAAACAGACCCCCAGAGGAATATTTCATTTAAAAACGGTTTAAAGCCCTAGCCGGGTTGGCTCAGTGGTAGAGCATCGGTCTGCGGACTGAAAGGTCCCAGGTTCGATTCTGGTCAGGGGCATGTACATTGGTTGCGGGCACATCCCCAGTAGGGGGTGTGCAAGAGGCAGCTGGTCGATGTTTCTCTCTCATCGACGTTTCTAGCTCTCTATCTTTCTCCCTTCCTCTCTGTAAAATATCAATAAAAATATATTTTAAATAAATAAATAAAAATGGTTTAAAGCCCTATCCGGGTTTGCTCAGTGGATAGAACATTAGCCTGCAGACCAAAGGGTCCCGGGTTTGATTCCAGTCAAGGACACATATTTTGGTTGCAGGCTCCTCCCCGGCACTGGCCCTGGTCAGGGTGCATGCAGGAAGCAACCAGTCTGTGTGCTTCTCTCACATTGATGCTTCTCTCTGCCTTTCCCTCTCTCTTCTACTCTCCCTAATAATCAAAAGAAAAATATCCTCGGGTGAGGACTAATAAAACAAACAAATCACACAAAAAATAAAAACAACCACCAAAAAACTGTTGATTGACTTCAGTGGTGAAGTAAATCAAATATTTAAATAACAATCTCAAATTGCAAAATTTTCTGTACCTATCTCAATAGAGATAACAAGTAAACACCAAAAACCATTTAATTGGGGCATTTGCAACAGTGTCAACAATAAGAATAAAGAGGGAAAATGGAAACAAAAGCCAGTTAGAAGACTATTTTTGGCTCTTATTATCTTATTTATCAGTTCATGGGAAATCCCTCTGCTTAATAATCAACCCTCACCACCTAACAATAAGCTGGTGTTATAATTTTAACAGTCTATAACTGTTTGGTTATGAAAGGAGTTTTATTTTATTTTTATATTCATTATCCATATTATTTGAAAATCTACTAAACATTGTTACTTGAATATTAACACACCCAGAAATGTTTGCACTTTTTTTTTTTTACCTTTTCATGGGAGACGTATAACAATGGAAGTTATCAGATTTTTCTAGAAGAAAACAGAACTTTCTGAACTATAAACAGGGATCAGCATGAAAATTGCTCTTCTGTTTTAATTCATGATCAAATGTGATGTTTTATTAAGTATATAACTGCAGTATTTGTTATGGCCACAATTCATGTAGCATCATCATTGAATTGGGAAGGCTTGGTAATGAGGTAGGTATACCTGAATCTTGGTGACAAATTGTCAAGTCCACATGCTCCCTTTAATGTACCTAAATAGAACCGGAATTGCAGGAAGAGAAGGAAGTCACAAACCACTTACAAAGCCAGTGGGCTGCACCTTGATGATGACAAGGTTTGCAGCAAAATATTCTGGGGGCGGACAAAAGAACAAAGAACAAAGTGTTGTGACTTCAGATTTCCAGGATTTTAAGATAAAAATGTCTTTGAGCAAATTGCAAGGAATTCAACACCATCTCAGTTAGTACAATAGAAAGAAGATTTTAAACTGGGGAAAAAGTCAAAGTTATCCTGGAAAATGTTTTCCTAGATCAGTGCTTATAAAACTATACATAGCAACCCAGCTGGTATGGCTCAGTGGTTGAGCATTGACCTATAAATCAGGAGGTCATGGTCAATTCCAGGTCAGGTCACATACCTGATTGCATGCTTGATTCCCCAGTATGGGGCGTATAGGAGGCAACAGATCAAAGACACTTTCTCATCATTGATGTTTCTCTCTCTCTCCCCCTCTCCCTTGCTCTCTGAAATGGTCATATTTCACCATGGATATAGTTAAGATAAGGTCTTGTCCCATTCTCCAAATTAGCCCTGGACTAATACTTTTGGTCTCTACCATTTTCCTTTGAATAGACTTTTAATTTTTGAATAGTTTTAGATTAATAGAAGTTGGTTTTGGGGAGGAAGACCACAAAGAAAAGAACCAATTTCATTACATCATATCCAGGGTACACACCACCAACATGACTTAGCACTGATGATGTTGACCTTGATCACCTGACTGAGGTAGTGTCTGCCAGGTTTCCACACTGTGCAGTTACATTATCCCATACCCTCCCCATATTTCACTCTTTGGAAGTAAGACACTTAGTGCAGCCCACACTTTAGGGCAGTGGTCGGCAAACTCATTAGCCAATTTGTCGCAATTTGTCGACCTTTGCTCTAGGGAAGCAGAGCCACTCCCTTAAGAGTATTTTGAATTCTTATGCACAGGCACTTATATATTCTTCATATTTGCTTATTCATTCAATCATTTATTTGTATCAGTATGAATGGAATCATGGATACTTATACTTTGGGTTATAATCCAATGCTATGCTATTGTGTTGTTGCTCAAATGATTCCATCTTTGGTTGAGAGTTCTTTAAGGCTGGCAGCTGTGTCACTTTGACAAGCCTCCCCATCCTTTTCTTTTTTTGAATACGTCTTATTTTTTGGCACTATAAGATTCTCCAGGCTTCCCTTGTATTGTCCCTGCTTTGCCCTAAAGTCAGCCATTTTCCCAAGGAGCCTTGTTATTGGAGAATGACATTAGAAACTAGAATCTGGGTGCTGGGTGTGCTCATTGCTACTGGGGTGTCATAGCTTCCTGGCCCTATCATGAACATGATGAGGAGCTGTATGCATGTATACTTACACAGGTAAGTGTGCACTTCTATAATTATGTCTACCCATCTGTGTGTATATTAAGCTAAACATGAATTTATACTATTATCTCTGAACCTAATCTAGTACCACATGGTTCATTCTAGCTTTCCCCTTATCTGTAACTGCCTCCTCCTTCCAGTTCTGTGACAGTGAAAAACCTGGATGTCATCACCTGTTATTCATTTACTGCTGTACATGTATACTGGACAAAACCCTAGTATACATGTACAGCAGTTTCAGAATATCGACCCATACCAGAATGGGAAACAATTTAGCCAACCAGAGTATAGTTCTTATATAGAGTTCTTTTCTACTTTAGTCTTATGGTTTTCATTCAATGCACTGTTTTCCAAAGTTACTTTCCCCCCACACTCCCTTTAATGAGATTATGCCAGTTAGATATACATGATAGATGTTTTTTGGTCAGTCTGCATTCCATCCTGGGATCCTCTGATCTCCTGGTTGACTTAAAAATGCATACACCAGTGCACTTTTTGTACTGGAAGCCCTATGAGTTTTGAAAAATACTAAGCACTGTGCATTCACCATTACAGTGCCATACAGATTAGTTCCCCTGCTAACCCCAAATCTGAGCTTCCCTTCGTCAGACACTACCTTCTAAACCCTTGGTATCACTGGTCTTTTGTTGCATCCTTATTGTTTTGCCTCTCTGGAATGTTCTATGAATGAAATTACACACTCTGGAGACTTTTGGTCTGCTTTCTTTCACTTAGCACAGTGGTCAGCAAACTGCGGCTCGAGAGCCACATCCAGCTTGCAAGCCACGGTTTGTCACTCTGTTGACAATGAGTTTGCTGACCACTGACTTAACATAAGGCATTTGAGGTTTATTCAGGTTTTTCTGTGATTTAATAGCATATTTTTTTCATGATTACACTTAATCACTGAATAGTGTTCCAATATATATGTTGTGAGAGGGAATAAATTGATTGGCTGATTGCCAAAGTTGGTGATATTGTTGGTGCCTCTCCCCAGACAGAGAATGGTAATTTATATATATATATATATTTTTTTTTCTCCTCTCAGAGCAGCAATGTTTTTATGCTCACCCTAACAGATGAATGTGGAGGAATAATATATGTGAATAGGCAAGAGTGAGCAGCTCAGGAAGGGGAAAACATGAAATGGACACCTTTTAATGCATTAAATATGAATACTAATAACTCACTTTCAAAAATATCATGTCTATTTGAGCAGCTTCCTATTGCATTTCAGGTGTATTTTACCGGTTTATAACGTCTCTATTTGTTCAGGATGCTCTCCAAACCCTCTTAGACATATGTACTGTTACTCTCTGTGATTTAAACTGTTGGTCTCCTCTTCGCTATTATTTGCAGGAATTTTTAAGAAGATAGTGTCAGCTTGTTTATATCACAGCATATCAGTTAAAAGTAGTTTCAGCCAGAATTCTGCATAGAAATTACCCTGTGCATACTCTTATTTTCTCTTATGAACAATTGGCAGGTTACTCAAAGAAAATGATATAAGAAATTCATGGCAGGTTTCTGGTGTTTTTCATCCCAGGCGTCTCTGTTGCCTGATGGGCCACATGAATAATGACTGTAAGGTGTGCCAAGGTCTTCAAGCATCTTCTGAGTGATCAGACCTACTTGGAAAAATCCTTCTGCAAAACATATTATCTAGACTTACTCTGAACTTGCCAAGTAATAATTAATTATATTAGAATTTTCCATATTTAATGTTATCTTTGGGTCTATATCCTGGTGGGGGGGGTCATTTCTCTAAATGCTATCTGTCCTAACATTTCAATTAATCTTTTCTGTCTACCTTCATGCTTCCCATCTCTAAATACATGAAGTATTCAGTCTAGGACCACAGAATCATTTCCAGTATCTTAATGTTGGAAGGAATTTAGAGAAGAGCCAAAAATCAACAGTACAATGATTGAAATTTCTTTTGAGAGCCAATTTTTTTAAACTTAAACTTCTTCTAATGCCACTTCTTCAAATTAAACTCGTCCAGGCCATGATATTTTGTGGAAGAGCCACACTCACGGGGCCAAAGAGCCGCATGTGGCTGACCACGGATCTAGGTCATCTTCTCCTTTTACTGAGCAAAACTGACTCAGTTGACTTTGCCAACTGGTATGACACAGACCTGGGATTGAAACTCAAGTTCTCTTTCTCCCAGTCTAGCTTTCTTTCCAAAGTACTCTTCAGACACACACACACACACACACACACACACACACACACACACACACACTATATATATATATATATATATATATATATATATATATATATATATCATCAGTATATGGGAAAGAAAGATTAATAAAAATGCAGTAAAATATTGAAAGTAGTCATCTCTAAGTGGGGAGATTAGGGTGATTTATGTTTTAGATGGGTACTTTTCAAACTTTAATGTGCAAACAAATTACCTAGAGATTCTGTTAAAGGCAGATTCTAATCTAATTGGTCTTAGGAAGGCGTCTGAGGTTCTGGATCTCAAAAAAGCTTCCAGGCAAAGACCCTGCAGGTATGCTGGCCACTATTATGGGTTTATTGCATTTCCCAGATTTTCTATAACCAGGATTACTTTCATAATGAAAATGTTAGGCTGAGACTTGCTTTTTCAGTAGAGTGGGCTTTTATATTTTATATATAGGGAGAGTATAGTATTACATATATTTTTATATGAACATACAGTGTTGAATATATATATATATATATATATATATATATATATATATATTATGTTAAAATTATATGATGTTATAGTTGGCTGTTGGGAGCCATACTATTTAACATGCTCCTGTTTCCTAGGAAGTTATAATATTTATTATGTTTTTACCAAAATGAAGACTGTAACAGATTTCACCATGTTGGAACCCTTTCTTTTGTATCATCATGCTCTTACTGTGAAGCTCTGTGTCTCAGAGTTATTCACGAATAAAACCTGAGTACCATAGAGGGGAGGTGTGGTTGCAGACATTTGAAAAGAAGAACATTTTATCTATAATTAAAAACAATCAAAGAAACCAAAGCATAGTGTACTGAGGCATGGTTTTTCTTGAATCTCCTTTTTAGTGTTTGAAATGTTTACTGATGGTATAAATGTTTGACTCTTAAGAAAGCATATGCCTTTCCCTCTTTCAATGAGAACTATTTTATCAGTGTTAAGAAGAGGCTTACATGATGTAAATGTTTATTAGAAATAAATTGCTGAAATGACCTTCCCCCCCCCCCAGATTTTTTTTTTTTAAAAAAAACAAGGGTCAATATCCTTATTTAATCAGGAAGACCAGTTAAATGAGAATGGCGGCGGTGGTATTTGTTTCTCTGGCCTGTGCTACCCTTTAAAGAACCATAAGTGGTAGACCGGTATTCATGAAATCTAAATGTGCGGAATTTTACAACACAATTTAACCAGGTCTAAAAATGTAAGAACCGCTATTTATTACTGTCACTATCTGAAGCTTATTAAAGCAAGATCGTGCAGTTTTATAGAGATCAATAATAGAATAACTGCAAGGGTATCAGTGAATTTCATGCTGCAGAACAGCCAGGCACTAAAAAGAATCAATGTAACCCAATCTATTTGAGTTGGGAGCCACGGTTCTCACTGTCTTTCCATTGTGCAGGGGCTGGCTCGGCATCTGTTCTGGCTGGCGGTGACAGTGGACATATTTCATGGCGCTCCTTCCTCGGGCTGTTGGCTGGTGATAAGCTATAATGGATCTGTCCTGAAGAACAGCTGTCTCCCCTTGTTCTTGGGAAGAGATGAAAAAGTGCCTCTGCTCTCACTGGCTGTATCAACCTTGACAATAACAGAGTGTGTAATTAACAGCTTTGCCCTAATAAGACCTCGAATTTCTTTTTTCAAAAACAATGTCTTCCACCCTCCTCCAGAATATGTTTCATTTTGTCTTTCTGGGTAAACACTTGCCAGGAGGTCAATAAGCTAAATAGTCTCATGACTTGAGAATGAACCAGGACTCTCTCAGAAAGTATTTGCTTTTAAGCAGTTTATTGAAACTCTTGCCCTGTTTGTAGGCAACCAATTCCCTTGTTTTTAAGAAAGAATGTGGCTGGAAACAGCTGGGAACATAATCACAGCAAACAAATGCACCTGATATATTTGGATCCTTATGGGAAGAAAGACTTACTGGCAGTTGGCTTTTTTAAAAACCCAAAGACCTCAGATCTATTTTCTTTCCATTTTCTACATACTTTTTTTTGTAACCATAGGGGGTGGGGTTAATTGGGTGAATAATTGAGAATCACATATTTCAGGAAAATATGAGACTGAGGGCAGAATATCTCAGAGTGGAAGTGGTGGTGAGGGTTTCTAACCATTAAGACCATTTTAAATAAATCACATAATAATGTTAATTATATGGAATCCAAAGAAATCAGCTCCTATACTAACTAAAATTATGTTCTACATAAATTACAAAAATGTAGAATGAATTTTGTAGAAATCAAGATTTCCTCATTAAGTTAATTGAAAAATGTTCTAGTGTTTGCCATTCTCTCTACTTCTTAAAGTGCAGAGAATTCAGTACATTTACTAGTAGTGACAAGTTCCATACATGAATAATCCATGAAGGTGACTTTCTATTTACTGTTAACTTGGTAAAGCAAATGTGGGGAGTTCATAGCCCTGGCTCTTGCTGCTTGGGATATGAGGTGTTCAGGCTGAAGTCAACTCAAGGCAATTTGACCAAAGTGTTTTATGTTTGCGTTAAAAGTCCATTTGAGACTGCGAATGCTGAGGTTTGGAAATTTTCTACTCTTTGCCACCTGTTTCTCAGTTCAGTGTCTAAGGAACAGTGCTGTCTATATTATTATCTCCATTCACTAATTTATTTATTTAGCCAAACAAAAAATCATTTATCTCAGAGAGCTGAGATAAATGAGACAAGAGTCCACAATATTAACTTGGGTAGTTAATAGCATTTCATATTATTCTTCAAGCTTTCCATATTCATCTGACCCAGGCTGGGTTCCTCAAAGCAGAGCAAGGCAATGGCCAGCATATTTTGGAAAGTAAGGACCAGGAACAGGGAGGGGGGTGCAGCAGGAAGGAGGGAAGCCTGTTCAAGGGGGAATTATCCAGCTGATTATCTGTGGACAATCAGGCTCGGTGTTTTGAAAAGCTGTGAAGAATGAGTCTCAGAGCTGACTAGTCAAGAGAATGAACATGGAAGCAGTCATCAACCTGCTCCCAATCCCCTGCCTCAGAATGGCTGAGGGCATACCCACATGTGTCTCCGAGGGACAAAGTAATTTCCCTGCCCCAAAGCAGAGATAAGTGGTCAGACTGAGGTGAGTAGCAGTTGCCTCAACAATGGCCAGAGTGAAAAAGGTGGGTCTAAAAAATGTGACACAATAGGTAACCTATATACCTTTTCTAGACACTGATACATCCTAATATATAAAAATCCAGGGGCTGTCACAACTGAAACAACCGGATGGATGACTGAACAGCAGGCTGTGTGGAGCAACCAGGCTAGCAGGGGGTTAGTGAGGGGCAACCAAAAGACTGAAGGGGGGGAGTTGAGGGTGACAAGGTAGGCAGTTAGAGAGATCAGGCCGACAGGCAGAGGCTGTTAGGGGTGATGAGGCTGCAGGGGGGGTGGGGAGGCAGGGGGCCAGTTAAAGGCAATCAGGCAGGCAGGCAGGTGAGCAGTTAGAAGCTAGCAGTTCCAGATTATGAGAGGGGTTCCAGATTGGAGAGGGTGCAGGCTGGGCTGAGGGGACCCCCACTTCTCATGCACAAATTTCATGCACCAATCCTCTAGTTGTACAATAAAAATGTAAGGACGAAGGGTTCCCTTCTCTTTCCCTATGAGGCATAGATATCAGTACTCTTACTTAATGTGGCAGATATGCTACTAGGTGACCACCAAAGGTGTGTGCTCTCCCCACTCTCCCACCCCCAGACAGAAGCCACATTTCCCAGAACTCTTTGCATCTAGATGGGCCACAGGACCAATTCTCACCCATGGGATTTGAACAAGGTGTGATGTGCATCACGTTCTTGCACAAATTTACAAAGAATCCCTTTTCTTCTCTCTAGCAGGATGGATAAGATCTAACAGGATACTTTCAATGCTAAAGGGATGCCAGGGCCCAGTAAAAATCCACATTGGATATTCAGTCATTGAGAAATACACTCTTACCAGGTATTTTGATAAACTTATTTACTGAGATGTAGCAACTGGAATTACCTTAATGAATATACCATAATATCAATGTTTACAGTGGATCCAGAATTCAAAAGCAGACCAGAAATAAAAGAAAATAAGCAGGGGCACACGTTATCTTAGTCTTTCTGTCAAGTATTCCCAGGCCAATTCTTCATAACTGGCAATGGCCACAGAGCCC
Source organism: Vespertilio murinus (assembly GCA_963924515.1). NCBI lineage: Eukaryota > Metazoa > Chordata > Mammalia > Chiroptera > Vespertilionidae > Vespertilio > Vespertilio murinus. The sequence goes on from OZ004709.1 coordinate 66,043,598, forward strand.
AGGACATCCACAGCAGCTCCAGAGATACGAAGGAGCAATTTGAGACATGAAACAGGCATGCACTACTAATATGCTAGTAGAAAAAAATGATATTGAGCACCTAACACCTCAGACAGAGTAGCAAGACCTATGAATGGAACTGCTCATCTCAGCTTGATTTTAGGGTATTCGTAGAGTTGACCATGTATGAACAAATGCTTTATTTTTTCACTAAGGGCCCAATGAATGAAGATTCATGCAAGAATGGGCCTTCCTTCACCTGGTTGCTGGCACCGCCTTCGCTCTGGCCCAGAGTCGCCTTTCTGCCTGCCTGCACTGCCCAGAGGTCCAGAGTGGCTGGGGTGGTGTGCCACTCAGCACCTGTGTATGCAAATTAACCTGACATTTTTTTATTGGGTTAATTTGCATACTCACTCCTGATTTGCTGGTGGGTATTGCAAAGGTATGGTCAATTAGCATGTTACTCTTTTATTAGGTAGATAGTTCAGGGTGAGATATAAACTCATGCAGGGAGTAAAAGAAGGCACATTCACTAAAATGTATCACATAGGGGCCGAACAATGCAGTTTGGTATTAGATTGCCTGTGGAATAAGTACAATTACTCCCCTTCCCCATGCCATATGACTTTGAAGGTCTTTGTATTGGGAGGTAGTAGAATCTCAAACCTGGGATGGCCTCCATAGACAGAAGAAAGTGGCAAAAGTGACATTATACTCATTCTTCATCTGGTCTGCAAGAAGCCTTGCTAACTGCCACCCTCTCTGTCCCCTGCTTCTCCCAGATGAACAGCTTGGGCTGGCCAGCTGCAGGATCTGAGATGAGCCACGGCTGCTGAGGCCATTCTATATTAAGGAGCCCACTTCAACTATGCACCCCTCTCCTCCACCCAAGCTAGAGCAGGGAGATGCAGAAGAAAGGAGACATAGAAGCTAGAACTTGGGCCCATTTGTACCAGCGCAGGGGAATCTGCCGGCTGGAGGGGCCAAGGCTTGTGGGCCTGTGGGTGGGCAGTGGGAATCCTTGCTGTGGGAGAGAAAGGGACATTATGTGAGTGGAAACTCACTAGAGATGAGTCCTGGGGTGGCAGGCTGCTCCTGAATTGTGCTAATCATTAAGCCCTCCATCTGCCTTTGCCCATAAAGGATGAGTCAGCATGAAGTATCAGCAGGGGTATGGCCAAGGCTTATCTTGGAGTCAGTTTTAGATTTTCCTTATGGCTAAACTGATTTTAAACTGGCATAGCCTTATAATTAGACTTTTGGTTCCATTTATCATCTATATAAATGGGCATTTTAGTAATTATGCAAGTTTCCTATCATCACTTAATTTTTTTTTAAAATTTAGCCATTAAGTATCAGTTTGCTTCAGCAAATTTCAGTTGTTTGTGAGGTAAGGCTCTGTCCTTTTCTATTCTAAGGTTTTGTGATTCCATCTTCTAAAAGTCTTTAAAATTTGAGATGTTTTAATATAACAAGAACTTTTAAAATACAAAACTTTCTTAAAAGCCCTGGTTGGTGTATCTCAGTGGTTAGAGCATCAATCTGCATACTGAAGGATTGGGGGGTTCGATTTCCAGTCAAGGGGATGTGCATAGGTTGAGGGTTTGCTTCCTGCCCCCAGTTGGGGCAACTGCTCCATAACTGTCTCTCTCAAAATGAGGTCTCTCTCTTTCTCTCTCTCTCTCTCTCTCCCCCCGCCCCCGCCCCCAGCCCTCCCTTTCTCCCTTCCACTCTATCTGAAAAGCAATGGAAAGAAACTCCTCAGGTGAGGATTTAAAAATATATCTTTCTAAGAAAGAATGTTTAAAACTCAGGATTATGGGGACTGGGATAAAACAAGTTGAAGGCTCCTTGGTACATTTAGCTTTTTCAACAACTACAAAATTCTGTCACCAACAAAAGAAACATCTTGTAACATCACATTTGTGGGAGTTTCTGACACTTAAAAATTCAGTAACAAAATGCATAGTCTACACATCAATTGCAACCTCCCCTTGTAAAAACATCTGAATAAGTGGTTCTTAAAATATTAGTAATATGCAATGCTAAATGCCAAAATCATTTGCTTTCTCTTATAGATTATATAAAGAAGCACAAGGCACATTCACTTTAAATTTGATCAACAAAATTTTACCTTTGAGTGTCAGAAGCTTACATTTCTGTTGCTATTTTTCAACCTGACAATTTAAGCAATTTTGACAAACATGAAAATAATATCTTTTAGGCATAATAAATGTTTTAAATTTTATTAATCTAGAAATAAAACTGCTAGGCAGTTAAACTAAGCATTCTTAGTTATTACACATTTCTCTTAAGTGATCAAAATTAGAACAGGGATTAACTCCAGGGCCAGGGTGTTCACTGGGAAGAAACCCAAGGGAAGTTTCTGATTGATGAAAATGTTCTATATCTTGATCTGGGAAGTGGCACATGAATACACACCTATGTAGACATTCAACAAGCTGTACATTCATGATTTTTCTTTAATTATATGTAAATCATGCTTTTGTTAAACTACATTGGAGTGTCATCAAACCAAATCAAACTATATTATCTTTTTCCCTTTCCAAAACTGTATTCCATCAGTTGTTTTCATATTGTGACCATAGATTTAGCAAAAAAGACACTGCAAGAAAAAAATGACATCTAGACCTGCTGTTGCCCTCAGAATTTTCTTGAAGAGGCAGTTCACTGTGCCATTTAATGACCTCACAGAAAGATCTCATGAATCATTTATTTACAAATTATAATTAGAGTCCTTTGCTTTCCTGTAGGAAAGACTGTTTCTCCCGCTGTCCTTTTCTATTGATAAGAATTTTTATAACTGTTTCAACAGGATTCCTGGGAGGCTTGAAAAAAATAATCAACTCTATTAATTATATTTACACGGAAGGTTTACATATCTGCATTCTCTTTTATTATCTTCTCTCTCTTCCATGATTTATATTTTTTTCTTGGTTCTCAATATTTTATTGTACTTAAAACTGACCAAACTGTTACTATGTGGAATTTCATTGTACATTAGTACCAACCTTTTGGGGAGCGATTACCAGTGCCCATATTTTACCTTCCTTCCTCATAAAAACACATTTAAACAATCCTCTAATTCAGCAGGTCTGGCACAGGCACGGGATTCTCAAGCTCTCAAGGGAAGTTGCCAGGTCCCAAAGAACAGGTCAAGTTTCCTGAATAGCTGAGCTGGGTTTGGATATTTCAAGGAAAATGAGACTGCCACTATGTTTTACAGTGAGCACTGGATTGTGAGTTGGGCATCTGGGGTCTAGTTCAAGTTCTGTCACTGGCAACCATGAAGCCTTTCTCAAGACTGCCTCGCTGAGTCTATAGTTCCCGTCTGCACTGAGACTGCCTGCCTCCCTTCCAGCTCCAGAAAATCCTGTTGTTCTGAAGATTCTCTGCATGTCTCTGCTGCTCCAAGGAGTTACTTCACCTACAATGGCTAAGTCTCTAAAGTAGCTGGCTTGACTGAAAAATAATCTGATAGGTGCTTAATGCCGGGAGAGACAATGATGAGCCCTAACTGGAGTTTGTATATACTTTCCTGCACCTGTACCTTCCGAGGACAAGCACTGACCCTCTGTTGTAAACAAATCTTAGGTTAGATATGTGAGCCCGTCTGGTCACAAACCATTGGGTGTCCTTACCCTCTCTGTGTTGACAATGTCAAACTGTGGTAATTTGATGCCAAAAAAAATTATGCCAATTCCTGCCTCCTGTCTGTATCTAGGAGATGGGGCTTGTTTCCTGCCCCATGCATCTGGCTTTGCCCAAAGGATTTGCTCTGGCCAAGAGAATGCACCCAAAGTGATGTTGTGCCTATTCAAAACCCCACCTCTGAGGTGGTGCAGCTTTACCCTGCCCAGCTGCCCTGCGAACAAGCTGGGGCTGGCTTGGGGAATGATGAGACGCTCGTGGAGCAGATCTGGGTGAGCCCAGCTGAGACCATCCTTACCCAGCCTGCCTCCGGCCCTCTCTGCAGTTCACCATACAAACAGGCATGAGTGAGTCCAGATGAGACTGAAAGACCTGCCAGCTGAGTGCAGCCTAAATGGTCAATTTACAGAATTTGGAGGAACAACAAATGCTTACTGCTTTAAGAGCTTTAAAAAATAACATGGTAGGGTATCACATACAATTAACCATTTAACTAAGTTTAAATATATATAATTCAATGGCATTCGGTATTTTTCACACTGTTGTGCAACCATTATCATATGTATTTCCAGAACGTTTTCATCATCTCAAACAGAAACTGTACCCATTAAAAATAACTCTCTCTCCACTGCCCGCCACCTCTACCCCCCATTTTCTAGGAACTGTTAATTTAGTTTCTGTCTCTGTGAATTTGCCTATTCTTGGTCCCTTATGTAAGTGGAATCATATATAACATTTGTCCCTGTGTCTGGCTTCTTTCACTTAGCAAAATGTTTTCAAAGTTCATCCACATTTTTCCTGTCATCTGCTGGTTACCTTTTGGTTATTGTGAATAACACTACTGTGAACACTGGTGTTCAAGTATCTTTATCCCTGCTTTCAATTATTTTGGGCATATAACCATAAGTGGAATTACTGGGTCACACGGTAAGTCTGTTTAACTTTTAAAGAACCACAAAACTGTTTTCCACAGCAGCTACATCAGAGTGCATTCCCATCAGCAGTTCATGAGGGTTCCAACTTCACCACACCATGGAAACATTTATTTCCCACTACAATAATGTTTTAAAATAATAGCTATTATAATGGATGTTAAGTGTGATCTCATAGTGGTTTTGGTCTGCATTTTCATTTCCCCAGTGTCTAGTGGTGTTGGGCAGTTTTTTAAGCATTTACTTGTATATCTTCTTTGGAGAATATCTGTTCAAGTCCTTTCCCTATAGTTGAATTGCATTGTTTATTTGTGCTGTTGAATTGTAGGAGTTCTGGATATTAACACCTTATCAGATATTGGATTTGAAAATATTTCCTTCCCTCTGTGGCTTGGACTTCCACTCTCTTGATAGTGTCCTTTGATACATAAAGTCTTAAATTTTGACCAAGTTCAATTTATTGATTTTTTTTGGGGGGTGTCTATGTTTTGGATGTCATATCCAAGAAATCATTACCAAATCCAATGTTACAAAGCTTCCTCCCTATGTTTTCTTCTGGGTTTTATAGTTTTATGTTTTATATTTAGGTCTTGATTCAAATTGATTTCATTCCTATGTATATTGTAATAGGTAAGGGTCCAAATTCGTTCTTTTACATGTAGATATCACCTAGTTTCCTCAGCACCATTTATTAAAATAGTATCCTTTCCTCAATGAATGGTCTGGAACCCTTGTCAGAAATCACTTGGTCACATGTTAGTTTGTTTCTGGGCTCTAGATTCTGTATAGATATTTATCATTATGCCAACTCCATATTGGTTTATTTATTATTATTGTAGTAAGTTTTGAAATCAGAAAGTATGAGTCCTCCAAATTTGTTCCTTTTGAAGAATGTCTTGACTACTTGATGGCCCTTGAGATTTTATATGAATTTGAGGGTGGGTTTTTCCATTTCTGTAAATAAATGTCATTGAGATATTGATATGGATCAAATTGAATTTGAAAACAAATCTATAAATACTAGTAAGTTTTTTCAAATCCACTAAAACAGAATGTCTTTCCATTCATTTATGTCTCCTTTAAATTTTCTTCAGTGCTGTTTTGTAGTTTGAGCTGGGTTTTAAGCTCTTTAACTTTGAAGTGCTTTTTAACACAACCTTACTTATGATAACAGTTAAGTTGGTCCTTTATTGACATGAGTCCAGACCACTGACTCTAAACCTACTGATTTCTCCACTGGCTAGAAAGTTCCCAGAAAGGGATTAATCTTCCTTATTTGTAAAACAGATCAAGGAAACTGCTTCTCCCCTGTCCTCTTGTTCCCATGAAGGGTCTTCCACTGGAATAATGCTCTTGTCCTCTCTTACCTCCCCTACTCACTTGTCTGCATGTGACAGGGAACAGGGACCATAACTTATCTGATAACAGAGAAAGGAGAAAAGTTAGGGTGCAAGAATAGCTCAAGGGCACTTGCTTCCTTGTGTTTTTATTCCCCACAGTCTTTCTAGTATATTCTTGTATGGCTTATGCATTCTCTGGCATGACTTGTGTATTCTTCTACTTCCACGTGACAAGGACCCAGAACTTTACATCTAGAGGTTAGCGACCCTACTCTGACCCAGTACTGGTATATTCTAAGTGTGAGTGGAATTAATTCTCTCTGCAGCAGGCTGGGTCATTATCACCTTTCAGAGCTCTGCTTTATATTTAAGCTGGAGGGTAAGGCGGAGGTGTGTATTGTATGAGGCCTCATTTATAAATGGGACCACACAACCAAAAAGCTGATACTTGGATCTCAATTAAGCTTTCTCATAGTCTGATGACAAAGAAGAGTGCAAAGATATTCACATTGCCCTAACCTCATGTACAAGTATAATAATTTTAATCACTCCTGAAAGTAAGAGGAGGCCAAGCAAAATAATTCAGGAATTTGGGGAGGGAGGTACTACTGATGGGATATCAGGGGAAAAGAAATTAGGACAACAGGGGTCCAAAAACAACCGAGTGACTCTTTAATCACCCACTATGTGCTATCCTCTAGCTCTTTCTTTTAATCTTTCCAACAGTTCCAGGAAACGAGTATTATTATGCCTCATTTTACAAATGAGAAAAGAGAAGTTACAATGATTGTCCAAGGTTCTGTAGGTTGTTAGTGGTTGTAGTAGAATAAACGATTGCTTCAATTCTTAATCCCCTTCCCTGATATGATTATAAATCCAAGCCTTTGCATGTGACTTTTGGGCTTCTCAGAGAGTATGTGGCATGTAAACCTTGATCCATTGACTTTGAGTTGGACATGTGTCTTACTTTGGCTATTGGAAAGTTGGTGAATATACACAGCAAAAGCTCTTATGTGTTCACATGGTTTGGCTTGGTCCTCTGAATTCTTGCCATTTTCCCTGAAAAGAGCCGGCTCTGGGCACTTGCTCATTCAAGAAACATCCTTAAGAGGCATCTAGAACAGACTTGAAGCCAACCTAAAACCTAAAACCAACCACAGCTGTCCTGAAGATTGAAAAAGAGAGACCCGACCAACCTGCAGACCCATGAGCAAGAAAAATATTACATTGCATTTTTAGGGGTTGTTTGTTATGCAGCATTTTTAAAAATTTCTTTATTGATTAAAGTATTACATATGTGTCCTTATCCCGCCACTAACTGCCCCCCCCCCCACTCATGCCCTTAGCCTCCTGTTGCCTGTGTCCATTGGTTAGGCTTATATGCATGCATACAAGTCCTTTGGTTGATCTCTTTCCCTTATCCCCACCCTCCCCTACCTTCCCTCTGAGGTTTGACAGTCTGATTGATGCTTCTCTGTCTCTAGATCTGTCCCTGTTCATCAGTTTTTGTTGTTCATTATATTCTATAAATGAGTGAGATCATGTGATATTTATCTTTCTCTGACGGGCTTATTTCACTTAGCATAATGCTCTCCAGTTCCTTCCATGCTGCTGCAAATGGTAAGAAAAATGGAACTCCCATTTGACCCAGTGATCCCACTTCTAGGAATATATCCCCAAAACTAGAAACACCAATCAGAAAGGATATATGCACCCCTATGTTCATAGTACAGTTTACTATAGCTAAGAAACAGCCTAAGTTCCCATCAGCAGATGACTGGATTAAAAAACTATGGTACATCTACACAATGGAATACTATGCAGCATTTTTCCTACCATAGTTGACTAACACATTCAGGATAAAATTCCAAGAATGTCTTAATTCAGAACCCTTGCTCCTAACTTCCCTAATGTACAATCTAAAGAATAACACTGCCTGTGACTAGCCCCATTGTATTCAAGTGGAGCAGAGCCCTTTCGTGTCTGAGATGTGTCTAGCATAGATCCTTACCCACCATCATTTTTATGGATAGAAATTTAGGCTGACTTGCCAGGTCCTGAGAATCTAAAGGTTCCTTTGTATTTCATTCTATGCTTATCATGCTGCACTGCAGACTTCTCCATGATAGATTGGTAGCTAGTAAAAATCTTGGTTTACATGCACCATTGACAGAGCTGAGATTCAGAGCTACTCAAAATCAGTCAAATGTGACCACAACATCTGAGCAAGATACAGAAGGAAACCTCTTTATCAACCAACATTGGGTTTCCTCTTAGGGGATAATTTGAACTTAACCCAAGGACTTCATCTTGCCTGTATGTATACAGAATAGAGCTTGTACAGGCAAAAATATACATTTAATTCATCTAGTCTTTAACCAGAAAACAACACAACAAAATGAAAAGCAAGCAAACAAAACAAATATAACATGGTTCATCAGTCGTGCATTTTAATCCCTGATCCTCTGCATCACAGATGGTTGTGACAGAGGTGTCTTTGATGGGAAAGCCAAGTTGATTTATTTTGCCCCATTTTGTCTTGGCACATAACCCAGGAAGCTGGGTGGGACAACTTTCAATACAGAAACATCATAGAGCATAGCAAGCTGATAGGCATGGCACAGAGACCTGCAGAGGGCATACCACAGCTGCCTCTAGACCAGTGGTTCTCAACCTTTCTAATGCCATGACCCTTTAATACAGTTCCTCATGTTGTGGTGAGCCCCAACCATAAAATTATTTTTATTGCTACTTCATAACTGTAATTTTGCTACTGTTAATGAATCATAATGTAAATATCTGTGTTTTCCTATGGTCTTAGGCGACCCTGCTAGCGGTTCTCAACCTGTGGGACCCACAGGTTGGGAATCACTGCTGTAGAGCCTAAGACCATTGGAAAGCCTAAGACCATATGTCCTTCCAGGAAGGACATATAAGCAGCAGCCAGGTTTACCTAGTGGGAAAGAGGAAGACATCCATTGTTTTTTTTTTATGTCTATTCATCTCTATCTCCTATTTTCTTCCTTCTGCTTCTGCGAATCCCTCCTACTTACATTATCTCATTCCCCAAAGGCTTTACATTCTGTCTTACTTTAACCAGAGAATCAGCACCTCCTGACATCTAAAGGTTTGACCTCTCCCTGCCTTGTTTCCAGCTCACCCAGTGATTCTGCCCAGAGGAAAATTCAGGTTTGTCTTTTTGTATTTTTCTTCTTGGTTAGCTAATGTTCCTCCTACATGTTAGCCCAAATTGTCTGGATCCATGACTGAACCTTCCCTGTCTCTAAACAGCTTCTGATTCAAGTTGCTTTTCCTAGATTTATGGATAACATAGAGCTTTTTTAAAAAATATATATTTTATTGATATTTTACAGAGATGAAGGGATAGAATAGAGAGCTAGAAATGTCGATGAGAGAGAAACATCGACCAGCTGCCTCTTGCACACCCCCTACTGGGGATGTGCTCACAACCAATGTACATGCCCTTGACCGGAATCGAACCCGAGACCTTTCAGTCCGCAGACCGACGCTCTACCACTGAGCCAAACCGGTTTCGGCAATAACATAGAGCTTTTGATCTGCTACCCACTGATCAAATTCCCATTCAAAACTGGTGCACCCAAACTTGGGACCTCTGATGATCCTCCTACTTTGTGAGTCTCTCAGATCTGCTCTGCTCTGCCCCTTTGCCACCCATACACCAAACTCCACCCTTTCCTCCTCTCTCCTTAGGCACCTGGTGGAAGGAAGAGAACAAGGTGATTGGTTGTCTGGACACTTTTTCTCCTCCATGGGGGGGGGGTGAGTGCTAAAGGCCAGTTGTTCTGTGGGAGGGAGGACACTCTTGGCGTTCATACAGCTAACCACTGGGGTATAATCTGAATGTACACTATTTGTAAACATTAGGCATCCCATCACAGGGAACTGCAGAGAGAACAGGTGTCCTAATTTGGATTCTCCTGAGAACAGAACCTGAGGAAGAATGTAGTGCAGCTTCTTTATTTGGGAGGAGATTCCAGAAAGCCATGTGAGATTTAGGAAAGTGCAATGGAAATGGGAGAAATCCAAAATGGGTACATTAATGAGCTAGCCCCTGTGAGGGCACCAGGGCTCAGTCCAGCAGGGCCCTCTGTGGATGCACACAAAATGCACATCAAAATTATCCCACTGAGGGACAGGAAAGTGAAGGTATTCACCCAGCAACTTCTTTCCCCTATTGGTTAAGTATTATCTCTGGGAGAATTAATACCTTGGCATTACTGGGCTGACTTGTCATGTCAGAGGAAGGCCTTGGACACAAAGCATGAAATAAGTCTGCCAGTGCTGCAGTTATACTAAGGGGCATTCAGAGCACATGAAAGAGGGTATCTGTGTGACTGCTGTAGATGCTTCACATATAGATGGATGTAGGTTTCAGTGTTTGCTCTGCCACCTATAAATTTTATGGCCAAATACAAACTGCAGAAATCCCTGTCTAAGCATCTGTCTGCAATGTACACATGATGATGTATTCCTAGATTGACTGGAGGGAGGATCAAGTGAGACAGGGTATCTGGCACCTGGGACAGTGCCAGATATTGCATGGACAACTGTTGTTGTCCATGGACAACTTCGCCATTGAGTTACAAGAGGGGAGAATGTGGACAGGCCAGATGGTCCAAGGTGTGTCCATCACTGCTAGTCTCTGCCTAATGTTCTGGATGCTGTTTGTTGAACAACCAAAGGAATAAAAGACCCCAAATCTGATTTGTGGCTTGGGAAATACAACAGTGACAACTGTATATAGTGACACTGAGAGGATGAATCTTATAACCATAATGTTGACTGAAAGAAGTCAGGCCCAATAGAGCAGAGATTATGTTGTAGCATTCCATCAAAGTTCAAAAACTGGCCAGATCTATGGTGGATCATGTTACTTTTGGGGGTGACTGAGAACAGAAGTAGACCCCAAATGGGCATCTGCTAGAGTGGGGTAATAATGTGGCTTTTTTTTTTATCCAGAGTGTTCCATTTGTGAAAGTTGTTGGGCTGCTCATTTATGACTTGTGCATTTTTTGGTATATATGTTAAATGTCAATTCTTTTAAAAAGTGGAAGTGAGGGCATATAAGGCTTGCAGCCTAAGAGAATAAGAAACACAGAGACACCAAGAATTCACTTTCCTCAATGTGCAATAGGAAGAAAAAGTTTAAAAAGCCAAGCCATTTTAGAAAATTAACTAATCTTTGCTGATGCATGTTTTAAAAATGAAGAACTATATTTCATATTCTCAAACTACCTCCCCCTCCAAAAATAATCATTATTAATTACAGTGGAGAAGACTGGCAAACACAACCTTTGATGAGTGATCAAAGTGTGTGCCACTAGCAATGGGACACATTGAAACTCACCCTCTGAGAGACTTATAGATGCATCACCTAAAACCAGTTATGAGGAAGCAGCAGACAAAACCAACTTGAGGGACATTCTACTCAATGACTGGCCTGTATTCTTTGGAAGTGCCAACGTCAAGAAAGACAAAGTAAATCTGAGGACCAAATCCAGACTCAAGGGGACTAAAGAGATACGACAAGTAAATGCAACTGGTGATTTTCCGTTGGAGCCTTTGCTGTAAGGTCGTTGCTGGGATACTGCAGAACCTTATTGGCCTTTTGGTCTCTTTGCTCATGTCCTGATCTGGGGGTGCCATGGGACCATACAGAAGTTGCTCCTCTTTGGTAGGAAACACACACTATGGTGTTTGGAAGTGATGGAGCCCTGGGCAACAACATAATCTCAACAGATTCAAGACAAAGAGTTCTTTATATGGTACTTAAAACTTTTCCACAAAATTGAAACTATTTGAAATAGAAATGAAAAGTAAAGGGCTTTCCATGAGCGCTTTAGCTGAGAGGTCACCTGATCTTAGAAGAAGGCCCAGCAGTCCTGGCAGACGGTGTGGAAGTGCAGCGGATATGAACTGATCAGCCAGCCCCATTGTTTCTACAAGGAGGAGGCATTCAGACACTCCTGATCCCAAGTCATGTTCTTTTACTAGATTTTCTATATATGTTTTTATTGAATTTTAGAGAGGAAGAAGAGGAGAGGGATAGGGAGACAGAAACATCGATAAGAGAGCAACATCATTGATCAGCTGCCTCCTGCATGCTTCCTACTGGGGATTGAGCTCATAATCCAGGACTCAACCCAGAGACCTCTGGGTCAACACTCAACCACTGAGCCACACTGGACAGGTTCCTTTTACTAGATTTTCAATCTTGTTTTCAAAATCAGAGGAAAACTATTTTAAATATCAAATATCTTCTCTGCAACTCCTGACAGGATATTTTTAAAAGGAGAAATGTGTGTAATGTGCACATATTTTCATATGAAAGCAAGATTAATAGGGGGTTCTAAAACCAATTCACGTGCAGGAAGCTATGAAAACACTGTTTGAATCATTCAGATGAAATCTGTGTCTCTGGACAGGTCCACGTCTGCTGTTTTCCATTACCTGTGCTAGATGGGCTCTGACAACCATAATAAATTACACTGTCCAGCTGCGACTCCTTCATCTGATGCCACAGGTAATAGAAACGAGAGTAAGAAAGGAGAGGGGAAAACGCCAGCAATGGAGGATATGCAGTGTGAGGAAGAATAAAGCATTATTCTTCTACACCATTAGCAAAGCTGATGCTTCTTCTTCACCATGTTATAGCCACTGTCTGGAAAGTATGAATTGCGTTCCCTTCCCAGGACCTGAGAAGAGCTTCCCTCTGTAGCCAGACCCAGGCCCAGGCTTTGTGTGGCCGGGTCCTGGCCACCTCCAGGAGGTGCTGGCGGGCAGGAGGGATTCCCCTCTCCATGGTCTCCATCTTCCCTAGGCCCGGCCAGTGGCTGTAATTTGCCAGCTGATTCCTTGGCTTTCGGGTAGACACAGTGTTTCCCAAACTTTTGACATATGTGTACCCCTTCTATAATTTTCGTAACGCTGAGTACCCCTCATAAAAAAAGGATGTATTTTGATAACAATCAAAATATATTTCTTTTTTCTTTTTTTTGGTACATACACAAAATAATAATAAATGAAAAATAAAATTATTCATAATAAAATATAAATAAAAGTTATATTATAAATAACATTTATTTGCACACCGAACCATCTCATGCCTTACAAAACTGTCTTGACTTGTCTCATGAGAACGTAGAATTGGGTGCAGCTGAGCACGATGCAATGCATACCCCCACCAAACTCATCCCATATCCCTGGGAGTACGCGTACCACACTTTGGGAAACACTGGTAGAGGATGAGCCATGAGAATGAGTCAAATGAAGAGGTCACCTGCATTGGAGCCCTCTCGTGCCACCCTAAGCAGCTGAGCTAGTGCCACCTCCTTCCAGACTGAAGAGAATCAGAGAAGGACATTAACCCTGTGTAGGTGGCCACATATCCAAGCTCAAAGCCTACGTGTGAAAACACTGATAATTTCCAGGTTAAGACACCACAAGGGGCCAAGTATGCACAGATGCAAACCATTCCTATCCTGCACGGCAGGCAGGTGTTTAGGTGCAGGATCACCCTGGGCAAATGAGCCGAGGTCCATGAACTCCAAGGCCAGCCCTCTGCCACCAGCGGTCAAAGCCACCAGAGGCAGGGACGTCAGGACTTTTCTGCCCTTGGCCACTGAAAGATTTCACACTAACAAAACAAGAACACATTAAAACATGACTAATTTGGGCAAATTTTTTATTCTAGGAATGTGGAAGCTGTAGCCCTAGATTAGCTGATGGATCTTTGACACGAATAGCGTTACCTTCCTGTTTAAAATTCAAATGAATCCTCAAAAATTGTCCCAAATGGAGTAGAAAGAAACAGATAGGACAGATGGATACTAACACATTTAAATCCAGTCCGCAGATGATGGAAAAAGTAAAATGTCAGATGGCAGTGTTCCTTTGAGGTAGCCAAGTGTAGTAGGTTTTGTTTCTTTGTTTTGCTTGCTTTAAAAATTAGTCATAGCTGTTGTTTTGTAAGAAACACATATTTTAAAAAAGACTCAAGTCTGCCCCCTCGTGTTGGAGATAGATAAAACAACTGCAGTTGCTTACGGTTATAATAAAAGTTATCTTATTACAAGTTGAAATTGTCACCCTGCTATACAGCAAACCTGTCGTGTATAGTGGTCTAATAAACTCTACAACTGTTTCTACATTGGCTGTATTCAGGCCAGGCCAGCCACTGTGGAGGACACCAAAAGGAATGGAAGAATTAGTCTGTGCCTTTCAGGTATCCAGACTATTATTAGACACTTTCCTTATAGATTTACAATGCGGCTTCACACATGGAGCCTGTGCTATCTGTTGTTCCTGCTTTCTCAAACAAAACTTCTGCATGTGGGGTGGTGCTGTTTTGCCATTCCTTGACTAAAGAGCCAGTTTTCAAGGCACAGTGTGCTTGCAGAATTCTGTCAACATCACATATTTATTATATTTACCTGGATAGAACACAGAACATGTGCCTGATATTTGAATTACAAATAGGTAGATATAAAGTGCTGGTATATTTTATAAGATTGTAGGCTATTTCCCTTTGATCTGGTAATCACCCCTTCAGTCTTTGTAGCAGACATTGCTGATAATCTTCTTGGATCCACTGGGTCTCTTGTATTTCTCTCTGGGCTCCTGAGGGCTCTGCTTCCAATGACCAGTTCCTATAACTCATCTTTGAAGGACAACCCCTGAAAGGCTGGTTCAACATTAGAAAATCAATGAGTGTAATCTATCACATTAACAGGTTAAAGAAGAAAAACCATATGATCATATCAAGAAGTTGCAGAAAAAGCATTTGACAAAATCCAGTACCCATTCAGAATAAAAACTCTTAGCAAATGATGAATAGGAGGATCTTCCTCAACTGGATAAAGAACATATACAGGAAACTTCAACCTAACATCACACTCAATGGTGAGAAAATAGATGCTTTCCTGCTAAGATCAGAAACAAAGCAAGGTTGTCCCTTCTTACCACTGCTTTTCAATATCTTATTTGAGGTCAGAGAATGACAATAAGAAAAGTAAGCAAAAGGTATACTGCTTGGGAATGAAAAAAATAAAACTGTCTTAGTTTCCAGATGACATAATTATCTATGCATACAATCCAAAAGAATCAACCCCAAACTCTCCCAAGTTGCATGGTATATGTTAATATACAGAAGTCACTTTCTTATATTCTAGCAATGAACAAGTGGCATTGGAAATGAGAAACACAATACCATTTATGTTAACATTCTCTTATATTAAACACTTAAGTATAAATAGGTATTAGATATATATGAGGAAAACTATAAAATTCTGATGAACGAAACAAAAGAACAAATAAATGGAGAGATATAGCCCATGCTCGAAGATAGAAAGACTCAATATTGTCAAGATGTCAGTTCTTCCCAAGCCTGATCTATAGACTCGATGAAATTCTAACAAGAGAGATAGAAACATCGATAAGAGAGAAACATGGATCAGTTGCCTCCTGCACACCCCATACTGGGGATATGCTTGAAATCAAGGTACATGCACTTGACTGGAATCAAACCTGGGACCTTTCAGTCCACAGGCTGATGCTCTATCCACTGAGCCAAACTGGTTTTGGTGGTAAATGTTTATTTGGAGAGGCAAAAGACCCAGAATAGCAACAGAATTTGAAGAAGAACAAAGTCAAAAGAATGGCACTACCCAGATCCAATACTTTTTATAGAGCAATTGTGATTAAGACAGTGGAGTGTTGGCTAAAATATGGAGAAATAAGTCATTGGAAAAAAATAGAGAGCCCAGAAATATAGCAGTAATTAATTGATCTTTGACAAAGGACAATACAAAGAAGCAAAATTCGCCACTTCAACAAAAGGTGCTGGAATAACTGGCCACCATATGCAAAATATAAATAAATAAATCTAGAAACTAACCTTATATCTTTCACAAAAATGAACTCAAAAGGTATTATAGACCTAAACGTAAAATGAAAAACCATAAAACTCCTAGAAGATAACATATGAAACAGCCTAGAGGACTTGAGTATGGAGATGACTTGTTAGATACAACACAAAAGACTTCATCCATGAAAGAAATAATGGATAAGCTGAACTTCATTAAAATTAAAAACCTCTGATCCCTATGACACTGTCAAGAGAATAAGAAGACCAGCCACAACTTGGAAGAAAATATTTGCAAAAGATCTTAACAAACACCTCCAAGAAGAAGATATACAGATGGTAAATAAACATATGAAAAGATGCACAACATTATATGTCATTAGGGAATTGCAAATTAAAACAACAATGAAATACTACTACACACCCATTGGAATGGATTCCAAAACATTGACAACACTCACTGAATGCTCATGAGGATGTGGAACAATAGGAACTCTCACTCACTGCTGGGGAACTCTCACTCACTTTGGAAGATACTCCGGCAGTTTTTTACAAAATGAAACATACTTTGACCATCTGATGCAGTAGGTGTCTTATTTAACATATACCTGTTAGACTTGTTTAACATATACCTTGAAGACTTATGTCTGCACAAAAACTTGCACGTGGATATTTGTAGCAGCTTTATTTATAATTACCAAAACTTGGAAACAGCCTAGGTGTCCTTCATTAGGTGAATGGATAAATGGTGGCACATCCAGACAATGGAATATCATTCAGTGCCAAAAATAAATGAGTTATCAAGCCAGGAAAAATATGAGGGAAACTTAAATGCACATTACTAAGTGAAGAAAACTCATCTGAAAGGGCCTCATACTGGACACTTTAATTATAAGATAATAGAGGCCCGGAGCATGAA
Source organism: Vespertilio murinus (assembly GCA_963924515.1). Taxonomy (NCBI): domain Eukaryota; kingdom Metazoa; phylum Chordata; class Mammalia; order Chiroptera; family Vespertilionidae; genus Vespertilio; species Vespertilio murinus. Next base: position 66,060,365 of record OZ004709.1, read on the forward strand.
AATAATGCACAGGTAAGGTCCCTGGGCTTGGCCTGTGATCTGGCCTGTGATCAAGGCCATCTTCCCTGGCTGCCCACAGCCAGACCCGCCCCCAAGCCACCACCCCTTCTCCCCCCAATTTCCCATTCACCATTGGGTGATCAGAGCCTGCTGGCCAGAGGAGGAATTAAGAGGTCAGCCATTCCGCCCAATTGCCAGCCCTGTCCCCACCACCACCCACCTCCGGTTCCCTGTTTGCCATTGGGCAATCTCAGCCTGCTCGCCTAGGGAAGGGACCAAGAGGTGGTCAGTGTGCCTCATAGTGACTGGTTGTTCTTGTTATTCTGACGTTAGGGTCAATTTGCATATTACCCTTTTATTATATAGGATAGAGGCCCGGTGCACGGGTACGGGCCAGTCAGCCTGCCCTGATGGGGACCCTGGATAGGGGTGAAGGTCCCTGCTGGTGGGCAGGGCTGGCCAGGGCAAGGGACTGCAGGTGGCTTGTAGGTCGGCCATACTCCTGATTGGGCTGGGGGGTAGGGCTGGCTGGGGTAAGAGCTGCAGTCATTCTCATCTCTGGTTGTTCTGGTCTGTTCCACTGTTTTGTTTGCTGGGCTTTTATTATAAAGGATTCTGGAAGAGACAAATCTATAGAGATGGTAAAAAGGATCAGTGGTCAGCAGGGTTTAAGGAAGAAGGAGGAATGAATGGGTTGAGCACAGAGGATTTTTAGGGCCATGAAACTAGATGTATGTGTTGTTGTACATTTGTCAGAATCCATAGACTGTATATCACTAACTGTGAACTCTAATGTAAACTATGGGCTTATGTGGTAATAATGTGCCAGTGTAGATTTATGGATTGTGGGGGATGTTGATAACAGGAAGGTTGTGCATGGGTGAGGGTATATGAGAAATCTCTGCACCCTCTGCTCAGTTTTGCTGAAAACCTAAAACAGCTCTAAAAATAGTCTATTAAACACACACACACACACACACACACACACACACACACACACACACGGCAGGCTAGATTTGGCAGGTAACAATAGTACTAGAATGTTGACTCCTGGCCTAGGTCCTATGTTGAAGGAAGGAAGTAAAATAATACTAAAGTGTGTTCCAGGTACTGTTGCTGCATAAATGAGCTCCCCCCCTCACCCAGTTATTTTATTTGCTTATAACTAGGAGGGTCAGGCCTTTGGGAAGGGGTTGGCATTTGTTCACAATTGCAGTCTCATGTTGGCTAGAACTGCAGATACAAGGGACTGGACATCTCTGATACTCACACACGAGGCTGGCAATTGATGGTGACTGGTGGCTGGGAGCTCAGCTGGGCTGTCTACCAAGTGCCTACCTACAAAGGCCTCCATAGCACGGTGGCTCCTTATGCAGTGGGGCTTTCCCCAGAGCGAGCATCCTGGAGAGCCAGGCGGAAGGAAGCTGCCTGGCCATTCCTCACCCAGCCTTGAGCGTCCACAGGGATACTTCTTCCAAGTTCCCCTGGTTACAGGGGAATCAGAAGCCCTGCCCAGGTCACGGACACCTCTGGCAGGAGAAGTGTCCACAAAACATGAACAGTTTTATACTGTTTTTAAAAATATATATTTTATTGATATGTTACAGAAAGGAAGGGAGAGAGATAGCTAGAAGCGTCGATGAGAGAGAAACATCAACCAGCTGCCTCCTGCACACCCCCTACTGGGGATGTGCCCGCAACCAATGTACATGCCCTGGACCGGAATCAAACCCGGGACCTTTCAGTCCGCAGACCGACGCTCTACCACTGGGCCAAACCGGTTTCGGCGGTATGAACAGTTTTAAAAATCACCACACCAAGCAAGGCTGAAACTGTACTCAACTACGCTTTTACCTGGAGGGGGTGCGTAGAGGAAAGAAACTAATACTAAGCAAGGATGGTCTATGAGGCAGGCACCATGCTGGGTGCTTTACATATGTCAGCCCACAACATTTCCCTGAAGCTAGTATCAGAGTTCCCATGTTCCAGCCAGGAACCAGAGAAGGAGAGAAATTAAGGAGTGAGCCCAAACCATGTGACAGGTTCTGATGCCAAAGCCAGATCTGCCTGAGGCCCATCCCCCCAGACTAGTTTACCTCCAGGCACCCAGAAAGGGGAAGCAGCCCATTGGGAAGGGCATCAGAGTTAATCCTTGTGTTCACTAGGGTGGTGCTTCTTAAACGTCAATGTGCACACGCATATCCCCTTTGTCTTGTTGAGCACCGGATTCACCGTGTCTGGGTTGGGCCTGAGATTCTGCATCTTACACGCTCCCAGGGATGTTGCAGCCCCTGGTCTGCATGGTAAACGGGGATGGGGACCCCTTCCCATGCTCCAAGTCCCCTCCCACTCGGTGGGGATCTAGGGAAGACCATCTGTAAGCAGAATGTGAGACCCTGGGAACCTGGCCAGCAACTCGGTCTAGGAAGGGCCAAAGAGAAATTGCATGTAGCTGTGAGCCTGGATGCAATCAGCCAGTGTTTCGAGCTCACACAGCTTGCACAGGGGCCTGTCCCCCTGCCCCTGCGTGCCCCCTTTTTCCCTGTTCTCTGTGCTCTATAAAGCCTCCTAGTGGGAAAGTCTTGGTGGTGCAAAACAGCAGTGTCAGTGGGTTAACCCCGGTGTGCACGTGTGTCCTGATAAACCCATGACTTTCAGAGCCAGTCCTCTGGGTTGTTTCTTGGGGATCCACAAACGATATGCTGAGGCTTCTGGGACCTCTGCACTTTGCACAACGTGGCCTGTGGCCGGCGCTGTGGGATTCGAGGTCTATGGTACGATAGGGGATAGGCTGGCTTGCAGCACCCAAACAAGGCTCAGGAACCAAGAAAGCCATGCCTCCTTTCTTGGGAGTCTGACAGGTTGGCTTTCTGTGGGCAGTGAGACGCTAAGGATAGAAGTCCAGGTGGGTGGTGGGTGATGGGTGGTGAGTGGTGGGTGGAGGTGGAAAGGTGCATGTGTGGCATGTGTGAGGGTATATGGGAAATCTCTGCACCCTCTGAGGCCATTGAATTTCTTAGCAGTCTGATGCTTGTTGCCAGTGGAAATGGGAAATGATCATTTTTCTCTGCAAAAGTATTTTCCTTCATTTCTTTACTTGGGTCTTCCTAGAGTTGTGTTAAAATATAGACAAAGACAAAAAGCTGAACTACTGCAATTGTGTGTGATTCAGACACAAGGCTGAGAGGACATAAGTGAGTTCAGGAAAAGGTCAAGTCATAAATCAAAAGGGAGATCAAACCAATTATTCCAAGTGAGCTGATGGTTAACATTTGCTTCTCTCACCACAGCATCGGCTTCCCTAATTAAATGCAAATTTGATTGCATTGATTACGGGAAGCACTGACAAGTTAAAGCTTCAATATGTTCTTATCTGCTGTGGCACCACCCGCCATTCATTTAGTTCATTGTAAGTGAGGCTGTACAAACTATTCAGGAACACTAGGTGGCACCTTTGCATTTTTCTTGAGTAAGCCAGAATTTAAAGCTGAAACCAAGGGAAAGAAACCTATTAGCAGAGTACTGTAAGTAGTTCTCAAAGACATTGAATCAACATCAGGGAATTGAGCTCTGAAAATTTGTATTTTTAAGTAATTCTTCTCAGATGATTTTTCTATGGGATGGCATTAGAAATAGCTGACACAGTTAAATACTTAAAAAATGAGGAAACAGGCTCTGATTTACTCATTTTGCAGAAAGGAGATGGGCATTTTTTACCAAATCAGGAAAAACTAACAGTGAAAAATTTAATGTTTTAGTGATAAAACATCAAAGAGGAATTTAAATTTAAATATCTTAAATATCTAACTTGTGTCCCAAATTGAAAAAAACACCATGAAATATGTCAAATCCTAAAAATCTCTGCCACTATTTTTCTTCAATTTAACTAATCTATATAAATATAAGCCTAATATGCAAAGTGTCCCCTCAAGAGTTCCACCAAGGAGTTTGATCGCTTGCTATGACACGCACTGACCACCAGGGGGTGGCGTGGAACAAAGGAAGGCCTTGGTTGGCAGATGGTAGCCAGGGAAGGGAGGCCCCGGCCAGAAGCCGGCAGCTGGCAGCCACTAGGGACCCTACCAGTGCATGAATTTCATGCACTGGGCCTCTAGTCATATATATAAAAAATAATAAGCAAATTAGGCCGGGACTCTGTAAAGGGTCGTGACCATACAGGAGGAGGTTGTGCTCACAGGTGAGGCCTGGAATGGAGATAGAGACAGAGGCAGGGGGGCCTGCCAGGGCCAGTGCAGCAGCTCAGGTGGCCCCGGAGCAGACACAGGCAGGGGAGTTAGGGGTTGCTGAGAGTCAGGCGCAGATCCCAGCCCCCTGTGGGGCACCTCCTTGCTCAGTGATTTCAATTGCACACTGGGCCTCTAATCTACCTCTATATATAAAAGCCTAAGCAATCGAATGACCGAATGACCAAACAACCTGTGGACTGGTTGCTATGACACACACTGGCCACCAGGGGGCAAACACTCAATGCAGGAGCTTCCCCCTGGTGTCAGTGCACTTGCACAGCAGGAGCACCACCAAGCCAGAAGCTGGGCTCACAGCTGGCAATCACAGCTGCAGTGGCATGAGACTCTCCCACCTCTGCGGCAGCTCTATGGAGCGGCAGGTGGCAGCAGCAAGCACAGTGGGGCAGGGATGAGTGGGAGCAGCATCTGGCCCTGGCTTGGGCTCCTCCCTGGCTGCCTGCCATTCCCCGCACTGCCCAATCCCTGTGGGATTGGGCCAAAACTGGCAGGGTGACATCTCCTGAGGGTTCCTGGATTGCAAGAGGGCGCAGGCCAGGCTGAGGGACCCCACCAGTGCATGAATCTGTGCACTGGGTCTCTAGTATTAATGTAATGAAGAAGAAAAAAAAAAGCCCCACTGTATAAAAGATGAGTATGCTTGTAATGTGGCCTTAATCCCACTAGATGGCAGAATACTCTATTGAAGGCAAAAGGCTTAACACTATAAAAAATGAAGGAAGGAGTCAATCAAACACCAGAGGAAGCAGTAAACAATATAGCAAATACTGTATGGCTTTAATGGATGAAGTAGATGCTTATTGCATAAAGTTTAAAGTTACTTTATGTACATGTATAAAAAACATCAGGAAACCCAAATTTTATCTGCCTACCACATTATAATCAGATTGAAGAAATACAACTTTACTCAATGTGGCCACAGTACTTTCTGTTAATATTTCCATACCCAGGGTTAATGCTGAGGGATATGTTAATATACATGACAAACTATTATGGGCTGGAGTGGATTTGAATGAGTACAATCATCAAATATTTATTGAGCACCTGCCTGGTGACAGGCACAGTTCTATAAGAAGAACACAAACACAGATTAAAGAAAGCTTAGATGAATGAATATATTCATGACATAGCATATGTTTCAGGATGAAAATTTTGAGCAGAAATATAGAAGGCAGATCTATTCTTTATTGTTTCACTTTTGATAGACCAGAGAGGAAAAAAGAAGAAGAAAAAACGTTTGAGAGAAAAAAAGTATAGCTATATTCAACCTTAGGAACCTTACCTATCATCTAGGACTTGGCAAGATGTAATTGAAAAACAATTCCATTCTTTTCTGACTTCTCTTTGAAGGAGACACAACTGCCAAACCATGGCCACACTTCTCACACCTCCAACTCCCATCCCACTCCCCCAGTACTCCCACCTTTCATGGGTGTCCTCAACCTCTCAGGCACCAAAACCCAAACCCACTTCTCTACTCCAGCCCTTCATGGCTTTTACTCCTGCCCTGCTTGCTGTCCAAGTGCCTTTTATGTGAAACTAGAGGCCAGGTGTATGAAATTGGTGCACAGGGGGAGGTGTGTAGGAAGGGGGACAGTGTCCCTCAGCCCAACCTGCACCCTCTCCGATCTGGGACCACTTGAGGGATGTCTGACCATTGGGATAGGGCCTAAACAGTTAGTTTGACACCCCTCTCACAATCCAGGACTGCTGGATCCCACCTGCCCTCCCCTGCAGGCCTGGTGCCTCCCTGCAGGCCTGTTCCCCCCAACTGACCTCCCCTGCTGGCCTGGTGCCCCCTAACTGCCCTTCCTTGCAGGCCTGGTCCCCCCTAACTTCCTACAACTGCCCTCCCCCGAACGCCATCTTGTGGTGGCCATCTTGTGTCCACATGGGGGCAGCCAACTTTGACCACATGGGGGCGGCCATCTTGTGTCTTAGTATGATGGTTAATTTGCATATTACTCTTTTATTAGATAGGATTGGGTCAATACTAGAATATCCCTAATGAGAGGATCCCAATGCTTTTTAAGGCAGCCCCTTAGGTTGCTAGAGAATACACAGTTGCCATATTCTCCAGAGTACTGAGGCCTGTGTGTGTTTTCTCTACATAGCTCTTCTTATTTTTCCTTCCAGGGGACTCCTAGAAGAAATCTTAAATGGCCCTCCTACTGGGCAGCCATTCAGTGACTGAGGAAAGCCATCCTGTGCCTCCCTCCCTGAGTTTTACAGAGATTACCAATGTTCCCCACTAGCTGTCAAACTGCCTCAGTTTTTGATTCTCCATTATGTCACCCACCTGTCTTCTGATGCACTTGTTTCTCATTGTCTAAGGATGAAATGGAATGAAACGGACACCTTTCAGTGCAGTGAACATGGCAGGAAGTTTTGTCATGACAACTAGTTGGGTACTGAGAGCAGAAATGTTAACAAGGACTCGCTGCTGTCCCAACATACCTTTATTTGCCCCTTCATAACACTTCACAATGATATCTCAGGGTCACATCCACATTTATTTTCCCTCTGCAGTAAATGTTCCTGGAAGGAAGGCCTCAGGCCTCAGTTATTCACTGCTGTGCCCCCAGCACATGGCACTGAGCATGGCCCATGGCAGGCATTTGTGGAACCAAAGGGGACTGAAATGGAAGAATAGATATTTGAATGTGGGTCTCTTTAAAAGAAATGAAGAAGGCAGAAAGAGAACCATGCAAGAAAACACTAGGAAGAAAGAAAGTAGCCAGTTAAGACATCAATAAACTGGTGTGGGTAGAGGGAATAAATATAGCATCTCTTGCGGAGAACACAGTGCATTTTTTTGAGGATTTAGTTGGGATTCTGTTTACAAAATATAGTAAGGAAGGAGGTATTTGACACCAAGAGCAGGGAAAGGGAGAATCCATTGATGGAATAGACAAGTGGGACCTCCAAGTTAACAAACAAAAAGCAAGAAAATAATAAAAATGAGTAAATAATGTACATTAAATAAAACACTAATATGGCAGAAAGAAAATAAATATGAGTTATGCCATTGAATTCTCCCAATAAATGACAGATTAAGTGAAGACAAAGTGGCATAAAACCAAACAGCTATCTGCTGCTTATAGGAAAATGCTAACACATACACAGAAAGAAAAATACAGTGTGAGACAAAGATATACCAGATAAATGTAAACAAAAAGAAATCAGCTTATGCCTGGCTGGTATGCCTCAATGGTAGAGCATAGATCTATGAACCAGGAGGTCATGGTTCGACTTTTGGGTGGGGATTGCAGGCTCAGTCCCCAGTGTGGGGCAGCAGGAGGCAGCCAATCAATGATTTTCTCTCATTATTTATGTTTCTCAATCTATCTCTCTCTCTCTCTCCCTTTCTTTCTGTCTCTCTCAGCCCCTTTTCCCTCTTCCCTCCCTCCCCCTCTTGATTCTTTTCTGAAATCAATACAATATAAATAGAAAATAAATATAAGAAAACAGCTTTGGAAATAGACAAGGGAGAACTAAATGGTTAAATGCACTAAATAAACTCTTACTAGTGCAAACAATAAGTCCTGTAACACAACTGGAAAGACAGGAAAACCAATAGAAAAATGGCCAAAGCATTTGAACAGGCAAGGCACAGAATAAATGGTCCGATACCTAACAATGATATGAAGAAATAACCCAACATGTTGGCCACTGGAAAAAAAGAATTAAAAACTATAATGAGACTCTCTTTGGAACTGAAAGTATTAGAATGGCTTACAATGCCAAGCCACATCGGAGTGCAAGGAGAAGTGCACCCTTGTGCTTAGCAGGTGGGCCAGCCTAGAATGGCCAATCTGGAGCCATCTCACAAAAATCACTAATTCAGGGTATCCATGCCTATGACCCAACAAGCCACTCCAGGGTGACAGTACACCATGTAGTCAAGGGAATATTTTAACTTAACATTGCATGTGAAGTCATATATTAGAGAACAAACTGTCACAAGAAAAACATAAAAATCACAATTCTAAAGAGGGATACCTCTTTCAGACTTTGGCAGAAATAGAGCATTTTTGCTATTAAAAAAATATCAGGCATAGGAGAATTGTATCAGGAAATTCAAATCTGGTTCAATTCTATAAAAATTGTAGCCTCTGCTAGTTATCAATGTCTCAGTCATGGCCATACACATCTCACAGCTATGCCAGCACCAGCACAATGTCTAGCTTGTTGAATGAATGAAATGTTAAAAACCTAATAAAGGCGTTGCTGTGGTGAAGCCATTAGAAAACAATGGAATTTGAACACTTATAAGGTGCTTATGGGAAGATTTTTCCTGGGATGCCTAGAATTGTGTGGAAATACTCTAAAGCTAAAGTAGTTTCTTTTGACTTATCTGTTTTCTTGAAATTGAGCTTTATGTTTTGATCTCATGACCATGCCTATTACTATTACTAGCAGTAATATGCTATTAGTGCCACAATATCCTCAGCACTGACTATCTGAAACATGCATTTGCTGCCTAGAAAGGCTCTGGCATCTTATAAGCTGGCTAAGCACATGTCTTAGCTCTGCTGAGCAAGGCCCCTGTGCTCTCTAAACCCTAAATTAGCAATCTGTAAAATAAGGATAACACCACCTACCTCACACTGTGAGGCTCAGCTGAGGTCATGTCTATTCAAACTTATTAGTTCTTTTACCCCCAGTCCTGCATCCCACAGAGAAAACCAAATTGTGAACAGGTTACCAGCAAATTTGGAAGGACGGAGCACACATACCTAATATTCACATGGGTTTGTAGACAACTGGACTTTATAACGGGGCACAAGATAGTTGTGGGCCTTTTGCATCTATAGGTAGCATTTCATGAAGATTTTTTAAAAGTATATTACTACTACCCCACCCCACAACTTCTACCACCTCTACCAGCCTCCACAACCTCCATTGCCTCTACCAACCACCTCCACAACCCCCTCCATCAGAACCACCTTACACGTGCAGACAGCTCCTTTATTTTGTTCTTTCTTTCTTGTCTGACTTGATCCACATAACAACCTTACAAGGCAGGGAAATGTAGTGTTAAACGACTGCACGGAACTGATCTGTTCTTAATTGAAGAGCCAACTCCAACCCTGAACCGCTGTCCACACGCTAAGCTGAGCAGACAATGTCAGGCAGGTGTCTTCCCTTGCAGAGCCAAGCTCACCCGTGGGGTACGGTATAATGCAGAGCCCAGGTTTGCAGTGGGAAATTATAAAAAAATCAGAGTTTCTAGAAGTTGGCTATTTTAAAAAAATATGTTTTTATTGGTTTTAGAGAGAGGAATGGAGAGGGAGGGAGAGAGAGATAGAAACATTGGATGAGAATTACTGATCAGCTGCCTCTTGCATGCCCTACACTGGAGATTGAACCCACAACCCAGCCATGTGCCCTGACCAAACAGTGACCTTCTGGTCCATGGGTCAACACCCAACCACTTAGCAACACTGGCTGGGCTGCAAGTTGACTATTTTTAACCGTCTGCATTTTTTTGTGTGTGTGTGTGTTCTAGGTTAATTTCTCTTTAGTTATTCTTAATTTACAGTCTTGTCAATTCCTCAGCTTTGTTTTTATTCATTCACTTGGAAACTTGTAGCATAGCTGATGGGCTAAAAGTGTTTTCCCGTTTTAGGCTCATTGTTCTTAAAGCTGAGTCAAAACCATGAAGATGAGAATGTGGAATCAGCATTCAAGACTGTAGGTGCCGCTGGCTAACTGTGCTCTCAAACTGCAAGATGAGAATATAAACAGGCCGAATAACAATGGGTAGCAATTGTGCATTCAAAATCCCATTTCTACATAAAGGAATGGAACTTCTTACCCTTTCAAAGACACTGAATTTATCAATAAAAAATTTAATAATCAACATAATTTCCAACCATAAAGATTTTTCAAATCATGGTACACCTGTCCTAATGTGGCCACTGAAAACAGTGTCGCAGGAAATGTTCATGGTTCATGGTTCTCAAACTGTATGCCCAGGTGCCCCAGAGGAATGCACAGGGTGTGGCAGAGTAATTTCAGTTTTTGAAGGAAACAGCAATAGCTAACCTCTGTCAGATAACTTGTAAGTCACCAGCTCAAGGAGTTCAAATTTCTACATTCAATTGCGCCACTTGCCTTTTAATGACATCAGTGAATAATGCAACGCACTTGGCAGTTGTCATGACAAAAAAAAGTTCTGTGTAAAAATGGATGTGGAACAGGAAATGAGGGTGTTTTATCCTACCTCCTCCAAGGCTGAAGAAGGTGTGCAGTGCCCAACAGATGTGCACATTTCATTAGGATTTTCTTTAAAAATGACAAAAATGTAAAATCTCAGTTTGTGTGTATTATTGTTAAATATTTATTAAATTGTTTGGATTGAACTACTTAATAAATGGAAAGGTTAACTATTACTATTTTCCTAGGAGGGGCTGTGACAAATACTGAGACACTGGGTGCTTTGAACCAAGAAAAGTTCAGGAACTACAGCAGAGGATGAAAAAAAAAAAAAAGAAATAAATACTGTACAGGCATCACAGTCAATCTCACTCTTCTCTCTCTCTCTCTCTCTCTCTCTCTCTCTCTCTCTGTGTGTGTGTGTGTGTGCGTGTGTGTGTGTGTGTGTGTGCTTAAATAATGGAAGAAAGTACATCAAAATTCAACAGTGGAGCCTGGCTAGGTTGGCTGAGTGGTTGAGCATCAACCCATGAACCAAGAAGTCACTGGTTCATTCCAGGTCAGGGCACATGCCTGGGTTGTGGGCTTGATCCCCAGTAGAGGGGGATTCAGGAGGCAGCAGATAGATAGTTCTCTCTCACTGATGTTCCTATCTATCTTTCTCCTTCCCCTTTCTCTCAAATCAATAAAAACATATTTTTTTAAAAAAATTCAATAGTGAACAGTAGAGATTTAATAGATTTTCCTTTTCCATAGTTTCCTATATTTTAAGTATTACTCTCATACGCTGAAAATAATTAAAAGTTATGAAAAACATGCCCTCAGGTGAAGATTTTTTTTAAATACTTTAAAATTTAAAGATTATTGCAAATAATTTCCTAAAGAAGCCCATTTGCCTCTATGAATAAAAGTATCTGTTGAACACACCAGAGAGTTTCATTTTGGGAGAAGGTCTTATTGTACTTTGCTCCTTCTCCAGTTCCTTGCCCTACACTGCAGTTTTGAAGAAACCTGTTTATATGTGCATCTCTCCTTTGCGTTTTTTGTTTGTTTGTTTATTTATTTGTTTTTAACAAGACACCCCTTCTCACCCCTGAAGGCCTTAGGAAGGAAACTTGGCTTGCAGTTTCTAGCAGATGGGGCTTCTCAGCCTAACAGCTGGCAGATCTAGCAAAGATGAGGAGGTGGGGAGGGGTGGGCTGCCAATGTCACAGGCGCTGCTGCTGGAAGGGCCATTCCTCTGGCTCCTGCTTCATGGTGGAAGAAATGGCCTACTGTTTGCCACTCTGTTGACTAACGAGTTTGCAGACCACTGACTTAGAGAGTTGTTATACTACTAGGGATCCCTCAACCTTGCTTGTGCCCTCTAGAAATCTAGGACCCCTTGGGAGATATCAGAAAGCTGGTTTCAGCCCGATCCCCACAGGCCAGGCCGAGGGACCCCACCAATGCATGAATCTATGCACTGGGCCTCTAGTATGCTTATAAAATCTTCTGTTAATCTCTTCCTGCCCTTCCCTTTCCCCCTTTCCCCCTTTCCTCTGAGATTCATTAGTCTGTTCCTGTTTCCATGCTTGTAGTTTCTGCTCCTCCACTGAGTGTCTGCCCCTGGTGGTCAGTGCTTGTCATAGCTACCACTCAGCAGATTGGCCAGTCAAATAAGCTTTTATAAAGAGAGGTTGAGACATCCACATACAGTCTTTGTTATATTGTGAGATAAAACAAACTCAAAACATTGTTCTCTTCCTTAAAAAAGGCCATTTTTATTTTGTATTTGTGACAATCAGGTTTGTTTCATTTTTAAAAATTATATTGCACATGTAATGGATTGTTTAGTCCTCACACCAGCCCTATGAGTAGTACTACTATATCTATTTTAAACAGACTAGGAAGCAAGCAGACAGAGGTTGAGTAACTTGCACAAGGTCCAATATCTGGAACAGGCAGAAGAACCACAATTCGGGATTTATCTTGGAGAGTATGGGTCCAGAGGGATCTTTAAGAAAGACACTGCCACTGCTTCTGAGTACAGTTATTTCCTGATTTCAGAGTATCCTTGCATCAGGTATGAAAATAAGACTGCATTCTTTCAAAATCCAAAATTATATCTTCTCTAAATTTTCTAAGAAGTGTAGCCATTCTGTTCTCAAAGCTTTCACAATAGAGTGTTTATATATTCAACTGTGTTCTCTATTCTATTGTAGCATTTATTATATTTTGTTTGTCTGTACAAATCCCTCTCCCCCACTATCTTGTGTGCTCTGTAGAGATGAGGCCAAACATTGTTCTTTATAGCTTCATTGCCTAGAATATAGTAGTTTCACAATCAATATTGGATGACGAAATGAAAGCTAATGCTCCACTGAAAGAAGTTGCTCTTGATACTGTGCCTGTATCCCCTCCACCCACCCTGGAGGTCACCTGCAGCCAGTGCCTATCCCCGCTGAAGGTTTCCTGATTCTCTCTACCTAAAAGTGTTTTCTAGCTGCTGGGAAATGCTTGGTCAAAGGTTGGGCAGGTGGATTTTACCAAGAAATTAATTCCTGGGAGCAATCTGCAGCCAGTGAGGGATGGGGAGTGGTGGACAGATGCCCTGGCTTCCCTGCTGGGACAAGTCTGAGGTGTGTTCTGCAAAGTCCCTCAGGGCATCCCCCGGCCAGAACTGGGCCCCAGCTGTCCAAAGCAGTTACTGTTCATTAACACACCCTTTCTTGACCTCTCTTCCTTCCTGGTCTCAGTACTCTATTCCCTCACAGCCACATGGAAGTTAATTCTGCCAATAACCTAAATGAGCTTCGAAGACAACTCTTCCCCCATTTGAGCCCTTGGATGGAAGGCAGCCCAACTGAGACCTTGTTCTCAGCCTTGTGAGAGCCTGAGCAGAGGTTGCAGCTAAGCTGTGCCCAACTCCTGATCTTTGAAAACTGTAATGTGTGTTGTTATAATCTGTTGAGTTTAGGGTAACTTGTTATAAATTTTGATACCTGAAAGTGAGGTGCTGCTGTAACAAATACCTAAACCCATATGTATTAACTGGCGAGGGCTACTGCATTGGGTGGCTTAACAATAGAGATTTATTTCTTATAGTCTGGAAGGTGGAAGTCCAAGATTAAGGTGTCAGTGGGGTTGTTTCTTCTAAGACCTCTCTTCCATGCCTTATAGATGACCGTCTTCTTGTCATGTCCTCTCATGGTCTTTTCTCTGTGACTGCCTACCCCTGGTGTCTCTTCCTCTTCATGTAAAGACTTCAGTCCTATAGGGCTAAGGCTCCAGCTTATGACCTTGTTTAACCTTAATTGCCTCCTTAAAAGCCCATCTCCAAGTGTAGTCACATGGGGGTTGGGGTTTCAACATATGAATTTTGGAAGGACACATGCAGTTCATAACACAGGAGTATTTGTAACCAGGAAGTGGGCAGATGCTGAAGGAATTTTGAGGAACATGGTAGAGAAACTCATTATTGCCATGAACAGACTCTTAGTGGAAATCTGGACTTTGAGGATGCCAATGGTGAGACTCAGAAGCAAATGAGGAACATGTTCCTGGAAACTGGAGGAAGGGGCCCTTGCCCTGTGATGGCAGAAAGTTTGGCAGAATTGTCTCCTGGAGTTATTGGAAAGCAAAAGCTGGAAGTGATAAACGTGACCACGTATCTAAGGAGATTTCCAAGAAAAGCGTGGCAGTTGCTGCCTGGTTCTTTCTGCTTACAGTAATTGCCCGAGGAGAGGGATTAATTGAAGGAAGAACTTACAATTTAAAAAAAAAAAAGAAACCAGAATCTCATGTCTCAGAAAATTCTGAGCTTCTCCAGATGGCAAAGGTGCAAAAATGAAGAGCTGCCTCTTAGGAAAGCGTGTTCTGCGGGTGTGAGGGTGCAGATACTAAAACTCAGAAAGACCCAAGTTCAGATGAGGCAATCACACACAGGCCTTTGTAAGAAATTAAGGGTGTGCCTCACAGACCTCAGTGAAACCAGAGAACCTCCAGGGAACTGAAGGGCATCTCAGCAGGGGGCCAAGGACAGAGGGCTTATCTTAAACACATCAGTGGATATTGCTCTTGCCTAATGAAGTGAACCACAGTGAAGTCCACACAAGGTTTCCAAAGTAATTGAGAAGTTGTTTACATAGAAACGTTGCTAGCTTGGACTGCAAAGGACAGAGATATTACAAAACAGACCCCTCATTAGAAACCAGGCTGATAACACCACTCTGCTTCAAACACAGGCTACCTTTCATGAACAAGACGAGCAGAACCAAGAACCCAGAGGGTGGAGCCTGAGCCACAGAGGTTATTCCTGAGCCTTGATGCCTAATTGAGGGACTCCAAACATTCAACTGGCTGGGTTTCACAAGGACTCTAGACCGGTGACTCCTTTTTACCTTTTATGTCCTCTGTTTTGACTGGAGAGTCTGCAACTTTTACTCTACATCTGTCCCACCATCTCATGTTGGGAGGGCTGGAAGCAGATGCTCAGCACTGTAGTTTCAAAGGTCCACAGCTGGGGAGTAACTGTGCCCTAGCAGTGTTTGATTGGTAGATCACTCATGCCTCTTATCCACACCTAACCCCAATTTTACTTTACAATGATGTCCTAATGTGAGAGTGGGGACCCCTTTTTTTCTGCCAAGGGCCATTTAGATATTTATAACATCATTCACTTAATATAATTCACTTAATATAAATATAGGTTGCCATGAAAAAAGCTCGTAGATTTATTGAATTTCAAGTTCACCTGCAGTTGCCTTGGCAGGGCCAGACCAAATGGTTTCATGGGCCTTATACGGCCTGCAGGAAGGATGTTCCCCACCCTTGCCCTAATGGTAAGATGACACTCAGGGAACCTGGGGTTGGGGTGAATGTATCTTGCATGTGGGAGAGACAATGGGGAGCAGAGTGAACAAGCCCTAGGGTGACACCCCCTGCTGGTACTCCCAGCTTGTGTAATCCCCTTTCTATGAGCAAGGGCAGGACCTGTGCTTGCTTCTAGCCAATAGGACATGGTAGAGGTGATGGGATGTCACTCCCATGGCTATATACTACGTCATACAGCATCAATGCTGGGATATCATTTTGTGGTTCTGTTATGGTAAGTACATAAGACTTCGAGCAGAGTGGCTCTCACTCTCCTGTGGCCTTGAAGAAGCGAGCTACCCTGAGTTCCACAGAGAGGAAGTGAATTCTGCCAACAGCCAAAAGGAGCTGGGAATCGGATGCTTCCTCAGTCACGCCTCCAGAGGGCAGTGCAGCCAAGCTGATGGCAGTCTGGGAGCCCTTGAGCAGAGGTACCCAGTTAAGCCTGCCTCCATTCCAGACTCAGGAAAACTGTGAGATAATAAATGTGCATTCCTTTAAGCCACAAAGTTTGTGGTAATTTGTTATGCAGCAATGAAAAACTAATACAAAGATTCTCAAAAGGAAGTGGATTATGTGATGATAGCAAATGCTTAGATTTGTGCCATCTCAGGCACAGTTTGTGTTTTTTTCTTCCAACTGAAGTTATAATGTTATTGCTAATAGCAGGAGCATTCAAACACTTGGATAGTGATGTGCTGCTTGGAAATGATCAAAGGTATTGATGAATTGCCTTCTCACTAGTTTATATAGAGGCAACAATGCAATGCTTATATTTACTGATACAAGACAAAAATGATAAAAATTCTAGGAGCTGACAGTGCCACAAAGAAGCCTACAGTGGCCATCTTAGTGCCCCAAATTCTATAAGATGCAAAATGGGAGTAAAATTAAATCTTTCAAGTTCCACGCATGTGTGGGAGTCTCAGAGAGAGCCACATGCTTTTTCTTCTGACTTAGAAGGGTTATTTTCATTTAGGTCACCCCTGCCAGGAGAGAAGCTCTAGGGCAAATAAGGCATTCCTGACAATATCATCTCCCTTTATATAGAATATTCTAGTTATCAAAGCACCACCTCCCTCACTTGACAATTTCAGCTGACAGGAGGTCAGGACAGGCTACTCAGGGAGAAACCAACAGAAGTCGGGAGAGAAGCTTGTGATCTGGAGGTTTGCTGTTTAACTTCACGTACGATCAGCCCAAGGAGCAGCCAGGCCACCCTGGAGACAGGTGAGCAGCACGCATTCGGGCATTTACTCACTTGCTTCTTGGTGCACGCTTTCACTGGCACTTCCTGTTTAAATGTTCTGCCTACTTCACATGAGAAAACTGTGGATCACATGCATAATGAAAAACTCTGTAGAAGGCTCTGGGTACTCTACAACTACAAATAAAGTCATATCGCGTGCAATTTAAAGAAAATTCTCAATAGGAACAGCTGAAAACCAAAATCAATACAGAAGAGAGAGTTTGTTGCAATCACAGATTTCCATTCAGAACCAGCCTGTCTGAAGCTCACAAATATTGAAAAACTGGCATTTGGCAAGACATAAGGCATTGTACCCTTCTTCCATTGACTGCTTTTATGTTATGATCTCTTATTTCATTTTTCCTTTTAAATAAAGACAACTGGACCAAATTAGAATTGTTGATTCTATTTAACTTAAATAACTGTGCCAAAATGGCTTTAAATCTGCATAATTCTATGTATTCATGCCTTCCTATTGATTCATTCGCAGCTTCTTCTTTTAAAAAAATATATTTTATTGATTTTTTACAGAGAGGGAGGGATAGGGATAGAGAGCTAGAAACATTGATCAGCTGCCTCCTGCACACCTCCCTCCCCCACTGGGTATATTCCTTCAACCAAGGTACATGCCCTTGATCAGAATCAAACCTGAGACCTTTCAGTCCACAGGCTGACTCTCTATTCACTGAGCCAAACTGGGTAGGGCCATTCACAGCTTCTTATTTCAATGATTGTTCTAGTTCTGAGATATATTCTGCATAGTTTATAATATGTAATTCTCAGTGACTTGGATGATTTCTCCAGAGAAGACACTTCCAAACAGTGGGCTCATCCAATCTACATGGTATACTTTGGCCCCTTAAGTCTTTTACTTTCCATTTTCTAAGAGGCTGGTAGAGACAATAGGATTCTCTGGAAACGCCAATGTGTCCAAGAGCTGACAATTAGTGCTAACTGCACTCAAGGCATTTAGAGGAAGAGAGGACCAGTCTGAAGAAGTTTGGTGAGAAAAGCATTTGATTAACTCCACTCTTTCTGGGGGAATTTTTACCTAGTTGACCATTGTTTGTCACTTCTTGTCTGGTTTTATTTTATTTTAGTCTCGTAGGTAAAACTGTGCCTGAAGTCTCATTTGCAAAAACACAGGACTGGGTCTACACTCATGTATTTTCCAGTCATCCCCCAGATGGCATTTAAGCATCTATAACAAATATTTTCATGTTATAGGGACAGGATGATCACGCATTTGGCATTAGGGTTAGAAAGTGATAAAGTGAGTAAGAGCATCATGGGGCTCAGGAACTCAGCACTTAGCAAACCTTGCTCTAACTCTCAGTGGGGCTTTTAAATTCTGTCACAGAGGATAATAAGCCAGCTCATCCCGAAGATGGGAAAAATGAGCTAAATGGTCCTCTTAAGTCCTACATCCATTGAGCATGGTGGGTTATCACTGAGATGGGAGCTTCTTCCTTCACTGCTGGCCAGGACCTGCCACGGCCTGGACAAGTGAAAAACCATGGTGAAATAGCTGATGCCCTGTCTCCACCCAATAATGAACATGCTCTCTAAAAGAGAGCCTGGGCCTTCCGTTAGAATGTTACACTAAGACTCTAGAATGTTCTAAAGCAATGTTTTCCAAAGTGTGGTATGTGTACCCTCAGGGGTATGGGATGAGTTTGGTGGGGGTATGCAATGCACCGTGCTTAGCTGCGCCTAATTCTACGTTCTCATGAGTCAAGTCAAGACAGTCTTGTGAGGTGTGAGATGGTCTGGTATGCAAATACATGTTATTTATAATATAACTTTTATTTATATTTTATTATGAATAACTTTATTTTTTCGTTTATTATTATTTTGTGTATATACCAAAAAATGAAAAATAAATACATCCATTTTTTTTTGGACGAGGGGTACCCAGCGTTATGAAAATTATAGAAGGGGTACACATATGTCAAAAGTTTGGGAAACACTGTTCTAGAGTATCCTTCTAGAATGGCCTCATCAAATGATAACTGTACTCAAGGTGGTTGTCATTTAGGCATTTTTCCCTTTATCATGATAACCAATAGCAGAGGACTTTTCTGGGTAAACTGAACACTCCATTTACTAGTTTTTATAAAAACTTGGGATATGAGAAAACTGATGAATCCAAAAGAGGAAATTCTTTCCAATCCCTACTTCTTTTCAGATGTGGCCTACACTATTATTTGGTATTTGGTATACCTGTATATGTGTACATCTATTGCATGTGTGTATATATGTATATGTATAAAATTATTTTAAAATATGTTAATACTAAATTTTATATAAGAGTGCAAACATTCAGAGGGCAAATGCAAAACAACAAAAGATAATCTAATTTAAAGTTTAATCAAAAGTTATTGCCAATATTTATTTACCAGAAGGGGTGGGTAATATTATTCAATATAAAGATTAACAAACATCACTTAAAGTGCAATAATTAAGCATTAGCCTTCTCTTGTATGCTCAATAGTAAGATATTGGCTGTTATTAACCAGCTGAGTTGGTTAATTAGTCAGTTTCTATTAACTCTTAATCAATACCTGTTTAAAATGGAAGATCCTTTTGTTTCTAAAGATTTATCTTTTCAAATATCCATCTTTGTATATTTTACATTTCTCTGGCTTAAAAAGTTTCAAAACCCTATCAGAAAATGAAATTTACAAGATACAGAATCAGAAGACTCTGTATTGATCTTTAGGTAGAACATATTCTGTACCAGAACAGAATGACCAAAGATGATGCACAAACGATGGAATTGCAATTCTAATTTAGTCAGGTCAGATGTCAGCTTATAAGTAAGCTTTTCCCATAATTTATTAACTATGATCCTACTTTGCCTCCTTTAAAAGAATACATCCACTTTTAATTTGCCTATCATTTAAATACAACCTAGTAACCGAAACCGACTTGGCTCAGTGGTAGAGCGTCAGTCTGAGGACTGAAAGGTCCCAGGTTCGATTCCAGTCAAGGGCATGTACACTGGTTGTGGGCACATCCCCGTTAGGGGTTGTGCAAGAGGCAGCTGGTCAATGTTTCTCTCTCATTGATGTTTCTAGCTCTCTATCTCTCTCCCTTCCTCTCTATAAAAAAATCAATAAAATATATTTAAATAAATAAATATAATCTAGTCAATAATCATGTTAACATAGAATAAGGTATTCATGTAGCTCAGATGTCTCCTAATATAATGAGCAAGAGACATAGAATAGAATCTGATCTATTGGGATATCATAATAAAAAAATCAGAAATGTTTAAACTACCACAAGGAGCTTTTGGGGCAATTACTTGATCTATGGAATTCTTATTCTGAGATACAGAAGAAAATGGCTGCATTTTCTCTGTAGAAACTTAATGTACCTGAAATTTATTGGATCTGAATTCCACTTTAACACAATTATTTTCATGACAATTTCTTGCCAAAAACCTACTATCCATTTCTTTAGGGTAATTATATCTTTTATTATGACTCAAATTATTCACTTTTATTTAAAATAGCTATTTCTTATACTATAGCAACAAATTTGAACATATATGTATGCATACATATATAAATATATATGATTACATATATAAAACCTGAATATGTATAAATCTATGCATGTGTATATATGCATATATATAAAATTATTTTAAAATACGTTAATACTAAATTTTATATAAGATTTCAAACATTCGGAGGGCAAATGCAAAACAAAAAAGATTGTCTAATATAAAGTTTAATCAAAAGTTATTGCCAATATTTACCAGAAGAGGTGAGTAATATCCTTCAATATAAAGATTAGCAAACATCACTTGAAGTGCAATAAACATTCCTGATTTTGTGATTTTATTTTATGTGTCTGATTTAAAAAAAAAATCTCACATGCAAAAGCTGAGGATCCTTTGCATGTGCTGCCATTTACAGTAAGTGGTGAGCATTATGATCATTGGAAAATAATTGTGGCTAATCTGTGGATATTTAAAAATAAATATAAATATATAGGCATTTTATAGTTTGCCTTTAAAGATGAGACACTTCAACAATTGACAACCTGCTTCTCAAGTCAACTTAAAGCCAAATCCTCACCATACCTTCATGGGAGCCAGCTGGATGGGTGTGATGCATGAAGGGTCCACCATGGGCTTCGGCCTGTTGGCCGTGTCTGCCAACAGACTGTGCCATTGCTGCGGCAGGCCCGTGAATTTCTGTTCCTGTGGATCAAACCCAGTGTGGACCCTGTGTTCAAAGTTGGATGGACCAGATATTTCAATCTTTTTCTTTTTCTTTCCAAACATGATGTAAAGACCTGGGAAAGGCAAACAGAAAAGAGGAAGCTGTTTATATGTTGCCAGCAGAAGACCATAGGGAAATTATTAATTCATCCAGAGTTATTCCTTTCCGTAGTTCCTCTATATACCAGCTACAATTATGAAAGTTGGGTTTTCAGGGTGTGTAGTTAATTTCATTCAGTGATATGGTTGTTTTTTGTTTACATGAATAATGGAGTTAAGAATGATATTCACCATATAAAATTATTGTTAGAATTAAACATTTATAAAAGACTTTGAAAAGCACCTGGCACATAGTAGGTACTACAAGTATTAAATATACTTCTGGAAAAATATACAAGGAACTTCACTGGCATTTCCTGCAGGCAGCTGGGGGAGAGGGTATGGGCAGGGAGGAAGACCCACTTTTTACTGTGTATTATATATTTATAACTTTTTAAAATACATTTTGCATGTTTGAAACCATGTTGTTTAACTAATTAAAACATATCCATAACCAAAATCCCTCTCTAGAAAATGTGTAAAATAGACACTATGAGCTTTATGGCATAGAAACATTTAAGATAACCTGGGTTTGAACTCCAGGTAAATCACCTATTCTCTGTAATATTGAGTAGTTGGTTTTTTTTCTCTAAATGATTGTGACCAGGACAATCATGATCACTTGAGAAATCCTGACCAAACTGTGATACACATTGTATGAGATGTTTGGCTTCATTGTTGCTTTGATAAGGAAGCCTTATCTTGGCCCTCAGACTTGAACAGGTAGACTATACACCTTTCCAGTTCTATGTACCTGTTCTTCACACCATATATCCACTTGCTGTCAGTTAACTATGGGTGACAGTGTGCCCAGTATCTGTTTTTCCTACTAGAATATAAGATCCATGAGAGAAGGGATGCTGCCTGCTTGTTCATTACTATTTGCCATTTTCTAACACACAGTAGGACTCAAGAAATATTTGCTGATGGACTAAAATTATCAAGAATACATTTGTTCAGAGAATAGCACCTGGAGTCAGAACTCCATATATGTTAAATCTTCCCTTGCTCTCTCCCTTTCTTCTTCTCCTCTCTCCTCTTTATCCTTCCTTAAAATTTCTTTCTTCTTTTTACACGTACCCTGCTTGGTGAGCAGTATCTTCCTGTTGCTTTCCAGTTTTCTGGAGCCTCCTATTACATCCTCAAAATACTAGAGGGTAGGTGGCTTATGAACATCAGCGTTTAATTCCTTACAGTTCTGGAGGCTAGAAGTCCAAGATGAAGGTGCTGGGAGATTCAGTGTGTGGTGAGGACTTGCTTCCTAAATGGCTGTAGCCTCACCAAGTAGAAGGGATAAAGGTGCTCTCTCTCTGGCCACTTTAATAAGGCTCCACCCTCAAGAGCTAATCACCTCCCAAAGGCCCCACCTCCAAATCCCATCATCTTCTGGGTTAGGATTTCAACCTCTGGATTTTGGAGGGTCAGGTTCAGATCACAGCACTGGATATATATTCTCTCAACAGCATTCAGATCCTGCACAACCTTACTTCCCAGACTCTATCAAAGTCCTTTCTCTCAACCATCCTGGTTGTCACTTCAGACTAATTTAGAAAAATAAATAAGGCGCTAATGAAAAACTAATAAAATATGGTAAGAGCTCAAAACGCCTTGATATTGCTTCTCCTGGTAAGCATAACTATAGGGTTTTTTTTTTTTATTCTTTATGTACCTTGCTACGAGTTGTTAATAAAAGTTGTTCAACTGACTTTAAGCCAAGGGTAAAAAAGTGAAGGAACCCAGCTGTGGCAAATTGTCACAAGAATGACCCCTGATGCTTCACGCCTCCCAGGGTTCATGCCCCAGGGTGGGCCTCTCCCACATGGACTCTGGACCTGAATGTGTAACTTGCGGTAGCCCATAGGACAGCTGAAACCTCAGTGACACAAAGATGAAATGTGCTTGCACAGCTTTCCCTCCTGCTACTCTTGGCACCACTGCCAGTATGAGAGTCAGGCCATCCTGCGGGAGATGACAGACCATGTGGCCCAGGCACCCGTCAGGCCATTAGCCACCAGCCCGGGGGGCAGAGACGCCTTGCTGAGCAGCAGCTGGCCATGAAGAGCCCGTGCAAACCAGCAGAAGAACCACCTGGATGAGCTGGACTCGAAATACCGACCTACAGAATCAGGGCATAAATGAATGGCTTTGCTTTAGGCCATTATAGTTTGGAGTAAATTGTTGCAAGGAAAAAAGCTAACTATCAGAGGAAGCAAAAACCTGATTATTTGCCCATAACCTGCATCTTCAGATTTCCATTTTTCTCTTTGTTTTTGTTGCTTCACATTCTCAAGTAACAATGTCCAATCCAGTAGCTATACTGGCTGTTACACAATTGTGTTGCCTCAGAAGAGTCTTGGCTATTACACTCCTGTCACGGTGGTTGAGGGCCTGCAATGTTTTCAGTGGCCAGGAAATTATACCAAATAAGTAAAGTGCTCTGTATACCATCTCTCCGTGTTACTTAGTGATAATAAAAATACGTTGGAAAATATAATGTGGTCATGTGTTGGGTGAGTCCACTTGACATTTTAGTAAACTTTATGACCATTTTTTAAAAAACAACAATTTAGAAAAATCATTTTAGAAGAGTTCTTTTGCATGCATTCATCTGAGCAAGCACTGAAAATGCTAAGCCAAGTGTTTTTAGAACCAGAACAGAAACACCTTACTATTCCCTTCCTGATAATGAATTTCCCAGTGGTTGCTATGCCATTCAAGTGGGAGTATAAAAAAGAAAAAATTAAGGAATTAATATTGTTCTTGTTTTTCAATAAGACACTTGTAGTGAGGAAACCCACAGCCAAATTGATTTACCTATGTTGCCTCCTGTGATACTACACACATGTAACCTAAATGTTAACAAAAACAGTTCTATAGTCTAATAAGTTTGAGTTAAAGAGATATAGAGGAAGCAAGTGAAAAGGGAAATATAAAACAGTTCCAACTCCTACAGCAGCAACCCTGTGAAGCTCACACTAAATGCAGAGAGAGACTCTCCATGCTGTAGGGCAGCCCCCAGTGATAGACATCACTCTGATAGCAGTGAGGACCCCTCACTCAGGGGGAGGGTGGACAAAGTTCTGGTGCTTTTCAGCACCACGGGGCAGGGGCCACATGGTAGGGAAGTGAAGACCTGCTTGGGAGATGCTTCCTTCTCTCCAATGTGTCTCTGCCTGTCCGTGGCATGGTGCAAAATCTTCAGTGTATGACCTCATGTAAAATTCACCACAACCCTTATGTGGGGGTCCCCAACACCACCCAGGTGTGATTTGCTCAGAGAGCTCACAGGACCCAGCATATGGGCATGTTCATGGCTATGATTTATTACAGTGAAAGGACACAGAGCAAAACAGGTCATGGGAAAGGGTGTGTGGGACGAAGTCTGGAGGGAAGCAGGCACAGCTCCCCAGGTCCTCTCCCTACTCACACGGGATGGGACTAATGCCTCCAGCCCTGAGCTGTGACAGCACATGTGAAATGAGGTCTGCCGGGGAAGCTCATAGAGGCTCGGTGCTGAGGATCTCACTGAGGACGGGTCATATATAGGCACTGTCTGCCTGGTCTGTGCCAAAACTTCAGACTCCAGAAGGAAAGCAGGGGTTCAGCTATACTGTCTGCATAAACTGTTCAGCCACAGTGAGCCATTCTTATCGGGGAATGATGGGAGCCCTCCTAAACCCCAAGTCCCCCGATGCCAGCCAAGGGCCCACCAGGCAAATAGTGTTTCTTAGCTAGCAGCCCCAGGCCGGCCATGTTGACCCTTTTTTACACAAGGGGTGTTACTATCATTTCTCCATTTTACAGAAGTTCTGAGCCTGGGTTAGACACTGACAAAGCCAGGCACTCAGGACCTCCAAGTACCTGCTCTTCATCACTGGGCGGCGTGTGGCTGCCCTGCATCTGCCTTCTCTACTGGACACACCCCTGTCCTTCCTACAGCCCTGCTCCCCTAGAAATAAAGTTAGACAGGTTGGCTCTAACAAAGGTAACTGAGATTCTGGAGGTTTCTTGGCTCCTCTCATGTCTCTCTGGACATGTTGACCCTTTTTTTTGAGACCGAGTAGACCTCTGTCACTGAGCAGGGAAGGCTGGAGGAGAACCCCTCACACGGAACAGAAGAGCCTTGCTATGTAGCATCCATGCCAACCCAGGGCGTGGAATACCTCATCTGCTCCTGAGTTCCAGCAGACTCTCTGGAACCCTTTGACAGTGTGGGTGGAAAAGGGACCACATACCAACCCTGAAAAGCTCAGAGCAGGCCTGCATGGCAACCTTACAAACTCAGAGACCTACAGTAACCACATGGTCTGAAATGAAAACTTCCTAACTAAAAGCAAGTCATGGAAGGTAGTCACATCCGAGGTGACAAAGGTTTACCTGAGCCTGTCTATTGTCATATTGCATCTAAAATAACATACCTTTGTCAGCTCCCTGGGGCAGAATCTCCCACCAGCTGTCTAT
This sequence comes from Vespertilio murinus, assembly GCA_963924515.1. Taxonomy (NCBI): domain Eukaryota; kingdom Metazoa; phylum Chordata; class Mammalia; order Chiroptera; family Vespertilionidae; genus Vespertilio; species Vespertilio murinus. Next base: position 66,085,692 of record OZ004709.1, read on the forward strand.
TGTCATATTGCATCTAAAATAACATACCTTGGAAAGTCAGCCCCTGGGGCAGAATCTCCCACCAGAGCACAGAATCCCTCATTATTACTGTGTTCTCTGCAAACCATCTCCATGTTCTGTAAATGCCAGTTGTTGACTATCCACCAATGTAAAAGAGTTATGTGCCTATCAGTTTTACTTCTTATCCAATCTCAGAGATTTCCCTGCTTTTCTTTATCCCGCCTCCCTAGTCTACCACCAATGAGTTTCATGTAACCTTCCTATGCCGCCTTCTTTGATTGTGATGTGTAAATAAGATGCAAAACTGCCATTCTCTGGAGCGTTTCCTCAATTTGATGAGGTTTTGCTTCCTGGCAATTGTCAGTTTGGCTCAAATAAACTCAGAAAAATACTCTACAGGTTTGGCATTTCTTACTTTCAACAGTAGACACTGCTTAGGACAGAAAACCTGCCATGGGATTTACAATGAGGCATTTCATGACTTAATATCTACTATTGTCTAATCCTCTGGTTTCATTATTAAACACACATGTGAGCATTCACCTGCTAGTGTGAATCAGCACTACCCAACTCTCTGAAAGGGGAATTGGGAGGGAGGGGATTGACACCTTCCTCAAAGAAATTTGGGAAACAACGGGCTACATAAATTTCCTTTATGAAACTTCTCAAAGCCTTTACTGTGCTAACATGAGTTACATTCCTAAAGGAAGATAGTAAGCTGACCCCCCAGATTCAAGTTTCTGAAAGTCTCTTCTAAAACTCAGGGCACACACTGTTTTGAGAGGTGATTTTGATCCCTACATGTCCTCATATGGAAGGTGTACGTATATTGGAAGAGTCTGAAGGAAATCCAAATTCTGACTCCAATGCAATGCTCTGAAATTCCATATCATCTCAGCCCTAAACCTGTCTTCACAGGGACAACCCAGCCTTTGACACTACTTAGCCAGTGGTCCTGCTTTAACTTAAGCACACACCTACTCTAAGAGCTCCCAGATATGTCATCCCCCAACTCCGGTCTGTTGGCTAGCAGGAAGGAGAAAAGTGCCTGGGTGGGACTACTTGTCAGATGCTTTGTGGTGGTGGCACAGTGCCATACTAGGGACCAGAAAATGTTCCTTAGACTACCCTTTCTTAGGGCTAATTATGTGCCAGACACTGTTCTATATATGAACACTTGCATGTTATCTTTATTGGGATTTACATAGTAAAGACTATTATTCCCACTATACAGATAAGAAAACTGAGGCTCAGGGATGTTAAGGAATGCGCCCAAGTTCACCCAAGTAGGAAGAAGCTGAAAAAGGATTCAGGCTCAGGCAGTCCACACCCTGAGAACAGGCTTGTGCAAATCTCCAGGCTTGCTGCCTTGAATACCTGTGCCCTTCTGCTAGCCCTGGTAGCCTCTCTGAGATGGAGAGAGAGCCCTTCCCTATAAATGGAGATAATTCCAAATTTGCCTAGTTATAAACACTAAGTAAGAAAGTAGAAGAAGAAGTCCTTTAAAAAGAACATCAACAATAAAAATTCTAGCTAAAATGTAGAAAGTGTTTTCTGGAATCAGAGATTGTTGAGGTTATGTGTGATGACCATCCTCTTATATTCTGATTGGTATTGACCAGGGGCTGGCCTAGAGTGGATCTGCCTAAGGCTAGCCAGTAGTGTGTGAGTTCTTTGTGCAGGAAAGATTTCACAACACAAGTCCAGGTGATTTGTGAGGACTTTTAGTAAAGCTGGGAACAGTGAAACAGGAAGGGCTTAGGCTAGAATGAGCAATAGAAGGGAGCCTCGGCAGGGCTGCTTTGGCTCTAGAAACCTTATGGAAAAAAGTGAGCCAAGGGAAGGATGTTATCAGCTCACTGCAGGGCTAGAGAAAAGGGGACCTTGGAGACAGATTCAGGGGGTTAGCTCAGGACAAGCTGCTGCTGCCCATTGCTCCACTGGTTGCATGTCTCATGAGGTCCCTTAGAGGTTAGGTGATGCATGCCAGTCAGGAAAGAAGATGAGGAAGGGAAAGGCAGGGAACTGTTCCTGGGATGGAGGGCACACTGGGTCCTTCATCTTTTAAAAAAATATATATTTTATCGATTTTTTTACAGAGAGGAAGAAAGAGGGATAGAGAGTTAGAAAGATTGATGAGAAAGAAACATTGATCAGCTGCCTCCTGCACACCCGCTACTGGGGATGTGCCTGCAACCAAGGTACATGCCCTTGACTGGAATCGAACCTGGGACCTTTCAATCCGCAGGCCGATGCTCTATCCACTGAGCCAAACCGGTTTCAGCTGGGTCCTTCATCTTGAGTGTTTCAAAGGCTGGGCATTTAGGAGATTATCTCCCCTGATAGGTCGGCATCAGGGCAGGGGGTCATTAGTCATAGCAGTTGGTCCTGGTGCCACCAACCTGGTTTTGATGCTTTTCTGGGCCTGGAGATAAAATACAACTGAGGCCTAGATGTTATCTCCAGGGGAAAAAGGTCAAGGGTTCTAAACCAAATGGGCAGTGATATGCCAGGGGAGGAAAGGCCGCCTGGGGCTGCGGCCTTGCACCAGTTTTGCCTATTGCTAGGTACCGGGGGCTTTCTGCTCCGGTGACCTGCTGTATCTGCAAATTGCTGGGACAGTTTGTTCAGCTACCTGCCTAAGTTTCCCCATTTCACTTGCCAAGGATTTTCCAAGGTTTTTACCGCCCTGCCTCATGCCCACTCTTGGAATTGTTCCCTTTGTTTTACAAGTGCGGGGAATGAAGCTTAAACGATTCTATTTCCCAAAGTGGCATGGTTAACAGGTGGCAGAAATAGTTTGGAATCCATCTACCTAACTCCAGACTTGGCTCTTAAGGGCTGGTATTGACTCTTAGGTTGCATCATAAATATCAGATTACATTCATTTTCAGTGAATTTTAGGCAAAATAAGTTATTGTGTACTTGGAACCAGCCTGGGATGCACAGGTAGGCTGTTTGGGTGGGTGGGTAGGGGGCTCGCAGAGCCTGTATGACATTGCAAAGCAGCAGGAAATTTGAAGATGAACAACAACAAAAATACATGTCACCTTGCAAGATGTAAGCTCTTTAAAAAAAGAGGAGATATTATTCTCAAGAAGCCCGTTATAACAAAAAAAGAAAGACAAACTTTGGGAAAACCAAAAACTGGAATAGAAAGACAACATGATCATAATATAATTTTTGGCTCATCAATAAGCAGTGATAAAAATCACAAAACATAAGGACCATTTACTGTTATAACCAAAAATAGCCAAAATAATTATATTGAAAAGGTGGACAGATAACATAAAGCTAAATTCTATCTATTGCAGCAAAACTAAAAGGGTGGAAAATCCTAAATCCTTATAGCTGTGTACATATACCTGGGCCCATATGTAAAAAACTGGGGGGAAAATGGCTCAAACTGAAAAAATATATGGTGGCCTCTGGGAAGCAGAACTTGGAGTTATCACAGGGCAGGGCAGGGAACCACAAGATTCCTTACCCTTGTTCTGTAAACCATCTGTGGTATTTTGTGTCTTAAATATTTTCAAACCAATTGAAAGCAAGCACTTGTTAAAATTAACATACATCAGAATACTAGTATATTTCAATAAAACTAAAAATCCATCCAATGGGTTGATGTTCAGATGATGATTGCAGCTCCAAATGGCACCACCCCATTTTGTCTGAGAAGTGGCAGTTGATAGAGTGTGAGTGTTCATTAAGGTTCATTAGAATCATGGGTAGATTTCTAATCCTACACCCTTTTCACCCTTGTTTCTATTCTACATTACCTGCTATTAGGTTTTGAGTGTTTGCAAACTTATCTAATTCTCTGGTAGCTAAATCCACTGAAAGGGATTTGTAATTGCATGAGCAGATGGAGGCGTGAAAAGAAACTGCATATGACAGATAAAACATAAACAAATGTCCCCTATTTCTCAACTTTCTAGAATGTCTCCTAGCCATAGGTCCTCAGCTTATGGGATAAGCATTGTATAAGTCAGGGTTCTCTCAAGAAACGCAACCAACAGGACTTAGTATAGGAATTGGCTAATGTAGTTATGTTGGCCAAGATGTCCCATGATCTGCCATGTACCATTTGGAGAATCAGAAAAGCTAGTGGCTAATTCAGTAGAGATCATAGATCTAAGAATCTGGGGTAATGGTATCAGTTAGGTTTTGAGTAAAAAAAACATAAGAACCAGGAGGATAAAAGTCCAAGGGCAGAGGATGGATGTCTTAGCTCAAGCAGGGAGAGCAAATTCATCTTTCCCTTTTCTTTTTGTTCTATTTGGGCCCCAAGGAATTGGAGGATGCCCACCCACAATGGGGAGGGTCATCTGCTTTATTCAGTTCATCAAATCAAATGCCTCACAGACACACCCAGAAATAACGTTTGCAGATATCTGGGCATCCCTTAGCCAGTCAATTTGACACATAATATTCACTATCACAAGCATGTGGGGGGAGAACTGATAAGAACATTCTTCATGTTTACACTGAAAATGAAGTGATTTGCAGGTAGATAGTAAAACTCTACCTGACTGCAACATGCTTACTGGCCTGGAAAATAGCCACTAACATTTTTTTTTCTTCTCAAGAAGTCAATTTCAGGACTCTGAATTCCATTTTCAACTTTCTTGCTCAAAAGCTACCTTCTTATATATACACCTCATACCTATACATTTTTAAAACTTTGACATTCCTTATTAATTTATAGGGTTGGAATAGTCAATAAGAACAGTGATACACTGATGGGAAATATCTGTACTTTTCCAAATGTTGGCATGTTCATCAGGGATTTTGAATGGAGTTTGGGCTACAGTATATAAATTCAAAGGTATTAGCTTTCCAGTGTGCTCAAAATTATTAAAAAGTTCAACAGGGGGGTGATGGTGTGAGTGGGGGGGTGCTGGGAAGGTAATGGGGGGATGAGGACAAATATGTAATACCTTAATCAGTAAAGAAATTAAAATGCAAAAAAATTATTTGGGACACAAGCTGCAACATAAATGGGTCTTTAAGATACTATGCTCAGTAAAATAATCAGACACAAAGTGACAAGAATTGTATGATTCTACTTACTAGTATCTGAAGTGTCTAAAGTAGTCAAATTCATGGAGTGGTATAACAGCTGAGTCATAGAGACAGAAAGGAAAATGGTACTGCCAGGGGCTGGGAGGCGGGGGAGTGGTGACTTACTGTTCAATGAGTTTCAGTTTGGGAAAATGAAAAGGTTCTGAAGATGGATGGTGGTGAAGGTTGCACAACAATGTACCTATGCTTAATGCCATTGAACTGCACGCTTAAAAATGGTTAAAATGGTGAATTTCATGTTGAGCATAGTTTATAATAATACTAATAAGGATAAGGATATACTCATGGATAAAAAAGGGTTTCTCTGGAAAGTAACCTTCTGGGATGATCTAATTATAAATTCCCAACTGGGCAGGCCATTATTGTGGCAGCCATGCCCCAGACATGACTTCTTTAGTAAGGGCTTAGCTTTGCCTCAAGTAAATTATATCCATTGTTTCTGTGCCTCCAGGTTAACACATCTTTGAAAATGTCTCTTTTCAGATCCCTTCTAAAGTGGACAATCTCAAAAGAGTTTATAATCTTTTTTTTTTTTTTTAATCCTCACCCAAGGATATTTTCCCATTGATTTTTAGGGAGAATTGAAGAGAGAGGGAGAGACAGAGAGAAAAATCAATGTGAGAAAAACATCAATTGGTTGCCTACAACCAGAACTTGGGCCAGGGAGGAGCCTGCAACTAAGGTTTGTGCCCTTGACTGCAATCAAACCCAGGACCCTTTAGTTTGCAGGCTGATGCTCTATCCATTGAGCCAAACCGGCCAGGACAAGTGAGCCTATAATCTTAATTAGCCTGTAATTCTATCCCTGCCTTGCTTTCTCCCACCTTCATGTAATCTTCCTAATGTCACCTTCTTAATTTCAGATCATAAAAGAAATTGCACACCAGTTACTCTCCAGAGCATTTGAGATCTTGCTACCCAAAGTATACCATCAAATTGACTCAAATAAACTCATAAAAATTATCTACAGATTTGGATGTTTCTTAGGTTGACACACTTCAGGAGCTTTGAGTGCATGGGAGGAAATATTTGGCCGAGAGGCGCCATGTTTAGGATGGGCTGGGGCAGACACCAGATGACAGAGCTGGAGCTAATCTAGTAGACAGTCTTTTTGTTCATATTCCCTCTCACCTTCAAAACAATGTTGGTCTAAGCTTTGGCATTGACAACAACTTAGGGGTACACTTGCAAGCCTTATAATTACTTCTATAGTCTGATGCAATTACTAGAGCAGTAAGGTTTTCAGCTAGCTGGACAGCTGGCTTCTTAGAATAAGAGCACAGAACTAAAAATGACTTTAATGTACATCTCATGAGTGATTTTTTTTTCTCAGTGACTCCCTCATGAGGAGATTTTTCTCTTCTTACCCTCAGATCTGTTTTGAAGGACGTGGTAAATGTAATAATGGATATTTAAGTACTTCTGAAATACCTTCCTGTGTTCAGATAATTTAGGTTTAACGATCGGCCTGTCACTGGTAGAAGAAAGATGACTCTGAGGAACTGTACTGCAGTGGGGCTGGCACCAACCACACTGTCCCCTTGTTGAGATGTCATTGCTCTGATATACATCTGTCATAGTCTCAGAATCAGGAACAAAAAATTCGCCAGGCTTTTAGTTATGTTGATTTTAGGTAATATATAATATGCATCACACATTTGGGATTCAGAGGAATTAGTACCTAGGATCGGTTCATAATATAACCTAAAAATAAAGTTGTTTTCTAAGAAAAAATGTCATCATGTCAAAGAAGATGTAAATGATCCTGGTTTCCCTTCATGGCCCCTGAACATCACCCATGGGATAGTCACTGGGTTTAAACCAGTTGCTTCCCACTCCAGAAAACCCACTTCAAAGCATGCTGGGCCAGTAAAGACCACTCTTGCGTCCAGTCCCCATTTGTATGGCACAGACTTGTGATCCAGCTACAGCTGCCTCCTCAACAGCTAGAGCCCTTTTCTCCTATTGTGTATTTGTCTCTGGCTTCTGATTTCTATCCTTTGGATCTGAATTCAACCTTCAAACTTGACTCCTTGCTTCATTGCTTTTTTTTTTTTTCTTTTCAATTTTCATTTATTGGTTTTAAAGAGAAAGAAGAAGAGAGGGAGAAAGGGAAGGAAGAAAGGAGGGAGGGAGAAGATAGAGACTGATTGATAATTATTTTAGGTATTTATGCATTTATTGGTTGTTTCTTGTATGTGCCCTGACTGGGGATCTAACCCACAAACTTGGTATATGGGTACAGCACTCCAAACAACTGAGCTACTCAGCCAGGGCTTCTGACTCCTTTCTTTTTATTTGTCCCTAGTGTGTGACTCTCTCAGGCACTTCCCATTTAGGTGTTTGGATCTCACCTATCTGCTGGTTCCTTCTCGCTGCTGCTTTCTGAGTCTGTCCTGATTCTGGAATCGGTGGCTGCACTTAGATTTATCAGACCTATTCACCTAACTCCACACTGTCTGGACTGGAAGCATTGCAAGACCACTGTAGTCTTAAGTCAGCTCTTAATCCTGGCTTCTGCTCATCCATCCCATTTCTCTACACCCAACACCCAGAACTAACAAAAGGCATGATTTGAGAAGAACATATTTAGCTTATGAACATTTTCACCCTGTTGTTATGATAATATAATGTGTAAATAGTAGCAAGAAGAAAATCATAGTTTATAGAATAGCATCAACAGAGTAGGTATCCAGAAACAATTGCTCCAAAGAACTTACATGCACATAAGCATAGCCCATGGATGCAGACAATAGTGTTGTGAAGACCTGGGATGGGGTGGAAGCTGGTTGAAGGGGAGCTAAGAGGGGGGAAAGGGGGACATATGTACTCTCAACAATAAAAATAAATTTAAAAAACAATTGGATAAAAAAAGTGTTAAATGTTGCAAATTAGTCCTACTCCACCAGGCCTTATCCTATAGCACAAGCTTAGTTCCTCCTCATGCCAATGATCCCAGATATGGAGACTCAGCCCAGATTCCTCTCCTGAGCTCTAGATATTTCATTCTTACTGTAAAGGCCATTTTGTATCAAAATGCTGGAGCCAATTCTGGGACTCCACTGTGACTTCACTTTCTCCATCATCTTACACACCTAATCACTGCCAATTCCTGTCCATTCTGCTCCCCAAATGCCTACTACATCTATATATCTGTCAGAATTCCCACTGCATTCATTTTCTACTGCTGCTGTAACAAATTGCCACACATGTAGCTGCTTTGACAATACAATTCATTACAGTACAACTAGAGGCCCTATGCACAAAAATTCATGCATGAGTAGACCTTCCTTACCCTGGCTGCCAGCACTGGCTTCCCTCCAGCACCCAGGACCCTGGCCAGCTTCCCTCGGGCCCCAGCATTGTCAGGAAGGACGTCCAGATGTCTGGAAGGTTGTTAGGCTGTCCAGTCTATCTACCATATTACCCTTTTATTATTATAAAGTCTAAAGTTCAAAAGCCTGTCATGGCTCTCAATGGGTGAATATCAAGTCATCAGCATAGCTGTGTTCCTTTTTAGAGGCTCTAAGGGAGAAGGATATTCCTCACCTTTTCCAGTTTTTAGAGGCCACATGCATTCCCTGACTTTGGACCCTTCCTCCACTTTCAAAGCCAGCATCACCGTGCCTCTCTGACTGGTTCCTTATACACATCTCTGCCTGACCCTCCTCTTCGGCTTGGCTTATCTACTTTTAAGGACACTTATGAGTACACTGTGCCCAATTTGTATAATTTCCTTATGTCAAAGTCACTTTATTAGCACCTATAAATCCTTCTGCAACCCTAATCCCCCTTTGCAATGTCACCTAACATATTCACAGACTTTAGTAATTAGGTCACGGACATCTGAAGGGGGCTATTATTATGTTTACCACACTCACTCTCACTATGGTGCCACCATCATCTTTCTTCACTACAAAGTCTTTTAGCTAAGTTTTCCTTAACTTGCCCCTCTTCTAGTAGCCCTCCACCCTGCAGGCACACTAATCTTCCCAAAATGTGAATATAATTGCATACTTTCTCTCTCTCTCTCTCTCTCTCTCTCTCTCTCTCTCTCTCTCTCTCTCTCTCTCCATTCCTCTCTCTCTCTCTCCCTCTCCCCTAAGCCTTTACCATGACTTCTCATTGACCTTAAAAACAAACTCCTTATCACAGCTCACAGGGCTCTCTGGGTCCACTCCTTGCATACCTCTCTAACTACTTCACTTCCTCTCCCCTTCATTAAGCTTTATGTCCTTAATCATCTCCATTACCTTAAAGGCCCTCTGTCCCCTCCAACTTCTGCCTCCCCTTGGCCCAGCGCCCCCTCTTATCTCAACCCTCACTTCAAGTGTCCCTTCTGGTCTCAGATCAAAGGCCACTTCCTCGGGGAGGCCACTTTTGAACCCTAGAATTCCTTTATTCTTACATTCTCCACAGCCCCTTGTATAACTATTTTTCTAAAAGAACACGATTTCAAATTACAGAAGAAATGCATGCACACGAGTGTGGGCAGTTCAAACAACTCAGAAGCATACAGAATATCACACCTGTTCTCGCTGCAAAATCCCAGACTTGAACCTTTTCCTGTTTGTTTATGCACACCTAAATTTTCATATATAAACATGACAACACTATGTATACTGTATGGGATTAAATTTTTGTGTCATTTAACCTATTTTAGTTGTTTAAAAATAGAAAGGAAGAAAAAACATACAAACACAAAACACCTTGGCTATCTTCCATATTACAACACATATCAATATTTTCTTTCTTCTTTTATTTTTTTTAAATCCTGAGGATATGTTTTTATTGATTTTTAGAGAGAGAGAGAGAAACATAAATGTGAGAGAAAAACGTTGATCTGCTTCATAAGCAACCCTACCAGGGATGGAACCCACAACATAGGTATGTGCCCTGACAGGGAATAAAACCTGAAATCTTCTAATGTACAGGACAATGCTCCAACCAACTAAGCCACCCAACTAAGCCAATACTTGCTTTTTAAAAGCATTAGCATTTTAAAAATGTAATGTACCATAATTCATTTATTGAATCCTTTACTAATGAACATTTAAGAGGTTTGTTTTGGTTTTGTTTTTCCTCTTAAAAACAGCACACAGTGAGAGTCCTGGTGACTGCATCATCATTCTGCATAAATATGAGCAGCCCTGTGGCATAGAATGTCAGACAGCATGGAAATCATGTGATGAACAGCATATGTATTTATTTGTTAGGGCTGCCACATGAAAGTACCACAAGCTGGGTGGCTTAAAAGGCTGAATTTATTTCCTCACAGCTCTAGAGGCACAAATTCTGAGATCAAGGTGCCAGTAGGGTTAGTTTTTTCTGAGGCCTTTCTCTTTGGCTTGTACATGGCTGTCTTCTCTGTTCTTCACGTGGCCTTCCCTTCGTACTTGCCTGTGTCTAAATGTCCTCTTCTTATAACCACACCAACCATATGGAGTAAGATCCACATTAATGACCTCATTTTAACTTAAATACCACTAAAGACTATCATCAAACCCAGTCACATTCTAAGGTATGGGCAGTTAGAAAGTCAATATATGAGTTGAGGGGAGGGGTAAAATTTAGCCTATAACAGCATGTATATTTAAAATGTTTAAGTACTGGCAATTTGGATTTCAGAAAGCCTGGATCATTTCCCTCTTTTAACAATGTTTTCAAAAGCAAATTTGGTCTTCCTTAGAAGATTGCTTTTATTGTGATATATGATATCAGATGTTTTGTTTCTTTAACATTTAAATTAATCAAAGAAGAAAAACACACCACAAAACAGTGCAATGGTAAGATCAGAGGTTTGAGGCAATGTTTTGTTTTCACCAAACCTTGGTTTTAGCCTAACAACTGTGTGTTACTATGAAGCAACCTCCTATGTGAGGTTGGAAGGAAATATTGACGGGATAGTAATTCCTAATTTCTGTCTGCATTTTGAAATTGTGTCTAAAATATACTTAGAGTGATGTTCTGGTGAGGGTTATTTAAATAGCATTGTCATTTCCCTCTCTCAGTTATGCATAACAATAACCCTTTGAAATGCAAATCTTTTGGGAAAAAATGCCAAAATGCATTTTCCTCTCCAATTTATTCATTTTAGTAGGTTTGTTGGAGAATGGTGGGATTTCTGGCTCTTTTAAAATGGAAGCTTATTGTTCCTACTTTCTATAATGCCTGAATTACGAAATATATAAACTCAGCAAAGATTGCTCTTCCCTTTGCAAATGTAAGGCAGAGCTGCACTCTAGAGCCTTATCCAGCAGGCTTTCTCTGAGCTCTGAAGTAAAGGTAGGAAACTGAAATATGGTAGAAGTCATATTTTGATAAAGCCTGCTGTTTGAATTCTAACTCTGCTAAGTCTGATTAAAACACGGGGTACTTACCTCAGCTTCCAGGTGGAGACCTGGAGGCTAAGGCAATTATCCCGCGCCTGAGACCAGAACCAGGAAATTGATTCCCACTGACTCAGTAGTTCAGGGATAGAAATTGTAGATAACCTTTAGAGACTAACAGCTGAGCCCTGCTTTTGTTTTGTGTATGGGCTATCACAAGATAGGGCCACATTCCAATGTCCAGGCAGGATGTGATTGGGAACCAACCCTGAGGGCTGTCCCCAATCTTTAGAATTTAGCCTTTAAAATTCAAATGAAGGCAAATTCCTGTGGTTTGAGCCTTTAAAAAGACTTGCCTACCCCTAGAACAGTGCAGTCCTATAGAGTCTACCAGTGTGTAGTGCTCTTGCGGCTGTCCTGGCCAGTTTTTTTTTTTTCTTTATTTTTTTATTTCAATAAACCTTTGCCTGCTTTTTAAATTCATCATCAGCCTCTGGCGGTCTTATTTTGAACCCAGGTTTTGTCCCCACAACAGAAACCTACAATACCACTGAAAGGGACAATTTTAACTATATTCCTTTAGTAGAAAGAAGAGCTTTCTGAATACAAAGAGCATTTAAGCCATTGCTTTGCATGTCTTCTCTTTTATATGACTAGCTTTCATTGCCTACTTGTTCAAGAGTCCAAACTAGGAGTATCTATGTACCCCTCAGCAATAGAATGCATAAGTAAATTGTGGTATATTCCTACATTGGGATGCTATATAGCAAATGAGAAGGAACTATAAAGAGAAGTTTTAAAAAAAATCACAATATCATGCTGATTGAAAAAAGCCAGATACAAATGACTGTATTTTATCTGATGATCAGAGAATTCATAAGTAGGTCAGAAGCAGGCAGAAAAGTACATCCCAACAACGTCACCAGACAACATGTCTGAACTCTTGACTTGGAGTGAAGACTCCTCTCTGGAACTTAATTATGCCATCTGATCAAAGCTTGGAAGAGAAAATCTGTAGATGCCAACCAACATGCAACACTTTCATTCAAACTTAAAGAAGCTCAGCATTTCCCCTTATCTCTCCAAATAGTTCAGAGCATTGACATCCTCTTTTGTACTTGAGCAAAGTGACCATAAGATTCTTTTTTTTTTTTTTAATTTTATTTTATTAAGGTATTTTCTGTGTACATAGTTTACCATTGCCCCCCCTCACCACCCATTTATGCCCTCCCTCCCCAGAGTTTTGTGTTCATTGGTTATACTTATGTTCATGGATACCAGTCCCTCGGTTGTTCTCCTGTCTCCCCCCAGGTCTCCTTCCCCTCCCCCCTGTCATTTGACAATCTGCTTGTTTTATGGTGACCATCTCAGGCTCATATGAATAGAGTCCGCTCCTCTTCTGGTTTTCACCGCCCCTTCCCCTGGGACCCACTGCTTCCCTTAGGACACTCGGCTCACCCAGGGCACTCGACCCCATGGGACACACGGCTCACCCGGGACACCCTTCCCCCTTCCCCTTTGGGGGGTACGGCTTACCCGGGGCACATGGCCCCCTGGGACACTCGGCTCACCCGGGGCACTCGGCCCCCTGGGACACTCGGCTCACCCGGGGCACTCGGCCCCCTGGGACACTCGGCTCACCCGGGGCACTCGGCCCCCTGGGACACTCGGCTCACCCGGGGCACTCGGCCCCCTGGGACACACGGCTCACCCGGGACACCTTTCCCCTTTGGGGGGTACGGCTTACCCGGGGCACATGGCCCCCTGGGACACTCGGCTCACCCGGGGCACTCGGCCCCCTGGGACACTCGGAGCTCCTTGCTAGCATGGGGGGCAGGCTGGGACAGCTGCATTTGTTCTGAGATGGTTGCAGGCGGGGGGACCACCTTCAACGGTGTCTCGTTCGGTGTGGGAGCGGAGCAGCTGCAGACATGGAGGCTAAGTTCTGAGGTCGCCCACTCCCTGAGCCCAAGGCGTGGTGAACTCTGTTCTTGGTGGATTTCCTTTATTCTCGGCGCCAGTGGCGAGTGGCGGTGCCAGGTGCAATATTGACAGTCACTCCTGTGGTTCAATTACCACTGTAGTTTTAAAGTTCACATGGCGGTGGTGGTAAGAGCTTCGGCTTGGCCATGTGGCATCGGAGGATGGGCTCGCCTGAGTGGGTAATGGAAGGCACCGTGCCATTTCCTCACCAGCGCGCTCCATTTCCCTCCCAGCATGGTGGGTGTGCTGGGGAGATTGTGGGCGGGCTGTGATGGCTGCATGGGGAGAGTCCGCCCTCCATCGCGTCCTCTTTGTTGCGGATGTGGAGCTTCTGTGGATGCAGAGGCTAATTTCTGAAGCCACACTCTCTATGAGCCCGGTGTGTAGTGAGCTCTGATTTCGGTGGATTCCCATTCTTGGGGGCGGCAGTGGGTGCGGCAGCGATGGTAGCTCCTGTGGCTCAATTTCCCCTGTAGTTTTAAAATCCGCGTGGTGGTAGTGTCTGATGCTTTGGCCTGGCCATGTGGCAGCGGAGAGAGGATTCTCCGGGTCTGCCAACGGAAGGCGCAGCGCCAGCACAGCGTGCGCGAAGGCCTGGCAGAGCAGGCCGCGGGCGGTGACGGAGAGTCCCCGCGATGTCTTAGTCTTTCAGACTTAGTGGAACGCTTCCTCTGAGCCAGGACAAGCAGCACCACCACAAATATTGGCCAGCTCAGTGCTGCCCCTCTACAGGTGACAGTAGGGGCATCCTCACCTCGGTAGGCCTTTGCTCTCGGAGGTCTTAACCAGTGGAAGGCAGCACGGTACAGAACTGCCCCACCTTCTCAGTCCTCCGCTCGCCGTAGTTTTAAACTCCACATGGCAGCTGCGGCACCCTGCTTGGTGTCTAACTGTAGCCTTCCCATTTCTGGGGCGAGCTGGTTGTGCGGGAGGGGGGACGCTGTGCCCGCTCCTCTAGGACTGTGGGCGGGCTGGGAGGTCTTGCTCACGCTCATGGGCTTCTCGTCCAGGCAGGAGCCGAAGGCGCGGCGAAGGCGCGGTGAAGGCGCTGCGGCAGCGGCCCAGGTGGCGGAGGTGGCAGCGGCGGCGGCGTAGGCCCCCATCAGCTCCCGTGGCGGCCGGCGGGGCTGGCCCACTCCCTGGGCCCCGGGGCGGAGCGAGGTCTGGCTTCCCTCATTCCGGGCGGCAGCGGCTCCGGCAGGTTCAGTTTCGCTGTAGTTTTAAACTCCACATGGCAGCAGCGACGTCCTGCTTTGCGTTTAGATGTAGCCTTCCCATTTTGCCAGCTTTCCTGTGGGTCTGGTGCGATCCCTTTTGGTTTTATCCGTTGTTTATTTCCAAATTGTTGAGGAGATGGCGGCCCAGGAGACTACCTGGGCCGCCATCTTGCTTCGGTCTCCTCATAAGAGATTCTTCAACCTCCAGTAGTTTTCTAAGTAAATCAGACTTCCCATGACAGGATTCCACTCTAAAATTCTATGATCCTTTGATGCAGTGGGAATTGGGACTTTGAAAATCAACAAGATGTATATTAAAAGTGATTGGAAATTGTCACTATTATGGCATAACCTATCCAGAAACAAACGTTTTGGTCAAACAATGAAACTTGTCTAGGAATCTTTAAATCTTATGGATTATCATTTCATTCTCAAAAGAATCATGAGAGTATTGGCTGTGTTACTGCTATTGTTTTTAATTATTTCTCCCATGTTCTTTTATAGTTATCATCTGGTATCCGAGGCAGTACCAACAGCAATAGTCATGCATGGGTGATAATTATGGTTGATAAAAAATGGTTTTAACTTCCAGCTTCATGTTATGTATCATAGTCTCATAAATACAAGGCTAACAGATATTTAAAGTTAGAAAAATATTCACCGAGACAGAGCACTGACCCATAAATGTCAAATTATTTTATTAAAAAATCTCTTAGCCCTCACTGGTTTGGCTTAGTGGATAGAGCATCGGCCTGTGGACTAAAGGGTCCCAGGTTTGATTCTGGTCATGGGCATGTACCTTGGTTGCAGGCACATCCCCTGAAGGAGGTGTGCAGGAGGCAGCTGATCAATGTTTCTCTCTCATCGATGTTTCTCTCTATCCCTCTCCCTTCCTCTCAGTAAAGAAAAATCAATAAAAAAATATATATTTTTAAAAAGAATCTCTTTAAAAATGGGTATGGGAGGCACATCTTTATGATACAACATGTGAGGTGTGGAAGAACAACTGGATAGTCATCATTGTGTGTCAGTTATTCAAAGGTTGAGTTATCTTACTGAGCAGCAACAAATGTGGGTCATAATTAATTGTGTCCCCACATCCCTCCTTCCAATCAAAACAACCCTCTGATCCCTTCTTCCTAGCCACATGAATGCTTGGCTAGAAACTATAATTCTCATTACTACTTCCTGTGACCATGTAACTAAATTATTTAATGGAAAGCATGTGTATAGCTTCTAGGTCATCTTCAATATGTAAAGATGCTTGCCCTGGATTTCTTCTCACTGCTTGGAAATGGTGACCATTAGAAGAACATTAGAAACCATATCTTGAGGATGGCTCCCAGATTGGATCCCTGAATTATGTGATGGAGGAGAGCTTGCCTCCATGCCTAGGCTATTAAGAAGAGAGAAATAAACATCTATTTTGTTGAACACATTTTATGTTTGAGACTCTACATTACAGCATCTTAACCTTTAACTAACTAAGAAAGTGCTTTATTTATAAATGAGCTTAAGAGGAAGAGAAAATGTAGAGTTCAGCACTATTTCTTAGAATTACACAAATGAAAAGTAATCCAATATAATTTAACAGAGACAATAATACATTTATGCACACACGCCTCTTTAGGGAGAATAGTTTGAGTCATATGCTTGAAGTCTGCCATCCACTGTATTAAAACAAGTATGACAGGGCATCCTAACTTTCCACTGGAAGCTACTAATGGCAAACAGAAGTCCAGTAAGAGTAAGGAGAAGGAATGAGAGGGCCTGCATGAGTCTTCCACACTATGGGCATTTTAAGAAAATCTCTTCAGCAAAACAAAACCTAGTGGGAAATAGTAAATTTTGAGTTATGGACTATGTTGCCTAATTAGTGAGACTCATTTTAAAAAATATATTTTTATTAATTTTTTACAGAGAGGAAGAAAGAGGGATAGAGAGTTAGAAACATCGATGAGAGAGAATCATTGATCAGCTGCCTCTTGCACACCCCCTATTGGAGATGTACCCGCAACTAAGGTACATGCCCTTGACCAGAATCGAACCTGGGACCTTTCAGTCAGAAGGCTGACGCTCTATCCGCTGAGCCAAACCGGTTTCGGCCATTTTTTTTTTTTTTTTTTTATTCTCCAAGAGGCTGCTTACTCCTGGCTATAATATCCCCTTCCCAGCCCCCACCATAACCTCAGATAAACTTTAATCTTCACTTGAGAAAGGTGTTTTTTTTTTTTAATTGATTTTTTAAAGAGTGGAAGATAGAGGGAAAGGCAGAGAGAAATATTGATGTGAGAAAAGCACACCGATTGGTTACTTCCCATAAGTGCCCCGTGACCAGGGTCCGAGCCAGGGAGTAGCTTGCAAACCAGGGTACACACCCTTGACTAGAATCAAACCCAGGACCCTTTAGTCTACAGTGGATAGAGCTAATGCTCTATCCACTGACACAAACTGGGCAGGGCACAGAGGAACTTAAAAAAAAAAACAAACAAACAAAAAAAATGACAAATAGCCCAACCAGCTAATGTGGCTCATGTCAGGTGTTTTCCCATGTACTGAAAGGTTACAGATTCAGTTCCTAGTCAGGGCACATGCCTGGACAGCAGGCTTGATCCCTAGTGGAGGTGTGCAGGAGGAAATCAATGTTTCTCATCAATGTTTCTCTCTCCCTTCCTCTCTCTAAAAAAAATCAATAAAAAACATATTAAAAAAAACAAACAACAACTACAGATGACAGCAAACATTGTTTAGTACTTAGCATGCATGTTTATATCTGTATACATACCATATTTGCCGGCGTATAAGACGACTTTTTGGCCCTGAAAAATATGCCTCCAAGTGGGGGGTAGTCTTATACGGCGAGTATATAACAAACTCTGTATTTTTAGTGGAAATGTTAGGGGGTCGTCTTATACGCCCAGTCGTCTTATACGCCGGCAAATATGTATTTTTCAGGGCCAAAAAATCATCTTATACGCCAGCAAATACGGTAGATTGTGTTGCTTATCATATTTACCTTTAGCACAAATCCATGAGACAATAATACATATTATTACTATTTTTAGTTTTTAGATGAGGAAATGAGGAAGTGAAAACCTCACAGCTAACCAGCTACAGAGCTAGTCTTCCACATTCTTAACCATGCTATCATATCTCCTTGTTGGCCAGGAAACCGGATATGACAGAGTAAACTTGGCTACAATTTGTGTCACTCCTCCTGTTAAGATGCAGGTTAGAATTCTGCTCCCCTTAAACCTGGGCTGCCAATAGGGACTGTGCCAAAGGTTCTGGTTCATGCCTTGAGTGACTGGCAGCTTCCACATCCTGTCTCTGGAACACTTGCTCTTTGAGTACTGAGTCCAGCGACCCAGGAGGTCCCTTCTGACTCCATGAAACAGAAAGACAAAGGATAATGTCCACATCCTTTCTCTGTCTGTTTATCTCTGTGCAGAGCCATTCCCTACACAAAAGGAATAACTACCTGGGCAAGAAGGAAACCCTAACACAGAAGGACGTAGAGTGTTTTCACTGCGTTTGACATCTTATCGTATTTAAAATAACTAAAAAATCCCAGTTGTCCTTCCTGTTACAACAGATGGAAGGAATCTGACACCACGTGCATAATGCATTTCCAGGAAAGAGACTCAAAGTGTGTTTATTATCATATTTAGTGCAAAAGAGAAAAAGGACTCCAAAGAAATGAGCCTCTCAAATCCCCTCCCTTAAATAAAAACAATAACTTTTTATAAAAATGCTGCTCAATAGAACCTTCTCCGATTATATATAAGTTGGCTTGTCCCAGCTGTCAGTGCAATAGTCATGAGCCACATATGGCTATTGACCATCAAAATGTGTTAGTGAAATTTAGGCACTGAATTTAAAAAAATATATATTTTATTGATATTTTACAGAGAGAAAGGGAGAGAGATAGAGAGCTAGAAACATCAATGAGAGAGAAACATCGACCAGTTGCCTCTTGCACACCCCCTACCGGGGATGTGCCCGCAACCAATGTACATGCCCTTGGCCGGAATCGAACCGGGAACCTTTTAGTCCGCAGACCGACGCTCTACCACTGAGCCAAACCGGTTTCGGCTAGGCACTGAATTTTTTAATTGTATTTCATTTGAATTAATTTTAGTAACTGTCAATAGCTACACGGGGCTAGTGGCTAACACACTACAGAGAACTAGTGGCTCTCTAAAGGCTGGGAATTAGAGGTTGTCTGAGAGGAGGTCAATAATAGTGAAAATTACTCCCCTGCCATTTCTCTGATTGATTTAATGGCACTTTATCTGCCTCCCCACGTTCCCAAATATCTGCTCTTACAATAATCAAGTTAAAAACTCCTGTCTGGCTCCTACTTACCCATCAGCATAGTGTGTTACAACTTTATGGGACATCTCTGCCCATAGATCCCTTCTGGGCAATTTGCCTCCACTCTCAGTCCTTCTGAATGGGCACCTAATTGTTGTTTACTGTGTGACTTTCCCCACCAACCCCAGGCACTGCTGGGAGGCCTGCTGACCTCTGTGCTGTCTCTCCATGAGTTGTCCAATTATAGTAACTTAAAATCCAATGAGAGAAGTTAAACTGGGCTAAACTGGAGCCATGGGTTTGGAATCAGAAATCTGGGCAATTCTAATAGTTAGCATGCAAATAGGACTAAGTAATGCTGTAAGATTTGTTGTGCTATAGCAGGACCTGCATAGCATAATGGCCCCAGGTCAATTGGAAAATGGAATAAAAGCTCCAAGACAGGCAGGAAGTGGGGGCAGCAGCAATAGAATGAGAAAAGTGAGATCTTGCGTGAGAGAGGTGCACAAGGGCCCCAGCTCCTGATAGGCAGAACTACCATGTTTCCCCGAAAATTAGACATCCTCCGAAAATAAGACCTACTTCATGGAAACATAATACATCCCCTGAAAATAAGACCTAGCGCATCTTTGGGAGCAAAAATTAATATAAGACACTGTCTTATTTTCGGGAAAACAGGGTCACTCTAAGTCTGCTTTCACGATGCTCACTGTGCTTAGATATTCCTGAGACCCACAATTCTAATTGTGACTTCTCACCCTTTTTCCTGAGCTAACCTAAACCTGAGAAAGTCTGTTCACTAAGAGACACAGATTTAACACATGTGTGTGGAACTGAACCTCCCTTCCTTACAAACAAACAAACAAATAAACACCTCTAGACTCCATGGCTCCTAGAGTTAGTGAACCTGGGGATTAATTCTAAAAGGATTGCCTTTTTACCCTGGCCTAAATGGTTCAGTGGTTAGAACATTTGCCTTGGCACCAAAGAGTCACAGGTTTGATCCCTGGTCAAGGGCATCTACCTTGACTGCAGGTTCAATTTCTGCCATTGGTTGGGATGTGTATGGGATGCAACCAATTGATGTGTCTCTCTCACATTGATGTTCCTCTCTCCCTCCCTCCTTCCTTTCAACTCTCTCTAAAAAGCAATGGGAAAAATAACCTTAGGTGAGGATTAACAAGAAGAAGTAAAAGAAAAGAAAGGAGGAAAAGGAGGAGAAGAAGGAGGAGGAGGAGGAGGAAGAAGAGGGGGAGGAGAAAGAAGAGGGGGAGGAGGAAGAGGGGGAGGAGAAAGAGGAGGAGGAGAAGGAGAAGGAGAGTAAGGAGAAAGCGGAGGAGGAAGAGGAAAAAGAATTGCTTTTTCTTATGTGCCCCTGTTTCAGGTTCTCCCTCATTGGGTAATGTTGCTGAGTCTGCTTTGGCATTGACTCTAATTGAGTCTGATATTTGACTATGAGGAAGGTCATGTGGAAGAAGCTAGGACATTCTAGTCTGGCAGACAGAGGGTGGAAAAACCCAGCATCATTCTTGCTGTCATCAGTTGGGTTCCTAGAAGCAGAAGCAGAGCCCGGTGCGGGAATGTGGCTAATTATGATTTACTGAGGGGATGCTCTCAGGGCAGCAGCATAGGCAAGGCTAGGAGCACAGCAAGGATGTGGGCTTAGCTGGAGTCTGGTCTCAGACCATTTCAGGGAGAGCCCTGGAGCATTAGTTGCCTCCCAACAAGGGGCTCAACATGTTGTACTCCAGTGTCAATCACTGCCTGTGAGTGTAGCATCTTGGGTGGAGATGCTTCTATTGGCTGAGGATAATTCTCCAGAGAAGGGGCCAGCTGTGAGCTGTTGGTAGGCAGCATTCACCAGTAAGGGCACCCGAGGACCTGGAGGGAGGGGGTGGCACTTACAATATCCCCACATGCTTCTTCCTAAGTAGGAATTCCAGTTGCTGGAAGAAAAGGATACATTTAAAAATTGTAAGCACTAAATTATTCAAATACATTTCCTCAAATTGAGAATAATTCAGGATATGGAGATCCTGGGAGATTCTTAAGTGGAACTGAATACAGGTGACAAAAAATGAAATACAGAGAGGGAAGAATCAAAACCGCCTAGCTGAACATCCAAAGATACATGAGGCCACTGTTTTCTGATGCATGAATGACAAAAATGAGGGGCTGTAACACTTGGCAATGACAAAAGATTCTATTTGAAATTGAATGAGCAAATAGGACCAATGGAGCTTAACATAAGACATGGCACATAGTAGGTGCTTTTAAATATTTGTTTACCATCCTCTCTAATAAAAGGGAAACATGCTAATTGACCATATATTTACTATACCCACAAGCCATGCCCACCAGCCAATCAGGGTGACTATTCAAATTAACCTAAGATGGCGGTTAATTTGCATATCTAGGCCAGAGAAAAGACTGAAGACAGCATAGAAAGAAGCCAAGTGCTACACAGAAGGGAGCTGCGGAGAAGCAAGCAAGTGGGATGGCAGAGAAGAAAGGGAAGCAAGTGGGGCGGGGAGAAGGGAAAGAAACCTGTGGGGGCGGGGCTGCAGAGAAGGAGGAGAAGCAGGCAAGGCAGGAGAGAAGGGAGAGAAGCAGGCAAGGCAGTGGAGACCACAACAGGAAGCCCAATTGCAGGAATCTTCCTGCAAGGGGCACCTAGTTTCAATATAATAATGAATAAATGAATGGATACAACACTCAATAGGTCAATAACTCATCATTCCCAATACATTTATTCCCCATTCTGTTTACATCATTCAGTTCACATTTTAAAATAAAATTTACCAGAGGAAGAAATGCTTTTAAAGAAGAAAACAACCTATACAACCATCCAAAATATTTGTGAGTAATGAACAAATGAGTCAACTGATACTATGTGTTTTGCTGCTTATTTTGTTAGCCACAGGGCTATTTGATGACAACTTGCTCTGATCAATGTTTATTTTCCAACTCTGTAACACTTCCTTGCAACAGAACTTTAATTATAAATTAATAAAGCAAGACAATGATACAAATAAGTGCTTTAAGCAACATATGAATTATTGAAAATTGGATTAATCCACATCATTTATGACTATCTAAAAATACCACACATGATAATTTTAAAATTTTATAATGTGTCAATGTTGAAAAGCCTAATAGACTATGATTATCGTGTCCCCGGGGGGGGGGGGAGGAAAGGGGAGTAGCCAACAGATCCTTATTTCTGGCAAGTGTGTGAACATTACTGACATCATTTTTCTATAAGCATGAAAGAAAAAGGGCAGTTGCCATTTCAGCTTTGCTGGAAAAAAAATGGTTGGGCAGAAGAGGTTGAAGCAGAAAAGGACATGTTCTAAATTCTTATCTTTCTTTTCAACATGAAAAATCTTTCAAAAGCAACAAATAAAAGAAAGCCTTTTGGAGACGATTGAAAGAGTAGATCAGTATACACATAGAATGAAACACAGTCTTTTAATTGCATATAAAATCATACTAATTGGTGAAAATTCATTTCCCATGAGGCAAAAAAATGATATTAATTTCTCTCACAATTTTTTCACAGTTTTGTAATATTTGGTAATATTCAAAATATTTATATATTATATTACTTTTATATTTTATGTATTGCATATGTATATATTTTCAGCTGGTAAATTTTTATTTTTTATTGAGTTTAGAGAGAGAAGAAGGGAAAGAAAGAGGGAGACAGAAACATTGATATGAAAAAAACAACAACACATCAATCGGTTTGCCTCCCATACACACTCCGACTGGCCTCCCATATGTATCCTGACTGGAGATCAAACCTGCAACCTGGGTATGTACCATGACTGGGAATCAAACCCATGACCTTTTGATGTAAGCAAAGATGATAGTCCAACTGAGCCAGGGCACATTTTAGTTATTCAATGTACAGCTGATATTCTAGCAATAAAATTAAAGAATGGGTGGCAAATATTTCAGCGACTCTTAACATTTTACCACTGAAGAATATCTGAAGACAGAGGAAAACAAATATATCTTCCTCAACAAATTGAGAGCCACGTCCTTAGTTCACATCAAAATGGTATTTTATTTTCCAAGGGGAAGGGGCACTTTTTTTTTTAATAATCATAAAGAATATTGCCTTTCATTTAGTAATATATTCTACTTTAATGAATATGAAGCTCAGGTTTTGCACTGCATTTAAACTTTCTCCTCAGACAAATCTCATGTGTCTTGGCATTCTAATAACATGCTTCATGTTCATGCCTTGGTTTCTGAACCCCAGCCCCAGCCAGGCACTCAGCCTTACAGGAAAGGGAAGTAGAGGATAGGACTGAGAGGTTCAGGCTGGGACTCTGAGTGCCATGGGCCTCTTCTCCCTAGTTCCAGTTTGAATGTTTGGGAGTGGGCAGTCTTAGACACCACAATATCAGACAGGTCTGGGTGACCACACTTAGGCTTCTAAAGTTTAATACTATTTTGGCATTTTATTTACTTACTTACTTATTTATTTAAATCCTCGCCTGAGGATATTTTCCATTGATTTTTAGAGAAAGTGGAAGGGAGAGGGAAAGACAGAGAGAAATATCAATGTGAGTCTGCAGCGGAGGTACATGCCCTTAACTGGAATCAAACCCGGGACCCTTATGCCCACAGGCCAATGCTGTATCCACTGAGTCAAGCCAGCTAGGGCTTATTTATTTTTTAATATATTTTATTGATGTCAGAGAGGAAGGGAGAAGGAGGAGTGGATAAAAACATCAATGATGAGAGAGAATCATTGATCAGCTGCCTCTTGCACCCCCCACACTGGGAATTGGCCTGCAACCCTGGCATGTGCCCTGACCTGGAATCAAATCACGACCTCCTGGTTCATAGTCTGATGCTCAACCACTGAACTACACCAGCTGGGCTGGGCTAGGCTTCTACAAAGATGTCTGAAACATAGCAGAATGAAGTAATGAGATATGGTTACACTGGTGGTAAATTAGCAAAATGATGATTCCACCCTCTTCTTTGTTAGCAAGGCCTTATGCTTGGAAATGTTGGACCTAAAAGTTTCCAAGATCAAAGAAAGCTGGTGCTGTTTAATTTTAATATGCACATTGTATTTTGCCTGGCATACAAATAGTGTAACTACATCAATAAAAGAGCAACATGCTAATGGACCATACCTTCACAACGCCCACCAGCCAATCAAAAGTGAGTATACAAATCAACCCAACAAAGATGGCAGGTTAATTTGCATACACAAGCACCGAGTGGCCAGGGGCAGGGCAGGATGCTTGTGTCATCACCATGGCAACAAGGTAGGTGGTCTGCACCATCCTAGTTGATCCAGGCTCTTGGGCAGTGTGGGAAGGCAGAAAGGCGGCTCTGGGCAGAACAAAAAGGAGGCTCCAGAAAGAGTGAAGGTGGTGTCAGCCAAGGGAAGGAAGGCCTATTCTTGCATGAATCTTCATACATCAGGCCTCTAGCAATAAATAATTTAGAATAAATCATATAATATCTAGCTATTCTATTGCTTTTTAAAAAGTTTTATAAAATTTTATTATGTGGATTTCTTTTAATGGTACATGAGCAAATTGAAGCCAGGATGGCTGAGCAAATAAACAGAATTACTAGGTATTGACAGGACATGATTTGAAAATTCCAAGTAAGTTTCCCTTGGAAACTTGCCCTTGAGCTTTTACCATTGGCCTTTTCCTGTGGTTAGAATCCCACTACTAGTATTAAAATATACTTTTTTAAAAAATTACATTTCTAGAAAGTGTAGAGTACAAACTCTTGCACCTAAACACTTAGCAAAGCTTAACAATTTTTTTTTTTTAAATTATGTTCGCAGGCACCAGAAGGCTACTAAAGCAGCCAGCACTAGAGAAGCCAGGATGTTGGAGCAAGGATGTGCATAAGGTGACATTCTGAGCTTCATTTACTCCCAAGGCATTTACTGATGCAGAAAAACTACAGATCCCAGAACTCCAATGCTATGCACAGAGCAGTGGCCCAAAGGCTCAGACACTGAACTGAAAATGTCCGTAGTCTTATTAGTCTGGGGCAGTGGTCAGCAAACTCAGTCAACAGAGCCAAATATCAACAGTACAATGATTGAAATTTCTTTTGAGAGCCAATTTTTTAAACTTAAACATCTTCTAAGGCCACTTCTTCAAAATAAGACTCGCCCAGGCTGTGGTATTTTGTGGAAGAGCCACACTCAAGGGGCCAAAGAGCCACAGGTGGCTGGTGAGCCGCAGTTTGCTGACCACAGGTCTGGGGAATTCAAACTTGAACAAACTTTAGGACCCAAGGTCCTGAAAAAACAGGAAACACAGAGAGGTGAGTCCCACATTATGTTCACATTATGTTCTTGACGTCCTTCATGTGCATAAACAGATTTAAGAAAAGAATTCTATTGCAACACACTCTCTTTGCAGGATGCTCTGTTACCATCTTGTGCACAGCCCCTCAGCCATTGGGAAGATAATGTCGTATGAGGAAGGATCTGTGGATTGAGTAAAAATTCCTAACTGTGTTCAAGCCCTAGGAGGTAGCTTTATGGATTCTGCCGATATTTATACCTCCATTCTAGACGTTAGGGTGCAGCATTTAAAACTCCATTCTTAAGTAAATTGTAATCATAGGATTTGAGTGCTAACAGAAAGGCTTTTAGGGGCTGATTTTATCCTAATTGTTCATTAGAAACTTCTAGAGATTTTACAAACCTACTGAGGAATTCTGTTCAAATAGTCACATTTTCTCTCAAACTTCTGTTTAACCAAAAATAACTCATGCTACAATTTAGGCTTCTGCTCATTCGGTTTCCAGAAAAAAAAATAGAGGGGGGAATGTCCCACACTCTGTGAATAATTATATTTTTACACAGAGGCCTCAATTAGCCATTCTCTTGGGAATGAAAGTGGCTATAAACGAACTCATTCATGTTGACAATTATTTTTATTTCTCAGAAATCTCAGAAAGCAAAGTTGCCGGGTGTTTATAGCTGCAATGTAGTTTCCATTAATGGGGACCCAAATGAAGGTTTCTTATCAGATACCGTGGAATGTAGGGGGGTCTATGTTCCGCCTATTTTTTTTTTCTTTGTACACGTTGATTGCTCTGAGATTTTCAGTTGTGACAGAAGCTGTTTCCTTTTTCTCCTGGGCACACCCTTAGATCCCACTTCTCAGCCACATTTATAGTTAGGGTTGGTCATGCGATTCGGTTCAGGCCAATAAAATATGGGTGGTAATTGATTTATCTCACTTCCAGGCATGACCCATAAAATTCCCCTGTGTGATTCTCAGCTCTCTTTTTCCTCATATGCTAAACTGAGACACAAGTGGACTCCAAGACCGAAGCAGCCAGGTCCCCACGGAGCATGAGGAAGGCTGCCAACCAGGACCATGCACAATGGATTGTGATGTAAGTGAGAAATACACTTTTACTGTGCCAGGCCACAGGGAATTTAGATTTTTTTGTAATAGAAGTTAGGCAGCTACCCTTACAGAGAGGCTGGAGCAGGGTCCGCAGGTTGTTAAGCGCACATTTTCTCCCTGGAAATAGACTGCCTGGGTCCGGGTCATAGCTCTGCCACTTGTAGCAGTCATAGGTGCCTGGGACACTCCCTAAGGATTCTGGTTCCCGAGTGAATATGCAGAGGCTGTTGGACCAGAACTCCTGTGTGGGACTAGCAAATGAAGGATAAACAAACACTTACTGCATCAAGCCAATGGGAGTTTAGAAGCTGTTCATTACAGTGATTTGCCTACTCAGACTAAATCAGAAGGCACTGACGATATGAAAGTCATGAGGGCATGGAAGGCTCCCAGGAAGGGCAGCACGCAAGGGTTGGAAAAGTGCAGAAGGGAAGCTATTGGCAAAGTGTCAGTTTTCTTTTTTATGAATCATTTCGGCATATAGGTTTGCTAAGCCACATGCTGACCCTCTTTTCCCTCCTCCCAAGGATATTCTCTCAGCATCCCGAATGGCCTCTGTTGCTTCCTATAAATACATCTCTGTTCTTCATCCCTGTCAAAAACTGATGACCGAACTGATTAAACTTGTGCATGTCCAGTGTCTCTTCAATCAGTCATTAGTTTTTTAAGCCTCTGAAAGTATGGTGTTTCCCCATTTTTCAGTAAATAGGTAGATTTTTTTTTTCATGACTATAAACCAGACCTGATGGCAATTTGGGGACATTTGGGGTTTGTGGGGAGCATGCCTTCATGGCAGACAACCCTCTCTCTTGGAAGAGTTGCTAACTTGACTTTTTCCTTCTTTCTCAGAATCTGCAGACACATACTCCCCTCCAGGCCTGCATCTGATCTCTTTCCTCCTTGGGGACAGCTTGGTCCTAATATCTCTAATCTCAATCTGACTCTGTCCTTGCCTCTCCCTAACACTGGCCCCACGCTTCTGACAAATGTGGCTTTAGAGCACATGGATAGCATTTAATAGCATCAACAATAAAAATAAAGGAAAAAATTCTAGTTGGGCAGCCTTTATGTTACTTAAATTCTTGCTAACACCATTTTCTCATCTGACAATGGTATTATGGGTTCAATTGTGCCCCTCCCCCCAAAAAAATTATATGTTGGAGACCTAATCCAAGTGCCTCAGAATATAACCTTATTTGGAAATAAGGTTGTTTCAGATGTAATTAATTAAAATTAGGGTCAGTAGTGTGGCCCCTAATACAATGTAACTGGTATCCCAGAAAACGGAAATTTGGACACAAACACACACTCAGAGCAAACACCAAGACAGGGAACTAGGAGCCAAGGAATGTCAAAGGTTACAAGGCAACCACCAAAGGCCTGGAACAGCTTATCCCTCCCAGCTCTCAAGAGGAATAAACCCTGCCGATACCTTCATCACAGAGAATTCTGGGTCCCAGAATGGTAAGTCAATAAATGAGTATCACCCAGTTTGTGATACTTTGATATGGCAGTCCTAACAAATCAAAGCAAAGGAGACAATAATATCCATGCTGTTTTGAGAACTTCAAGAGGTAATGCTTATGGTGCTCATAGCATAGTGTCTGGCCCATAGCAAGTGCTCAGTAAATGCCAATTGTTAATGCTACTTCTGCTACTACTTACTTACTGAACATTTCTCCTGTCAATTGTACCTTCTATGTTCTGAAGTGCGGCCCCATTCTGCCTGAGTTACTTCCATCTTGCCCTTGGAGTTTTGATTAAAAAAATCTATTATATTGGAACCCATTTCTTTGATTAGTAGATTATTGCTACAATGGACAATATTAATTGATCCTTTATATTTTTTTAAAACCTTACCAAAGACATGTTCATTGATCTTAAGAAAGAGAGAGAGAGAGAGAGAGAGAGAGAGAGAGAGAGAGAGAGACATTGATTGGTTGCCTCCTGACCAGGGCTGGGGATCAAACCCACAAATTAGGTATGGGCCCTGATTGGGAATTGAACCCACCACCTTTTGGTGTATGGGAAAACATTCCAACCAATTGAGCCACACCAGCCAGGACTTAATGCCTTACCTTTTAATTCATTTCTATAGTGGCTAAGAAAGTCTCCTTTAGTTCTTCAGTAATAAAACTCAAAATCTGACATGGTATCAGCAGGAGCCGATATTCTAATGTGATAGGTAGGACTACCATGTTAGCTATTTATTCTCTGTGTGCTCTGCCAAATCCGGTATCTGCCCTTCTCTGTCCTAGGAGGCTGACCCTTGTGGACCACTTGGCCAGATTCCCTTGGTGACTGGAGTCTGGATGGGTCTGGCCCCTGGGGGAGACACTGGTGGATGACATGAGGCCAGGAGGAGACACAAGTTGGGGTATTTTTATCCTTCTCCCTTCCTGCTTTGGCACTTTGCCTCATTAAGTAGCTGTATTCCTCCAGGAACACAGTGCCCGAAAAAACACACACAACACTTGCACTCCTTGTCCCTTTAGGCCGAGAGATAATAACAGCTTCATGTTCCCAGTCTCTGGGGGACTTACCATCTTTTGCTGGTTTCCTTAACCCTTAGGCATCCCTTGCATTGAAGTGTCTTCCTTTGAACCACCTAGAGTGAATTCTCTTACCTGTGCCCTGAATGATGTAGGGAGTGTTATAGGAAAGGGAAGACAGATCATTAGGGCTGAGTTAGTTAACCAGGTAAAATGGCATGTGACTGAGGCTCCATCCTGAACTCAGGAAAAGAGAAAAACGTGCCTCAGAATGATTTCATCTAAGGGGTGATGAAAGGTCTGTCCCCTCCTGAGAGATCCGTGGGTGGAGAGCTACTCCTGGGGATGTGAATTCACCGCACCGCCTGCCTATCCTGCCTATCCTGTCCCCAGGCTGATGGCTTTGCTGGGCAGCATGGAAAAGAGAGCCACCAGCCCCCGAGCTGCACCTGCTGGCAGCTGGAAGCAGGCGGAAAGGCTCAGTGCATGTGGGTGGTGCTCAGAGCCCAGCTCCTGCACACAGCAAGTCTACATGTTTTCCCAGGAAGCCTCAGTCATGCCATCCCCACTGGATGGTATTGAATCACACTTCCGCCTGCGGTTTATCAATTGCCATCTCACAAACTGTTTCTCTTTCCCACTCAAGGTCCCTTGTGCTTCTCTTCACTGAATTTATTCTGACACTCTCAATTTCGCCATGTCATCTTAAATTCCGATCTCCTCGGTTGCATACTGAAAATGTTACTTTATGTGATCTGCATTATCCGTGGGCTAGTCCGGAGGGTCATCGGGTTAGGCTTTCCCCAGGTTTCATGTTTTCCAAAGGCCTAGGGCTAGTCATATAAATGCATGGGGATTCATTTCAAATGCAGCAAACTGGCTCCAGATGTGGCCAAATATGTTTTCTGAGTCACTTAGATGGGCCACTTATCCATTCAACAAATATTTATGCTGTGTCTGCCATGCACCCAGGACTTAGAATATCTTGATACACATAATAGGGTCTTTGTCCTTACGAGCAGTCAGACAAATAATTATATGATTGAAGTAGAGTGTGACAAATGCTTGGATGAAGAGAAGCCCTGGGGAGGGATAAGTGTGTGTGTGTGTGTGTGTGTGTGTGTGTGTGAGAAAGAGAATCTGTTCTGAAATCAAGGATTGGGTCAATGAAGTCTGAACTGAGATGAGGATGCAGATTTGGGGTGCTGGGCAGCAGGGATTTGGATCAGGGTTTTCCAAATATTTAAACAGATATCAAGGCAAGACAAAGCCGGTGACTTTGGGGAGGTGGAAGCACGGCCATGGTGGGGACTAAGAGCATGGGAGGGGAAAGGATGCAGAGCTGGCAGAGGGCAGACTTTGCTGGCTTCCTGCTTCCAAACTAGACTTCTGAGAGCCCCAGGAAGAGCCAGAGGGAAGTGTCTTGCTTAAAATCCTGCTTTCCCCCATGTGCACTTTGTATCATTTAGGACATGATAGCACATTCTCTTTGAACTTGAGCAGCTTCTTCAAAAGAGAACTGAGATGATTCCAAGTCTTTTAGGAACAGAGAGAAGATGCCTGTGTTTACTCAATTGGTAATGAAGCATAGGAACCTCCATCTTGTATAAAAACTGCTGTTTGAAGTTCTCTGCTATCGTTAGATAGTCCCTTGTTCTGTAAACTCTGTCATTTTTAGACAGTCTCTTATTCTGTAGAATAACTGTTTTAGTTTGAGTAATAGAAAAAGAGAAAAACTTAACTGTCTGACCTTGCAAGCTAGCCATCTAACATAATGGATGGATACTGATAATAATTCCCAAATTTTTATACCAAATGTTTGTTCTTTATGTATCCAAGATTACAAACTGTCTGTAACAATAACTCACACAGAGTCCTTTGTAAAATCTTCAAAGAGCCCAAAAGGTATAAATAGAGAGAACGTCCTCTATTTGTTTGCTCAGAGATTTGGAAGAATCACTTCCCTCTGGGCCTCTCAAAATAAAAGACTCCTAATTAATTGGGTCATTAAGGCATCTTGTATCTCACTGGCTGATTTACGACACAATAGTAACCAACCCTCGCTCAGGGCACCCCCTCTTCTGCTGGAAGCTCCTTAATCCAGGCAGGCACCAGGCTCTTATGGTTGGGGTTTCTTCCCTGGATCGCCTAGCCTCAGTGTCCTCATCAGCAAATAACGACCCAGGGTCACTATTAAAAGCGTTATCATCTGAAAGCAACTTTGCCTGGCAAATATGAATGCCATCTAAATTTTAACTATTTTCCTAGTCAGTCCTACACAATGATGATTGCCAAGTGATACTAGTCTCAAGTGGGTATCAAGCACCAATGTGCCCATCCCTGAAGGTGTAGAGAAGGCGTGGACTCAGTCCCATCACTGTAGATGTGCGACTGAATCCTTAGAAAACAGTTCCCACAGACTCACTGCTTCATTGATACCCAAGTGATATTTCCACTGTTCGCACAGAGCCAGGAGCCTGTGTTGTCTTTGCTTCTTATAATTAAGGGCTATCATTGCCCATCCCTCCTCTCAGGTGCTGCTTCATTTGTCTTCTGAGTCAGGAGGTGTCACTACTCTGTAAACACCCTCTTCTGCGGAAGTTGTGGGAGGTTCTGCCTGCCACATCCCAGGCCTCACGCTCTGCCTCAGGAGGAAGAAGTCAGGATGCAGAATAAATTCGCCAGTCTCCTGCTTCCCTGCATCCTGGGGTCATCCTGACTACCCACTCAGCCAAACACCAATTACCTGCCATCAGTGCTACCATGAAGTTCAACAGCAGATGGACATTCAGTTGGTTTCAAATAGACTCTTAATTGTTTCTCTTTCCTTAGACCTCTTCTTCCTTTGTGTCTATATCTGGCAGTATACCCCTCTCTCTCTTGGGTTCTCTAACCTCCCTTGCAACTTCATCCAACCAACAATTAGGCTTTTCCCCAGCTTCATGCTTCAAGCGTTTCCAGATTTGGAACCTAGCAATGAAGCTTCCGATAGGCAAGGGACATCCTGCAAGCTGGCTTGCAGGAGCTACGTTTGGTAACTTGCACTAGACAAACTGATTATTCAGGTTCTAAGTCTTTATCCAAAATGGCCTTTGGATCCCTGGATCCCATAATTGTTCCTTCTGGGCTTAAAATACATTGGGACTTAGGGTGAGAATTGTGTAAACAGCCAAATCTCTCTTGGGTATTTCTATGCACCCACATGAATATGTGCATATTTATAGTCATGTGTAGAGATAACTAGAACACATCTGAATTTCTAGGCCATTTCTAGGCCTGTGGGCTGTAAGAGCTTGCAGGGACCTTTCCATGTAAATCCTCCCACCGCCCTTTTGAGCCCAGGGTGCTCTCTACTAGATCTTTGAAAAAGCACACTTGATTCCACCCTCTGTAAACTGTCCTCTTGGCCCAGTGAGTCAGCCAAAGGATGATATAAATAGGTGGCTATTTCTAAGTGAAACCCTTGGTCAATTGATAGAAGTTTGTCCGTCACTGTGCCCCTGGTCAGAATGACAAATCCGAGCTGTGCTCCAGGAAGGAGGAGTGCTGATGGCAGCCAGAGTCCTGTGGAGGGCAGGCTGACAATAGCAGGTCTACAGCAGCCCCTGGCCATCCGTGGTGGCTGCTCACATGGTGGAATAAAATGCATGGTTGATATGACATATCATATTATCTTCGAAATGAGAAATAGGTTTTCTGAGATTGGGCTCCCCCAGGAGGAAGCCTCTGGGATGAGGATTTGAAAGTAAGTAGTTTATATGCAAGGTAGTCCCAGGAAGCAAGGGAAATAGGATGATGATTCAGGGGAAGGGAGGCTACCAGTGAAGCTGAGTTTATGTGCAAGTTCCTGCTGTGGACCTTTGGAAGACAAAGACAAAGTTGCTTCATCATTGTCTCTGATCCCGTCCCATACATCTCACCCAGGAGCTAGGAAACTGAAGTATTAGTCCATCAATTCTTTTTTAAAAATATATTTTATTGATTTTTTTATAGAGAGGAAGAGAGAGGGATAGAGAGTTAGAAACATTGATGAGAGAGAAACATTGATCAGCTGGCTCTTGCACACCCCCTACTGGGGATGTGCCCGCAACCAAGGTACATGCCCTTGACCGGAATGGAACCCGGGACCTTTCAGTCCGCAGACCGAAGCTCTATCCACTGAGCCAAACCGGTTTCGGCAGTCCATCAACTCTTATCCATCCGTGGCTGAGAGATACTCCCAGGGGTATTAGTTCTTCACTACTTCTGTTTGCCCCTCCACACAGGGGCTTTGTAATCAGAAAAAGCCACAGGGATTCAGGCAGGGCAACAACGGCATCTGTGTGCCCTACAGCTGCCTCATAGGAACATTCATCCATGAAGAAATGAGCTTGTAGATGTTTCAAATATAGGGATACCTGAGTCACCAAGGGAAAACCCACAGAGTTACAATGAACTGGTTAACATACACTCGGACAGAGGTGGGAAAGGTGAGGAAAGGAAGAGTCAGTGTAGAGAACAAATACTGTTCTTGGAGTTACAAGTCCTCCAAAAAGCCTCAACCATCAATCCAATCAGTAGCCTGTTGATTGAATGGCCACATTTGGTAGGGGTTAAATGGGACACCACATAATTTTCTATAACCACTCCAAAGTTAGGCTCTTTTACATGGATCTCCTTTTCTCTCTTGAACAAAAATTTGTGATGACAACATAAATTTCTGGTCACACTGAGTTATAAAAAAAATCATCTAATTTTAATAATTAAGATTCACAAATTAAGTCACAAATCTCATTCTATTATTTATAAGGAAAGGAAAAAATGAAACCACAGTACATACAAAGTGGTCCTCTTATAGTCCTCATAGCCAAAGAATTTTGCTCATTATTTCAAGATAAGATTCTTAAGATATTTTATTTGTATAAACACTTTTATTTGGGGTCATTTGTTTTGATCTTTGAAAACAATACTTTTTTTCAAAAGGTCTGAAAGGTGATCCCAAATCTTAATTGTGCCTTCCCTTGAAATGTGGCTGCTAATCCCTTCCTCTAAAGTTTCTAAGATTGCTAAGCCAGTATTGCTGTGTACAATCAAGTTTAAGTTCATGTGCAAAGAAATCACTGAACCTGCTCATGCCCATGCATCACTCATTGTTCAAACTCTGCTTATTATATACCCTCCCAGGGAAGTAATATTTAGTAATCATTCATTCTACTAGAATTCTTAAGCATATTTAAAAAATAACATCTGTAATAATAAAAGCATAATATGCTAATTAGACTGGATAGCCTTCCAGACGGCCTTCTAGACAACCTTCTGGATGAAGCCACTGCTGCTAGGGCCAAGCCCCTTGCATGAATTTCATGCATCGGGCCTCTAGTTCTATATAATAAAATGCTAATATGCAAATCAACCAAACAGCAGAATGACCAATCACTATGATGCACACTGACCACCAGGGGGCAGATGCTCAATGCAGGAGCTGTGCCCTGGTGGTCAGTGCGAAGCCAGGCTCATGGCTGGCAAGTGCAGCAGCAGTGGTGGGAGCCTCTCCCGCCTCCATGGCAATTGGACATCCCCAGAGAGGTCCCGGACTGTAAAAGGGCTCAGGACAGGCTAAGGGACTCCCCTCCCCTGAGTGCACGAATGTTGTGCAGTGGGCTCTAGTGTAAAATAAGACAGCTGGATAACAGGACCTGTTTTCCCTACTATTACACCTAACTTGACATTAAAGTAAAATAATAATAATAAAGCCACATTCCTTGTACAAAAGCAAACAGGAAGTTAAAGATCATTGTTGCATTCCCCTTCTTAAATTACTTGCTTGTATAACATTTTCCACACTAAAAGGGAAATACAGTTCCATAACATGATTCAGAAGAATGAAGACTCCAAGTTGCCACTGTATGGGTAGGAATTTTTTTTTAAATGCACTATTTTCTTTCTTTTAAAAAGTATTTTTTTTATTTCCTTCAGAGAGGAAGGAAGAGGAGGAGAGAGATAGAAACATCAATGATGAGAGAGAATCATTGATCAGGTGCCTCCTGCACGCCTCCTACTAGAGATTGAGTCCACAACCCAGGCTTGTGCCCTCAACCGGAATCCAACCTGGGATCCTTCAGCCCACAGGCCAACAATCTATCCGCAGACAAACCAGTAAGGGCTGGATAGGGGTTTATCTATTAAGAGTCAATCATAATTTTATTTCAATTGGAAGGTATTTGGTAACTAAGGGACTCCAACTCAGTGATTTTTTTTTAAAGTAGCTGATTTAACTTAATTTATTTAGTTAAATGAATAAAAAACATTGGGAATTAATCATAATCTCAGTTCTTATGAATTCATGATGCCTTTTTACATGGTTGTTAAATATATATTAAAACATTGGAAATGTGTAATTATGGCATTTGAAAAGATTTAGGTGTGTGTGGTATTGACAGATCTCTGAAGCTGGGAGCCTGGTTGTTATCTTAGTAAAAGTGTGAGTTTTACAGGGGTCAATACTAGTTTAGCAGCTGTGTGAACCTGGCAGACACCTGATTCATTTTTCATAATAAAAACAAAAAAGAAAGAAAAAGGAAATACTTTCTTCCTCTCCCTGCAACATTCCAACACACACACACACACACACACACACACACACACACACACACACACACCAAAAGTCTGTCTCACAGGTTTACAAACAGAAGCAATGCTAGTTCCTCCCTTACCAGCAAATCAGAGATCAATCCCATAATATATTTCTACCTTAGTCAATGCACCATGCAATTTGGGAGAATTAACATCTGGTCTCGTGAATGACAAATGAGTCCTTTATGAGAAGAGAATGTAATTGACCATTTGTGAAGGTAATTGATATTCCTTTTTCAGAAAAGGAACAAAAGCCTCATTCTTTGTAAATCTAACATTATTCTTGATAATCTAAGAGTGAGATAAAATTTTAATGCTCTGCAAGTGATGCTCTGAAATAGTATGGCAAGGAGATTGATTTGACTTTTTAATTCTCCCAAATGAGAAAATCAATGTAGAAATGAGGACATAGTCATTTCTCTCTGTTTCCATTAGCTTTCAATCTCTCTTTTACCCTTCCATTTCCATCTTTTCCTCTCTCCTTGTCTGTGTGTCTGCCTCTCTCTCTCTCTCTCTCTCTCTCTCTCTCACACACACACACACACACACACACACACACACACACACATACAGTCTTCAATGTGCAAACTTAATAAAGCCAAAGAACAGTTCATTACGGACATTTCTAACTCAAAGGGCCATATAACACATTAAATTATGGAAATTTGTCAGTAATGAAGCATTTCAAAGTAGTCATGTGTAGATAATATGTTACCACATTGCGATCATACACTTATAAACTAAAACTAAAAAGTGCATTTGAATAAATGAGTCACATAATCTTTGAGTCATATAACTTTTAGCTCATTAGTACTTTATAAAAATATACATTAAGACCAACTTCCTATGAAGAATATATCAGTGCACTCATTCATGATGGCTTTTGAATCAGCTCTAATGAACAAATTTATTTTCTAAAGTGATGCCTCTATATAATTTATAATCTTAATCTAAGCAAATAACTGGATGACTATCATTAAATTTATGATTGTTATAAATCTTTGGGATCACAGATCTTTCAAATCCTATCATATATAGACCATGTCTGACATCAAAAACCTGTATTTTTTTTTAACGTGTTTCAGGACAGGTAGAATCATATAAGATCTATTAGATATATGATATCTAATTACATATAGAATGCACTATTTAAACTTTAATGTTCTATCATTCAGTGGCTACATTTTTTTAATTTGCAGTGATATAATGTTTAAAGAGAAATTTAAAATAAATAAGATGAATTGAGCCTGGCCAGTGTAGCTCACTGGTTGAGTGTCAGAGCATGCACTGAGAGGTCATGAGTTTGATTTCCAGCCAGGGCACATGACTAGGTTGCAGGCTAGATGCCTAGAAGGGGCGTGGCTTTATTTTGCATTTCCCTCATGACTAATGAGTCTGAGCCTCTTTCATATGCATTGGCCATTTGGATATTCTCTTTTGTGTGAAGTAGCTGTTCAAGACTCTTGTCCATTTTCCCATTGCATTATCTCCCTTTTCCTTACTCATTTGATGGAGTTCTTTCTAAATTCTAGATAAAAGTTCCTTATTGAATATATATGTATTCAAATATTTTTACACACTATGATTTTCTTATAATATCTTAATAATGCTTTTGATGAACACATGCATTCAATTTTTAATTAGTCCAATTTAGATATATTTGCATTGTCCCCATTATTTTATGTGTCCTGTTTTAAGTCTTTGCCTCCACCCAGGTCATGCATATATTCTCTGAAGCTTAGATATACGACCATCTGTATCATATTTATGTATATTAAAACAGGGTCCAAATGCATTCAGAGGAGGGAAGTTCAATGGCTTTCTAGCCTTTGCTCCTGAAGGACAGCATATCTTAGAAATTCCAAGGAACTAAAAAAAAACAAACTCTAGAGAAACTGATCCATCAGCTATAAAAGTTCAGGTATGGAGATGGTCAAGCATCTATTGAAAGAGTCTTTCTAGCTAATATTCTCTTGCTAACTGTTATTCAAAACAAATGGAATAAAAGGGACACAGTTAAAAATTATACTATTATTTACATAGAAAGCAAAATATCTACATTTTCTCTGCTGGTAACTTTTTCAAAAACTTTATTTGTTGATTTTGAGAGAGAAAGAGAGAGAGAGAGAGAGAGAGAGAGAGAGAGAGAGAGAGAGAGGAAAGGGGGAGAGAAATGTCAATTTGTTATTCCACTTATTTATGCATTCATTGGTAGATTCTTACATGTGCCCTGACCAAAGATTGAAACCACAACCTTGGCCTATTCAGTTGCTTGAAACTTTAAGGGTGTTGCTGATAATTCTTACATTCTTTAAAAAAAAAAATTAAACCCAACTTTAAAAAAAAGGAAAACAAAAAGATACCCAAACCCTCTCAGCACATACAGCTCTATAGACCAGTATTGTCCAGTAGAAATATAATGCAAGCCACATATTTAAAACTAAAAACAAATTAGGTGACATTACTTTTAATATATTTTATTTAATGTAAAAGATCAAAGAAATTTTTGTAACAATGGCACTAGTCACATTTTAAGAGCCACATGTGGCTAGTGGCTGTCATATTGGGCAACCCAGTCATAGTTCCTTGAACACAATGGCCTCCTTCATAAATATAATTTACATATATAAGATCAACCTATTTTATAGTTATATTATAGCCACATATTTAAAGAATATAATACAATGGGTCTCAGCATGTAGCTTCTGGACTTTTCACATAGGTAACACCTAAGAATTTTAAAAATAAAAATTATATATATATAATTGATTTTTTTTTTACAAAGAGGAAGGGAGAGGGATAAAGAATTAGAAAAATCAATGAGAGAGAAACATCAACCAGTTGCCTCCTGCACACCCCCCACCGGGGATGTGCCTAAAACCAATGTACATGTCCTTGACTGGAATCGGAACTGGAATCTTTCAGTCCACAGGCTGATGGCTCTATCCCCTGAGTCAAATCGGTTACGGCTAAAAATATAAATTTTAACCTTACCACAAAATCAGAATCTCTGGGACTGGGACTAACAATCTGTGTTTCTGTGATTTTGATGTGTACTCCAGAACGCTGGGAATAACAGGGTTATTTCTTTTTTATATAATGGCATTAACTCTATAGTACAATGTTATAAACATACTGTCCTGTCAGAAGCAGAAGCATTGGGTGGGGGGTAACCTCATGCTCAGGTTACTATCTCACACATTCCAAGTGAGACCCTCTTATGGCACAATGGTCCAATGCTCTCTGTGACAGACATGTGGGAGACAGATTTTGTTTTGTTTACTGATGATTCCCAATTGCCATAGGCATCTATTATATTTGCAGAAGCAAAGACTTGGGCCCACACAGAAATAATCAGAGCAAAGAAATTGTATTAGAGAGAAATAACTGCTTTCCCTTTATTAGCTCTGTATGAATCAAGTGAATATATAAAGAGGTGCTTGAAGAACCTTATTCTTTAAAAATATTCATTTCTTTGGCTCAAGATATATAATATGGGAGACCCAGTTTCATCAGAGAGTGTCTCCTGAGAGGTAGAGAGTTTTACCTGTTTCTTTTGGGGTATCTCCAGCTCATAACATTGTGCCAGACATCTAGTAGGTTCATAACAAATGTTTGTTGAATGAACAGATGGACGCTTGATAAACCCTTCTCCATTTATCAGATCTTGGTTCAGAAGATCAGTTAGCTTAATTGCTGGATTTCCCTTATTGTTTTAACACAAAATGAGCTGAGTCATTCTGTTTTCTTGTTAAGTAGAATTTCCCTTCTTGTCAAAGGATGGCTTTCCATCTAAGAGTTCACATGGAAGAGAGGCAGATTTTATGTATTTATTCTTAACTATATTTTTATTGGTTTTGGAGAAGAATGGAGGGAGAGAGAGAGATAGAAACATCAATGATGAGAGAGTACCATTGACTGGCCACCTTCTGCATGCCCCCCGCTGGGGATTGAGCCTGCAACCCATGCATGTGCCTTTGACTGTAATCTAATCCAGGACCCTTCAGTCTGCAGGCTGACACTCTAACCACTGAGCAAAACCAGCTAGGGCAAGAAGCAGATTTTAGATATGTCCCACAAGGCTGAGGTTTGTTTGATTCACTTCTAAACCTCTAGCATTTAGGACATTGTCTATAATATTAAAGGTGCTCAATAAATACTTGTTGAAAGAATAATTTTTTAATTCCTTTATAGCCCTAATTGGTTTGGCTCAGTGGAGAGAGCATTGGCCTGTGGACTCAAGGGTCCATGGTTTGATTCTGGTGAAGGGCATGTACCTTGGTTGCAGACACATACCTAGTAGGGAATGTGTAGGAGGCAGCTGATGGATATTTCTCTCTCATTGATGTTTCTAACACTCTATCCCTCTCTCTGTAAAAAATTATATTTAAAAATAAAATAAAAATTTCTTTATAGTCCTCTTCCCTCTGCGCTTTATACACAGCCATGGAAACCCAGCTATTTTTTGCATTTATCCAGGCTAATCTGCTTACCTGCAATGCCTCCCAGCCTGCTTTCTCTACCAGTCTTCTCCCACCAGTGAAAGTCTCCCCCTCCCAGAAATTCAGAGATTCAAGGTTGTCTGAGTCTTCATAGTCATGTCTAAGTCTCCTAAGTTCTAACCCACTCAGTCCAACACTTGCTAACATGAAGCCTTTCATTTATTCTTTTTTTCATCATTGAATTTCATAAGCTTTCTCTTCCCATATAGACAATGGCTTTTTTGAAGACTAGAACTGTGGTATACACTAGCTTAGTACTTAAAACATATTAGACATAATTATGAACTGACTTAAAAGGGAAGCTTTTAAACATTTTTTTTTTGGCCCAGAACAGTCCTACTTTATCTGGGAATAAATATTAACAGCTCTCCTATTTATTCTCAAACTAATCCTGATTTGAACAATAAATTATGTTTTTACAAGTGATGGCCAACATTGATACAATTAAACATTGGCCATCAAGGGTCTCCAAGTTCTTGACAATAGCCCATGAGGTTAGAACTGTTTGATCATTGTGATCAATTGACACATGCAATTCCTTTGCTACCTACTCTACTTATTTAGATTTATAAAGGAAAAAAACAAACAAATCAAATGGTATGGCAAGTTGGATATGTGACTTGATTAATCTTTTCAAAACATTAACAGATTGCCTATAAACCTTTCTAAGAAGACAAGAAAAAAGTTATCTAAACCCTAGCTGCATGTCCCCACTTTATACTTCTACAGCCTTTCACATGTGATTTGTTTTGATGTTTACAACCTTCCTCTTAAGTAAATCATGGTGGTAGATACTAATTTCTATTTTAGAAATAAAATAACTCCATAGATTTAGTAGCCAGAAAGAGAAGCTGTATATCTCCTCTTCCCCCATTAAAATCCATGCTCTTTAGTTATCCTTCCACACCTCGAAGACACTCACTTCCCTTTCCAATAGAAATGAAAAGACTAGTTTCAAAAATGAAAGAGAACTTTATCCAAGAAATGTTTGCAGACATGACGTTTGCTATGCTTCCTAAGCACAGGGGTAATAATGATCATATTTTACACTGACCTCACACTTTCCACTTTCTTAGGAATAAGCAGAGGGGTGTTTTCACTTTGCTTCATTCTGTACTCAGAAACATTACGAAGGGAGCTCGACACTGCATTGCAGCCTGAAAGGGACGCAGCCAAAAATGACTCCCAGGTCAGGTACATTTGATTCTGCCAAATGAAAATTTAATGAAATAAAATGCCAAACTTCCCATGAAACTTACTATCATGAGATTTAATGTGCATTTAAAGCATACACATAAAAATAATTGTAAGTTGACACAAAACCACCTTCTAATTTTTCATATATATATATATATATATATATATATATATATATATATATATGATTTTTTACAGAGAGAGGAAGGGAGAGTGATAGAGAGCCAAAAACATGGATGAGAGAGAAACATCGACCAGCTGCCTCCTGCATAACCCCTACTGGTGATGTGCCCACAACCCAGGTACATGTCCTTGACCAGAATCGAACCTGGGACCCTTCAGTCCGCAGGCCGATGCTGTATCCACTGAGCCAAACCGGTTTTGGCCCTATCTTTCATAAGTTACAGATGAGCACAGTAAGTGCTCTATAGAGATTCTGAGTAGTTTTATGTTTTGAGCACTGTATGAAGACAAGACCAAAACTTCCCACTAGGAACAAAGCCATTAGGAAGGCAGGTGAGAATGTCAGCCAGGGGTGGGCTGTGACAACACAACACCCTTCTCTGTGTCCCCTGGATTTTAACTAGGTCTCAGGCTCTTATGTTTCATGCCACGGAAACAAGAAGCTACAATAAGTAACTAGGACCTCCTACACGTGTTTGGAATGCACACTCTGGAATGTATCCTTAGAAGCCCTTCCAGGCTTAAGGGCTCAGCGCATGCTTCCACTTCTTCAGTTACTCCTTTGGTTTCCACTGCAGACACTTTCTCCTTGGCCCACATTGTGCCCTGAAGAACAGACGCCAAACAGGCTGGGAGCTCTGAAGGTCCTTCCTAGTTGCTTCC
The DNA here is from genome assembly GCA_963924515.1 of Vespertilio murinus. Classification (NCBI taxonomy): domain Eukaryota; kingdom Metazoa; phylum Chordata; class Mammalia; order Chiroptera; family Vespertilionidae; genus Vespertilio; species Vespertilio murinus. Next base: position 66,127,693 of record OZ004709.1, read on the forward strand.
TATTGAGGCTGCACTTGTCCTGGGGCATGAGAAGTAGCAGAGAAACGGACTGTGGTGCCTATTTTCCTCCCCTAAGTCTATTAAGAGAACTATAAAGAAATGTTATCTATGTAAATGAAGGGAAAAAGGTTTGTCTGCTATGATTTTTTTAGTTTTAATGTGCAGAGATTAGGATATAGCAGAGAAAGGTATAGGAACAGTATAAATAGTAAAACTCCCCAAAGCTCCACTCTTTCAAGTTTTTAGGGTTTCTAAAAAACTCTAGATGCCTATGATGGCTAAAAGAATTCATATTTCATACGTGGAGAACCTGGAAGACTTGGAGAAATTGGACTATCATGTCAGCCAGAAAGAGGAAGCAGAATACCTTCATCTCCATACACATGTGTATTTGTCATAGAGACAACCCGTGTTGGAGAAGAATGGGAAGAACCAACTTTCAAGCACCCAGTTCTCTCATACCTGTGGTAAACGGGGATACTTGGAAACCTCCTTTAAATTGCAAACTCACTGTACCAACCATGGCTGCCCATTGAGTTATTTATGTACTATTTATTGCACATAGAATGCAGAAATCTCCACTGTTTACATCCATCAAACCACCCCTGGTGTCATGAGACAAACCACTGCCCACACCCTAGAAATCTTCTGTGCACCATCCAGAGTTCTAGCACCATAAACCAGTTGTGTGAGGTCCCCCCCCCACCCCCCAACCCCAGTTTTTAAATCACAATATAGTTTTGTCTATTCTTGAATGCCATGTAAATGAAGTCATACATATATACTTTTAAGTGTCTGGCTTCTTTGGATCAACATAATGTCTGTGAAGTTCATCCATGGTATTGTATCAATAGTGTGCTCTCCTTATTGTTTCACAGTATTCCATTGAATGAATTAACCAATATTTGTTCATCATTCTTTTGTTATTGAACATTTGGCTTGTTCTCAGTTTGGGATTGTTATAAATAGATTCGTTATGCACTAATTTTTCTTGGATATAAACCTGAAGGAGGAGGTCTCTGAATAGGTCATAGTGTAGTTTTGTTGAGAGTCTAAGTTGTTTCCATGTTACACACACAGAATCTTAGCTGTGTCTGTAGCTTTAGTCAATATACTATCCATTAGGCTTGTAGGTTTTACTAAAGGAAAAAAACACTAAGCAAAATAAATAAATAAATAAAAACAGAAAGAAAAGGCAAAAATCAGTAAGACATAAAAGTTATTTTCTTTGACACAAAATAATCAAATTTCCATGCAGATAGGATTTACTTTCTGAAACTCATCCATCGCAAGCTACACGTCATTTATTTGAACTTGTCTGCAGGCTAAATTAAGTTTGCAGGTTGCTTACAAATATGTGTTGATTCATTACACAATCAGGTTCCTTGTTGCTTGCATGTTTTTGTTTACTTTAAATAAATCAATATTTAAAAATTGGGAGTATAATATCAGAAAACTCCAGCTTTCTAGTTGCTCTTTTAAAAAAGTAGACATCTAGTCAACCTGCGCTACATTCCCATCAAGAAATAACAGACTGGGGGTTAAGTGTCGCTGCATTTTGAAAAGCATAGATTTTCCTATTTACACAGTTCCCACAACCACCTACTGCTTTTTATACTGCTTGGTCTCTGTGGGCATGAGAAATCCATGACTTGTCAGTCAAGTTCATTCACATTTCTCTCACTGAAAATACAGGGACTTGGCAATACCAAAGATGAGTGTTTTTTAAGAAGTTGTTTTTTTTTTAGATCTCAAACTATGAAATATGAGATCTTTCTAAAAAGTATTATATGCTAGCCTGCTTCCAATAAGTGGGGGAAGTAAGAGGGACAGCTCAGCATATATTGAGTCTCCGTGTTAAATGTCCAAGAGGGAATGCATGGAGACAAGAGGCAGCTGAGCTTGCTTCACTCAGGATATGCACCCACAGGCCCAGCATTCTGATAAAATCTATTAACCATATGAGCAGGATATCTGACAGTGAGAAAAGCAGTCCTTCTGATCTGTTCAATTAAATATTTCCTGGACCAAACCCAATTACATTATGATTGGTGCACTGGGCAGTTTCTAACTGCATTTAGTCATTTTCATGCTGCCAAGGATATTAGGGGAAGCCAAAGTGACTTCATTTTGATATTATACATTCTAGATAATCTGAAGATCCCTTATGCTAAAATACAACTGTATCCCGGATACATTTTTAAAATGAAAAATTAGGTCACTAGACTGTCAAGGAACTATCTGAGCATCCCTTGCCCCACCAGAATACATGAGAGAAAAATGGAACCAGAGAACCCACTAAGAGAATAAACTGATGCAAAAGACAGGAGAGACCTAAGGGAACATGGCGATAACAACACTAATCCAAAGACCTGGCTTTAGACCCTTCCTAAAGTAAGGCAGGGCAATTAGGCAAGCCAGAGAAACAGAACCTGGAATGGAACTTTGAAAGAAGGTGAAAGTTACCTCTGACTCTATATATAGGGGAAAAAGAAAACTCTCCATTGAAAACATCCCCGATTTAGGTCCTAAGGATTCCAAATTTATATTAGCTATCACACGAGAAGAAACATAACCAATAATAAAAGTTAACAAACTGATTTCTACATCATTGTACTTCATGTCTTATAATTAGCAGATAAACACAAAATAAAGTGTAAAAGTTACTAAAAACAGAATAAAGATGAACATGAGCTGACTGTCTTTATTCCTTTGCCATCTGTGAACTGAGTTACATGTGGGAACTTGGGAAGGGACAAGGATATTCCAGGGTTATATTTTCTGGATATTTTTCTTCTGATTATTTAAATTGTGTAGCATCCCAATCAGCCATCCAGTTATTACAAAGATTTCGAGGCTCTTTGAGCCATTGTCAGATCCCTGTGGCCCAGGGAACCCTGACTGGCACTAAAGTCCACTTTACCACTAACAGCAAGTGCTACTACTCAGTCTCTGAGTGGTGATACTAGGAAGCTCACACCAGTGATACTAGGAAGGTCAACTCCCAATTTCTCTAAACATCTGCTGATGACAGCCTTTAGCTTTTCAAAGGAGCCAACAACCCTCTCCAGAGAACACCTTGCTGTTTTGAGGAATGAAGTGTCCTCTAGGCTTTCATAGTCAGTTAGGCACTTACTCAAGTGATAGGTTCTGAGATTGTACCTAAAACCATCCTAACATCCATTCTAACTCTCTTCCCTAGGCCATCTGGCCCCCTTTTTCAAGGCTATGTCAAAGAAGTTGGGGAATTTCTTCTCAATTTGCTATGGGTTATCAAAGCATACAGGCTTCAAAGAACCATCCTAAAAAACTATCAAGTGTCATTGACAAATTGATTGAATCTTGAGTTATGAGTGAGTGCCCTATATCAATAAACCATCTCTGACCCGTCTTTAGTATATTTTGCCTTCCCCAAAATACTTTCCAAGTCCACTCTCATGTGGGTTTCCTTGGCTCTGATGGCACATAGCAGCCAGGTACTTCTGTTTTGCAATGGGTAAACAACTTCTTCCTGGACAAGGCTGATATGATATTTCTTCTTCCAAGTTATTTCTTTTGGAGCAATTAGGAGTAGCAGGAAATATCTTAAGAAGAGTAAGAATCATCTTATGAGGCACCTGCTCATAAGCCATCAGGTGAGGGAAGCTGTTTCTCTGTCAGGGGAGAAAGCATTGCTCATGTCTTCTAAGATGGTTTAGGGCAAAACTCAGTAGTCAATGAGTACAGTACAACGATTGAAATTTCTTTTTGAGAGCCGAAAACAAACTTCTGCGCATGGGCCATGAAGTTTCAATCGCACTATAAGTGTGTGCCCGCACGTGGTATTTTGTGGAAAAGCCATACTCAAGGGGCCAAAGAGCCCCATGTGGCTCATGAGCCACAGTTTGCCAACCACTGGTTTAGGGAAATTTAGGAACTCAAGATTCTCAATATTACCTATCCCATTAACTCAACCTAGGTCTCAGCATTCTTGTCAGGCCCATGAGTTTGAAATAGGAGACCTTACAAAGCTGTGCGGTCTCCTTTGCAGCTCTGCCAACCTTAAAGCAGATCCTGGGCCTGGATTTCATCACAGTCAGCCCTGCAATGACCAGAGACACATCTCTTTCAAAGCTGCCATAGAGTATTGTGACAGATATAAACTACCATCTTTGTTGGAAAGCATAAATGTCAAATGATAATGTACATCTGAAACTTATATAATGCTGTAAACCAATGTTACCTCAATTAAATAAAAAGCTGCCGCATATGCCCTCTGGCTTTCAGAGCATGCCTGAAGTTGGCAATTAACTCCAGCCTAACTTTTTTGTTGCAGGTCAAAAGAAAGGAGGAGAGTAGTCACCCTACTCCACAATCGTCATTGCAATGAACATTTATATTCATCATTTATATTCATTGTAAACTGCAGCTACTAGATCTCCCAGTATCTTACCTTCCATCTAAGTCTTATCTCAATTTACTAGAGGTGAGAGTTTAAATAATTGTGGTGCTGTTTCATTCCAATTTACCACCCATTCACGAATGCATGCATACACACACACTGTGGTCACCACTGCTTTCAGACAGGTTAATAAGTCGGTTCCAAAAATCCACAGGGTATCCTTTCTACAACCATTCCTTTTAGCTCAGTTTCTCAGTTTCTCTAGGAAAGGACTCTGAGGCAAGCATTAAGTGACAATGCTTTCATTAGAATATGCAATCTTAAGGTTGGAGAAAGACAAGAAAGGAAATGAGGCAGGGAAGGGCAGAAAGCAAAACAAGGTGATGTGTTACTCTCCTGACCACTACATTGCCTAATCATGATGAAACACAATCAGTAGGCCACCAAATGCATCTGCTAAATGACATGGGACACCTCTAGACATGCTGTACAGGGACATATGCCTTGGAAGGAGCCATCAGAGAGAAACACGGAGATGGAATGCACTGCTTTATTTCTCCCACAGGACAAGCTGCTAAGGATTGTGATCAACAGTTCTCAGCCAGGTACAATTTTGTCCCCCTGGGTGACATATGAATAAAGATATTTTTTGTTGTCACAACCTGAGGAGCTACTGGCAAGTAGTGGGTAGAAGCCAAAGATAATGCTAAACATACTATAATGCACAGGAGAGTCTCCACAAAAAGAATCACTCCATCCCATCGTTAGTGTTACTGTTGACAAACCCTGTTCTAGGAGCCAGTGAGGCCAGGGGAGCAGGAGAGATGCATACAAGGTGCCTGACAAAGCAGCCCAACATAAAGACAACAAAAGACACAGAAGCTATTTCACAGGCGAGATAACACAAAAGAAGAACAAAATACAGAACCTCATTAGCAACCAGGGAACTCACATCCTCCTCATGGTGAGATAGCATTTCACACTCAATTGAGTGGCAAAAATTCAGATGTTGAGAACACCATGCACAGAGAGAATGGCCCTCAAGGGGAATTCCCACCTACTGCTGATTTGGAGTGTAAATTGCTACCCTGTCTTTGGGCAAGAGTTGAGCACATACTTATTTATGGTGGCTACTCATAGCGCTAACTATCTTGCAAGCTAGGAAAGTCCTCCTCAGATCTAGGCAAACTGGGATGACTGGTCACCTGTCTATCTCATATCCTAGCAACCCCTTCCTGTCTATGCAACCCTGGAAAACAGCTGCATGGGCACCGGGAAATATACAAATAAATGATCATAGTGTTTTCATAATACAGAAAATGGAAACAATAGAAATGTCTATTTACAGGAGAACAAATAAATTGTGATATAGTCACACAACAGGATATTATTCAGCTGTGAACATGAACCACAGCTACATGTAGCAACACAGGTGAACTTTAGACACATAAATGTTCAGTAAAATGAGCAAATGTGCAAACTATATGAATATGATATTATTTTAAAGCTCAAAAGGAAGCAAAAATTAATAACATATTCATGTTTGGCTCTTTTTTAAGCAAGGGACTGACACAAACTTAGGATAATGGTTACCTTTGGAGGGGATGTGGGGAAATGAAGTGAGGAGGCATCTGCACTCCTAAGAAGAATTAATAAACTAATCAATGACTAGGTTCCTAGAGAGTGTTCACCAGATTTTGTATCTTTGCTATCAGCTTTAACTTTTATTTACCTTTAGCTATGTTGCTTTTTGTTTATTTTACCTCTTTAAAAAATCCATCTTTATCTCACTTTAGAAATAGGGAACAAAGAATCACCAACATTTCCAACAACAGTGGCTATTTGGGCCCAGGCTCTCCATTCGTGGGACTTGCCAGCACTTATTTCTACTGTCAAGTTCCCATTTTGCCTCCAGGGAGCCGGAGATGCTAATGTCAGTCTGTTCAGCCTCACAATAAAATCTGCTGCACCTGGTGACCTGGGAGCGCACCATACTTCAAAAGCAGGGCCAGGAGAACAGTAAAAGTCACTTAGGAAAACTGTTCAATAAGGCTCATATTTAATTCACACAATTCAGTCTCAGAGTGAAAATAATCCATAAACTGAAAATTACCATTTCACATACACATCCTGATGGGATTGCATATGTGCACAGACCCGAGTAAAAACCTGCCCCATAAACTTGGTCTTGTGAGAGTTCAGTACCTTAGAATTTCAGTCTGGACCATAATGCAAAGATCCTTGATTGGTTCCCACAGAAACCCACTCACTGTGCTTAGCATGCTCACAGAAGGTGCCTCCCACTAAGAGATCCTATCACATAATCTGCACCTTTGCATTACCGTCCTGCACCACCAACACAGAGGCTGAAAATCCTTGCATTTAGACCCACTCTCCACCTCGAATTTTTCTCCAGGGTGTTTCCTTCCTCCCATCCTCTCCTCCATCTCTCCTCCATCTTTTCTTTTAGGAAATCCTACAAATTCTTTCATAAGAGAAAAATCTTAATCATATTGGTACAGTAATCTGTCCACCCACTATTCACTCATTTATCTTTCCATTTGCTTATCAGTTTTTCATATTATTCTGCCTGCAAGTTAACATTTATTTTCCTGAATTCTGGTGCATTTTATATATTTCTGTTCTCTCATGGCGTTTGACCCTTCTCTTTCCCTCACCACTACATGCCTTCATTGCCAAGTCACCTGACAGCATTATGGGACGTTATATTTCTATGTTTGAACATATGTTCTTTCTTGCCTTACATGGCTTCCTATTTTTTTGGGCTGGGGAACACCTATTTACCCCATGAACTTCAATCTGTATTTTTCTATTGTTGGTAGACTGTAACCTACATCTTCCTTTTCTTCCTCAATGCCCTTCCGAAATGTGCCTGAAGCCCCTGCTGGACTGTATATATCCCCACCTCCCTCAACCTGGCATAGAGTGAATACTCAAAAAGTAAGAATTAAATGATAAAATGCACATAAGCATTTAGTATAGCACATGGCTTACAGTTACTCAATAAATGAAAGCTCTAGTAACATGACCTTGATTATCAGCATTGTTGTTGTATCACTTCTTATAGCAGAAACTATAGGTGCTCCACCCAGATGCCCTTGAAAATTTATAATTTCTGTGCATGCTGACCTGATGGTGGCTTCCAATGGCAAACACCCAGGACTCCTTGCCTAAGGGCGTCCTCTGGTTGCTGGAGTCCCCTTGGTCTACATATACACTGAGTGGCCAGATTATAATGATCTCTGAATGCCTAAAAATCTGGCCACTCAAAATATATATCCATGAATTTGTGCATGGGTGGGGTCCAGCCAGCCTGGCCAAGGGGAAGGGACATGGGCGATTGGCTGGCCTGCCTGCTGGTTGAACGCCTGGTCGAGGGGACAATTTGCATATTAGCCTTTTATTATATAGGATATACACTGAGTGGCCAGATTATTATGCGTTCAGAGATCATAATTCAGAGATCACTGTATGGTAGATCACAAATACCTGGGAGTTAACATCATCCACTTTCTCCCAAGGGAGCAGCCCTCATCCAAGTCAGATGGGAGAAGGTAGCTACAAACCCGTTTCCTTGTCTTTAGTTAGGATAAATCCAAGTTATTCTATTCTGTATCCCAGAATTGCCCGATGAGATCATGCTCCTCTTGGTTACAGCAGTGACAATGCACCTTTTCTATCCCTTCTCTTTTCCCATCTCACATCCCCACTTCCTACAAAAGCATACTGGCATCACCTTCCAAATAATATTCACATTTTTTTTGTCTTACCATCTGATTGTAGGGAATCCAACCTAAGACACTACCACTCTTTCTGTTTTATTTTATCCTTATTGCTCCAGAATCAAATTACTTCTTCCTAGCCTTTTAATGATCTCCCCAGATAATCAAAACGTTGTATCAAACCTAGTATATGACAAGACCAATCACAGAATATGGTATAACATTTTTAGGTCTTCTCAGATGAATTCACATGGTTCAATTCTCTGAATATGTGAAGACAGGCTTAAATTGCAGTTGATCTTGGGTACTTAAAGGGCACCTGGAACCATGGCATTGATTCTTGACCAAGATAGAAGTGTACGGCACCAGCTAATCATTTACAATATGCTGTTAAAAGTCCCAAAATCCCCCAAGGTATCCTGTACCAACTTGTCTACACTGTTTATTGAAACTGTATGGATTGATGGTTTACACCTGTTTACCTATTCACAAAGCCTGCTTTTAGATACTGGAGCTGTGAGATATAAAATGCCTCTCAGTAAGGTTGAGCCTTGGCTCCCCTGAGATGAAGGTGTCACACATGTATTTTGGTGGTTCGTGACCAGAAAATGAAGTGCATCCTGTGTGATGGAGAAAGGACCCGGGGAGCTGTACCAGCAAGCCTCAGTCCTCTCTGATGTTTGCTGGGCTTGCTTTTTCCTGCTGTACCTTATCCTTTATCTTTTGCCTTCATCACAGCTTTACATGTTTTTCAATTGCCTGACACTGTAGAATTGCTGCACTGAGGCTGGTTTCTGACAACCAAAGCCTTTTTATAGGGTCTAGGGTAAAGGGAAGGAGGGTGACTATAGCACCCCAATTTAGAGCTATTTCAGAAAGTTGTGAGTCCCGGAAAGCAAGGCTCTGTACTTTGCTGAGCTCTTAAAATGTTGTTTAGTTGAGTTATCATAAAAATTCTTCTGAACAAAGACATTGTGGTTGTTTTAAGCTTCAACAATAATTGGAGCTGATTAAAATCTTGGTGCTACCTGCTAAGGTCATCACCTAATTCCTTATCCTCTCATCCCTCCTCTTGTACAGTGGGCACATACTCTAGCATAGGAAGCCCTCACTGTGGAGGGTATTAGTTTCACTGGACAACGTTGTTTAAATCCACATATTCTTGTCTTTTTAAAACACCAATTTTAAGTAGTATTTTAATTTTTCCCTCAATGTCCCACCTAGGAATAATCCAGTATAAAAGTTTCAGACTTGAAGTCTAAACCTCTAGTCCTTAAAATACTTACTCACAGGTTTCTTATCAGGAAGAACACCCTTCACACTGCCTACCTCTCCTCTTCTGGGTAACAATGTTCTCAAAGTGAGAAGCCAGGAAAGAAGGAGGAGAGGAGTTGCAAAAGCTTCTGGAAGGCTCCAGTTGCCAAGTTCATTAAGATAACTTGAGTAGAACATGAGGTTTCAGGGAATAGTTTTATTCATTTTCACAATTTGACATCAACCCCCTCTAAGTTTCAAAAGTAAGGCCACAAGCATATAGAGAACACCATAAGCTGTTCTTTGAAACAGCAAAGTAAATTACCATTTGAGTATTGAATATTGAAACACAAATGAACAGCATCCACATGATAAAAATTAGAATTATGTTGGGGATTCATAAAAAGCATTGGCAGTTATCTAGTTGAACCTAGCTGAAGTAGATGCAAAATATATTTGAAATCCATCTATCCCCAATGCCATGTCCCTAAGTCAACTCCATTATCGCATTCATTAGGTGACAGCTAATGAAAGACTCTCCAAGGGTTCTGTCTCCCTTGAAGTACAATGATCTTCACACCTCAAGGGCTCACCAATGTCATCTCCTACCTCATGCTTCTGCAAATCTCATCTGAAAGCAATACAGGTCTGCTTTTTGAGCCTTGAACATATCTATCCAGATCCTGGCTCATGGCATACAAAGTGTCTGATCTTCACACCGTGACTCAGCTGGCTCTTCTTCATTATTCAACTCTCAGCTCAAAATTTTCTGAGCGGCCTTCTCTGATGCCTGAGCTAAAGTAGCCCCAATAACCCACTACCTCATTATCTGTTCACCATGTTCATAAACTTTATTAATGTGTGCATGGATTTCCAGTTTTTTGGCATTTATTTACTTACTCTTCTTCTTCCTCTAGACTGCCAGCTACTTCAAGACCACACCCTTGCCTTTTTTTTTTTAATTCACTATCATATTCCTACAGCATAGAACAATTTGTAGGCACATAGCAGTCACCCAATAAATATTTGTTGAATAAATAAATACACTTTTCTGATTTTTTGCTATTGCATATTTTTCTTTTATTATTGAGATATAATTGATATATAACATCATATTTGTTTCAGATGTATGACATAATGAGTTGATATTTGCATATATTGCGATGTAATCACAATAAGACTAGTTAACATCCCACACATAGTTACAACTCTCTTTTTTTTCTTGTGATAACAACTTTTTAAGATACACTCTCTTAGCGACCTCCAAATACACAGCATGGTATTATTAACTACTAGAGGCCCAGTGCACAAAATGTGTGCACGGGGGAGAAGGGGTGTCCCTTAGCCTGGTCTGTACCCTCTCTCCCAGGATTGGGCCTAAATTGGCAATCAGATATCCCTCTCACAATCCAGGACCACTGGTTCATAACAACTCGCCTGCCTGCCTGATCACCTCTAACCACCTCTGCCTCAGCCCCACCTCAGTGGCTTCAATAGGAAGGACATCGGAATGACTTCTGGATGGTCATTCTGCTGTCCGGTCTAATTAGCATATTATGTTTTCATTATTATAGATGGTCACCATGCTGTACATTACATGCCAAGAAATACTCTCTTTATAACTGAAGTTTGTAACTTTTTAAAAAATATATTTTATTGAATTTTTACAGAGAGGAAGAGAGAGGGATAGAGAGTTAGAAACATTGATGAGAGAGAGACATCAATCAGCTGCCTCTTGCACACGCCCCACTGGGGATGTGTTCGCAACCAAGGTACATGCTCTTGACTGGAATTGAACCCAGGACCTTTCAGTCTGCAGGCTGACGCTCTATCCACTGAGCCAAACCAGTTTCGGCTAAAGTTTGTAACTTTTGATCCCCTTTACTCATTTGACCCACCCCTTATACCCTCCCCTGCCTCTGGCATCCATCAATCTGTTCTCTGTTATCTATGAGATAACATAGATAAAACTTCCGTTTTTAAAAATGTTACTTTTTCTAGATTCCACATTTAAGTGAGATCATATGGTATTTGTGTTTCTCAGTCTGACTTATTTTACTTAGCATAATGCTCTCCATGTCATAAACAGACAAATTTCTTTCTTTTTTGCGATCAAATAATATTCCATTGGGGTACATATGCCAACTTTAAAATAAAATTGTAAAAGGCAAAACCATAGCATAGTTTATTTCCCTACCTTTTTATGGTGGCTGTGGATGAATCAGACTCCGGAGGAGTGTGGCTATGATTTCTGTTGTGCAACACCTCGGTGGAGCTCTTCAGCGTTCTTCATTTTTCCCCCGTGTCCATTTTGGCAAGAGGTGGAACATTTCGCCACAGCGTATTTCTGTAACAACGTGGTACCTCTGTGAGTCAGAACCCCGCCAACATTATGCTCAGTTTAAAAATAAACATGTGACCTCATTCACTTCACATTCTCCTGCACGCTGTCCATCCTTTCCAAAGTTGTCTCTATCGTTTCCTCTGCCGGACAGCTATGCTCTGTATTTCATTACCTGACCACAGCCAGGCAGTGTGAGACTCCCCTCAGCACCTTGCCCGCATCTTTCTCTAGTTATCCCACAGCGAGCCCATGTCTCCAACATGGGGAGCCCAGTGAGGATGCAAACTATGTCCGTGATCCTTGAATCTCTGGGGCCTAGCCCACTGACTTGCAATCACACATGCTTAATACAGTCACACCCCATTGTCTTCAGTAGCTATGTTCTATGAAGTGGCCACAAACACTGAGCCATTCCTCTTAAGTAAAGTGGAATTAGGTTTCTGCTTGTCTCTAGCCCCCAAATTTCCATCAATGGACCAATGTATAACCTGGGTTTGTGGTTTTATGTGTGTTTCTTTTGAAAGACACTTTATTTAATATATTGTTGATTCATTAACATTCGACTCACAGCTAACAGCACTATACGCATGCCAGAATAAAGCTTATCTAAGACATGTATTCTCCCTGTGAGGCACACCACAACCTCCATGCAGTTAGAACACTAGGCAGCCCTTCAGCACTAGGCTGGGGAGCCATTTCTAACAGCAGAATCACCAACAAAAGGCACAGGCATGCAAATAACCTGAGAAGGTGAATTGGCAAATAAAAATCCACCTACAAAAATATAAATATAATATGGTAATTAGACCAGATCTCCTTCCAGATGACCTTCCGGATGAAGCTAGGGCTGCAAGGGAAGCCTGGGTCCCGGGTGTCAGAGGGAAGCCTGTGCTGGCAGCTGGGGGAAGGAAGGCCTACTCTTGCGTGGATTCATGCACCAGGCCTCTAGTATATAGTAACGATAGACTGTATGGACATTGGCTGAATCAAAGTTACATCTCGATCTGTAAGTTCCCAACTTTGCTTCTAGCTCAGCACAGCACTGCTATTTAAATGAGTAAATGACAATTACTATGGATAGGGTAGAAAGAGACTAAATCCAGATTTGATGGGTTTATGGAAGATCCAAGAAGTGAAAGCACTTATTCTTTCCTAACCAATTAAAAGGACGCATTCCAGATCCTAGTTCTTTTCTTCTTGCTGATATTAATCATTGCTCATCCAATTTTCAGACAAGTGCATAGAAACTTTCCCAAAAATAATTACAGGTTTATAGTCCACCTCTTCACTATGGAAAAACTCACACTGCTCCCTGGAGACAGCTCCATTTTTCTCCTTGGATAATAATAAGAAATACCTGCTTTTATTTTATTATATGCATCAGTTAACTGCAGGCACAATGGACACACTTAGCAGACTGGCATTTTCTGTAAAAATGCCAGTGCTCTGTGACATAAAAAATGAAGGCTTTACACTTTAAGTATCTACTTTCTAGTGCATTTAAAAATATTTAAGGGTGCCAAAGGAATTCTAATTTTAAAGCAGATTTATGTTTTAAAGCATTTGCAAAGATTTTCCCATTAAGTTTACTTCTCGGTATTACAAAGTGGTTATATTTAACCTCAATTTATTTGTAGTTCATGGAAAGTAGCTTGTTGGTAAAATCATCTTCTTAAAAGCCTGCCCTATGTGTCAAACTACCATTGCTAATATCAGTAGGACTTGCTTAAACATTGTGTGTAAGTAACAAGAAGTTTTAGGAGGGTGGTTCTGAAAGCTCAGTCTCATGCACTTATAATTTAGCTCAAAGCGGGTTGCCAGATGGGGGGGATAGATGAAAAAGGTGAAGGCATTAAGAAATACAAATTTTCAGTTACAAAATAGTTACTGGGATGTAAAGTACAGAATGGGCACTACAGTCAGTAACATTTTAATAACTATGTATGGTGTCGGGGGGGTACAAGATGTATTGGAGGCATCACTTTGTAAGTTATAAATGTCTAGCCACTATCCGGTATACCTGAAACTAATATAATATTCAATGTCAACTATAATTGAAAACAAAATACAAATTTATTTAAAATCAGCTAAAATATAGATGTAATTTTCTTTTAAAGTCCTGTGATATTCTCTTCATATATTTCAGAATATCATAAGAGAAGTCACCTTGTCAGGAAATACAATTTCAGGACTGATGTAACCATATGGGTCTACTGCATAACAATAACGTAATTTAATACATTTTACAAAAATAGTACCTTGACCCAGAAAAACAAAATGAAATTAATGCATCTTATTTTTATATCTCATTAATAACACTATCATTACACTTTATATATAATTAACCAATATTTGTTTTGAGCTTATTTTGTAAAAATTAGCATTACTTTTAATTTTCTATTTATTCTCTAAATAACCAAATTAACAATAAATCAAATGCCATCAACTTACTTTAATATGTATCTAGATCATCATTAAAACTTTCCTGTCAGATTTCTTTCTCTTTAAACATTGCACTAAGAAACCATTATCTACATATCTCTGACAGAGCCGCATTGACACTACTGACTTAAAATATAGCAATCTGAGTGTTCAGGAGGCTGTGTTCAGAAAATAGCTATACCATTCTTAAGCTATTAATAAAGTACATCTTAATATGAGGTGCAAATGCCAATTGAATTTCATATGTAATGTTAACAATATTTAATATTTCTAACCTTTATGAAAAAGGGGTTAGATTTAGAATTGACAGATGTGGCTCCAACTTATACTAGCTGTGTGGCTTGGGACAATTCATCTGCAAACTGGAGAGGCACAGCATTTAAGATAAAGTGAAAATGGCCTATGCAACAATCCTGGCCAGTAACGAATAGTATAAAATGTTGGCTCTTGTTTTTAGTAATTACAAACCCAACCCATGCAGCATGTTAGATTTTAACTGAATTTAACCCTTAAAACCTAAAAGCATGACCTGTCACCTATGCATAATTTGAAAAAGTTATACTTTACCCACATTTTGACTTACCAGCAAAATAAGCACCTCATTAGTTGTGATGTGTGTGTTATAAGAACAGAGATATGCCTATCAAAGAAACACAACTAACTACTTTATACATAAGTATCTGCCACTTTGCACATTTTCCCCCACAGATTCTCTGATAAACCAACCCCTCAATATTGGGCACCTTGATCATCAGATCAAACAGAAAAACAAGGACTTCATTAAAATGGCGCTTGACTCTGAGAAATGCATATATTATTGGGCTCATTGGCAAATTACTAAAAAAATCTAAGATTCTATTAAGTAGGAGAGAAAAGAGAGTTACCATCAACCATAAAGTACAAATAGTTTAGACCAATGGTTCCCAACCTTTTCTGGTCATGCCCCAACTAAGCATCTCTAAAATCCTGATGCCCCCCTCCCCACCCCCATCCCTTGACATATAATTCTTATTATTCAAAAAGTGAACTCTATTCATGTGGAGAAAGCCTAAAGGCCATTAACTTGGTCTAAACAAGCTTTCAAAGAACATGGCATCCATGAAAGAGAGAAATAAAATAACAAAAGGACAACTGGAGCACTGAGGAAGAAATTGTTAAAAATAATAATAATATGAAGTGATATGAAAAAATAGCAATAAAGTTCCAAAACATATAATAGAGAACTGAAATGCATAAATATGTCACAATATGTATTTATATACTGTATACAAGGCCCCTCCAACCATATGAAATGCATAAAATTCACTGTTAATAACTCATTCTCAAATTTCCTCCTTTAAAAATCAAATTGCCCCCCTGTGAGGCATGTTCCCCACATTGAGAACCACTGGTTTAGGGCCTATACACCTTCCCCTGCCCACACACTCACACATTCAAAGATGGATATCTGATACAGATACATTTTAAGGTGTTATAGACCCAGGATGAAATGGGGCCCATCAGTCATGCAATCTTAAAATGTCTGTTGCATTATTCATCCTTTTATCCACTTCCCTTTGTACCCAGAGATGCAAATTTGTGAATGGTAGGTTTGACATGTGGTCTACACTATTATGTTAGAAAAACAGGACTCTCTCTCTCTCTCTCTCTCTCTCTCTCTCTCTCTCTCTCTCTCTTTCTCTCTCTCTCTCTCTCTCTCCCTCCTTCCCTCCCTCCCTCAAAGAGAACAGGCTCTGTCCTTGGCCTTATTAATATTGAGTTCTGGCCAAATGAACTACAGACGGGTATAAAATCATGAAAGACATGAAAGATGCTAAACTGTCTAGTCAAAGTCTTCCAACAACCCTGAAACAAAGGGAGTAAGAAGAAGAAGAAAAAATGAGTTTTATGGAGAAGACCTAATACACAATTTAGCTTTTAACCTTTTTATTATTCTTACTAAAATGGAATCTTTCAAAAAGAAATTAATCTGGACCATTCTTCTTGAAAATACTACTTCAGCGCTGTGCCAGCTTCATAATAGCTTTCTCTCTGTGAATACTTTATAATGTGGAAAATTCTAGACCCTCAGCCAGAGGCTGTGCTCCCCTTCTAATAGGTAAACCCTAGATACACAAAGGGTTTCATTACCAGGTTTGACAGAGTAAAAGCCAAGCAGAGAACAAGCTGTCAGAGACAGTTTAATACAAACCTCCTCGGAGGAATTGGAAACAACATCACATTTGTTTCCTGCTACTTGCCTGCCCCTCTGTGATCTTTGTCTCTCTCTAATAAAATATTTACAGCCAGAGCTCAGCATCCCTTCCTCTGGCCTCGTGGTTGGAATAAGGCACGTTCTGCTTCCATAGGAGAAAACAACATCACAGAAACACTAAAAATTTGAATAAATAACTTTGGGGAAATAGAAAATCTAATCCACTCAAAATGGATCCATTCAGAGCAAGACTACTGTAACACATGGGATTTCATTTTGCAGTAATTATTTATGTACTTGACTACAGTGAATTCTCTCTAGGGAGTCTTCTTAGGAACCTATAGAACTTGCTGTCTGTGGATTTCCTCACATATGGGTTGAGAACTATTTTGTTTTCCTTTTCAAATAATAATGAAACTTGATTTTTAAAAACCATCTCACTTCTTCCTACATGAAAATACCCTGTTTAGAGATCATGCCTCTATGAGACATTCCCCTGGAGACAATGAAAGAATTTAGCCTTTTGGGATGGTAAACTGAAGGTAATGCTCTTACATTAATGTTCTTTTCATCCGGAAGAGCAGTTTGTAAAGTATGCGCTTACATTTTAGGAGTAACTGTTCCTTGTATTGAAAAACCAAGTGAGCAATTAAGTGTGGATATACTGGTTTTCTGGTTGAATAGAAAAGGCACTTACAATTTTTATTTGCTAGCTGCCTCAGGTTCTAACTCCATTGATGTGCACTTGCTTTTTAAAGTTGATTGACTAAACCATTCTGTATCTGAGCTTCCTCATTCTGAACCCAAGGTAACAACAGCATGTACTCACATAATAGTGCATACCCACCCAATATTTAAAGGATTGAGTGAGATGATGTGTGTATGAGAACTTCAGGTACTCTGAATCATGACACAACTTAGGTTCAGAAAAGTTATTTGAATTCCTAAGTGTTTGAGTTATACAGAAATTAACTTAATCTGATACAGAAACCAGTAAAAGATAACTGCTCTAAACCTGGTGATGATATCTCTGGAACATGAAGCATCTCTAATCTCCACTTCAATGAATCTGTACCTGTCTATGCTGATCCTGCTGAGCTTAGATTTCCAAAGACAGAGGGCAAGATAAAGGAATGGAAGGGAGTCAGGGGAAGAGAAAAAGACAGAGAGAGAGAGGAGAGGCTACCATGGAGTCCATTCTTATAATCACTCCCCTATTTAAAGCAAATATTCCTAAGTGGGGGTCTGAACATCAAGTCCATAGGCTCATGTAGATAAAAATTAGTAACAGAACCTGAATTATAAACAAATGAATGAAATACAAAACCTAGGTTCCCTAACCTGTACAGGCCTCTTTCAAGAAAAAAACAGCCTGATTGACTTAAAAAAATAATTCATAGCTTTAAAGTTTATTAAAGTTTTTGGTCCTGGGGTATGATCTTTTAAAGGATAATTTACAAATTTGAGAATCTTCTCTCAAGTGTAAGATCTCAGGGTCTCTTTGAACTGCCAACACTAAGCTACTGATTTGTCATTAATGCCTTCATTGACTTTGCTTCTGATACTTTTCCTGCAACTTAATGAACAGAGATAAATGTATCATGAAGCCACTCAGGTGTTCATGGGCATCAATGCCGGGTGGGACCTTACAAAATGTTCACATGGATATATATTTTTGAAATATGGGAAAATGTGAGATATTTTAACAACAACTGGTTAAGACAGCTGTATCTTTACATTCCAACTTCCTACATCACACTTCTCTAGGTGTTGCGTGGAGTTGGGATGGTTATAGCTATTCTGGGGCTCTAGCTGAAAAGGAAACTCAAGTTGGGGGTGCTTCTGGGTCTGTAATAGTGAGACATATTTATGTGTTGTGAAGTCTATTTCCATTACAATTCAGTTTTGCTAGTCATCCCAATGTAGCAATAGCTTCCAGGTGTTCTCCAACTCCCCTTCCCCATGTCTCTGCTGATCCAGCCTCATGCACAAGGACTTCTATACCCTGCAGTTTCAGGTACAATGTGTATGGCAGAAGTCAGACTTTTATAAAGCCTCTTAAGCCTTGCAACATGGGCATATCAACATGTTAAATATCCTAAACTGTAGTTGCAAAGATTCACAAAAAGTTTGTTTACAAAGTCAACAAGGTTTGAACATAGCATTTTAAATGTATTATTAAAACAAGGAGCCCTCGCTGGTTTGGTTCAGTGGATAGAGCATCAGCCTACAGACTGAAAGGTCCCAGGTTCAATTCCGACCAATGACACATGCCCAGGTTGCAGGCTCGATCCCTACTGTGGGGTGTGCAGGAGGCAGCTGACCAAGGATTCTCTCTCATCATTGATGTTTCTATCTCTCTCTCCCTTTCTGAAATCAATAAAAATGTATTTTTAAAAAACAAGAAGAAATTAAACTTCCTTGCTTTGATTAAGAAATAGAAACTTTTAATGTCATCTTTATTTATTAAAGAATGGGGGAAATTTTGAGATCAAAGGTAGTGGTGGAGTAAATGGAAGCTACACTCATCTCCCATAACAATACAGGAATTACCTCTAAAATACACAACAATCAATCTGAATAACCAACTGACTACTACATGAAGACAAGGCTTATAATCAAGGACTTACAGAGAAAACCAAATCAAGACTGATAGGAAGTGCAGAGACGCAACAAGGGCTGGCCCTGCACCCACAGGAGGCGGTTGAAATTCTGAAGGCCTATCTCTGCTGCAGAGGTTCCCCCTGAGGAGCATGGGGTCTCCCCAGTTCAGAGTACCAGAGTTAGAAAGAGGTGTCCACATAACATCTGGCTGTGAGATCAGTGGGAATTCTGTCCTTCGGGGAGAGATGAGAATTAGCTAGAGACACAAGCACCCTCTTAAAAGGCCAGCACACAAAATCTTATTCACAGCCACTCACCTTGGGCTCTGGCAGAGGAAGAGCAGAGTGGACTAGAGTCGTTTGAAAAGATAAGAGAGTTTGTGGTGCTGTAGAGAGAGCTGAAGGGTCTGCCCCCAGATCCCTCTGCTGAGTCCCTCTCCCACATCACAGACACCATCTTTCTTGGGTAGAGCCTGGGGGACTGCATTAGCCCCACCCTCTGGTCTCCCTATCATCCTATCCTGTGAAGCTCACACAGTTGTTGAGGACTGAGCTGTCTGAAGTAGAAAGCAGAGGTCCAAGCAGACTCAGGTGTGTCAGTAACTGACTTATATGGCTGTGGGGTGGGCCAGTCACCTCACTTTCCTATAAAACTGAGATCCTCTAATCCCACATTCCAGTCTCCAAGAAGCCTCATCCTCCCAACTGCTGGTGGCCCCTCCCTGTGGAGAAATTCTGGGCAGAATCTGGGACAGACTGATTTGTGTGGCTCTGGAGCAGGGACCACTCATCCCACCCTCCGCAAGCCTGATCAATGTCTCCGCCGTACAGGAGATCCACTCCTGGTGTACCATCCTACTGAGCTCTTGGCTCCCCCACAGAATCTGGGACAGACTGAGTTGTGTGGCTCTAGGATGGGGCCATTTTTCCCTTGCACACCAGCCTGGTGCAGATCCCTCCTTTCCTAGGGTCAAATCTTGGTCTGTTTGGGTCAGATAAACTCTTCTGGCCTCACCCTGATAACTGCCTGAGACCCCACACCATCAACCCCAATGGGGGCACCTGATGGATGTCAACTAGACTTGGTATTCCTGGGGACTTTTGCTGAGTGGCCTCAGACCCAGCACTGCCACCGAGTTGGAACCTGTATCAATCTCTTGAAAACCACCCCCACTACCTAGTGACTCACTGAAAAACCCTTATGCAACTCGAGTACTAGCAGAGGCTCTTTCAGGGACTGAGTGTAACAGACAGCTGGCAGGCAAAGCAGGATCTCAGGGTCCCTTGAGCCTTTTGCTGGCCCGATCCCAAGCTTGGTGATGGCAGAAGCTAGCCTTGGTGTGCAACGTGGTCCTTCCATAAATTCTTTAGAGGATGTAAATATCCTGATCCCCACTGGTTTTAGCAACCTTTAGTGGATTATGCCTGCAACAATTATTATGGTGGCATTTGTCTAATGATGTTTTTTTTTTCTCTCATTCTTTCATTGGAATTTATTTAATTCCATGTATTTAACTGGAATTCTTCCAAGTACTTGGGGATATTTATTTTATTCTAGGGATTGCAATCCAAAACTGATTACGTATTTTGTTGCTCAACTTGCCTCAGTTTTGGCCACTGGGAACTCCTTCAGATAGGTTCATGTTTCCTTTAGACATGCTCTTGTTCTTTTTGTGAATGCTATCTTACTTTCTGGCAACATAAATATTCTGGGCAATTCATATTTTCCCTGTCCCAGCCACAGAATCAACTATGCCTCCAAGGAACCCTGGTTCCTTTCACAGGTGAATGGGATTTAGAAATCTCAATCTGGGAACTAGGTATGCTCTTTGCTACTGGGATGTCATTGATTTTAGGTTTGTTTAGCAGTCAGAGTTAGGAAACAGGCCTAAAATCAATGACAGCCCAGGAGCAAAGAGCATACCTAGCTCCCAGATATGTAAGTATACTATCTCATGCATATACAGCTGTATTTGTGCATTATTTCAATTTAATCATGAGAAACTATCAGACAAATAAAAATTCAAGGATATTCTACAAAATAACTGATTAATACACCCCAAAGCATCAAATTCAGGAAAGATCAGAAAAGAATGAGTAACTGTCTTAGACTGAAGGGGACTATGGGGACATGACAATTAAATGAAATTTGGGATGTTGGATTAAACAGGAAAAAAAAAAACTAATGTGAAAATTGATAAAAACCAAATAAGGCCCTTAACTCAGTTTATATTAGGAGTTGGCAAATTACATCTCATGGTTCATATATGGTCTGTTGCCTATTTTTGTATATAAAGCTTATTGAAACATTGATACTCTCCTTTGTTTATATGTTGTCTGTGACTGTTTTTGTGCTTCAATGGTAGATTTAAGTAGTAGTGGCAGTCACCTAAAATAGTTACTATCTGGCCCTTTACAGGAAAAGCTTGCCAACTCCTGATTTATAGTCTTATACATTGTTTAATTCCTGTTTTTGATCATCTTAGTATGGTTATGTAAAATGCTAACATTAGGAATTAAGAGTGTTTTCTGAAACACTAGGGATGAAGAATACTATTTTTGAAAATTCTCTTTAGGTCTAAAGTTATTTCAAAATAAATATTAAATATATTGTAGCATTATTTACAATAGCTAAGATCTGAAAGCAGCCCAAGTGCCCATCGATAGATGAGTGGATAAAAAGAAGGTGATACATTTACACCATGGAATACTATGCAGTAGTAAAAAAAAAAAAAAAAAAAAAAAAAAAGTATTTTACCCCTTGAGGTAGTATGGAGGGACCTAGAGAGTATTATGCTAAGCAGAATAAGCCAGTGAGAGAAACACAAGTATCATATGATCTCACTTTTATGTGGGATATAATGCACAAAATAAACTGGTGAACAAAACTATGCAACAGACTGAAGAATCTCAGAGAGAATGGCAGGGGGGCAATAAGAGATTAACCAAAGAATTTATATGCATACTAGAGGCTCAGTGCACAAATCTGTGCACAGGTGGGATCCCTTTACCTGGCCAGTGATCAGGCCGGCCAGGGGAGTGAATGTGGGAGGTTGGCCAAACATGGGAAGTTGGCTGTGGTAGTTCACTGACCACCAGGGGGTAGCTCCTATGTTGAACATCTGCCCCCTGGTGGTCAGTGCATAGCAATTGGTTGCAAAGGTTGTTTAAGCTTTTATATACATAGACTAGAGGTCTGGTGCATGAAATTCGTGCACTGGTGGGGGGTGTCCCTCAGCCAAGCCTGCCCCCTCTCACAGACTGAGAGCCCTTAGGAAATGTCCTACTGACTGGAAGCAGGCCTAAGCCGCAGTTTGGCCTTCCTCTGTGGGAAGTGACTGGTCTGATCAGGGGAAGGCACCAGCCCTATCACCCTGCTCCTTCTGCCACTGTCACAGCTGCCAAGGTGTTCTCATTAACACGGACTCCAGTCCCTTCACCATGAAAAAATGACAACTTTCTTTAGGCACTTTCAAGATGTGTCTTTCATAGGATATGATATTTCTTTCTTTCTTTATTATACTCACCTGAGGATATGTTTCCATTGATTTTTAGAGAGCTTGGAAGAGAGAGGGAAAGACAGAGAGAAACATCAACGTGAGAGGGACACTTTGATTGGTTGCCTCCTGCATGAGACCTGACCTGAGCCCTGGCCAGGGAGAAGCCTGCAACCTAGGTACATGACCTTGATCAGAATCGAACCCAGACCCTGAGATCGGCAGGCCGAGGCATTATCCACTGAGTCAAACGAGCTAGGGCAGGATATGACATTTCTTAGCCCCTCCAGCAGCAGATGTTAGTTTTTCCTCCAGGAGTATGGTGGGAAAACCCTAGATCACCTTCTTGCATTCTTATTACTCAAGTTACCAAGAACACAGTGAAATGCAGCTTACAAGGAGCTTAGCCAATGAGCCTTCAGAAAAGGTGTTTCCGGCCTAACCGATTTGGCTCAGTGAATAGAGCATCAGCCTGCAGACTGAAGGGTCGCAGGTTTGATTTCAGTCAAGAGCATGTGTCTTGGTTGTGGGCACATCCCCAGTAGGAAGTGTGCAGGAGGCAGCTGATTGATGTTTCTCTCTCATCAATGTTTCTAATTCTCCCTTCCTCTTCCTTCCTCTCTGTGAAAACTCAATAAAATATATTTTTTAAAAAGAAAAGAAAAGAAAAGAAAAGGTATTTCCTCTGCAGCTCATGCACAGAGGACCCCCTGCAGGGTTTCTGGGCTGGGAGCATGCTTCAAGACACATTGCTGGGGGGCTGCTGGGAGCATGCCCCTAGCCCAGTGGCCCCACTTTCTGTCTTCTGGGTGGGTGAATGTGTGGGGGGGAGCCCCAAGCTGCTCAGGGGCGTCTCGGAGCATGCCCAGGCCCAGCAGCCCAGCGTTCTGTCTGCAGCCCTTCCTCCCTCTGAGGCCTGGGAATGGGACGCTGGCATTGTCACCGTAGTGACGACATCAGCGTCCTGCCCTGGCCATATGGGCGCTGCCATCTTTGTATCGGAGTGATGGTTAATTTGCATATTACTCTTTTATTAGATAGGATATGCATAACTCATGGACACAGACAATAGTGTGATGAAGGCCTGGGAAGGGGGTAGAGCAGGTCAATGGTGGGAGGAGAGAAATCTGTAATACTTTCAACAATAAAGATAGGTTAACAATTAATTAATTAATATTAAAAATAAATTTTAAAACTGTTTGAATTAGGTACTAACATATAAAATACAGGAGGTTTCATATAACATTTCTGTATTTATATAGTTTTTTTGAAAAGTCAGTATGTTTGATAACACTGTCCAATAATTAAAGTAAAATAGAAGTTGGGTCCTATAGTTAGTATGTCTGATTCACCATTGGATTCCAGAGCATTAGAGCTCTGACTTTGTTTGGGCACAAGATTTCAGATATGAGGCTAGACTTCCTATTCTCTCATTGCCAGGAGTGGTTGGTAATGTATAAGCATAAGTATTTCAGTCAGATTTTAAAGAAAGCTCATTAGATAGGTCAGAGCAGGGGTAGGCAAACTTTTTGACTCGAGGGCCACAATGGGTTCTTAAACTGGACCGGAGGGCCGGAACAAAAGCAACCTGACCATGCTGGCACTCTCATCTTGGGCTGCTGGTGAAGGAGCGGAGGGGAGAGAGCATGAGAACCTCCACTCTTTCGGCTCCGAGGGCCAGATAGAATAGTCCAATGGGCCGCTGGCCCACGGGCCGTAGTTTGCCCATGGCTGGGTCAGAGGGTAGACATGACCCCTCTCTGACCTTCTCCCTTTCTAATGCTTCTTGCCTGAAAATTCAAGGTGATGGCTGTAGTTACAGCAGTCATCTTAGACCCTGAGGCAAGAAAGAAGTTATGCATACATCCTTTCTTCAAGTAAAGGCCAAAGTAGAAGAAAATTGTGGTAGATTTTCTTTTGCCTGGTTTTCTAAAATACCTTTTTATTGATTCAGTTTGTAATATCAATATGTGGCTACTGTTTTCCAACCCATTTCATCTGAGCTGGCCTTAGGATTTGACTTGGCCAAGAGAATGTGGCCAAGTGACAGAGAATCAGTTCTGAACCTAGACCTCAACTTGCCCTGAGGGTTTACTCTCTCAAAAACCTTTCCCTGATACAAGCAATATTTCAAGCTAGAGAATGATGTAACACCAGGCAAGACCGGCTTATCTGTAGACCTGAGTAATACTATACTCTTCTTATTTATGACGCTAGAGTGATCTGTTATGTGGTATATAAATCCTGCATCTCTGATGGCCATCTCTGAGTCACCATTGTGGTCTAAGACTTTCTGCCTAAAGTCATCTTTTATAAGAAAGAAAAAAGTCATCTTCCTAAAACATTCTTACTTTTAGTCTGTCTTACTTGCTTCAAAACAGGATTCTTAAATGACATATAAAATACAGGAGGTTTCATATAACATTTCTTTATTTGTGAAGTTTTTTGAAAAGTCAGGATTCTTGATAACACTGTCTAATAATTAAGGTAAAATTGAAGTTGGGTCCTGTGGTTAGTATGTCTGATACTGCGCTGATTACTTTTCCATAATCCCAACTCATTATGTGGCACCCACTTATGTCACCTGCCTTGTCCCTGGGCCACCTAATGTGTGACTTCTACACAACAGCCACATGTTTTAGAAAGAGAAAGGAAGATGATCTTTCCATCTCACTTTGAACTTTGATGCTCTTTAACTTTTTTTAGTGGATTTATTAAGGGGGCATATGAAAGGACAATTATATATTTTTCTTTGTAAACTCATACTATACCCAAACCACTTGAGCTGAAAACCTGTGGCTCAAGACAGCAGTGAAAATACCTGTGGGAGACCTAATAAATAACTGAAATGATGTTTTTAGAGCATTTTAAGCTTATTGAGTTCATGGCAGACTCCCTATACTGTCAAGTGCTACTAAATGTTTGATGAAATTCCTTTAGAGATGAAACATTTCTTTTAGAAAAAGGCAGTATAAATCTAGTTTCAACCATTGTTAGAGAAAATATGGAAATCCATTATACTTTTCCTTCACATACATATATATGGCTAGAGAAAGAGATTTGAAGTTTCAAACACTAACAACATTCTTCTAAACACAGTCAGAATAGAGCACAAGTAAAATAGTGACACATATATCATAGCTAACTTAAAATAATTATTAACAGTTAATATTAAAATATGTGACAACTTATCAGTTAAAATAAGTAAAAGCTATTAATAGTTCATAACTCCAATATATATAAAAGCCAAAATGACCAAACGACTGAATGACTTGTTGTTATGATGCACACTGACCACCAGGGGGCAGACACTCAATGCAGGAGTTGCCCCATGGTGGTCAGTGGACTCCCACAGTAGGAGTGCCACTCAGTTGAGCAACCCATCTGGTGGCCCACCAGCCCATTGGCAGCCGCTCCCTCCCTCATTAGTCCTACAGGTCCAATCCCCAGAGAACAGGCCAGGCACTGCAAGCACAGTCTCGACTGTGTTGCCAGCCTCCTGGAAATTGACTCAGGCCCGCAGCTGCTTCCCCTCCCTAGATGCTCTGCAAGGAAGAAACGATATAAAAGTAGCCCCCAGGTGGCTCCAGACAACTGGCATAAATGTCAGCAGGAGAGATCCGGCCAGCAAGGGTATCCCACCACCCACCTGTGCAGGGGGCCGATTGAGTCCCAGGGGGGCCTCTCCACCCGCCTTGGGATGGGCACCAGATGCAAGGCTCATGGCTGGTGAGTACTGCTGCTGTTGCTGCTATGGTGGCAGCAGCCATGGCGCAAACCTCTCCCAATCAGGACTGATTGGGATGAGTGGGAGCAGCAGGCAGGAGTGGCAGGTGGTGTTGGCCCAATCCCCATAGGCCACATGGAGGGACCCCATCAGTGTATGAATTTGTGCACTGGGCCTCTGGTTTTAAAATAAAATAGCAACTTCCATCAATAAAATCACCAAAAGGAAGGATACTTCAATTTAAAACTGGCACTGTACTACTGTGTTTTCAGGGGGGAAAAATGAAAAAGAGACACTTCTATAGAAACCTCTACTTTATAATCATTACCTTTGTTACATAAGAAACTCAAGAACATTGAGCCCATGCTTTGAATTTGTCTTATCATTTCAATCTGCATCACAAACCTTTAATAAAAAAAGGAAAAAAATATGTGCATGCTTAAAAGAATCTTATGCTCTGAAGGTTCATTCTTAGTAAAAGGTAAAAGGCCTTAAAGAAATCTGGAAAATATATGATGATGGGAGTGTGTTCCAACATGGCATACTGAATCCCTTGGAGTGAATACACATGCACATACACATTAAACTGCAGACACCAGCAACCACTGTTAGCCCAAGCAAGTGATTGTCTATTTCATTAAGCTCTTGATTGCTAACTTCTCGTTCCTGTCATATGGTTTTCTGGGCTAATCCTTGATCTATTGTATAAGGACTCAGCTTCACCCACTGAAAAATAATTGGGATTCATGTGTGTCAGTGGTTGATTGGAAATGCTCCCCACAAACAAAACCCAAAGGTCAGAACAAGGAAAGTTACTGTGCTACAATATACACCAAGAAACACCTTGATGAGGTCCAGTGGACACTGACATCATGGCAGAGTATGGTGGATACTAATTTGCCAAGTCTTGATACTGTATGCAAGGACTGAGGGCTTCATTCATTGACAAATTTGAGTAAAACCAATCTCCTTGAAGAAGAAGCAAGCTCTAAAGCAGCACTGACCAACAGTGCAATATAAATGCCTCTGAAATCTCTCTGAAAAAAAATAAAATAAAAATAAATTAAAAAATAAAATCTCTCTGATTATATAGTGTTCATTGTAAGAAAAAAAATAGAAAAACATATAAAGCACAAAGTAAAAAAAACGAACAAACAAAACAAAACAAAACAAAACTTCACGCAGTATCCCAGCACCCAAGACATGATTGATGTTTTCAGTCTACATATATCCTCCATGCTTATACTAGCATAAGTATTACTCCAAGTCTTGGTGATATAATAAGCTCAGATGGGCTATCTTGTAGATCTAACTCCTCCAATAGACCATATAATACTACTTTGTAGATATGTACCCACACACTTCCCCTCTCCTACACAGCCATCTATGCAAGGTTGTTCGGAGTTCAGGGGCACTTTAATCACAGGCTCACCTATCAATGACTTCTCTCATGTCCTCCTCCTTCCACGCATTCCCACACCCACATCTCCCATAACACACCTCTGTGTGAACACATTTTCTTCCAGTCAGCTCAAAGCTTTTAATGCTCTTATTTAAGAAGAGATGCATAAAGACATAAATTATCAGCTTTACTTATTAATAACCCTAGAACATAATTTGAAAGAGACCTCATCTTCTACCTCTTACTCAGTAATAATATTGGTACTGGATGATAAACATAATCCTTTGGTTGTATTTTACTGTGCTTTACTTTGTGTTTAAAAGAACCTACTTTCTCAGAACTAGATTCAACAATAAACACTTATCAAGTGCTTAAAAGGGCAGACATTGGGGTCAGCCCAGACTATTGAATTGTGCATGAATCGAACATATCCTTTAGCCTCATAACAGTAACAGTTTAGTAAGGAAGATGGTTCAAAAATGATTAAACAAATGAATACATGCTTACGTACTGGGATCAAAGTTGTGAAGAGGCATTGATGTTGAGATGGAGAACATGACATTGCCTATCATTGTTATTAATCTGATGGCCTGTTTGAAAGACTGGCAAGACCTCAGGAAGTTTCCCATCCACCTCATCAGAACTGACCCTTCTGCTGAGAAGCACACCACTGAGGTAAAGGAGGCCAAAGCAGAACTATTTGTGCCAAGAGTTCCTACACTGGTTTTATCAAACGGATTTTCAGTGCCTTACAAAAGTAGAGTCATGCCGAAACCGGTTTTCCTCAGTGGATAGAGCGTCGGCCTGCAGACTGAAAGTCAGCCAGGTTCGATTCCGGTCAAGGGCATGTACCTTGGTTGCTGGCACATCCCCAGTAGGGGTGGTGCAAGAGGCAGCTAATTGATGATTCTCTCTCATTGATGTTTCTAATTCTCTATCCCTCTCTCTCTTCCTTTCTGTAAAAAAAAAGCAATAAAATATATATTTTTTAAAAAAAGTAGAGTCATTTACATGAGGATGGGTCTCCTTTTAACAAAAATGGAAATCCTTCTAAAGACCACTATGGCAAACAGGTGACTTTAGAAAGCTTCTATTAGATTTCCTATTGTAAGTGGGGAATGTCTCTCTTTAACACTACTGAGAGCACTCCGACCATGAAATTGATCTCAGGTATGTTAAAAGAAACATGTAATCACAAAGCTTATGATAGTGTTGTTGGGTTTTTTTTTTCCTGTGTGTGTATGTATTTGCTGTTGTTGTTTTGTTTTGTTTGTATTAGGAAAGATGGAAACCTGGAGAATTTTTTGTATCTTTTTTAACAGAAGCACTACACTTAATGTCTATTTATGTAAAAGTAGGCCAAAGGTACAGCAGGGATAAGGCAGACAGCTAGTCTGGCCTCTTTTGGAGAGTAAAAGAAATTTGGGAATAGTAAGTAGGCAACTGGATAGGTCAGAAAACGAATGATGAGAGAAGAAGGGGCACAGACAGAGAGACAAACTAGAGGGCAAAGGTAGGAATGGGAAAGAATCCCGGGACCTGGTCGAGCCAAGGCCAACAAGGCATCACACAGCCAGCGAGAACTCACCTGTGGATGGTGCATGTACAAATATTAACAACTAACACTGAATTTAAAGTTTTCTCTCATTGTCTGCTACAATTTCTCTCTGTGAATCTTTAGAAAAGTCTGCTAGCAAATATCCCCTTAGAATGACAAGTGTATTGCAGAAATGAAGAAAGCGTAGAGCTAACCAGCCTGGGGCAAGCACAGCTGGTGAGAGGATGCTGTGAAATCTGGGAGCCTTGGAACAACAAATGGGAGAAATGAGCCTCCCAGGGGTGGACTCAGAATTGGTGAGTGAACTGCCATTTCTCAGAATTAATTTTGAAGAAGGTATATATAATATATAATATTATATAAGGAAAATGGAATTTACATTTATTAATGAAGATACATCATTCTTCAAAAACAACTCTACTGACTGGCTCTAGATACTTTGATTTTTCTCACATAAGAAAACTAAGGCTCAAGAGGGCATTTTCTAGGCTTTTATACAGGAAAGGGGAACCCAGGAGAGAACCAACAGATGTCCTAAGTTGTATAGACTGAGCTGAGAGACCAAAGCAGCTGGAGTTGTCAGGATAAAGTACCAGAGAGGGCAGGGGACAGGAAGGGGGAGGCAGAGAGAGAAAAAGAGAAGATAAACTCCAGAGATTTGTAGAACACATTCAGCTGAGTACAGCCAGTGCAAGCGCATGAGGAAACTCCTGGAGGCTGGGAAAATAATCACTCAAAATGCTTGGAGGTAACAGCCTAGATGGAAAGCTTGGAGATTCACGGGTCACTGAGTGGGTAAAGTACTCAGCAGCCAATAATAATTAGCCACAGATTGAGCACTGCTCCAGTTACACTTAACAAATATGAAAGCAAGACACTCCTCCCGCAATCAAACTGTCTGTGGATAACTGTTTCAGGGAATGTTTATAGGAATATTAAAATATCCAGTACAATTGAAATAAAGTACAATATTTGGCATCTGATCCACATTTACCTGACATGCAAAAAAGCAAAACAAAGCAACACAGGAAAATATGAACAATAAGGAGAAAAATAAGTTACATGAATACATCAATGGACAGAACAGGGTCCAGAAATAGAACCACAGATACATGAATTACTGATTTTCAGCAAAGTTGCAAAGGTCATGCAGTAGAGAAAGCAGTCTTTTCAACAAATGTTATAGTAATGATTGCATATCCATTTGCAAAAATATGAAATTAAGTCATAGGTATCACTCAAGAAAGAAATAACAGGATGAATCATAGACCTAAAATGATTAACACTATAAAACATCCAGAAGAAAACATGGAGGATAAACTTAGTGATCATGGGTAAGGCAAAGATTCCTTTGATATAATACTAAAAGTATGAATCATAAAAATTGAAAAATTATGCTTCATCAAAATGACAGACTTCTGTTCTTCAAAGAAAACTATTAGGAGAATGAAAAGACATGTCCAAGATTGAGAAAAACATTTAAAACCACAAATCTGACAAAGAACTTGTATTCAGAATAAAGAATCTTCAAAACACTGTAATACTTTTTAAAAACCCAGCAACCCAATTAAAAACTGGACAAAAGATGTCAGCAGACAGTTCATGAATTTACACTAATAAGTATACATATGAAAATATATTCAATATCATTAGTCATTAGGAAAATGTAAAATTAAACCACACTCATTAAAATTTCTATAACTGAAAAGATAATCATACCAAATCTTGGTAAGGATGTGGAAGAACTGAGACTGTTGTGCATTCCTGGGAGAATGTAAAATGGTATAAGCACTTTGCAAACAGTTTGGTAGTTTCTTAAATGATAAACAGACATATGCCTTCTGTTTGATCCAACCATTTCATGGCTAGGCATTTACTCAAGAGAAATCAAGGCATATGTCCACACAAGGGCTTTTGTGTGCGTGTTCATAGCAGCATCATTGGTAACAGTCCAAAACTGGAAACAACCCAAATGTTCATCAATAGGCAAATGTTTAAACCTGAGAAATATCCATGTCATAGACTGCTGATTAACAATAAAGTCTTTTATTGGGGGAGGAGGGGGACACAGAGGAGCATAAAACCTGATTAAAGTTTATCTGACATAAATCTCAATAAATGTTTCTTTTAATAAATGGTTTACCAATATTCTCATATCCAGTATAATCATCCAAGAAAAGACTTTTCCACTTTTTCTACTTTTGTTCTATATCCTTAATTGAACTGAGTTCGTTTATTCTTGGCCTACAGTTATTTGTCTCTCTTTTAAATGTAGTTTCAAGCTGAGACAAAATTTATTCATGCAACAAGTTGGATGAATCTCAGAACAAGGATTGTGAATGAAAGAGATCAGACCAAGAAGGAATACATAGTATATGATTTCACTTATATAAAGATCAGTGATTGCCTGTGGACAGACTGAAGGTGGGTGGAGAAGGACATGATATTTTAAAAGCCACCAGAAAACTTTTGGGTGTGATAAAAATGGTCACTCTCTTACTTGTTTAGATAGTTTTATGATTGTACACCTGTCAACACATATTAAACTATACATTTTAAATATGGGCCTTTTTTAAAGAGAGTATTCAGTTCCTAGCTACATATTAGCTTGATAACCTTCTAGGGCTAATGGCTAGTTTATTGTCACTGTAGATATAAAACATTGCCACCAGAGCAGAAAGTTCCATTAGATAGCATTGCTTGAACTCCTGTATTGTTTTAAGAAATAATTGCTAGCCCTGGCAGGGTAGCTCAGTTGGTTAGAGCACTGTCTCCATTCGCCAGGGTTGTGGGTTTGATCCCCAGTCATACAAGAATCATTCAATGAGTTCATAAATAAGGGAAACAACAAATCAATGTTTCTCTCTCCCTTCCCCCCCTCTCTTTCCCCCAATCAATAAAAACTATTTTATTATAAGAAAAGAAATTATTGATACATTTTAAAAGCATACAGGGGTTATTCTTCCTGTCACAAAGTCTCAAGGTGCATTACCCCTTTTTTGCAATGCTCTATAATATATGCAAAGTCCCTCAAATATCATGATGCTACACCACACAAAAAAATCCCTTTCTGCAGTTGTCTCAACATAGGGTCTCATGTTTTATTTTTATTTTTTGTGTGTGTTTTTTTAATTACAACTTGCAATCATTTCCTAAGTGCTGACTAACTTGTTTTCTTGGCTATCCTGCAAAGAACGAAATATTCCAGCTGGTTAAAATAATCTCCATATTTGACCTTTCCTGTGACACAAAGATAAAAGTAAACTTGCACACATTTGGCACACAATTCATGCCTATGAAATACATTAGTAAACTCCAATTGCTAAAATTTCTTATACCACCTATACCATATTTTATTGAAGTTGAATTTTAAACCCCTAGAAATTCAGAAAGAGGAGCACTAAGTTACCTAAGAAAGACTGCTATTTTTAATTTATCCTACCCTTTCTCTTGACTTTTAAGTCTTTTCCAGGAGGTAAAGGATATAATCGATGTGAACATGACCCCTGTGTTATCAGGGGCCAGATTAATGTGCTTTCTGTGTGAAATTAAAAAAAAATCAATCATTTGTGAATAACCAATAATTTTCCAAACCTAATTTGAAAGAACCCCAGATTGAGTGAGTGACTAACATAAGGGAAGGATGTTTTGTTAGCAGAGGGTCTGGTTATAAGAAAATGCTCAAGATAGAAGTGTATCTTGTCACCTAGACCCTCATCTTGGAATCAGTGAAGGCAGAGTCAAAAGGCCTAATATCGCCGGTCCAGTTTGGTTCAGTGGATAGAACATCGGCCTGCAGACAGAAGGGTCCTGGGTTCAATTCTGGTCAAGGGCACATTCTAGGATTGTGGCTTAATTTCCAATGGGGGGCATGCAGGAGGCAGCCAATCAATGATTCTCTGTCATCACTGATGTTTCTATCTCTCTCTCTTCCTCTCCCTTCTTCTCTGAAATCAATAAAAATATATTATATATTTTAAAAAGGCCTAACCAACTGGGCGTTACCTACGAAAATACAGGTCTCAGGTAACCAAAGCAGAACCACTCTTTACTCTTACTTTTGGGGCTGACAGAACCAGTCATTTACTTTTGGGGCTGACCATGCCAGATCTTTGCCAGGTCACGTTGGACATATCTATCACACACTGCACTGCCAGTTGCTACCCCCAATTGGCCTCTAGTTAACCTTATTTATGCAAGTCCCCTGCTAAACAACTGTGGGGGTGGGGCAAGAGGCCTGCCTCTATCCTATTACTATTTACAGTTTCAGGTACTTTATCTTTCAAATTGTCTGCAAAGTTGCAAGATAAGACTGACTGACGAATGTATGGCTTCTTGAGATCCAGTAGGGTTCCAGTCTTACTGACAGAGAATGGAAGGAGAGAAGCAGAGAGGGAGGGAGAAAAAGTCTGACAACACAATACCTTAAAACTTGTTCACACTTTATTAGATCACCTCTAAACCCACCACTCTTTCCTTCTCCCCTCTCAAGCTCACTCAATTATATTGTCCAGGAGGTCCCTGAAGGAATGGATATCTATCTCGGCTGACAATAAGGATTAAGCTTCTGGAGCAATGAACTCTAGCTCTATCTACTCTGTTGATTAAGAATGATATGACTTTGGGCAAGTTACTTGACCTTTCTTAGCCTCAATTTTCTTATCTATAAATTCAAGATTAATATCTGTCCCTTCTACTTCAGAGGGTTATTCTGGAGGAGAAAAATGTGATAATATCTATAAAATTGCTTTAAAAATCCTAACATGCCCTACAAAACATCAGGCTCTATCATAAGCACAGTGCTAAGGGCGAAGATCTTTGCTGGGGGAGTTAGAAGGCCACTAGTTAACACCTGGGTATCTCCTGAGATCTTGTATGACATCTTTGATATATGCACTTCTTCAGGTAATGCTAAGTAGGATCCCAAAGACCCAGTAAAGAAAAAGAAAAAAATCCTCCCTCTTTCCTTTTCTGAAAGCAGTACTTTGAAAAATGTCAGGCCAACATTAGAAGTAGCCACTTAGAGATTCTGTCTTTTTGCCCTTACTTTAAATCCTACCTTTAAAAAAATATAAAGGGAGGTTAGAGGGCAGCAATGGCAGGTCTTCTTAAGGCACAGAGCAAGGAGAGCTGAATAAAGCAATGTGTTATCCAACCTTCACACCCCAAGGGCATTCAGATGCCACACAGAGTTGACCTTCTTAGAAAATATTCTAATAATGATTTCCTCCCCACACCCACATGATGCTGTGAATCTGTTCACAACAAGGAAACCAACTGACAGATGGCACTGGAAATATCAGGTGCCAAGTATACACTGTTTCTTCCATGCAAAAGCCAAGTAAATAAAAAGGGAAGGAGAAAGCCATCTTACCCTTATTATTGTCTTATAACAAAGGTTAACTGTGAAGCCAAGGAAGGTCTGCCCATTAATAAAAATAGGAGCCCCATTATTCTATGCAAGTCACTCTTTCATTCATCAGACAGAAGTAGGATTTAATTGCTTTCAATCTCGTGCAATAAAGGCATCTAAATGTCCCATAAATAAATTACACACACTGATGATCATTCTCTTAGCTGAAGTCCCTGAGGCATCTTCAGTATAAGCAAATATACCAAGTTCTGTTCAAACAGCAGACATTATGCTTTAATATAGTTCCCTTTCATTTCCGTTTGTTCTATACTCCTGTTATAGGAAAACACACACACACACACACACACACACACACACACACACACACACATATACACACACAGTCATTTCAGGATGGACTGAAGGAAATGATTTTATTATTATAGATTTATTTGTGTACTTCATTTCTAAAGAGTAAGATTTCAAAAGTGCCACTAATATCTGGATATAGTACTAAATAAATGCACTCTAAAACTAAAACATAATACACTTGTGGAAAAAAGAGAATTAACCCTGAGTCTATCACTTCTTTTCTCCCTCCCTCTTTAGGGCATCCGCAAGGAAGTATTGACCTTGCCAAGACCAGACCTCCTTTGTAAACACTGGGAAGGGACTCACCAGCAGCAAGATAACCCAGGAATGTCTCATCATTCTAGAAGTTTACTTCTGGTCTGCCTCAATGACTTCATACAACTGAACTGGAATTTATAGATTTACCGGATACAACTTGTTGGGAATGAATATATAGACTTGCTCTCTACCCATGTGACTAATAAAGTATTAAAACATGACAATCCCTAAATCTAAATGGCTTCACTTGAACTAGCTTGTGTCACACCTTTAGGTAGCATTTGTTGCTTATCCCTAAGCCAAAATGCGTCCCAGGCCTAAAAAAAGGAGCTTTAGAAGGTTGTATCAGAGGGTCATGGCCGCTTTAGAGATAGGTGTTGGGATGCTGAGGTTGTGCTTATGTTTTCATCAGATTCTTCATTAATTTGCAAGCTTGATGTTGGATAAGGTCCATGATCATTTGTGGAACAACATGCTAGCTATAATATCTATTTTTAAAGAATAAGTAACATTTTAAAGGGTAATGCCCTCATTTCTTGAAGTCTGCAGTAGGCTGAGAAATGGCACCCTAAAATATATCCACATCCTCATTCCTGGAACCTGCGAATATTACCTTATATAGAAGATACTTTGCAGATGTGATCAAGTTAAGGATTTTGAGATGGGGAGATTATCTTGAATAAGCAAGATGGGTTGTAAATGCCATGGCATGTATCCTTACTAAGAGAGAGACAGAGGGAGATTAAACACCCAGAGGAGAAGGTGATGTAAAGATAGAGATTTGAAGATGCTGACCTTAAAGACTGGAGTGATGTAAGCTCAAGGAATGCTGGCAGCCACCAGAAGCTGGAAGAGGTAGGGAACAAATCCTCCCTAGAACCTCATGAGGGGGTGTGCCCTGCTGACACCTTAATTTCAGCCTCATGACACTGATTTCACATTTCTGGCCAAGTAGCCTGTGCTCTTTATATCAGAGCTACACCATAGAAGCTCATTAAAATCAAGGACTTCTCTATGCATTAACATCTCCAGTATATCATTCTTCATGAACATTTAAAATATGTCCAATGAGCCCTGACAGCGTTGGTTGGAGCATTGTTTGATAAAACAAGAAGTGACGGGTTCAATTTCTGGTCATACCCAAGTTGCCAGGTAGATTCCTGGTAGGGGCATCTGTGAAAGGCAACTGATAAATGCATATCTATCTATCTATCTATCTATCTATCTATCTATTTATCTATCATCTATCTATCTCAGATATCAATAAATATAAAACATGTCCGGTGAATGGATAAAATATTAACAAATTAAAATTTTGGGGAAAATCACCAAGTTCTTGCTGGGTTACTAAATGTGTATATAGTAGATTATGGGTTGAATAAAAGACTGGCAGAGCATTTTCACTATGTTCCTGAAAACAGGCACCACCACAGCCGAGCGCCTTCATACATATGAGTTAGGGTGGTGTAGTGACCTTCTTGGATAATGTTCCAAACACACTCAAAGTTATCTCCATCTTGCCTTTGGGTTTAATGAGTTGCACATCCATGGCACTCAGCATTCATTCTCATTTCTTTTCCACCTAACTCTCAGTATCAAGTTTTGCTTTCCATGCTTCTGTGATTTGAACAAAATCAGCTCATTGCAGCTATTCTGAGAAGTCCCTCTGGGAACACACAATTTATTTGCCTTTGGTGTGAGCTGCTGAAGAAGTTTCAACATCAGGTAGATGGGAATAAAGTGGAAACTTTGTTCCTTCCAGGTCAGGTTATCAGAGTATGTCCTCAGTATTTGGTTTATTTATTTTTTTAATATATTTTCATTGATTTCAGAGAGAAGAGAGAGAGAGAGAAAGAAAGAGAGATAGAAACATCAATGATGAGAGAGAATCATTGATCAGTTGCACTGAGCCTGTAACCCAGGCAGGCATGTGCTCTTGACTAGAATCGAACCTGGGACCCTTCAGTCCCCAGGCCAACACTTTAGCCACTGAGCCAAAGCAGCTAGGAGCTCAGTATTTGATTTAAAATGAAGTCATCCCCAGTCAAAAGTAAGCAGAACATACCTTACAAAGCTAACTATAAGTAACATTAATTATCTGACATTTGGGGCTATTCATTCTTTTTTTCTTTCAGAGATTAATTGAAAGCTGTCGATACCAAGTTATTTCTTATTAAATTGCCATCTTATTAAATTGCCATTGCCTTAGTCAAAGTCTTAAAATGGTGTACTTATCTTTTTATATGTCATTTTTCACTCTGAGTGACACAACATCAAAAAGCAATTTTCAATTTTAATATAAAATACATTTGACAGCTCACATACAGTTATAAGAAAATGGACTTCAACCTTGGGAACTTAGTTTCTTTGTGGGATGCAAAATCGCAAAAGAAGGAGATAGCCCTCTACAGCTGTTACACTTATCAGACAATAGATGGCCAATCTATTATCTATAATTCACCTGGGATCATGAGCAACAAAACCATTAGCCTCACTAGTTAGTGTAGTTATGCAGTGTTCTGAGTACCCTATGATATATACATCTGTTAATTTTATATGCTACACCAGCATTATTCCTCTAATTCCTCTCGCTGCAAGGTGCACACAAATCTTTTCTAATGCAGATGCTGGCTTTGTGGGTGTGGGGTGGGGCCCGATTACAAGCTCTGGGTGAAATTCCTGCTACTGGTTCCTGGACTGCATTTGGGTAATATGTCTTGAATAGATTAAGACTGAAACGTGAGTTCACCCTGCTAAAATCCTCCAAACCTGCAAAGAAAAATATGGGGGGGGGGAGATTGGGGAACTATCAATCTAAAAGCCATAAGAAAAAAGAAACTGTGAATATAGTTTAATAGAATATATTGTTTTCTCACTGGCTTTCCCAGCTTCTGACCCCTGCCCCCAAAATCAGTGATAATTAAGCAGGAGCAAGGTTTTAAAGTGACTAGAGCAAATCCAACATGAATAAGAAGTATTTCTAAAACTTTCTGATCTCCCACTTAGAGACTAGGTTTTCCCTTCTCTGGTAATGATTTTCCAAAGACTGACATTATTTTTTTACTTGGTGTCCCCGGCACCCCCTTTTGGCTGGTGGACCTCTTCTGCCCTTCCCCACACACTTTTGACACCTGTCCCATGGAGGGACAAGTCTGCCATGGCAGTACAGGTCTCAGAAGGCATCTTCTTTTTATTGACTAAGTCCTTGCCCAAGCTTCCCAGAGCCCGAAAGAGACACGGACATCCCTTTAGCTGAAAAAGAAAAGCAGACAGACCAAATATCTAATTTTCCTTTATATACTTTTCAAATTAACAAATAAATTACTATGATAAGTATACAACTTATCTTAAGTGTACAACTCAATGAATATTGACATATCTGTACACCCAGGCACAACCCAGACCATGATGTAACATGGCACAGCCAATAGGACTCTGTCATGATGGAAAGGTTCTATAGCAAAATACAATTATACACTGGCCAATTTATTCACCAGTGTCACTGACCATGACAAATGTAGCTAGTATAAATGAGGAACTTAATTTTTACTTGTATTTCTTTTAATTAATTTACATTTAAGTAGCCATGGGGACTGGTAGCTGCCATATTGGACAGCTTAGGCCTAGAACACTTCTAGCACCTGGAAGTTTCTCTCATGCCTTCTCCCTGCTAATATTCCCCCAAAATAACCCCTCTTCTGTCCTCAATACTGAAGGTGAATTTTGACTGTCTCTACTTTAACTGTGATCAAAAACATTTTTTTAATATTTAGATCTAGTTCTTTATTTGAATGAATGATTAAAAATATTAGGAAATAGCCGAAACCGGTTTGGCTCGGTGGATAGAGGGTCACCTGCGGACTGAAAGGTCCCGGGTTCGATTCTGGTCAAGGGCATGTACCTGGGTTGCAGGCACATTGCCAGTAGGCCGTGTGCAAGAGGCAGCTGTTCCATGATTCTCTCTCATCGATGTTTCTAACTCTCTATCCTTCTCTTTTCCTCTCTGTAAAAAATCAATAAAATATAAAAAATATATATATATTAGGAAATAACCCCTTAACTATTCACACAAAAAAATCAACGCCTGAATTTTGGCTGTTTCTGTTTTAACTGTGATGAAAAACATTTTTAGTTTTTAGATCAGTTGCTTTATTTGAGTCAATGATTAAAAATATTAGAAAATAACACCTTAGCTATTAACAGAAAGCCAACATCTGATTTTATTATCATTATGATTCTTTGTATCTACAAATATCTTTTAATTCTTCTTTCATCAGGAGGAAGTGACTTTTAAAGATTTATTGAAATCTATTAACTCACACACACATATACAAAACTGAGATAAATAATATAACAGTCAACTGATCAAATATTTATTTAAAATACAGTACAAACAGAGCTTTCCAATTGGTATAAATTCTTATTTAAAAACACTTTGGAGCTTTCAACCATATCTGGCATTTGAATGTATACAATTGTTTTTATGTCTTTTCCTTCTTCCGAGGCTGAAAAATCCCGATGACCATGGTTATCTTAGATGTTTTTGCAAACCTGACAAAATCTAGAACAGTTTGTACATGCTAACACATGTTCAGAGTTCACTTATGTGAAGAAGATCATAAATGAGGGCTCTAAAATAAGTAATTTAAATGTTTGCTTTGAAATGAATATTAATGTGAGGTCATATTTTGCTGTTCCCTTTTAAATTACAAAGTACCCAATAATACAAACTATTTGTGATGATCAGTGACAAGATAAGAAACTTGCACAAAGGTGTAAATTAAGTCACTTTCTCAAAAACAAAACAAAAAACAAAGCCTTAAAGTAGAGTAACATCAGCTGGACTAAGCCATGTGCTGAATGACAGGTGTTCTGGCACAAGTCACTTAGATCATTGTTGACCAGTAACAAACAGTCTGCAGATGGCACAGGTCCATTGACCATACTTGGAGTACCATTGTCCTCAACTATAAGCTCTCAAGAGTTGTATTTCTTTTCTTTTCTTTTTTAATGTTTACTGATTTCATAGAAAAGAAGGGAGAGGAAGAGAGAGATAGAAATATCAATGATGAGAGAGAATCATTGCTCTTGATCAGCTGCCTCCTTCACATCCTCTACTGGGGATTGAGCACACAACTGCAACGGGGCATGTGCCCAGACTGAGAATCGAACTGTGATCTTCTGGTTCATAGGTCAATGCTCAACCACTGAGCCACATGGGCCGGGCAAGAGCTGTATTTATTAAAGAATTACACAAACATTATATAGTTATGACTCTCAGGTGTTTTATAATTCCTGGCTTTCAGCAAATATCCAATAAAATATTTTAGATAAACAAATAATTGTTGAGCCACTCAGATCTTCACCTATTTAATACATTAACCTTTATCAGCTTCTTCCCACACTGTCTACCAGAGGGAATTACTTTCTTGGTGGCCACAGCAATTGTCTGACTCTGTTTCCCCTCAAAACATACAGGGAGAATAATCATGCCAGTAGAAAATTGTTAAATAGACTAATTCCATTTAATAGAGCCATATTTTTTTAAATGACATCTTTTTTAAACAACAGAATGAAGCATAACATTGACTAAAGAAGTTCTAATTCAAAAATTAGTTCTAACTTTAATGAAAGAATTGGGAAACCAATGTAACAAAACGTTTAAATCATCCTAAATAAGAATCCCATTATTTGCATGGTGCTGGGCAACATGATTATGATAATCATTTAAGGGGCTGCATATTTTTGAGGACATAGAACTACTCACTATATGCTTAGCATTTTCTATAGGAGTGAACCATTAGTCATGGTTCTTCTCTGTAAGCAACAAAAAGTGTTCTTCATAATTTTTATCTTTACTTTCTTCTTCTTCTTCGTCTTCTTCTTCTTCTTCTTCTTCTTCTTCTTCTTCTTCTTCTTCTTCTTCTTCTTCTTCTTCTTCTTCTTCTTCTTCTTCAAGAATGCCCTTCAGCATTTCATGTAATCCTGGTTTGGTGGTGATGAACTCCTTTAACTTTTTCTTGTCTGTGAAACTCTTTGTCTGACCTTCAATTATGAATACTTTGCTCAGTAGAGTAATCTTGGTTGTAGGTTCTTGCTACTCATCACTTTGAATATTTCTTGCCACTCCCTTCTGGCCTGTATAGTTTCTGTTGAGAAATCAGTTGACAGTCATATGGCTACTCCCTTGTAGGTAACTCATTATTTTTCTCTTGCTGCTTTCAAGATTCTCTCTTTGTCTTTTGCCGTTGGCATTTTAATTATGATGTGTCTTGGTGTGGTCCTCTTTGGATTCCTCTTGTTTGAGGTTCTTTGCACTTCCTAAACTTGTAAGCTATTTCTTTCACCAAGTAGGGAAAGTTTTCTGTCATTATTTCTTCTAAAATGTTTTCAATATATTGCTCTTTCTCTTCTTCTGGCACCCCAAAAATTCGGATGTTGGTATGCTTAAAGTTTTCCCAGAGGCTCCTTACACTATCTTCATATTTTTGGATCCTTTTTTCTTTTTGTTTTTCTGGTTGGGTATTTTCTGTTTCCTCATATTTCAGATCTTTGGTTTGATTCTTGGGGTACATTGATCTACAGTTGAGTTTCTGTATAGTCTTTATTTCAGACAATGTATGCTTAATTTCTAACTGGTCCTTTTCCATTTTTTTGACATTCTCATTAAGGTCTTTGAAGGTCTCATCAAGTTTCTCAGTGGTTTTTAGAAGATTCTTGAGTAACCTCATAAATGTGGTTTTGAACTCTATGTTGTCTCATAGTTTGATTTCCTCCATTTCTTTCATTCGTGACATGTTTCTGTGTCTCTGCATTTTGTCTGCTTCCCTGTGTTGATGGAGCAGCTTTGTGTGATAGGTGACCTCTAGGGGCCAGTAGCTCAGCCTCCCCAATCACCTGAGGTGGACACTCTTGGTACATCCCTTTGTGGGCTGAGTGCAAAGTCTTGGTGTATTTAAGCCTTGATTGTTGTTGGTACACTGGGAGGAACTGTCCTCCAGGCCAATTGGTTGTGAGGACCTGCTGTGTTTATAATGGAAGAACTGCTGTGCTGTGGAGACATGTTTATAGTGCAGGACTTGTTTCAGTGGGGCTTTGGTGCTCAAGAGTCTGCCTCTTGAATGTGTCACTTATGGATATGAGGAGTTGAAATCTGGTGTCTCACACTGACCACTAGGTACACTGACTTCTGGATCTCCAGTGAGGTGCAGGTCAGCTCCTATCTGAGGCCACCCTGCAGGAGCTACAGTGAGAACTACAGTTTTCTCCTCT
Organism: Vespertilio murinus; assembly: GCA_963924515.1. Classification (NCBI taxonomy): domain Eukaryota; kingdom Metazoa; phylum Chordata; class Mammalia; order Chiroptera; family Vespertilionidae; genus Vespertilio; species Vespertilio murinus. The sequence continues at coordinate 66,170,093 of OZ004709.1, forward strand.
TTGCTTGGAATTTGGAGGTTTTGGAGCAGTCTGAACCAGTTGCAAGTTTGCTAGATTAAGGGGCCATAGGAAAGGCTATTCATATGCAAAAGCCACTGCTTGGAGCTTGGGTGAGTTTGTAGGTTGTGCAGGGTGTGGTCTCAGGGTGTCACTAGGCTAGGGCATGGCAAACAGCAATGGCTGGTAGCCAGCCATCCCGTGCCTCCGATCACCTCCCCACTTCTCGCGTTCCAATGCAGCTAGCGATTATTCCTGTGCCAACCCTGCAAGCAAGCCGCCCTCACTTTCCGACCCAATGACAGACATTCCAGCTTTTCCCTATAGGAGTTTGGGTCCCATGTATCTCCCCAGAAACTGGATTTCAGAGAAATTAGGAGCTTGTCTCCCGTTGAGTTGAAGAAAACAACGCCAACCACCAGCCCAGATCTCACGCACCCTCATACCTCAGCTTTTCAGCATTTGTGCACTGAATGTTCTTTTCTCTTCCCTTCTAGTTGTAGAACTTCCACTCAGCCAGCCCTCCTATGGCTCTGGGTGATAGACATTTTGTCTCTTAGTTGTAGTTTTCAAATTGTTGTGCAAGGCAGCAGTTTAGGTGTTTACCTATGCCCCCATCTTGTGTTTTCTCTCGTGACCTTGTTTATTGAAGAGTAAAAGGATTTATTGAAATGTTAGTAAATAACTCAGCATTGCTGGGAAACCTGGAAGAAGAACCAGGGAGAGGCAAAGGAGGCTAAAATGAGCCATGACTAGAATCCTACCCAGTCTGTCCATGAGGGCATATTTGGATAGCTTAACAAGTCATCACCATCATAGTTTCTATTGACCCTATGACCCCAATTTCCAATACTTAGGTCTACCAATAAAACAGCTTCTCTCATGCTCTTCTTCTTTACATCATAGTCCAGGATACTTTTATCTGATTGCCCAAACCTGTAAAGGAAGCTGGGAAACTGAGTGTCAAGTTTCCCTAACTTCTAAAGATTCTGAAAGGAAGGAGTTCTCTCTAAAGATACTGCAGCTATTTGGCAGCCTTTCAAATTACAAATGTACATTTCCATGTCTCTAAACTATCATATTAAGAGATATATAGTTAGTAATGTATAGATACAAAGCTATCTATTACTAATGTATAGCACACCTATAAGAAAAAAGGTCCTCTGGCATCTTCAAAACACTGGATATCTCTTGTTCAAAACCTATTTCTTATGACTCAAAACATTTTAGCATAAACACATTTAGATGTAATCCACCTAGGGAGATTTGTAATATAATACTTCCCCCTCCATTTCTCCCTTTCACAATGTATTTCCCAAGGCCATCATCTAATTAACAATCACAAAGCTTCCCATAGTACAAACACCTATGAAATGACTGGCTTCTTCATTAGCTTGCTTCTCTCTTCTCATCTCTTCTGATTAGCAGCTGATAAAAAGAAATCAAAAGCACCTGATACCCATTTTTCATGATGGAGAAATTTCATTTCTCTCTCAAGCATGAATAAAATTCAATTTCAGAGAGCTCTGTTCTCCAATTGGGAAATGAGGCTCTGAGTACTGGGGCCTTTCTCTGGAAAAGACCCCTTTCTGAAAATGTTTACTTGTATTGCATTAATTGAGCAACATATTAATATATTTCTTTTGCAAATGGCTTCATAATATTTGGAGCATCAGATGCATCAACTTTTAGTTCTTTGGACCATCCTGATTCCATTTCCATAATAAAAGATTATTTGTCACTATCGCTATTTATTGTGTGTAACTGAGAATATGGCCATAATAATATGGAAAATAAATGCACAAAAGGATAGAAATATTCCTCAGTTTTTTTATTTAGTAAACATTTTATTTAGAAGCCTGCTCTCTAGGAGATCAACAAACAATTACTAAGTGACTATGATGTATAATGCCATGCATAACCACATACTGGTACTGTCTTTGATTTTTTAAGGCACACATTCTGGTGAAAAGAAATAGGCAATAATCTGTAAATTAACAAGCCATACAGTATAATTAAGTATGTAAAGCAATATGATAGGAAATAGAGTTCTACTTGACATAGGTGGTTAAGAAAGGACCCTCTATGTGATGTGGTTATATGAGAAGAAATGAATAATATGAAAAGTTGAAGGAAAAATATACCAGAAAGAGGGTCCAGAAATTACAAAGTCCCTAAGGCAAAATGAGCTTGATACACTCCAGGACTTCACAGAAAGCAGGTAAGGCTGGTGCTCGGCAGAAGTCAGATCACTGTGGGACATTTCAGGCACAGAAGAGAGTATATATAGACGTTCTAAGAGTGAGAAGTGAAAATAGATGATTTCTATTTTTAAAGGATCTCTATGCCTATTCTATAGAGAACAGATTAGAGATGACCAAGAATGGATTTAGGTAGATAAGTTAGGGAGTTTCTGTGGTCAATCAGGTGACATAGTGGCTTGGGTTATTAAAAGTGAGAGTTAGGCAAATTAAAAAATATTTTAGCCACGGAACAGATAAGAACTGCTGCCTGGTTCAACATGGGGAATCAGCATATGGAGAACTGCAAAAATACCCACCACTTTTTCACCCCTCCCTGTATCCAAGCCCTTTGCAATGACATTGCTGCTCCTCCCATCAGGAGGTGGAATCAGTTTCCTCATCCCTTGAATCTGGCTTTGATATATACTTGCTTTGGCTAACTGAATGGGATAGAAGCAACAATGAGCCAGTTCTGAGTTTCAAAAAGCCTTGTAGTCCTAGTAGGTTTGGCTCAGTGGATAGAGCATCAGCCCACTGACTGAAGGGTCCTGGGTGTGATTCCAGTCAAGGGCAAGTACATGGGTTGCAGCCTCTATTTCCCTGCCCCAGTCGGGGAGCATATAGGAGACAACCAATAGATGTGTCTCTCACATAATGTGGACCTTATCCTGGTCCACCTAGCCTAAAAGATAGATATGTTCATAGTCTTTTCCCCCATATCTATCTAGCCCCCTTCCTTCCCCTCTCTCTAAAAATCAGTGGGAAAATATCCTTGGGTGAAGATTAAAAAACAACAAAGCCTTGTAGCTTCCATTGTCTCTGAGAACCCTGCCACCCCCATGAGAAAACACTGACCAGTATTCTGGAATATAATACATTACATGGAAAGAGACCCCAGTCAAGCCAACATCCTAGCAAAGGGCATCCTAAACCAGCCAAACACAAGCTGATCTCCAGCTGACCTCATACACTCATACACGTAAGAGCCAACCAGCGAAAAACAAGCACAGCCTAGATCTACATAGCTGCCCAGACAACCTGAAGACCAATGAGCAAAATTAATGCTTCTTATTTTAAATCACTAATTTTTATGTATAATGTGTTACACGGCAATAACATATTATCACAATGGGAAAGCAAATAATCAAGTATATTTATACAATATACAATATAAAAGTGCAGCACCCACACAAACATTTTTGCATTTTTTATTCTATAACTTTTGTTTTTTTATTCTATAGATAGCCCTAAGGTAATATTTCTTATAATCAGAGAAAGGTCATGTTACTTGAGCATAATGTATCATTGGTGGGTATGTCAATATTGATGTATGACAGACCAAGAAATGTAAGTGGTGGGCAAAAGGAGGTTTCCAGTTGTGATTACATGAAACACAGAGTTTATTCTTGTATTATTTATTAATTACTGTAGTATTTATTTGTATTACAACTGTAAACCTAGTTTTGTCCACCCTTGTCTGATAAATTCCTTTTATTTTGCCAAGCAAGAATGCAGTAGTTTACATGCTATCAAGTTTCACAGAGAAGTATATATATTTTTTAATATATAGGTGTCAATTAACAATTATCCACTATTTTACCAAGTATAGGCATTTTACTTACACACACACACACACACACACACACACACACACACACATCTGCTTCTCTTACCTGGATCATTTCATGAAAAGTGATATTCCATAAAAGGAAACCCCAATTTAAAAATCATAAAGAGCATACCGTATTTTTCATAGTTTGCCAAGGCCTATTGAAAAAATAAAATAAAAAGGTCCCAAATAGGTACTATTACTGATTCAAGGTTTGTGTGCCTAATGCTTCTAAGAGCCAATAAAAGCAGAGTTTGGAGTAAGAAACTGTTTATTGATAAAGGATGCACCAGTTTGAGAAGGTGGGGGACCAGCCTTAAAGCTTCCATAAATTGTTCTTCAGAGCCCAGAATTCTGGCTTGTTTTGTCAAGAGAAGAAACGATGGGCAGTGCAGGTGACATAGTGGCTTGGGTTATTAAAAGTGAGAGTTAGGCGACTCTAGGCACCAATAGAAACTGCAGGAAGAGTACAGAGTCTCCAATCTCTGTCTCTCCTCCACCTCCCCAGTCCCATGACCCATTCTGACATTAGTCCAGTCTCAGGCTCCTGCAAATCTTTGCCAAATGCTCAAGACTCAAACAAAATTCTTATAATAATTAGCATATCTAACACAGGAGCTATTCCCCTGAAGGTCCTAAAGAAATGCAGGCTAGAATTAAGACAGTGTCAGAGAGAGCCAGCATTTCACTCTGTGACAGTGCTGGTCTGTAGACTGCTGTAAAACATTCCGCTTGGGAGAAGGACCAGAGAGATAAGCACTTGGGCCTTAACGTGTCCCCGGACAGGTCATCTCATCTCTCTGTACCAGTTTACTCATCAACAAAAATAAAATGCAGGAATGATTGCCATCTCAATCTTTTGTATGACCAAAGAGGAGGGCTCTGTGGTTTTTAGGTTCCCTTTATCCTGGACCACCTAGCCTAAAAGATAGATATGCTCATAGTCTTTTATCTTTTCCACCCACCAATAATTCTTGTCGGATGCAACATAAAGTCATCAAGGAAAACTCCATAGTCAAATCTCAAAGTCTCAGGATATTGTTGCAGTGTAATTTCACCGTAGATTCAAGTAAAATGAACAAGGATTGAAGAAAAATTAGATTCTGCTGAAACCGGTTTGTCTCAGTGGATAGAGCGTCAGCCTGCAGACTGGAGGGTCCTGGGTTCAATTCCGGTCAAGGGCATGTACCTTGTTTGTGGGCACATCCCCAGTGGGGGGGTGTGCAGGAGGCAGCTGATTGATGATTCTCTCTCATTGATGTTTCTAACTCTCTATCCCTCTCTCTTCCTCTCTGTGAAAAATCAATAAAATATATATATTTTTTAAAAGAAAAGTTAGATTCTTACAATCTTTCCTAAAGGCAGAAAAAGTGGATGTGACCAAAAAGGAGTCATGTCATAACCTTAGGGTGTGTGGGGTAGGCGCAGGTACTGAACTATCAGCTGGTGTGGGAGTATCACCTAAAATTCATATCAGTCTTTGAATCCCTTCTCTATGTAACTCAATTTCTAGCTACAGATATTTCAGTCATATGTCTGGCAATGCTTTCTCCAATGAGTTTCCACTTTTGTGTTAACAACTGTCATCACCAATATGTTATCTAAAAATTTTAATACTGCATTTGGGTTTGTGTTCAGAGGGAATAACTGCTATCTTGCTTCCCACCTAAATAATCTTGACTACCACAGACAAGGGAACCTTTTAGATCTGCAATGAAGTCATAGCCTAGATCAAAAATCAAAGAAGAGAGGACAGCAGTTAATAAATTAGTGTTCAGGTATAGGAAGGTTTCATATTGCTAGATTAATAGACTAGTTTGTCATTCTGGTTTATTGGGTTTTCTATAAAAGTGAGAGCTTTCCCATCAAGTAACAATACTTCTTCATTTTAACCATGAATTCTGAAAAGTATTGAGCAGTGAAGGCCTCCTTAACTCTAAAACCTAAAACTCTATTCTATGAATTAACATTTCTCTTGCCTGGATCACAGCTGAGTTGAAAGTGGCTGCCAAAACTCGTTTGAAGCTCTTCTAATGCAATTTGATATTCATAGGCTGTTTCTTTATTGTCAGGGATGGTTTTGTTCCTAAAGAGATGTGATCCTCACTGTTGGCCTGATAGTTCTACAAGACTGATTCCTGGATAACTCAGGTTTCATGGTAGTAACCAGTGACAGAGCAAGAAGAACTGAGAGTTTCATATCACATAGAATAGCCAACAGGAATGTTAATATTTAAGAAAGTGGTCTGGTATAGCGAAAAATCTCAGCCTCTGGAGTCAGAACTATAAGCCTAAACTTTGTCATACCTCAGTCAAGTCACTTAATGATTTTTGCTTCAGCTTCTCTATATAGGAAATGAAACTGAAAACATAACCCCACACAGGATACTGTGACATTAAATAACATAAAATAAGTGTATCAAATAACTGAGCCCATGTAAAAGAAGAATAAATAATAGAAGTGTTTAAAGTCTCATGTAATAATGACATCACAAGTAGGTGGTTTCAAGTTCATCTAACAGTACAATATCAGGGCTGCAAGTAAGATTTTCTGGGATTTTCTTGGCTTTCCTCCCATTATCACAAAATGACTACCATAGTTTCAAGCATCGTGTTCTGATAAGACTTCATTCAGAGCCAGAAGAAAAGGTTTTGGGGTTTTCCTGTTTTTATAAGCAAAGTAACTCTTTGCACAGAAGGCTCATCTCCCAAGAAAACTTTCCTCAGGACCCATCTATCAGAATTGGGTCACATGCCTATGTCTTATGTACAAAGGTTCCTGGGAAAACTGACATCTGGCATATTTTAGCTTTAATGGTATTAGGATTCTGCCACCAAGAAGAAAGTTTGGGAGAAAGGTTAGTGGGGAAGCAAACAACAGTTTTTGCCATAGTATATAGAGTAGCTAAAATAGTTGCTGGCAAATAATTACTGGCAGTAAGTAAAAATAAATGTTATTTCTTTTTGTTACAATTGCCATTGATGCTGGAGATGAAAAGGGGCCACATACTAAACCTGACAATCTCAAGGGAGGCCATTATGGTGGGACCTATAAACACAGAGACAAAGTAATTACATAGGATGGCCTGAAATTAAAACTTTCTAATTGAAAGTGAATCCTGTGGGTAGTCACACCCTACGCCTGTGGTTTCCTTGACAAAGGCCAATCTTTACATCGAGTGAGCCTTTTGTCTTATTGCTTTTAAAATAACATATATTTGAAATGTGGGAGCAATCCCCTTTTTTCAGACCCTTTAGGGTACAACTTCCCACACTAGCACAAGATCACAGACCCCTTCGTTGTTATCTCGTTCCCCCATACCATCGCTACATGCTGTAAATGTTAATTATCTTGTACTCATGAATGTAAAAGAAGTATGTGTCTCTCTGTTTAACTTTTTATCCAGTCTCAGAAATTTCCCTGCTTTGTTTTCTGCCACCTCCCTAATCTACCAACGATGAATTTCAAGTACCATCCATTACATGTCCTCCTTTGATTCTAATGTATAAAATAAGCTGTAAAACTTCCCAGCAATTGTCATCAGTTTGGCTCAAACATATTCTTATAAGGCTTTTTCTTAGGCTGGATGTTCTTTTATTGACAATGCTATATAGCCCACACTTCCCAACAGTAAGAGTTCTCTAGGTCCTTTTGTAGCATAACAACTCCCCCCAATTTTACATGGTCTTATAGAATTAGTGCTTCCTTTATACTATTGAAGCACAGTGGACTAAAGCTTTCCTCACACCTTCCTGGTACAACCACAGCAGGGCATGTAACTTAGGCAGGACCAATATATACCTTCTCAGGGACTCTGCATTTTGAGTGAGTGATACCACAGCAGTTAGTGATGGCTACATCAGGGGGAGCCTGCCTGCTGACAGTCCTGATCCCACTGTGTGATGCTCACCACGTTTCTTATGTCACATCAGCCTCTAGCAGATATATCTCAGATCTTTGTTCATGGAACAGTGTACCTATTCCCAGTTGCTGTGAGTTTTGTCTGATAACAGTTTACAGTGACCATTTTTTCCCAAAGAACTTCCCTCGACAGACAGGAACTCCCTGCTGCAGGGGATGCCTGGGAAGCAGAGATTTCCTAGAAGCAGCTCCTATTAGCTCATATGAACTTAAAGTGAAATTTCTTTCCAACTCCACTTCCAGTCACTTCACATTGGTAACCTGAAACAGCCTATGATGGGAATATTTACACCATGGAAGTGGGCAAATGATATAGAGCTAGTAACTCCCTCCCGCAAAGAGCTACATTAGCAGGACATCACTGACAGGAGGCTATTCTCCATCCAGAAGCAGTCCATACAGATACAGGAGCACAAAAGTCTGGCCCTTGCCGAAGCCGGTTTGCCTCAGTGGTGGAGCATCGGTCTGCGGACTGAGGGGTCCCGGGTTTGGTTCCGGTCAAGGGCATGTACCTTGGCTGCGGGCACATCCCTGGTGGGGGGTGTGCAGGAGGCAGCTGGTTGATGTTTCCCTCTCATTGACGTTTCTAGCTCTCTATCTCTCTCCCTTCCTCTCTGTAAAATATCAATAAAAATATATTTTTTAAAAAGTCTGGCCCTTTGTCCGAAGATGGAACAACTCCCTGATGAGATTTAAATTCTAGAACTGGTGGAATCAAGCTGAGGCTAAACTTCACCTGACCCTTTATTTTTGCTTGACTCCTTTTCCTGCCCTATCCTGTAACTCTCACTCCCTTACATATTTCTCCAGAGAACTTTCCCTCAGCAAGTCATCTGCACAAGAATCTTCCTTTTAGGCTCTTCTTCCTCAACCCAATTTTGGCTCCTGCCTGTTTGCAAAGCCTGAGACTTAAAACTTGTATCAATTCTCTTAGTTCTACTATCTTTCCAAAAAGTTTCATTTTGCTTAAGATAGCCAGCATCAGTTTCTATTGTATTCACATTGAAAAATTTTAAAACTTAGATGTATAACCATCTTCGTCTACCAGGAAATGGCTTAAAAAGTTTCAGGAAGCAATATATCCCAGAAAATTAAATCAGTGAAAACAAAATGTATGATCTCAAGCACTGACCCAATCTGATGTGTTAAAGATATTCAAAAAGTTAATATAACCTTTCCAATTACAGTTACATTAGCATGATTCTAATAGCCAAATGAAATACTCACACCCATTAAAGTCAATTATTATGTAATAAAACACTATTTTATGCTCAGTCAGTTAAACCCTACTGAAATCATCTTCCTCGCATAATATATTATAACCTCAGAAATATCATGTATATGCAATCAGCTGCAGTAAAGTCTTTGCAAGTACCTTTGCTTCAAGTTAACATTTTTTCTGTAGTATCTTAAACCTCAAAAGTCAATTATATTGTGAAAATATTATCTTTAAATTATTAAATGCTTTCACAATTCACCCAATGAATAAGACAACCTTAATACACACATAAAGCAGAGCCTTGCTCACATTAGCAACTCCAATAAATGTAAAGTCTTTGACCCTCCCTGCTGGCAGCAGCTTTTCTAAGGTCTTTAGAGTTTACACCATTAGATGCCACAAATAGTGATTTACCCATACATCTGACAACTACGGGGGAATTGATGTGTGAGCTGACCATCAATTAGGCACCCAGGAAGGCAAAATATGCCAATGCAAATATCCTGCTATCCAGACTCACTGTAACTCACATTACAGTATAGGTAGATTTTAAGAGGTCCCCTATAAATTAGTTCAAAGAAAGAATCTAAATTAAGGCTCTCTATAATTAGAGGCGCCTTGAGCTGAAAATTTCTGAAAAATGAGAAATCCTTTTTTAAAAGAGAATTTTAAATGATCACAATCTAATTTATTTATTTTTACATATGGTATTAGATTTGATTAAAGTAAGATAAAGCTTGATAACACACTGTGAAAACATTTGTTAAGTACCTGTTTTTGATGTAAACTACAGACTTTGAGTGGTTATGATGTACTGATGTAGGTTTATCAATTGCAACAATTATACTACTCTGGTAGGAGATATTGATAAAGGGGGATACTGCATGTGTTGGGATATTGATCTAAAAAACATAAAATCATGCCAGGCTGGTGCAACTCAGTGGTTGAGCATCGACCTATGAATCAGGTTGGATTCCTGGTTGAGGTACATGCCTTGATTTCTGGCTCTATCCCCAGTAGGGGACTTGCAGGAGGCATGTGATTGATGATTCTCTCTCATTATTGATGTTTCTATCTCTCTCTCCCTCTCTCTTCCTCTCTTTCTCTGAGATTAATCAATCGATCAATCAATCAATCAATAAAGTCATTTAAAAAACATGTTCTTCATGGCACTTGTAATATTTATATGCTGTTTTGTATACTGTTGGCCTTTTCCATCAAAATTTAAACTCTGTGAAGACAGAGCCTTTGTCTCTTCACTGAAGGGACAAGGTGTTTAAGAAATATTTGGTGGGTGAAGAAAGAAATAAAAGTGGGTAATGCAATATACAGCCCGATGGCCATAGTTAAAACATTGTATTGCATGCTTGAAAATTGCTAAGAAAGTAGATCTTAAAAGTTCTCATCACAAGAAAAAAAAATTGTAACTGTGAGCCATATAGGTATCAAATCACTATGTTGTATATCTGAAACTAGTATGTTTTATGACAATTACATCTCAATTTAAAAAAGAAAATGGGATATATGAGAACCCAATTTTTACTAGTAAAATCCTATTCTGATAGATAACAAAAACAGCAGTTATCTGATAGATAACAAAAAATACATTGTCAAAGAGACTTTAAATATTAAAGTTGTCAAAATATCTATAAGCAAAACAGTTCTGTAAAATAAGCAGAGGCTCTTATTTTCCTAGTTTTATGTCCTGAGAAATCAGGGAAAATAATCTAGTTGAGAAAAGAAAGCATCAGTTGGGTTAAAACTATGTATTTGGTTCCTTGACATACTGGGTGGAACTAATTTGTGAGGGTTTTTTGGAGAGCAACTTATGCGTGTACTTTCTTTAATCTCATAAAACTTCAGGCAGTATAGATGGCATAGCATAGTGAGGCTGACTTTCACAGCTTTACTCCACTGGCTTCACATTTATAACTTGAAAGTGGCCCCTTGGTGAGAGTATTTATACCATAAAGATCAGCGCATGCTACAATTCAGGGCTTAGCATACATTGAACTAAAATGAACATATCAGTTATTAAAATGAAATGTGTTCCAACCAGACAAGAGAAAACTCTGCCCTAATAAGGACAAGAAATGTCCCAGTCCAGTCCACGAACTGTCCACTTTGTCTTTTGCCTGGAGGCCATATCTAGGGAAAAGAAAGGTAGCAATAGTTTTTTCCAATATAGAACCAGGTCCCAGGGATCATTGAGTTTAATTCTTTATCTGCTTTCCAAAGGGACTAAACCCTTTGTGACTTCAGTCACAACACAATCTCTTGAGGAGTTACTCATGAAGGTAATCTTTGCTTAGCTCCTAAGAACTCTTAATGAGAAAACAAGCAAGCATTCATTAAAAAAAAATTCAAATGAGAAAAATTTCACTAACACCATGCCCTCTAACAGGGAAACCCTGAAAAAATTAAAAAAAAAAAAAACCAGAGTGAATCGGTGGTTGAGTATTGACCTATGAACCAGGAGGTCATGGTTTGATTACCAATGAGGGCACTGACAGTGTTTCAGGCTTGATCCCCGGTAGGGGGTGTCCACGAGGCAGTTGATCAATGATTCTTTCTCATCATTGGTGTTTCTATCTCTCTTTCTCTCTATCCCTCTCCCTTCCTCTCTGAAATCATTAAAAATAAAATTTTAAAAATAATCGAAAGAGTATAGGAGTTATGCCAGAAGCTGCAAAATCTAGCTTTGGCTCTTTATTTTACTATCTCTTCTCACTGCTAAATATCTGATAATAACATCATGTCTTAAGGAAATTACTTTGTAGCACATTTACATTTTCTAAGAAGCTATTCCTAAGTCACATCTTATAGATAAGTGTGCTCATCCCTTTGCATTTTGGGAAACAACTTTTCTTTGGCAGAGTGAACAGATTGTCATGATTATCTTTGGAGAAGTGTCTAGCTGTCTGCCTGATTGTTGCCTCACACTTGTTGGAAGCCTAAGGTTGTTAAACTTCACCAAATTATCTGAGAAAGTTTTTAAAAACACACATTCCTGGGCTCCAGCCCAAGAGAACTTGACTCAGTAGGTGGAGCCTATGACTTAGCATTTCTAACAACCTTCCAGGTAAAGATGATGCCATTAGACGGTGAACTGAATTTTGAGTAGCTCTGCTCTGAACAACACTACTTCGGAGGAGTATAGATGCTGTCCATTGTACAAGGTCAAGAAAGAAGGTGCTTCTGGTCCCATGCATAGATCCTTGGTTAAGCCCACAGTAGTGCCATTACAATGTTTACCCATACAAAGCTAGGAATGATTTTGTGGAGGCTGGACGACAATGCTGCCTGGTGACAGAATGTTAAGTTATTGAAAAGAGGATCTTATAAGACCCCAGGAGACTATTTTAAGCTCTAAGTCTAAGGTTACATTGAATGTAACCTTACAAAAAGTGAGGGACTCTCTTGCAGAGGTGTGTGCAGCAATCACTGTTTACTGCACTGGATCCCAGGGAAGCGCGGGGACTTGGAAACACTTGGACTTGGGTAATATAGATCTACCACTTCATTCTCTATTCGACAGCCATCTATAAGCCTTTTAGCCAAATAAAAGCTTTTAGGTAAGTATATCTTTATATTGTAATAAGCTGCCCCCTACTGGGAGATGTTCCCTTACCCCCATTTTTTCCAGGATGTGTATTGAAAAGTATTTAAATATCTAATTAAATCAAACAGCCTGGTTTCAGTGAGAAGCTTAGCAGACAGTGTTCAAGACACCTGAGGAATATTTACTGCAAACAATGACATTTTTTTTATGTTTCAAAAAGTAGAACCAAAAAAAGACAAAAGAGAGAATCTTAAAAAGCTCATTTTAGACTTTTAACACAATAAAAAAAAATGAGAACATCCATTATCATTTCTTTTTCCATGCCACTCACCAGAAGTCCCATTACTGAGAATTGAATGATTAGTTTGATTAACAATCCATTCTGGGAACAACCTACAAAATGGCTCTTGTTTTCAACTCTGAGCAAAACTATCCCAGACATATCTGCTGTGCTTTCATTTGAATTTGGACTCATAACATGCATACTAAATGTCAATTTTGTTTCTGCGATTCCATCATCCTACTCCTGACAGAATGGCCAGAAAGTGTCCCAGAAGTTCCCAGTACAAAATTTCAAAGTTTTTAATGTTGTAGAGAAAATGCATATTTATCTGAGTTCAGCTTCTTTTTGAAGTTCATCTGACATTGCTACTCCTCCCATGAAATTACAGGGCCTGTTCCAAAAAGACAGCTCATTCATTTAGCACTCCCAATCATGCTAAAAAGTTATCCTTTACAGCATAAGCATATGAAGTGCCACTAGTGTCATTCAAGAATTAGACGAAGATTCCCCCCCACCCCAATTTTAGGTAATATTACAGGCTGATCTGAACTGATAAAAATGATATGGGGGAACTTAGCCTCAGCTTTCCTCTTCCTGATCTCATTGTTTCTCATCACATTCTAGGAATGATGCCCTATTTTTAAAAATATATATATTTTATTGATTTCTTTACATAGAGGAAGAGAGAGGGATAGAGAATTAGAAACACCAGTGAGAGAGAATCATTGATCCATCAGCTGCCTCTTGCATACCCACACTGAGGATGTGCCCACAACCAAGGTACATGCCCTTGACCGGAATCAAACCTGGGGCCTTTCAGTCCACAGGCCGATGCTCTATCCACTGAGCCAAACCGGTTTCTGCAGGCATCAAGGTAACAGGTAAACAGGCAAATGCTATATAAATCAGCCCCACTTGCTGAATCCTCATACAGAGAACTTTAATGGCACGTCACTGGCTATTTTTTCCCAAGTCCTGCTGCAAATAGGAGATGGGCATATGACTCAATAACCCCAAACTGGTTCTTATTCAAGAATGGATAATAAAATACTATAATCCATTTGGGCTGCTGTAACAAAATACCACAGACTTCATAGCTTATAAACAATGCAAACTTATTGCTCACAGTTCTGGAGGTTGGGAAGCCCAAGGTCAAGGTATCACAGCAGGGTCACATTTTGGTGAAGTTCCTGGTTTACAAGCTGGCACCTTCTCAATGTGCCCTCACATGGAGAGAAGGATGAGGGATCTCTCTGGAGCCTCTTTTCTAAAGGCACCATTCCTGAGGGCTTCACCCTCATGGTTTAGGAATTTGCCAAAGACCCTACCTACTACCACCATTGCTCCTTAGAATTTCAACATTTGAATTTTTAGAGGGATACAAACATTCAGACCATAGCAAAAATTATCCTGATCACTTTATTAAACAGTTCCCTAGTATACACATACCTGTCTACTCACATTTATTTATTTATTTATTTTGTAAAAACAAAATTTCCTAACCCTAGTCACCTATTTCCTTCCTGCTGCCATCCTTTATTTTCTTTAGCACACATATGCCTCTGAAATTGAATTGCTTGTCTATATGTTTTTCTTTTAGTACCTAAAGTTCTACATAAAAATAAACATAGGAGCAGACAGACCTTTTCCGTCTTGTTTGATAAGGTCTCTCCCATCTCTAAAATTTGAACTAGCAAAGTATAGACAATCAATAAAGATGTTTGTTTGTTTTTAATGAATAAAGGAGGAACGCATATTTCCAGGCAATATTTGAGCATTCCACTGAGTACCTGTTGGTTAGTTTCAGATTTCCCTATTCTCTCATTCTTTAGTCACAACCTGGCTTCCCTCTCTTTCTTCCCGCCAGTGACGGATACTAGGCAGGTCTTGGGGGGCTGAGGGGCTTGCCCTGTCCTACTTACTTATATTTGGGATTCAAGGGTGCCCTGGCACCAAGTTTTTTTCTAAACATGTCCATGGGCTTTCAGTCTTGCCACCTACCTAATAGACCTCTTTTTGCAAGAGGATTTTCAAAGAAAATAAACTAAGCCTCCCAAACTGCTGACACCTTCACAGAATTCTCCCTAACTATAATTTTTAAACATGAAGTGTCTCTATTTCACAATAAGTGGAGGGAGGATTATCCATAAAGTCTGCTTGTGGAATAAAATATGCCATCAAAATACAAGGCAGAGTTCTAACAGTTCCTCTCCAACCCTGCCAGTCTGCATCAGTACACCGGCGGCCCCGTGACATGCTCTGCCCCTTAGCTATCAGCACTAAAAATACTTCTCTGCCACAGGGTGAAGACCTTGACATCATTTATCAGATCTGGCTATAGCTCTCCTTCTCTTTTTTACTTCAATGATGCTCTAAACTCTTCCCTCAAAATTGAATCTGACAATTGCAAGCAAAAGTGATTTAAAAGAACACATGGTCCCCAAGCTTTCCTTCAAGCCTAGTTAGACAGACTTAATGTACCTTTAGCTCAGCTGTGGGCTAGAGAGCATATGTAAGGTACAGAGTAAATTGAAATGCTTCACACAAAGATGATGGAATGGAATGGCTTCCCCATTCTCTAAATATTTGGCTGCTTTTTCTCTGCTCTTCATCTGTTTTAAACCACCAGCCAGCCATTTCCCATGAGACATAACCTTTGGTATTGAGAAGACATATTTCTAGAGGAAGAAGCTCTTTAAAAGCTAAGTATGGTGCAAAGAAATCAGTAGTAGTGGAGAAATGTAGAACCAGGAGATTGTGGAATGATGTGGTCCTACAGATGTGTATGAGTAATTCTACTGAGGAGTTTTATTCTAAAAGGGAGTAGCCAGAGGGTCCTGAAGTCAAGAGAATTCCCTTTTTAAAAATAATTTATCTCTTTAAAAATGAGAGCATATGTGTGTGATGTGGGATGGTAAAGCTGATGAACCAGGACAGATGGGCAAGTTACTAAAGCAGGCCAGAAAGAATGGCACTCTACTTCCTAAAAAGGAGGTTTAACCCTGTGACCCTAGGAGGAGCATAGACAGCTCATCCTGAGAAAAAGGAACAAAGGCAGAGAACATGGGTGCAGATGCAAGGTGAGTAGTGGATGGTGAGGAACATTGGGGTATTCTATTCTGATGGCTTCTCTTTTCTTTATGAAATAAGAATATCAGCTATAAGTTAGGATGAGAGGGGAGAAGGAAGAAGGCATGAAATGGTTATGTAGGAGATGAGAGAACAGAAGACGTAATGGACTCGGGAAATACAGCAGACTGCCCGGCAGCTCTTAGACCCATGAGTGGTTGTGGTCATGAATGTAAAGTGAAACTACCCGGCATGATGGTATATTTTTCTCCAGCTGTGTTTTGCTGGGTGGGTGCAGGCAACAAGTGAGTGAAGAGTTGAATGCAATCAGAGTTACACTTTTGCAAAGTGAATAGGAATTAGAAAGGAGCCATTTGTGCAAAGTATAAGAAAGAGTAACTAGAATTAGGGAGACTAGAATCTCAGTTGAAACAGAGGGCAAATGAGGACATGAAGGAATGAGGGACATTGAAAAGATGGTAAGAGCAATGGATTTGGGGCCACAATGAAGCTGAAGAGTTGTTAAAGGTGAGGTCCTACAGGGAACAGAGCCCTGGAGAAGGCATCCTCATTGCCAGACAGGGCTCTGATATTAGTATAAATGGAAAAGTGCATGGTCAAGGATAGATAAACAGCAGGAATTGCCCCTTGTGATTTAAGGCTGCCATGGGAACAGACAACTCAGACAAAAGCTGTCTTAAGGGTAAGACAAAATGGTCTAGTAAGAAAAAGATTAGAAAAAAAAGATTAGGAAAAGACTGAGGAGAACTCCTAAGTATAAATGTATACCTAAGAACACTCTTTCCCCTATGAGATTGTAGATATAAGAAAGCAAGATGTCAACAAGAAGGAGCAAACATTCTTAAAACAAGATTTCTTATGGCAGTCAAAGCAATGACTTCAAGAGCTGTCCTGTCTCTTTTAAGATTCATAAAACCAGAGTGTTATTCTTGAAAAGCTTCTTAGAATTTTTCCAGCCAAACCCATTTTACAGATGAGTAGTAACAAAACCCAAAGAGGTGGGAGGATTTGCCTAAAGCCACACAGCTATAATGGAAACATTTTAACTCACTTTTTAAAAGGGGAGATTGTCTTTACTAGTATGTCAGCTGAACAATATAAAATGGACACTGTATTGGTCAAAGTGATTGAATGGTGCCAATTTCATGTTGTTTAACCTAATATATTCTAGGGTCCTTTCCTCTATAGCAGTGAGTCAGGAATGAGCATATACTAATGACTTTTGTTGCTGTTACTCCTTACTCGAGGATATTTTTTCATTGATTTTTAGGGAGCGTGGAAGAGAGAGGAAAAGACAGAGAGAAACACTGATATGAGAGAAGCACATTGATTGGTTGCCTGCTGTATATCGGCTCTGACCAGGGCCCAGGTCAGGGAGGAACATGCAACTAATGTGCCCTTGACTGAAATTGAGGTTTGGTCCACAGGCTCCCGCTCTATCTGCTGAGCCAAACTGGCTAGGGCAGTGGTTGCAAAACTCATTAGTCAACAGAGCCAAATATCAACAGTACAATGATTGAAATTTTTTTTGAGAGCCAAATTTTTTAAACTTAAACTTCTTGTTAAACCACTTCTTCAAAATAGACTCAGCCAGGCTGTGGTATTTTGTGGAAGAGCCACACTCGAGGGTCCAAAGAGTCACATGTGGCTCGCGAGCCAAGGTTTGCTGACCACTGGGCTAGGGCAATGCCTTTTTTTAAAAATTTCTTTATTGATTAAGGTATTACATATGTGTCCTTATTCGCCCATTACCCCCCAACCCCCAATCATGCCCCCATCTCCCTATTGTCTATGTCCATTGATTAGGCTTATATGCATGCATATAAGTCCTTTGGTTGATCTCTCTCCCTTACCCCCACCGTTCCCTCTCCCATTTGAACCAGTAATCCCACTTCTAGGAATATATCCTAAGAAACTAGAAACACCAATCAGAAAGGATATATGCACCCCTATGTTCATAGCAACACAAGTACCATAGCTAAGATTTGGAAACAGCCTAAGTGACCATCAGCAGATGAGTGGATTAAAAAACTGTGGTACATCTACACAATGGAATACTATGCTGTGATAAAATTAAAAAAAGGAGTTCTTACCATTTTTTTTTCTTAACAAGTTATTGCTCACTTGTTCTTCACTAATTTTCTGAATTTTATCAAGAAAATGTTTGCAGGAAGCAAAGTGAAGTTAACAGTAAAGAATCTGTTTTAAGAGAATCTCAGTTAATTTCTACCTCAGGTAAGGAAATAATTTTTTAAAATATATTTTGTTGGTTTTTCACAGAGAGGAAGGGAGAGGGATAGAGAGCCAGAAACATTGATGAGAGAGAGACATCGACCAGCTGCCTCCTGCACGCCCCCCACCGGGGATGTGCCCACAACCAATGTACATGCCCTTGACTGGATCGAACCCAGGACCCCTCAGTCCGCAGACCGACGCTCTATCCACTGAGACAAACCGGTCTCGGCAGGAAATAATTTTTTAAAAAATCCAAATGCAACCGATAAGAGCATCATCCATCTGGAGCTAAGAGATTACTGGTGACCCTCCAAACTAAATTAAGGTGACCGAGAGAGGTTTAATTGGATTACTACTATAAATATAATGCTCCTGGCTAAGGAACTGCACTGTGTATAAGGAGAAGAATAATAGCAAGATATCTATAAAAGAAAAAAAATCAAATCCAAGAAAAGGGTTTAGCAGGAGTTCCCAGACCATCCCCATAAAGAAATATCCCCCCTTACGGATGGATGCCATTGGTCTACAGAGCTCAACAACAGTAGCCAAAAAGCTCATGTCACCAACTCTGACAGCCCCAAACTCCTTGTGAAAAGAAGAAGCTGGCTTCTCACTAGGATATGACCACAAAGAGAGGCTATCACTGTCAGACCACACATACTTGAGATTCTTGGTGGTTATGTTTCTCATTGAATATTAATAAATCAGAACTATTACTTTTCATACATTTGTCTCTGTGTCTGGTGAATGTGGTGAATGTGAATTGGTGTTTGAGAAACAATGAAACAGATGCTGCCAGTGCCCATGCATATCTCCTGGGCCCACCCTGGGTACAGCAGCGGAGACTTTCCTCACATGCTCCCCTTGGCCTAAGGGTCAAGGAGAGTGCTCAGTCTGTCTGGAAGGCAGGCTGGACACACCAGGGAGTTAATACCCCAAGAGCGGCCCTCAACCAAGCCACTGTTGGACAAATATTCCAACTTCCTGAAAATTCCGTGGGAAAACTGAGGCATAGCCTATGCTGACTCCCCAGATGTCTAAATAAAAAAAACTTAAACTAAGATAGGCATCAGGTTCCCATCCCTTCAAAATCAAACAAGGGCTGTGGTGAACTCAACAATGTATAGAAGACCACCCAAGGGATCTATCTGTCTAAGAGATGAGCTGGCTTTGCCCAAAGTATACAACCCTCCCAAAGCTCATGGGAATGTACCACAATCCACTTGAATAATAGAAAGAGGCTTTTCCTTGCATTGTTTCTCTTTAAACCCTATTGTGTCTCTTTAAACACTTTGTGAATAGCATTAGACAGTGCATGTGAGTCTGCTACATTATATCTTCCTGTCTTCTCTCATTTGTCTGGAGGTCACACTTCTCATAAATGGTTTAATAAATGAAAAAGAAAAGCCCAGGTCTGAATATTACACATTGACCTGATGTGGTTAGGAAGCAATGAAAAAAGAACAGAGAAAGAAAAGATAAAAGCATGTGGCAAGCAAGGGCAGAGAG
Organism: Vespertilio murinus; assembly: GCA_963924515.1. NCBI lineage: Eukaryota > Metazoa > Chordata > Mammalia > Chiroptera > Vespertilionidae > Vespertilio > Vespertilio murinus. The sequence goes on from OZ004709.1 coordinate 66,189,762, forward strand.
TGGTAAAGAGCCAATTAGTAGACACCATGAGTGACAATAGAGATGTTACTACAGTAATTACCCCCTTATCCATGGAGAATATGTTCCAAGACCACCAGTAGATGTCTGAAATCACAGAGAGTACTGAGCCCTCTATATACCATGTTTTTGTCCTCTACATACATAACTTTTCATTTTAAAGGAACACTTATGGTTTCTCTTTGGAACATCAGAATTGCCACCATCATTACTCTTGTACTACAGAGTTGCATAGTACACTATATAAACTATCTTTTTGTCCTATACATACACACCTTTTCACTTAAAAAAATACTAATGGCTTCTCTTTGGAACATCAGAATTGCCACCATCATTATGCTTATACTTTGGGGGCATTATTAAGTTAAATAAGAGTTACTTGAGTCCTAGCCAGTTTGGCTCAGTGGATAGAGCGTTGGCCTGCAGACTGAAGGGTCCCAGGTTTGATTTTGGCCGAGGGCACATGTCCAGGTTGCAGGCTTGATCCCCGTGGGGGGCATGCAGGAGGCAGCCAATCAGTGATTCTCATCATTGATGTTTCTATCTCTCTCTCCCTCTTCCTTCCTCTCTGAAATCAACAGAGAAATATATATATATATATATATATATATATATATATATATATATATTTAACTTTATATATATATATTTAACTTTATATATATATATATATATATATATATATATATATATATATATATTTTTTTTTTTTTTTAAAGTTACTTCAACATAAGCACTGCAATACTGGGACAGCTAATCTGATAACCAGGTTGGCTCCTAAGTGACTAATAAGTTTGTAGTGTCTACAGAAGGAAGTTACTGGACAAAGGGATGAATCATGTCCCTGGCAAAGTGGAGCAGGACAGTGAGAAATTTCATCACTCTACTCAGAGTGGCATATAATTTAAAACAGATGAATTGTTTATTTATGGAATTTTAGGGAGGATGTAAGAATAGCTGGATATCTCACATGTTGCTGGTGGGAATATAAAGTGGTGATACCACTTTTACTTGAAACAAAAGATGAAGCTTTATTCATAATAACAAAAAGAGCAAAAATAACCCAAATATTCTTCAACAGATAAATGGATAAAATAAATTATGGTATATTCATACATTGAGATACTTACTACTCAAGAAAAAGGAAGGAACTACTGGCCATACATACGAATAAACCTCAGAGGCATAGTAATAAGCATGGCTGTATATACTTTCTAAAACAGGCCAAACTAATGAATGTTGACAGAAATCAGATTGGTGATTGCCTTGGGGGTGGTGGTGAAGGACTAGCAGCATGGGGCATAAATAATATTGTAGGGTAATAATGTCCCATCTTGATTGGGGTGTAGGTATCAATTTTATATAATAAAAGGCTAATATGCAAATTGACCAAACGGCAGAATGACTGGTCACTATGAAGCACACTGACCACTAGGGGGCAGATGCTCAACGCAGGAGGAGCACCATTCAGCCAGAAGCCAAGCTCACAGCTGGCAAGCACAGCTAAAGTGGCAGAAACCTCTTCTGCCTCCACAGAAGCAGGCCTAAGCCATTACTCAGACATCCCCTGAAGATCCCCAGACTGTGAGAGGGCACAGGTTTGGCTAAAGGACCCCCCCATCCCCCCCCCCCCCACACACACACACACACACACACACGCACTGAGTGCATGAATTTCATGCACTGGGCCTCTAGTATCTATATACGTGTGTGAAAATCCATAGAGCTATAAAATTTAGATCTGCGCCATTCACTTAATGTAAAATATAGCTAAAATATACATTTGAGAAATTTTAAAAACTGCATCACACACTCATTCATATGTTATCACATTTCAGTACAGTTGGGTGAAGCCTTTGTTAGCTTGTGATTCAACTAAAGTTGTTGAGTTGTGCATTTTAATGTATGGAGGCCCATAGGCTCATTCCCTCCCACAAAATAACTTTCCAAATTCATACAACTGTAATGCTGTAACTACAGAGGAATTCTTTGAGGGTTTTTTTTAAAGTACAAAGTATTACCACATTCACTTCTTTCAGATAGAATATTGGGTCTACATGGCAACTGTACTCTGATACTGAAGAATTCTCTTTTCATCTGGCACCTTTGTTATTTTCCCCCATGTACATATAAGAATTCTCTTAAGGGGACACTGAATTACAGTGCTCTAAATGCTGTGATAACTACATTGTCTCAAAGGAGGCCCCCCAACCACATGTATTTCTGATGCTAAAGAGGGTAAGCATGGCTGTATACTTTTTTCTTTTTGCCAAATTGTAAAAATGAGACAAATCACAGTATTGATGTAATAGGCACTAAGTAATATATCAAAGTAAAATATCATTAACATATGTAAATATATCCAAGTCCCTCCAATGCCCCTCCTGAAGTATGGGACTCAGACACCAGGTCCTTCTTCCATTCCTGCCTCTAAGCATTGTGTGATATGCTGAACTTCTGTCTGTGGCCTGGTGCATGAAATTCGTGCATGGAGGGGGGGGAGCAGTTCCCTCAGCTCAACTGGCACCCTCTTCAATCAGGGACCCCTTGGGGGATGTCCGGCTGCCAGTTTAGGCCCGATCGGTAGTCAGACAGCCCTCTTGTAATCTGGGACCACTGGCTCCTAGCTGCTCACCTGCCTGCCTACCTGATCACCCCTAACTGCCTCTACCTGCCTGATCACTCCTAAATTCCCTCCCTTGCCGGCCTGATCTCGCCCCCAACTGCCCTCCCCTTGCCAGCCTGATTGCCCTTAACTGCCCTCCCCTACTGGCCTGATATCATCCCCTACTGTCCTCCTCTACTGGCCAATTTCGTTCTAACTGGTCAGTTTCTATGTCAGTCAGTGTCAAAAGCTCTATCTCCTAGGCAGCCACTGACTCCTCACAGTTAACCCAGATTTGGTTCTGATTTGGCCAGTTTCTATGCCAGTCTGCATCTCTGGGCCTATCAACAGGACCTGATCAGAAAGGCAGGACTGATCAGCAGCCCTGGTGAAAGCTCGAAGAGAAATGGAGGCAGGGCTGCTGGCCAGGCTCAGAGGAAAAGAGAGAGGCAAGTGTTGGTCAAAAGCTGCCTCAGACACTACAGATCAGGCCCTGCTTCTCTCTTTAGGTGTCTTTCCGGGCCTGATTCTAAGTTCCCTCAGCAGTCACTGCTGGATTACCAGGCCTGTAGCCACAGTAGTCAGCACTGGGTTGCCATGATTCGTGCAATAGGCCTTCCTTCCCTTGGTTTCCAGCACCAGTTTTCCGCCAGCACCCAGGACCCAGGCCTTCACTCTCCAGAATCTGCCTTCTTCATCTTTGCTGCAAGCTCAGGCCAGAGTCTGCCACCTTCATCTTTGCTGAAAATTCCAGAGTCTGCAGTCATCGTCTTTGCTGTGGCCCCTGTAGAGTGCCGCTCCTGTAGATCCCTTTGCCCTTGCCCTCTCTCTCATAGAGGCATCCTGCCCCATCTGGCCACTTTGTGCCTGGAGCAGCTGGGTGGCCACCATCTTTGTCCTTCAAATTTGCATATCCCCTCCTAATTGACTGGTGGGCATAGCGGAGTGATGGTCAATTTACATGTTTCTCTTTTATTAGTGTAGATATACACTGTATGTGTATCTAAATTAAGTATAAATGTATTAAATCTAGGATTCAATTTTTAATTTATAATTCAACATTATAACTCTGTAAGAAGGAAAAGAGTGAGAAACAGTCAAATGGTTGGGTCTCATTTAACATGATGCTCTCAAAGATCCCAAAAGCTAAAACAGCTCTCATCAACTAGTTTAATAGATTTAATTATGCTAAGAATCCTCCATCTGTAAAATTATTCTAACTATATCAATTGCCCTTCAATGAATGAATCAAATTATTTATAACATAGGACTTTGGCAAGAAATGGGGTACATAAAACAATTACAATTCTATAATAAAATCATAACTTAAGTCTCACCAAAAAAAGGTAAACAATGTTTAAAATATATTTTATTGATTTTTTTACAGAGAGGAAGAGAGAGGGACAGAGAATCAGAAACACCATGAGAGAATTATTGATCAGCTGCCTCTTGCACACCTCCCACCTGGGATGGGCCCGCAACCAAGGTACATGCCCTTGACCAGAATCGAACCCAGGACCTTTCAGTCCCCAGACCGATGCTCTATCCACTGAGCCAAACCGGTTTTGGCAAAAACTAAGCAATTAAATGAACTAACTGATGTCAGTGTCCTCTCAATAACCAATCACAGGAATCTCTAGTTAAACCAAACATACAGATAATACAGAGTTTTCCTGGTTTAAACGTTAATTAAAGGATATTTCTGATGCTCTTGTTGTATTTTTACAGGAGGATTCAGTAGCTGGTTTAATTTTTTGCTTTGGGACTGCCACTGCTGAGATGCAGGAGTGGGAATGAGAAAGTGGCTTCAAGGATGAGAGAGGGTGGAAAGTAAATTTAGTTTGGGGTGTATTTTTAAGATATCACCCAGATGGAGACAAGTTGGAAATACAGCTTTGACTGTGAAGGGAGAGATTACAGTTAGGAGACACAGATTCTGTGATAACTATTGCAGAGATCATTGTGAGAGTCATGGGGCTGGATGCAATTATAGAGGGGAAGAGTCACTCCTAGAGCAAAGCAAAGAAAAATCTCCCTAAAGGGAGTAAAGAAAACTACAAGGAAATGATGAGGGGAGAGAGTCCAAAAGGGCATGATAGAGAATTTCAGAGATCAGGTGGACTGAGGATTAAAATGAATTTATTGAATTTTTAGGTTATTTCATTTATTTATTTACTTACTTACTTACTTACTTGAGGCCCAATTACTTACTAGAGGCCTGGTTACTTACTTACTTACTTGAGGCCCTGTACACCGAAATTCGTGCATGGGGGGGGGGGGGGTCCCTCAGCACAGCCTGCATGGTCTCCAATCTGAGACACCTCAAGGGATACCAGACTGCCTGTTTAGGCCCAACCCCACCTAAATGGGCAACCGGACCTCCCTCTCACAATCCAGGCTGCTGGCTCCAAACCGCTTGCCTGCCTGCCTGCCTGCCTGCCTGATTGCCCTTAACTGCTTCTGCCTGACAGCCTGACACCCCCTAAACACTCCCCTGCCAGACTGAGCAACGCCTAACTGCTCCTGTCAGCCCGAATACCCCTAACTGCCCTCCTCTGCCAGGCTGCCCTCTCCCCCCCCCCCCCAACTGCTCTCTCCTGCTGGCCTGATTGCCCTCAACTACCTTCTCCTGCTGGCCTGATCACCCACAACTGCCCTGCCCTTCCAGCAATCTTGTGGCAGCCATCTTGTGTCCACATGAGGACAGCCATCTTTGACCACATAGGGGTGTCCATTTTGTGTGTTGGAATGATGGTCAATTTGCACATTACCTTTTTGTTAGGTAGGATTTATTTTAGAAGGAACTTTACCATTAGTGGTGTTCTGGGAGAAAGGAGAATGAGATAAACCTTGTCCTACACTAAAGAAAAAATGGAAGAATATATGAGCATTTCAAAATGCCTAGAAAAGCTTCTTGAGAAGGCAGATGTTTGAGGGGAAAGGCATTGGTGACAACCTGTGGATTGATGATAAGAAGTCAAGAAAAAAATACTTTGCATATACCAGCAAAATGTGAATTTCACCTGGAGATGCAAAATCCAAGGGCAGGTGGGAGTAGATGAGATTAAGTTGCAGTAAAATTGGTGCTATAAATATATGAGCCTCTGGGTGGGAGGGAGGGAAGCAGAGATGCAAGTCACAGATGGAATGCATTCTCTGTGAAGTCGAAGGCAGAATCATATGCAAAAAACAAGAGAGAAAAGATAGCTACACCATAATTCCACAATCCTCCTTAACTAACCTCTCTTACTGGCAAACAGAGAAATAACTTGATTAAATTCATGTTAAACTGAACAGAAATAAGTTTAACAAATTCATGTAAAATTAAATGCAGCTTCACTTTAAATAAAAAGTATTTTTCTTTATTTCAGTATAGTAACCCATGTCCAATAACTTCATTAAGTTTTAATATTATATTCTCTTCACTTTTCTTTCATTGTATTTCTGGCTTTCAAGACACACATCAAGTGATAGCTTTAACTAAATATCACAGCCTCTTGATATTTTCCAGTCTGTATCTTATGATCATTATGAGAATTCCTGACTTTAATAAATCATTTGAGGAAAGGATGTAAAAATTCACCCATAATAATTAAATAGATTGAACACATTTTTTCTCTTCAAATTTGGCAAATTAACATATAAACATATTTGTGTTATTTAAATTATCACTCTGTGTTATTACAGTAATATATGATTTGTATGATCACAAATGCAGCAACAAAATGCAAACAGTAAAAAAAAAAGTTTGACGACAAGTGACAGTGAGCAAAGAATTTTAATATCACAGATTCAAAATGGCTGTGATAAAATGTGCTAGCTCAACTGAAAGAATCACAATGTCTGTTTTGTCAGCTTTCAAGTTTATCAAATTCTTTCCCAGTCTCTCCATTTCCCTCTGAGTGTATTTTCTTGGAAAATTATCAAGTCTCTAAGTAAAGATAAAATGTATTCTCTCCAGATATGGAAATGCTAAAAATGTTTCATTGTATAGAAAATTGCTCTAAGACTAGTATGACATAAGATTAACATCTGAAGAGAACAAAACTAAATAGATCTATGAGGAGAAAAGTGTTTGAATCAGTAAAAAGTAACTTTGAAAAAGTTGGCAATCAACAAAACTGGTTTATTCAATCACATGTCACTCACAAGAGTATGTCCAGTATGTAAAAAGAAATACTTAATTGTTAAAATAGTATGTCTTGGATGATGGTGTCAATATTTCCAAAGGGCAATTTTTTAGGCAGCCTCGAGGTCAGGACAGTGTCCTAGAATGTTCTGACCCACACATCCCTGACCCACCCAACCTGCCTGCCAGTCAAACAGGCCAGCCAATAAGAAGCACTGATCCATAGTACTTTATTCTTTCCATCTGCCCATCCTTTTTTTTTTTTTTTTTACTTTTCTTTGTTGATGTTTTAGAAAGAGAGAGAAGGAGGGAGTGAGGTATATATATTAGAGAGAAAAGCAGGAGTAAGGCACAGAGTGAGAAAAAAGAAGGGAGGGAAGAAGGGCAGAGAGAAAGAGAGAGAGAGACAGAGAGAGACAGAGAGAGAGAGAGAGAGCACTGATTTGTTATTCCACTTACTCATGCATTCATCGGTTGATTCTTGGATGTGCCTTGATCAGAGATGAAACCCACAACCTTGGAGTATCGGGACAAACCGATAACATGTAACAATGATGTAACGATGACATCATTATCTAACCAACTGACCTATAGGCCAGGGCCATCCTCCATTCTTACTATGTAGGCCTTTGTCCTAATTCTTGTCATATCATGGTTGAAAGATCACTGACCTGCTTCTGGGTCCAACAGGATAAGGAAGAAAGAAAGAAGACAGAAGGATTTGGGAGTATATCCACTGAGTCTCTCTCTCTTTTAAAGGCTTTTGCATTCAACAAATTCAGATCATCATATGCAGCTGGAAGGGAGGCTCAAAAATCAGCGTTTGAGTTTTCTAACTTTGATGAAAGAGGGAGGCAAGGGAGAGAGATTTTAGGATCCCATCCCATAGCATCTTCTAGCTGGGACACAGTAAGTGCTCAGTGAACATCTATACGTTGTGGAATGATCCAACCTCTCCCTGTGACACACAAATGTCATATTTATTTTAACTCTAGCCTCATCTCATTTTGTGTCTTACCTCCTTGGTTCACTAGAGCAAACAATTTCCCTTCTGTTGAAACCCTACTCATTCTTAAGAAACATTTCTTAAAATTACAGTATAACACACACATAGAAAAATAAGCAAAATGTAACTATAAAGCCTATTCAATTTTAATAAATTTAACACATTCATGTAAGAAGAAAAAATATTGCCAAAGCCATTGAAGCCCATTATGTTTATACTAGAGACCTGGTGTATAAAATTCATGCACGGAGTGGGGGGGGGGAGGGGTCCCTTAGCCCAGCCTGCACCCTCTCCAATTGGAGACCCTCGATCCCACAGGGATTGGGCCTAAACTGGCAGTCAGGCATCCCTCTCTCAATCTGGGACCACCGGCTCCTAAATGCTCACGTGCCTGCCAGCCCTGTTGCCCCTAACTGCCTCTGCCTGCCTGCCAGATTCCCCCTAAATACCTCCCCTGCTGGCCTGATCTTGCCCCCAACTACCCTCCCCTTCAGGCCTGATTTTGCCACCAACTGTCCTCCTCTTATGGCCAATTTGGTTCTGATTAGTTGGTTTCTATGCCAGTCAGCATCAAAAACTCCACCTGCTAGGCAGCCATTAGCTCCCAACAGCACCCAGATTTATTTCTGATTGGTTGGTTCCTATGCCAGTCAGCATCACTGGGCCTATCTCTGGGCCTGATCAGAGAGGCATGGCTGAACAGAAGCCCCAGGAGGTCAGGAGAGATAAAAAGGCCTGGCTGCTGGAGAAGCCAGAAAAGAAAGACAGAGAGAAAGAGAGAGGCAAGTACTAATCAATAGCTGCCACTGAGGCTAGGGATTGTTACATCATAGTAGAGATTGTTACTTCATAGGAGGGATTGTTACTTCATACTAGGCATTGTTATTTCATAGGAGGGATTGTTACTTCACAGGAGGGATTATTACTTCATAGAAGGGAGTGTTACATCATAGGGGGGATTGTTACATCATAGAAGACATTGTTACATCATAGGGGACATTGTTACATCATAGTAGGGATTGTTACTTCATAGGGGGGATTGTTACCTCATAGGAGGCATTATTACATCATAGTAGTGATTGTTACTTCATAGGGGGATTGTTACATCATAAAGGGGATTTTTACCTCATAGTAGGAATTGTTACATCATAGGAGGCATTGTTACATCATAGGAGGAATTGTTACATCATGGGGGGAATTGTTACCTCATAGTAGGGATTGTTACATCATAGTAGGGATTGTTACTTCATAGGGGATTGTTACATCAAAAAGGGGATTTTTACCTCATAGGAGGCATTGTTACATCATAGGAGGCATTGTTACATCATAGGAGGAAATGTTACATCATAGGGGGATTGTTACATCAAAGGAGGCATTGCTATATCATAGTAGCTATTGTTACTTCTCAGGAGGCATTGTTACTTCATAGTAGGCATTGTTATTTCATAGGAGGGATTGTTACTTCACAGGAGGGATTGTTACCTCATAGAAGGGAGTGTTACATCATAGTGGGGATTGTTACATCATGGAGGGGATTGTTACATCATAGGAGGCATTGTTATATCATAGTAGAGATTGTTACTTCATAGGAGGGATTGTTACTTCATTGTAGGCATTGTTATTTCATAGGAGGGATTGTTACTTCACAGGAGGGATTGTTACTTCATAGAAGAGTGCTACATCAAAGGGGGGATTGCTACATCATAGAAGGGAATGTTACATCATATGAGGCATTGTTACATCATAGGTGACATTGTTACATCATAGTAGGGATTGTTACATCATAGGGGGGATTGTTACCTCATAGTAGGGATTGTTACTTCATAGTAGGGATTGTTATTTCATAGGTGGCATTGTTACATCATAGGAGGCATTATTACATTATAGTAGTGATTGTTACTTCATAGGGGGATTGTTACATAATAAAGGGGATTTTTACCTCATAGTAGGAATTGTTACATCATAGGAGGCATAGTTACATCATAGGAGGAATTGTTACATCATGGGGGGAATTGTTACCTCATAGTAGGGGTTGTTACTTTATAGTAGGAATTGTTACTTCATAGGGGGCATTGTTACCTCATAGTAGGGATTGTTACTTCATAGGAGATGTTGTTATTTCATAGGGGGTTGTTACTTTATAGGAGGTGTTGTTACTTCATAGGAGGGATTGTTACTTCATAGTGGGGATTATTGCTTCACAGCGGAGATTTTTACTTCATAGCACAGATTGTTACTTCATAGTGGGGTTGTTACTTCATAGTAGCTATTGTTACTTGATAGCAGGGATTGTTACCTCATAGTAGGCATTGTTATTTCATAGGAGGGATTGTTACTTCAAGGAGGGATTGTCACTTCATAGAAGGGAGTGCTACATCATAGGGGGGATTGTTACATCATAGAGGGGATTGTTACATCATAGGAGGCATTGTTACATCATAGGGGGCATTGTTACATCATAGGGGACATTGTTACATCATAAGAGGCATTGTTACATCATAGGATGTATTGTTACATCATAGGAGGCATTGTTACATCATAGGAGGCATTGTTACATCATAGTGGGGATTGTTACATCATAGGAGCCATTGTTACATCATTGGAGGCATTGTTACATCATAGGGGGATTGTTACATCAAAGGAGGCATTGTTATATCATAGTAGCTATTGTTACTTCTTAGGAGGCATTGTTACTTCATAGTAGGCATTGTTATTTCATAGGAGGGATTGTTACTTCACAGGAAGGATTGTTACTTCTTAGAAGGGAGTGCTACATCATAGGGGGGATTGTTACATCATAGGAGGCATTGTTACATAATAGTAGAGATTGTTACTTCATAGGAGGGATTGTTACTTCATAGTAGGCATTGTTATTTCATAGGAGGGATTGTTAGTTCACAGGAGGGATTGTTACTTCATAGAAGGGAGTGTTACATCATAGTGGGGATTGTTACATCATGGAGGGGATTGTTACATCATAGGAGGCATTGTTATATCATAATAGAGATTGTCAATTCATAGGAGGGATTGTTACTTCATTGTAGGCATTGTTATTTCATAGGAGGGATTGTTACTTCACAGGAGGGAGTGTTACTTCATAGAAGAGTGCTACATCAAAGGGATGATTGTTACATCATAGAGGGGAATGTTACATCATATGAGCCATAGTTACATCATACGTGACATTGTTACATCATAGTAGGGATTGTTACTTCATAGGGGGGATTGTTACCTCATAGTAGGGATTGTTACTTCATAGTAGGGATTGTTATTTCATAGGTGGCATTGTTACATCATAGGAGGCATTATTACCTCATAGTAGGGATTGTTACTTCATAGGGGATTGTTACATCATAAAGGGGATTTTTACCTCATAGTAGGAATTGTTACATCATAGGAGGTATTGTTACATCATAAGAGGAATTGTTACATCATAGGAGGTATTGTTACATCATAAGAGGAATTGTTACATCATGGGGGGATTGTTACATCTTAGGAGGCATTGTTACATCACAGTAGGGATTGTTACTTGATAGGGGGGATTGTTACTTTGTAGGGGGATCGTTACATCATAAAGGGGATTTTTACCTCATAGGAGGCATTGTTACATCATAGGGGGGATTGTTACACCATAGGGGGGATTGTTACATCATAGGAGGCATTGTTACATCATAGGATGTACTGTTACATCATAGGGGAGATTGTTACATCGTAGGAGGCATTGTTACATCATAGGATGTACTGTTACATCATAGGGGGATTGTTACATCATAGGGGGGTTGTTACATCATAGGAGGCATTGTTACATCATAGGATGTACTGTTACATCATAGGGGAGATTGTTACCTCATAGGAGGCATTGTTACATCATAGGGGGATTGTTACATCATAGGGGGGATTGTTACATCATACGAGGCATTGTTACATCATAGGATGTACTGTTACATCATAGGGGAGATTGTTACCTCATAGGAGGCATTGTTACATCATAGTAGGGATTGTTACTTCATAGGGGGATTGTTACATTATAGGAGACATTATTATATCATATTAGAAATTGTTACTTCATAGGGGGATTGTTACATCATAAAGGGGTTTTTTACCTCATAGGAGGCATTGTTACATCATTGGGAGGATTGTTACATCATAGGAGGCATTGTTACATCATAGAAGGCATTGTTACATCATAGTAGCTATTGTTACTTCATAGGAGGCATTGTTATTTCATAGTAGGCATTGTTATTTCATAGGAGGGATTGTTACTTCACAGGAGGGATTGTTACTTCATAGAAGGGAGTGCTACATCATATTGGGGATTGTTACACCATCGAGGGGATTGTTACATCATAGGAGGCATTTTTACATCATAGGGGACATTGTTACATCATAGGAGGCATTGTTAAATCATAGGGGGGATTCTTACATCAAAGGAGACATTGTTACATCATAGTAGGGATTGTTACTTCATAGTAGGGATTGTTACATCATAGGTGGCATTTTTACATCATAGAAGGCATTATTACATCATAGTAGGGATTGTTACTTCATAGGGGGATTGTTACATCATAAAGGGGATTTTGACATCATAGTAGGAATTGTTACATCATAGGAGGCATTGTTACATCATAAGAGGAATTGTTACATCATGGGGGGATTGTTACATCACAGGAGGCATTGTTACATCACAGTAGGGATTGTTACTTCATAGGGGGATTGTTACTTCATAGGGGGATTGTTATATCATAAAGGGGATTTTTACCTCATAGGAGGCATTGTTACATCATAGGGGGGATTGTTACATCATAGGAGGCATTGATACATCATAAGATGTATTGTTACATCATAGGGGGGATTGTTACATCATAGGAGGCATTATTACATCATAGTAGGGATTGTTACTTCATAGTGGGATTGTTACATCATAAAGGGGATTTTTACCTCATAGTAGGAATTGTTACATCATAGGGGGCATTGTTACATCATAGGGGGATTGTTACATCACAGTAGGGATTGTTACTTCATAGAGGGGATCGTTATTTCATAGGGGGATTGTTATATCATAAAGGGGATTTTTACCTCATAGGAGGCATTGTTACATCATAGGGGGATTGTTACATCACAGTAGGGATTGTTACTTCATAGAGGGGATCGTTATTTCATAGGGGGATTGTTACATCATAGGAGGCATTGTTACATCATAGTAGGGATTGTTACCTCATAGGGGGGATTGTTATATCATAGGAGGCATTCTTTCATCATAGGAGGTATTGTTACATCATAGGGGGGATTGTTACATCATAGGAGGCATTGTCACATCATAGTAGGGATTGTTACCTCATAGGGGGACTGTTACTTCATAGGGGGATTGTTACATCATAACGGGTATTTATACCTCATATGAGGCATTGTTACATCATAGGGAGGATTGTTACATCATAGGAGGCATAGTTACATCATAGGAGGCATTGTTACATCATAGTAGCTATTGTTACTTCATAGGAGGCATTGTTACTTCATAGTAGGCATTGTTATTTCATAGGAGGATTGTTACTTCACAGGAGGGATTGTTACTTCATAGAAGGGAGTGCTGCATCATAGGGGGTATTGTTATAACATAGGAGGCATTGTTACATCATAGTAGAGATTGTTACTTCATAGGAGGGATTGTTACTTCATAGTAGGTATTTTTATTTCATAGGAGGGATTGTTACTTCAAAGAAGGGAGTGTTACATCATAGGGGGATTGTTACATCATAGAGGGGATTGTTACATCATCGTAGTGATTGTTACTTCATAGGAGGGATTGTTACTTCATAGTAGGCATTGTTATTTCATATGAGAGATTGTTACTTCACAGGAGGGATTGTGACTTCATAGAAGTGAGTGTTACATCATAGGGGGGATTGTTACATCATAAGAGGAATTGTTACATCATGGGGGGATTGTTACATCACAGGAGGCATTGTTACATCACAGTAGGGATTATTACTTCATAGGGGGGATTGTTACTTCATAGGGGGATTGTTATATCATAAAGGGGATTTTTACCTCATAGGAGGCATTGTTACATCATAGGGGGATTGTCACATCATAGGAGGCATTGTTACATCATAGGATGTATTGGTACATCATAGGGGGGATTGTTACATCATAGGAGGCATTATTACATCATAGTAGGGATTGTTACTTCATAGTGGGATTGTTACATCATAAAGGGGATTTTTACCTCATAGGAGGCATTGTTACATCATAGGGGGGATTGTTACATCATAGGGGGCATTGTTACATCATAGGAGGCATTGTTACATCATAGTAGGGATTGTTACTTCATAGGGATTGTTACCTCATAATAGGGATTGTTACTTCATAGTAGGGATTGTTACTTCATAGGTGGCATTGTTACATCATAGGAGGCATTGTTACATCATAGGAGGAATTGTTACATCATGAGGGAATTGTTACCTCATAGTAGGGATTGTTACATCATAGTAGGGATTGTTACTTCATAGGGGGATTGTTACATCAAAAAGGGGATTTTTACCTCATAGTAGGCATTGTTACATCATAGGAGGCATTAGTTACATCATAGGAGGCATTGTTACAATATAGGAGGCATTATTACATCATAGTAGGGATTGTTACTTCATAGGTGGGATTATTATCTCATAGTAGGGATTGTTACTTCATAGGAGATGTTGTTATTTCATAGGGGGTTTTTACTTCATAGGAGGTGTTGTTACTTCATAGTAGGGATTGTTACTTCATAGTAGGCATTGTTATTTCATAGGAGGGATTGTTACTTTAGGAGGAGGGATTGTTACTTCATAGAAGGGAGTGTTACATCAAATGGGGGATTGTTACTTCATAGTAGGCATTGTTATTTCATAGGAGGTATTGTTACTTCACAGGAGGATTTGTTACTTCATAGAAGGGAGTGTTACATCATAGGGGGGATTGTTACTTCATAGGAGACATTATTACATCATAGTAGGGATTGTTACTTCATAGGTTGATTGTTACATCATAAAGGGGATTTTTACCTCATAGTAGGGATTGTTACATCATAGGAGGCATTGTTACATCATAGGAGGCATTGTTACATCATTGAGGGGATTGTTACATCATAGGAGGCATTGTTACAATATAGGAGGCATTATTACATCATAGTAGGGATTGTTACTTCATAGGTGGGATTGTTACCTCATAGTAGGGATTGTTACTTCATAGGAGATGTTATTTCATAGGGGGTTTTTACTTTATAGGAGGTGTTGTTACTTCATAGTAGCGATTGTTACTTCATAGTGGGGATTATTACTTCATAGCGAAGATTTTTACTTCATAGCAGAGATTGTTACTTCATAGGAGGGATTGTTACTTCATAGTAGGGATTGTTACTTCATAGGTGGCATTGTTACATCATAGGAGGCATTATTACATCATAGTAGAGATTGTTACTTCATATGGGGATTGTTACAACATCAATTATTAGTAAAACCAAGCCATAGTGATGGCTTGGTTTTACTAATAATTATTTATAGTAAATTCACATATATTACCATCAGTTACTCTAACCATATAAATAAGGCACACAAGCCACAGAAAGGACAGTTACTTGCCTTGTTTCATAAAGGTAATTAGTCATCTGGCCTTGCAGCTCTCATCTCTTCAAATTCCCCCTGCCCTCACCATTCTCTACTCCAGCCCTACTAGCACCCCTCCTGTGCTCAGAAACAGCAAGCATGATCACACCTCCAGGCCTTTGCACTGGCTGTACCCTCTATCTGGAATGCCAACTCCCTAGGCTCCCACATAGCTCTCTGTGAGAGTCTCTTACTTCCTTCAAATCTCTGATTTTTATTTCTATTCCAGTACAGCTTCAGTCTTTCCTAAATATTGCCCATATGCTTACTTCTTAGTTTAAATTTTTTTAAACTTAGGAGACAAATCATGAATGCAATCCCTTAGAAATTACTTAAACTAAGTTTTAGTTTCTTCATATATAAAAAATTGACACCTATTCTGCATGGTTATGAAAAGGATTTGCATATATAAGCATGTGCGTGTGCATGTGTGTGTGTGTGTGTGTGTGTGTATACACATTTACAGTGGTAATACATTTACATGTTTAACAACTGGCTACTCCCCCAAAAATAGACTTTGCTAAAATAGATTTGTGAATAGATGTTAGGTAACATAACATCATATAGTATTTTCCACATATACAAGAGATGTAAATAACCACAAGAGCATAGATAATAGTAAATTGAGGCAAAGTATACTTCTTAAAATGACATTGTTTAATTATGTGTATATAATTTTTAATAATTGCTGTAAATTAGTTGGCTCTACCACACGTGTGTGTGTGTGTGTGTGTGTGTGTGTGTGTGTGTGTGTGTGTGTACAAACACAAACCAAAGCCAGTGCCATTTACAGGAAAGAAAACTACAACATTCACTTTGTTTTCACTAAACAGACATACATTAAAGGAAGCATCACCTCCGCTGACTGTGATCTTACACCAGTAATGGCTAATATATTTAGTTACAGGACTTTGATGCTAACACACAGAAACTCTGAGATGTATCAAATGAAGGATTACAGAGGGATGTCAATCAAGCAACCACAGAAAAAGTGTCTCCAACAACAAGGCAAGATCTATCACTGGTGAGCAGATTGTCACAATAGACACCTGTTCTTCTTACTAAAACCTCACCCTGACAGATTTCCAACAAGCTTGTCAGAACACATCCTCTAGCCATTACTAAATCAGACAAACTTTAAATCAAGGTCAAGGTGAAATTATTCCACACCACCATCCAAATCCTAAACTGCTAACCCCCTTCAGTTGTGTTAAAATCCCAGAGAGGCAAATATGGTCAAAATGGGGGAGGGGAGCATGAGAAATAAAAGTAAAGTGGCCTATATTAAAAGGTATTATCTGGCAGCTGCAGCACAGAAGTAAACCTTCACCTTGCAAAAAACAAAAGGCATCACACAAAGCATCTTGTCTTCTCTTATAATCTGCCCATGTCATGCTTTCACCTTTGTTGAAATTAGATATTTGGGACAATTTATACATGCCTCTATCCATCACTGAAGGTCCCTTTTCTTATTCTTCTTGTGTTACATATCAAAGAGGCACCAAGACTTAGCTTCATTCTAGAAGTATCCCATCACCACAATCAGTGAGAAGAGCAGTTAAATCAGAGGGAAAACTTACTTTGAGCCAGCCAGCAAGGATTTCAGAGCTTTTGATAACCAGCAAGCACCAACTTAGGATGTAAAAGGATGTGCAAGTGAATAAAGACCCAACCCCAGTCTTCAGAATTCTCTTGGTCTATTCACAAAGATATCCCTACTAAAATGTGATCAACAGAATGGAATGCATCTGGTAAACTAAGGCCACTAAAGGCCTTAAGAGCATTTTTTTAGCCTAGAGCAGTGGTCGGCAAACTCATTAGTCAACAGAGCCAAATATTAACAGTACAATGACTGAAATTTCTTTCGAGGGCTAAATTTTTTAAACTTCAACTTCTTCTAATGCCACTTCTTCAAAATAGACTTGCCCAGGCCACGGTATTTTGTGGAAGAGCCACACTCAAGGGGCCAAAGAGCCGCATGTGGTTTGCAAGCTGCAATTGCTGACCAAAGGCCTAGAGTATTAGAAGTCCTCAGTATGCAATTTAGGTAGAACGAATCAATTATTTGTAGAAGTATGAAGGCAAAGTCTTGGTTACTCAAGTACATCTGAACATTTCTGTAAAATCTCTGCTTGGTGATGCTGTTCTTTAGGGAGCACTATAGGTGTGGAAAGTTATGCTTAATTCATAACTCTTGGTCCAAGCAGGTGTCATTTTGGCTTCATCTTGCTGGCAGAGCTGCGTTTCTGGGGGACAGATGGCTATCAAACTGCTCTTCCATTTGCAATACACACCAGATGCCCTCACAACTCAAAGTGAAACAGCAGGCCCTTGAAGGTGTGAGCACTTACACTAATTTTAAAGACTCACTTGATGTCTACGTCTTCCACTAGAAAGGAAAAAGCTTCCATGAAGCCATTCTTTTCTGTTTTTCTTAAAACATTGCATATGCAGTCTTTACTCTTGCCATCATTAGGAATTAATATAAAAGTGACTTCAAGCCAGAACTGGTTTGGCTCAGTGGATAGAGCATCGGCCTGCGGACTGAAAGGTCCCGGGTTTGATTCCAGTCAAGGGCATGTACCTGGGTTGCAGGCACATCCCCAGTAAGGGGTGTGCAGGAGGCAGCTGATCGATGATTCTCTCTCATTGATGTTTCTAACTCTCTGTCCCTCTCTCTTCCTCTCTGTGAAAAATCAATAAAATTTATATATTTTTTTTAAAATGACTTCAAGAGTGTCGCAGGCTTGACCTCCCTTGGATAGGCAGGGTTCATGATAGTGCAGGCACCACGCCTGAACCCCTTCTCCTGGCCCCACATGTGGTGGTGAGGCGAAGACTGGAAAGACCAGGATTCCTAGTGGAAAACCAAGGAACTGTCTCCTGAACTTCTTGCAGAGGCTCCAGGACAGGCTGAAATAAAGCATCCCTTCTCCCTTAATGCCCAGAGACGTTACAAAGTCACTGCTGAGGACCATAGGGTGGCATCAGTCAAAAACTGCCCCGGGAATGACATTAATAAGACTGATTTCCCACCCTAACTGGTTTGGCTTGGTGGATAGAGCGTTGGCCTGCGCACTAAAAGGTCCCAGGTTCGATTCCAGTCAAGGGCATGTACTTTGGTTGTGGGCACATCTCCAGTAGGGGGTATGCAGGAGGCAGCTGATGGATGTTTCTCTCTCATCGATGTTTCTAACTCTCTAACCCTCTCCCTTGCTCTCTGTAAAAAAATCAATAAAACATATATTTTTAAAATAAAATACTGATTTCCCCATAATCCTAATCTTATTGCATGGGTTTGCAATAAGATGCTAATGCACATCAAGAAAGAGGGGTGTCCTCTCCATACCCAAGACACAAGCAAATGAATAAGCATCAGCTTGAAGAAGTTGAGGGGGGAGCTGTCAGAGAATCTAACTGAAGGAACATCCTTCCCCAGCACAGCTTTCCACTCCACCCCCCCCCCCAATGCTCCCCTGTGATAGCTAAAAGAGCCTGCCTCTTGAGGAGGCAAAGCTAACTGTGCCCCCAACCTTTCTCTACAAGGTCTGCTGTTGCACTTGAAATTTCTGCTATGGAGAACCAAGGCGAAGAGACAAACTGTATCATGCCACGATTAAGCCACAGCATCTTATATAAAACAAATAATCAAATTTGTTTGCCTGTCACAGAGCAAATGGTGCAAAAGAGGCCCCAGGAGAAATATATTTTTATTTTGAGGTGAAGCGTGGGAAGAGAAAAAAAAGGGGAGAGAGAAGCCTATTCCAGGGCACAGGGGGTGGGAGGACAGAAGGTTTGGGTGGGAACGTTACATAAAGGAAAGAGGGTCACTAAAATAAGCCACCTACGAAGAGTAACATTCTAGTCTGATCTTGGATCAAAGAGGAGGGGAAGAGGAGAGAGTACCTCTGAGAATAAACTCCGAATTCAAAGTTGGTCTCAGATCCAATCGAGGCTAAGAGGAAAGGGGGGAAATGGATGTTTCTAAACACATATTGAAGGAGAGTGCCACCATCTGCGGCTACCAAGGGCCAGCTTCCAATTGGATACATACCTTGACAAAGGCAAAGGGACAAGTCCAAGCACTGACACACTCAACCTCCTTTTAGGGTATAAATCAATTTTTTTAATTTTCTCTAAAACCCTGTCTCATCATCCCTCCACTTTACCTCCCTTTTATCATCAAGCTCCTCAAAAGCAGAGCTTTCACTGTGGCATCTCATTCTGCATCACCCACTCCTCTGCCCCTTGATATTTCTCTTACAATAGGGTTGATTCTGATTCCCTATTTACCAAAAGCAGTGGGGTTTGTCCTCATCCTTCCTGGCTTCCCTAAGCACAGGGAATGGGTGGGACGCATTCCAGAAGTCCTGTTTTTGCTCCTTCCTCTTAGAGATCAACTGTCAGGCCCATTTCATTTATATGATAGTAAGATCCAATATTCTGTACTTAAAATAGCAAATTTTTAAGATGATGCTTCCTAAAGAGTCTCTTAATCATTTGAGAAATTTCTATGAAATTCAGCTCCCTAAGAACAGATAGATGTTTTAAAAATTATATAGATACCCAGAAAAAAGTATGTCTGCCAGCTAGAAATATATATATATATATCCCCACCATGATTTCAAATACCTTTAAATTAAGTGTGATATTGGCAAGATTTATAATTCGACATTTGACTATAATAAAACCTTATTATTTCAGACTAGTGGTAGGAGAGGCCAGTATAAATTAAAGATCTCAATTCTGAAGCCCTTGAGATAAATCAGAATTAATTCCATGCATAAAAGTAACTCAAACTGAAGGCCACCAAAATACTGTGAAGAAGGAGGCCCAGAGGCAAACGTTTGTGTTCTGCTTACTACTTACTATGAGGGAGTGAATCTCAGCAAGCAAGCAAGCGTGAGGGGCATGGAGCTAAAACAGGGGAGCAAAAGGAGCCAATACAAAAATGCTTAGTGCCAGTCACTACCAGGGTGACTGATTTCTCTTGATCTCCTGGGGCAGTGGTCAGCAAACTGAGGCTCACAAGCCAAATGCGGCTCTTTGGCCCCATGAGTGTGGCTCTTCCACAAAATACCATGGCCTGGGCGAGTCTATTTTGAAAAAGTAGTATTAGAAGAAGTTGAAGTTTAAAAAACTTGGCCCTCAAAAGAAATTTCAATCATTGTACTGTTGATATTTGGCTCTGTTGACTAATGAGTTTGCCGACCACTGTCCTGTGGCCATCCTCTGAGAAACCATAAGAAATGCTTCTTAGGGCAGTCAGGCTGGGAGAAGAATTTTTTAATGGCCACTTGCTTCCCATCTGTCAAAGATTAGCCTTGTGGTGGGACATGAATTGCTCCTATTCTGGGTTGTGTGCAGTCAGTAGGGTCTCATGTAGTCCCATGCTTTGGATATAAACAAAGAAGGCAAAGCACATATGGCTCACGCATAACATGGGGTGGCACCAGGCTGGACTTGTGAAATGATGGTTGGAGGCCAGAAAGAGCTGGCGGTCACTGCAGTAACTGAAGAGACAAGTGAGGCCAAGGGGCTCTGCAGTGTCATATCGACAATGCTTAATGCAGGCATCTCTGTCTATGTGGGGGATGCAACTAATGTGTACACACATCCTTCATATGCATTGTTAGCATCTGGAAGGGCAACTCAGAAATTATTAACATGGGTTACATATTAGGGGGGAGAGAACTAGCTTCCTAAATGGGGAGTAAGAAAAGAGCACACTATTGTATGTTTTAATTTTTGAACCATATAAATGTGTCCTATTCAAAAAATTAAATAATTTAATAACTTTAAAGGTAAATACAGAGCCCTTCCCCCCAAAAGAAGATTTCAAATCAGAAAATCACCAGTAACCCTACAACAGACACTATTGTTTAAAGAGCACCAAAGCTTCCTAAAATATTTAGAGAATAAAGAGGGACAAAGACAAGCAAAAGGATCAAGTCTTTTAACTTAGAACATTGTCACTGTTCTGAAAGCAAACACTGCACAAGAAATGCTCACTTTAAAAATGTGAGTTCACTAGAAATTGACATCCAGAATTAATAGCAGCAGTTGCCAGAAACTACAAAACCCCTTTACCGGGAAATCAATAACCACTTACGACACCAAGCCCAGATAGCAAGGAATGATATGCAAGGGCACGGCCCAGCACACATTTGAGGACTGTCAAGTGTAAGGCTCGCCAAAATACTTAAGCAATAGCAGCTTTCCTGAGAGAGGAAAGGAGCAATGCCCCTTTCGTGAAAATGGAGATGTTCCACATCCCAACAATTCGAATGACTTACAGGAAACAGTAAGAAAGGAAACCAAATGAGGGCGATTCTAAGCATAACACATCAGCCTTCAAAATAGGCCACCCTATATAATCCTATATAATAAAAGCCTAATATGCTAAGTATCTGGTTGTCTGGTCATCCGGTCATCCATTCAACTAATCAAAGTGTAATCATATATGTCAAAAGCATAATATGCAAATCGACTAAACTGCAGAATGACCAATCGGCATGTGGCAGGGGTAGGGAGCAGGTGGCGCCAGGCAAGCCAAGGTAGGTGCCAGAGGGCAGAGGGAGGGGACAGTGATCAGGGGGCAGTGCCGACCAGTGGTAGCAGAGGGGCAATCAGGGGGTGGGGCCAGCCCGCAGGTCACCTCCCTGTGGGGAGTGGGCCTAAACCATCAGTCGGACATCCCCTAAGGGCTCCCCCATTATTATATATAATTTAGAGGGTGCAGGCCAGGCTGAGGGATCCCCTTGAGTGCCCAAATTTTTATGTACTGGGCCTTTAGTATGCTAATGATATGCTAAGGCTGCTCAACTGTTCACTACTGACCACCAGGGGGAAGACAGTTGACCAGTCACTAAACCATCAGGGGGCATACACTCTGACTGGTAGGTTAGCTTGCGGCTGGGGTCTAGCCTATTGGAACTGAGCAAGACAGGCCAGACAGGACCTGGAGCCATCCCACAGTCCTTCCAAACTGGCCAACCTCCCATATCCCTCCCTGGCCCTTACCAAGCACTAGTGGGGTCCCTCGGCCTGGTCTGTGCCGTCTTGCAATCTGGGACCTTTTGGGGGATGTTGGCAAGCCAGTTTTGACCTGATCCTGAAGGCCAGGCTAAGGGACCCCACTGGTGCATAAATTCGTGCACTGGGCCTCTAGTTTCTTAAATAAAGGCAAACCAAGTGGATATTGAAAAAACTGATGTAATCTAGAACCTGTGATTTATCTAAACCAATTTTTAAGGAAAACCTGATGCAATTTCTCTATCGACATTAAAGCACCATGTATAAGAGAAAAATAACCTGCCAATAGACATCTTTGGGAAGAAGAAGAATTAAAATAAATGGAAACATTATAGTTAGTAAGTTGTCCGTGAACCAATAAGCCCCTCTCTCAATTGAACAATCTTAACTCCATCTGTTTTGTTTTGTTTTTCTGTGCAATCTACAGTTAAAATCTTGAAGTCTTTTCAAAAACCATCCCCCAAATGTGACATATAAGGGCACCATATGCCAATGGGATAAGTATTATTTTGATATTATTAAAGTAAATAAAGGCAAAGACTAATATGGGAAAGAATTTATATATACAATTAAGCTAACTCTGCCTTTATCAGCCCACTCTGTTGTGGGGACCGCCTAGCCGCTTGCCACTAGTAAGTGTGGTCTGGGGACCAGCAGCATCATCACCACCTGGGACTTGTTAGAAATGCAGAATCTCAGACACTAAGCCAGACCTGCTGAATCAGATTTTGCATTTAACAAGAGTCCTAGTGAGTCATATGTTCACAGAAGTTTGAGAAGCACTATCTTGACTGCATAGTCACCTGGTGCACTTATACATATAAATGCAGATTTGTAAGAGCCTTCTCAGACTTTCTGAATCTCAGGGGTCAGCCATACACTGATACAGTAAGCCAGCACTTCTAGTAATCTTTCAAATCAGGCACAGAAGATAGACATATACATCAATGAAAGCAAAATGAGAGTCCAGAGAAAAACACAGACCTCTATGGCCAGTGCATTTTTAATTAAAACTTATATGTTTTGACATGTACAATAGTTTTTTATTGAGGCATGGCTGGCATATAGAAAAAGCTGTACTTTTTTTTCCTTTTTAAAAATTTATTAAGGTATTATATGTGTACATAGCTTACCATCGCCCACCCCCACCCCCCATTCATGCCCTCCCTCCCCAGAGTTATGTGTCCATTGATTGTACTTATATGCATGCATACGAGTCCTTCGGTTGATCTCTTATCTCCCCCAGATCTCTCTACCCCCCCCCCAGCTGTCATTTGACAGTCTGCTTGTTGTTTTACTGTCTCTATATATATATCTTTCTGTTCATTAGTTTATAATGTTCTTTAATATCCATAAATGAGTGAAGTCATGTGGTATTTCTCTTTCATTGACTGGCTTATTTCACTCAGCATGATGCTCTCCAATTCCAACCAGGTTACTGCAAATGATGAGAATTCCTTCCTTTTTATGGCCGCATAGTATTCCATGGTGTAGATGTACCAAAAAGCTGTACATTTTTAATGTATGTCTCTTGATCATAAGTGCACACCTGAAAAACAGTCATCATATATAATGCCATAACCTTAACCATCACCTCTAAAAGAGTCCTCCCTCTTTTATAAAATAACATTTAATACCATCTATCCTCTTGAATTCTTAAGTAGATATATCGCTGTATTAACTCTATGTACCATGCAATATCGTAAATCCCTAGGACTTAGTTATTGTGCATGAAACTCTATATCCTTTGACCAACATCTCCCTGAGTCTCCCTCCACCTCACTATTTTAGATTCCTGGTATAAGTGGGATCATGAAGTATTCATTCTTCTGTGTCTAGCTTATTTCATGTAGCATAATATCTTCCAAATGTGTCTATATTGTAGTAAATGGCAGGATTTCCTTATCTTTTAAGGTGGAATAATATTCCATGATACCTATATACCATATTGTCTTTATCCATTCATCTGTTGGTGGACATTTAGGTTTCCATAACTTTGCTATTGTGAATAACACTACGATAGCACAGGAGGGCAAGTCTCTCTTTGAGATTCTGATTTGTTTTGTTGAGCATATAGATGCTAAGGCAGTTCAATGGGGGGAAAAATAGTACTTTCAACAAATGATGCCAGATGACTAGATATCTACATGCAAAAGAATTTTTGACCCCCACTACCTCTCATCATATATAAAATTTAATTAAAATGGATTAAAAACTTAAATGAAGAGCTAAAATTATAAAACCCTGGGAAGAAAACATACAGGGTAAATCTTCATGACTTCAGGCTATTTGGCAACAATTTCTTAGCTACAACAACTAAAGCACAGGCAAACAAAGAAAAATATAAATTGACTTCATCAAATTTTAAAAACGTATGTGCAAAGGACACTATAAGAGAAAAGACAATCTGTTAAATGGGAGAAAATACTTGCAAATAATGTATCTGATAATGGCTTGGAATCCAGAATATGAGTAAAATATGTATGATATATACATATATATATATATATATATATATATATATATATCCATATTTTTATTTTTAAAATGAGTCATAAGAATTCCAAAATACCCAATTTAAAAATAAGCATACATTTTTCCAAAGAAGATATACAAATGGCCAATAAGCACATGAAGAGATGCTCCATATTTTTAGTCATCAATGAAATAAAAATCAAAAACACAATGAGATGCCACTTCATACCCACTAAGATGGCTAGAATCAAACAGATCATAACAAAAGGTGACAAGAACATGGAGAAATTGGAATTGTGGTTGGAATGCAAAATAGTGCAATTCTTCAAAACCTTAAACATAGAGTGACCAAATGATCTAACAATTCCACTTCTAGGTATATACTGAGGAGAACTGAAAACCTATGTTCACATAAAAATCTGTACTCACATTCTCATAGAAGAAACATTATTCACATAGCCAAAAAGTAGAAACAACCCAATGTCCATTAACTAATCCTATATAATACAAGGGTAATATGCAAATAAACCGAATGGCAAAATGACCAGTCGTTATGATGCACACTGACCACCAGGGGGCAGATGCTCAATGCAGGAGCTGCCCCCTGGTGGTCAGTGAGCTCTCACATTGGGAGCACCACTCAGCCAGAAGCCCTGAGCCAGGCTCACATCCCCCAAGGGCTCCCTGACTGCAAGAGAGTGCAGGCCAGGCTGAGGGAACTCCCTACCCTGCCCTCCCTCCACCCCCCCAGTACACAAATGCCGTGCACCAGACCTCTAGTAAATGAATAATCAAAATACAATGGGATATTATTTGATCACAAAAAAGAATTTAATACTGATAGATGCTATAACATGGGTGAACCATAAGAACATTATGCTAAGTGAAAAAAGTTAATCACAAAGAGCCATAGATTGTGTGATCCTATTTATATGGATGTTCAAAATAGGTAAACCCATACAGACAGAAAGTAGACCGGTGGTTGCCTAGGACTTAAGAGTTTGGTGGGGTGCGGAAAAAAGGAATGACTGCTAATAATTATTATATCTCTGTTTACGGTGATGAGAATGTTCTAAAACTGCTTGTGGTGATGGTTGTACAACTCTGTCAATATAATTAAATTGTATATTTTACTTGTGTAAAATATTAATTCTATCTCAATAAAGCAAATAATTAAAACCTCACATAAATAATTTTCTCTAGGGGAGAGAAGACAAAGAAATTTGGGGATAAATGCACAAAATGATTTCAACTAGAATTCGTGTTATATTATTTCATATGCTGGGTGGTGTGTATATGATCATTCATTATTTTACTCTTTGGACCTTGTATGTGACTAAATTATTTATAATAATTTGTTTTTAAAATGTTCCCAGGAGGAAGATTTGTGCTCTGACCACCTCTATCACCTCCCAAGTTCACAACCAATATTCTAAATCAGATGTAAGGATTTTTTTTTTTTTTTTTGCCAAGGGCCATTTGGATACTTATAACATTATTTGTGTGGTATATAAAATTATAAACTTAAAAATTACCCTGCTAAATTTGGTTAAAAAAATTAATTAACTCACCCCTAAGATTTGGAAGGTCCAGACCAAATGATTTTGCAGGCCGGACATTCTCCACCTCTGTTCTAATCCTTTAAGTATGTACCAGATACACCTACGATGCTTACATAAAAATAGAGATTCAGGGCCTCACACCAGATCTATGGAATCAGAGATTCTGGGGTGGTAAACTAACCATGAAAAATTGCCAGATAATTTTGCTGAACAATTGATACTACTTTTCTGTTTAGGCAATCAAAAACTGTGTTATAGTTTTGGTAGCCTCATATGATGATGAGTCAGATTCCAGATTTGGGTGAAATCACTCTTTGTTTAAAAAAATAAAAAAGAGATATTAAGAGCATGAGGCCACAAATATCACTGTTTTTAGAAAGGAAAGTAACAGCTGAGAAAACTAAATGATCTTGCAGGCAAATGTTTCTTTCCTCCCATCAGGAATTTAATTGGGTGTATAGTTGGATCTTGTCTTTGTCTAATCCATGTTGGACTAAGATTGGGTTCTAGATCATTCTACTTGCTGAAAAATCAGATATGAGTAGTTTTAAATAGAGTAGTTTTGACTTGAATGGTTTTGATTTCTTCTGTTACCTCTATCTTCTATCTTTTGCCTCTTTAGAAGTAGGGTAAACCTTTATTGTGTGTGTGTGTGTGTGTGTGTGTGTGTGTGTGTGTGTGTTTCCCTGAGAACATCATTTCTTCAAGCTTTTTTACTGTTGTCTTTGTATTGCTGAAGTCCAGGCTCTTCCCAGTCTTTGGGTCAGCTGAAAGTGCTCTTAAAGGTCCCTGACATGCTTTTGACACTGATTTTTGGTCACTTCACATTTGAAAACCTGAGCTCTGGAGTGCTCATGCTGTTATTTCATGTCTTAAGATGCATTGTTTTCACTGGACCAATGTTTCTCAGACATCTTAAATTTTATTCATATCTCACAGCCCTTATTTCTGTCTCATACTACTTGTAAAGTCATTAATTTATAATTTTATTTAAACTAATTTCAAATTGACTCATTTTTTAAAAGTTATTCTCACCTATTGAATATAAATTCATGAAAACACAGGTTTAATGTGCCTCTTAAATGTTCAGTACATATTAGATAATTGCATAGTTGCTAACAATTCGTAAAAGTTTATCTGTCAGGGCCCTGGCCAGGTGGCTCAGTTGGTTAAAGCATCGTTCCACACATCAAAAGGTTACAGGATCGATCCTGGTCAGATCACATACCTAGACTATGTGTTCAGTCTCTAGCAGTGGTGCATATGAGAAGCAACTGATCGATGTTTCTCTCTCACACCCATGTTTCTGTCTATCTCTTCCCCTCCCTCTCTTTCTAAATTCCATTTTTAAAGAAATCCTTGGGTGAGAATTTTTTTTAGTTTATCTGTCAGCTATCTAATATCATAATGCATACCACACCTGGAACAGACACCACCCTTTGGAAAACACTGCCTGAAAGACTGCCAGGTGAGAAATTTATTCTGAGGAAGCCTCCTCATCCTTTTAAACTTTGGAAAGACTCTGGCCATGTGGTCCTGCTTATCTTTCCTCTGACTTTCCATTCTGCACGCATTTTCCTAACACTGAAGCTCTACCCTCCAATGCTCAAATAACAAACACTGGCTCCCAAGACTCGCTGGCTTTATTTGATCCCCTTTTCCTTCTTGGGCAGAGTTAAGGCCATGGTTAGAGAAGCTTCCACCACCTTTTGGTACATGGTCTTCAACCTCGACTGTACATGGAGGACTTTCAAAAATCCCAATATTGAAGCCCTATCTCAGAATAATAAACCAGGATCGCTTGGAATAGGGTTCAGACATCAGAATTTTTAAAGCCCCCCAGGGGACTCCAGCATGTAGCCAAGTTGACAGCTGCTCCTTTAGAAAGACACATTTCAGCAAGGCAACCAAGAATCTGGCAAAGGCAGCATGTAACTAGAGTTAATTTAGAAGATCTTTGTTTTCTTGACATCTCCAGACACTGCAATTTATAATTCCAACTCTGCATTGCACTGATGATTAGAGACATTGAGCATCTTCTCATCTGTCTATTGGCCATCTGTGTCCTCTTTGAAGAAGTATCTATCCAAGACCTTTACCCATTTTTAATTGGATTTTTTTTTTTTTTTTGGTGTTGAGTTATAAAAGTTCCTCATAAATTTTGGATAGCAACTCCTTATCAGATGTATTGGTGAGTATGTTCTCTCATTCAGTGGGTTGTCTTTTCTTTTTGTTGATGGTTTCTTTTGCTGTGCAAAACTTTTTAGTTTAATATAGTCCAGTTGGTTTGTTGTTGAGTGTTTGTTGTTGTTGTTGTTGTTATTTGTTTCCCTTGCCCGATGAGATATATTGGGGGGGAAATATTGCACTGAGAAATGTCTAAGATTTTACTGCCTATGTTTTCTTCTAGGATTTTTATAGTTTTGAGTCTAACATTTAAGTCTTTAATCTATTTTGAGTTTATTCTTATATATAATGTAAGAATTCACCAACACCATTTATTGAATAGACTATGAGATATCATCACACACCTGTCAGAATGGCTATCATCAATAAGTCTACAAAAAAACAAGTGTTGATTAGGATGTGGAGAAAAGGGAATCCTTATGTTGTTAGAAATGCAGATTGGTGCAGCCACTGTGGAAAGCAGTATAGTTACCTAAAAATATTTAAAATAGAACTGCCTAATGATCCAGAAATCCTACTTTTGGGAATTTATCTAAAGAAACCCAAAACACTATTTCAAAAGAATATATGTACCCCTATGTTCATTATAGTGTTATTTTACATTAGTCAACATATGGAAATAGCCCAAGTGCCATCAGTAGATGAGTGAACAGGAAATATGTGATACATTTACACAATGGAATACTACTAGGCCATTAAAAAAGAAAGAAATCAATAAATTAAATAAAAAGAAAATATAAATAAATAAAAATATAATTCCAATACTCTGATACCAAATTTGAAATTATTCTTTGACAAGTAGCTGTTAAAATTATTTCCTTGCAAAAGGTACTCTCCTTGTGCCCTGGCCAGTATTTCTCAGTGGTTATAGTATCTATCTACCCGCACACTGATGGGTCATGAGTTTTATTCCTGCTCCAGGGCATGTATGTGGGTTACAGGTTCCATCCCCAGTCTTGGTTGGGGGAACACGCAGGAGGCAACCAATCTCTGTCTTTCAGATCTCTCTCTCTCTCTCTCTCTCTCTCTCTCTCTCTCTCTCTCTCTCTCTCTCTCTCCCTTCCTCCCTCTCTGCCTCTATCCCTTCTAATCTCTAAAAATCAATGGAAAAAATATCCTTGGTGAAGATTAACAAAGATTAACAACAACAAAAAAGCACTCTACATGCTATTACCACAATGGATAATCCATTTCTTAACATTAGACTAATAAAAATTTGCAGTCAGGTTTCCCCATTTCTTGACATAGGCAAATAAAAGATTTGCAAAGTTAAGTTTCACTATGTACACACACATTTATATACATCCACACATGTCAGAGACATTCAGGAAGCAAGTCTTCAAATAACACTCCAGTGATATGGAAGTCAGCTCACTAAGGATACATCTGGTGTCCACATCGGCAATAGAAGCAATCTAAGAGTTTATATAGATTACAAGATTTGCTGTAAATTTTCATATATTCGGTGCTGCCTAAGCATTACTTTGAGTATCTCTTTAATGACGGTGGAATATTTAAATTAAGTAAGATGAGCACCAGATTACTTACAGGGTGCTAACCAATGATCCCTCTTTACAAATAAATCAATATCAATCTAAAAATATCTATATAACTATATTATTTATATATAAATATTTATATTATTCTCTCTTACTCCCCATCAATCT
The DNA here is from genome assembly GCA_963924515.1 of Vespertilio murinus. Taxonomy (NCBI): domain Eukaryota; kingdom Metazoa; phylum Chordata; class Mammalia; order Chiroptera; family Vespertilionidae; genus Vespertilio; species Vespertilio murinus. The sequence continues at coordinate 66,220,086 of OZ004709.1, forward strand.
CCCTCCAAAAGATATGTGTTCCTAGAATTTAAAGAAAAAGGAAGAAAGGAAGAAAAGCTTTTTGGGTTCATTTTTAAAAATATATTTTATTGATTTTTTCTACAGAGAGGAAGGGAGATGGATAGAGAGTTAGAAACATCGATGAAAGAGAAACATCGATCAGCTGTCTCCTGCACACCCCCTACCGAGGATGTGCACCGTAACCAAGGTACATGCCCTGGTCCAGAATCGAACCCGGGACCCTTCACTCGGCAGGCCGACACTCAATCCACTGAGCCAAACTGGTTAGGGCTTTGGGGTTCATTTTACTAATAAAGAATAGTCCAGTGCAAACATTACCATGAGGGCTAGTCCAATTCTGGCACAGTAAAAACTATCTTATATAATAAAAGCCTAATATGCAAATCAACCAAATGGTGGAATGACCAGCAGAACAACTGGTTGCTATGATGCACACTAACCACCAGGGGGCAGATGCTCAATGCAGGAGGTGCCCCCAGCCTGCAGCCCCAGGCCAGCCAAGGCAGGTGCAAGTGGGAACTCCCCTCCATCCCCGATTGCCCCACTGGTCATGCCACAGAGGGAGGTGATCCTCAGCAGTGGTGGCAGGGGGCGGGGCCAGTGAGCAGGCAGCACCAGGCTAGCCAAGGCAGATGCCAGTGGAGGCCCCCTGATCACCCCACCAGTCGCCCCTCAGATGGGCCCTGATGGCCTGCCTGACCTAGGGACCCTACCTGTGCACGAATTTTGTGTATTGGGCCTCTAGTTTGTAATGTTTGGCTATCAGTCTAATGATGTGGAGTGAGAAAGGAAAAGAGAGTTGTGATACTATGACCAGTGGTACAGGCTGCATGATGGTGAGGCTGGAAGGCCCCTCAGGACCTAAAGACCATGATGCAGTCATCCAAGCTGGTCTCTACAACTAGACACTCAGCCAGTCATGTCTATCTATGTATTTACATTATACAGTCCAACACCTGAATACATGTAATTTGAAAATATTATGTTTAAGAACCCTTCAAAAGTATAAAAGTTAACATATGCTCACACAGCTGGTGAAACAATGTGAAGTGGGTAATGGAAAAAGTGACTGGGCTCCCTCTAGCCATCCTTCATCCCGTCTGCACATCACACCCTCCACCCTCCATGGGGTAAGGAGTCAGAAAATGTCATTCAAACACTGGCTTCACCAGTTTCCCTTTTGGTGACTGGAAAAGATGACTTCATCCTCGTCAGTCTGTTTCCTTACCTTCATAACAGGGATAAATTATAGCAGTTATAGCACGCATCTATCTCACATTTTGTTTGTTTATAAATAAGAAATGCTTAGACCAGGTCCTGGCATGTAGTCATCAAAGCATGTTAGCTATTATTATTGCTCTATTATATCAGGAATTTTACAACTGAATCCTACATAGTTTTATTAACCAATATTACTCCAATAAATTCAGGTTAAAAATAAATTAATTTTTAAAATTCCAGAAATAAACAATCCATAAGTTTTAAATTTCATGATGAAATCCCGTGCTGTCTCTCTCTATCTTACCCAGGATGTGAATCATCCTTTCTCCAGAGTCTCCATGCTATATACTCTACCCACCCCTTAGTCACTTAATAGCCCTCTAGGTTTTCATATTGGCTACCAGAGAAAAAGAGAGACCACATTGACATTTCTTATAGAATATTGTTCTATTTTATTATTAGTTATTGTTCAAATTAAACTATACATATGAAGAAATATAGAATATTTAGGGTCTGGTACTATCTGCAGTTTCAGGCATCCATTGGGGGTTGTGGCATGTATCCTCCACAAATAAGTGGGGGACTACTTAACTACATAGCAATGAGAATGAATTAACTACTAGACATTAACACACAAAAGAAACTCACACAAAAAATACTGAGTAAAAGGAGCAAGGCCAAATGAGGACTTCACTTATGATTCCAATTTTAGTTAATGCTGATATAGGTCAGGATGTAGGTTACCCTTGAGGTATAGTGGCCTTGAGAAAATATTAAATGAAAACTTCCAGAAATAAACAATTCATATGTTTAAAATTATGCACCATTCTAAGTATCATGATGAAATCCCAACTGTCCCATCCCAGGAGGTGAAATCATCCCTTTGTCCAATGTAGCCACACTGTACACACCTGACCATGAGTCAGTAGCCACCTCAGTTATCCGAATGACTGTTGCGGTATTGCAGCACCTCAAGTAACTTTTATTTTACTTAATAATGGCCCCAAAGCCACTTATATAACTTTTATTGCAGTTTATTGTTATATTTGTTCTATTTTATTACTGTTGTCAATCTCTCACTGTGTAATTTATAAATTAAATGAAGTCTATACTTATAGATAAAAGCAGTATATATAGGGTTTGGTGATATCTGTGATTTCAGGCATCCATTGTGGGACTTGGAATATGTCCCCTGCATATAAGGGGGGATTGCTGTTTAAAAAAAAAAGATATAATTCCTATATAGGACTTAACACAGTGCTTAGCATACCTTCAAAATTGCTTATGGTTAATATTACTATATTTCATCAAATTTACAATACCAGGGATTGCAAGATGCACCATTCTATATAATAATCTATATAATAAAAAGCTAATATGCAAATAGACCATACGGCACAAAGACCAGTTGCTATGATGTGCACTGACCACCAGGAGGCATCAGGGGGCAGACACTCAACACAGGAGGAGTGCTGCTCAACCAGAACCTGAGCTCATGGCTGGCAAGTGCAGCAGCGGTGGCAGGAACTTCTCCACCTCTGTGTCAGCACTAAGGATGTAAGACGGTCAGCTTAGGCCTGCTCCCCATACATCCCCCGAGGGCTCCCAGACTGCAAAAGGGCACAGACGGAGCTGAGGGACTGCCCACCCCCCCCCCAAGTGGATGGATTTTGTACATTGGACCTCTAGTTATTTTATAAATCGAGAAAAAGAAAAAATGTTGCCAACTAAAACCACACTATTGATTTATCAGTTTGAATTTTTAGTTTACTTTGTAAAAGGGTTCTTTTGGATTTATTGAGTCAAAGCTGGTTATCATATGTTATTCTTTATGAATATATAAAGAGTAAAAATATAAGTTCTTACTAGAATGTCTTCCCATTCCGAGTCTCTCTGTACTGAATCACTCTTGGAGCCAGGATCCCCTAAAACTCCATTTTGAGCACGTGGGTATGCATCAGCAATGATGTGAGGGTGTCCACCAGGAAGTTGTGTGTTACTTTGCTATCTATACTGTTAGCCATATAAATCTGATTTAATATCTTCATTGAAAACAACACTATGAATACTTTCCACCATTCCTCAGGAATGCAAGGAGTGAAAACTAAAATGCACATTTGGAGTGCTTGGAGTTTCTTGGGAAGAAAAATACTGTTGGGCTCCAGTTGATGTTACTGGGCCAGCCCTCCCTGCTGGAGCAGCTCTAGAAATTCACACATTTAGGTGTAGACCATCCTCATGGCTCCATCCCTGAAGCCAGACCCTCCTCAGCTCTGACATGGAACAAGAGTTACTATCACATGTCAAGTAACTGGTCCTGTTTCTATTATAATTTTCTGTGACCTGAATTATTTGTTCTTACTCTGACCCCCAGTGATTCGAAAGTAAGTCCTTATTGTGATTAAAAGTCTACTGTAGCAATTCCTTTTGTTTCTATTATTTGAAAATTTTCCTTTCTCTGCTTACTGAAATCATAATGAAAGCTGAAGAGAGTAAAAGTGGTCAAATATGTGGTGACAGGAGGTTAGACTTTGGGTGGTGAGCATACAGTATGATATACAGATGATGTATTACAGAATTGTACATTTGAAACTTATGTAATGTCATTATCCAATGTCACCCCAATAAACAATAAAATTGAAATTATTCTCACCAAGCCAAACAGTGTTGCTCAATGGTAGAGCACTGACCTATGAACCAGAAGGTTCCATTCCCAGTCAGGGCATATGCCCCGGGGATTGAGTTGCAGACTCAATCCCCGGCGTGGGGTGTTCAGGAGGCAGCCAATCAATGATTCTGTCATCATTGATTTTTCTATCTTTCTCTCCCTCTCCCTTCCTCTTGAAACCAATAAAAATATGTAATAAAAAACTTTTTAAAAATGTGTCCCACCAACTTCCACAGGTGAGAATATGAACTAATATTTCACATGCCAGAGGACAATTCCTGCCTGACTCACAAACAACTCAACCCAACAAGCTGCTTCTCTGGCGTACCCTTCCTTGAGCTAGACAATAGCTTCTCATAGGACACTGTGAAGAGTGCTCTTACAAGGACAACATTCAGGGAGTTCCAAGTCACACTGCAGTGGCCCTTGCTGGCTCTGAGTAACTGGAATGTGAAGGACAGTCTGATTTAATAAAGTTCTGAATTACAAGCGATTGGCAGTGTGCAGTCAATATTGCTTTGCGGTTGGGAGGGCAAGCTCTGGAGAGATTTCACTGGGCTCAGAAGTGGCAGTGGGACCTTGTGCAACAATTTCTCTAAAGCCTCCGTTTCACCATCTGAAGAATGGGGATTACCATAGTTCTAACCAGGGCTGGGCAAACTACAGCCCGTGGGCTGGATCCAGTGAATAAAACTATTGAATTAAAAAAAAAAAAAAAGACCGTACCCTTTTATGTAATGATGTTTACTTTGAATTTATATTAGTTCACACAAACACTCCATCCATGCTTTTGTTCCGGCCCTCCAGTCCAGTTTAAGAACCCATTGTGGCCCTCGAGTCAAAAAGTTTGCCCACCCCTGTCAATGGTGTTATTGTGAACATAATATATGCCATAGTAAGAGTGAAATAAAGGTGGACCACCATGACCATTACTGGTTTCTTTATTCTACTATAACTGCCACTTCTTAGACATGCAGCATGGGGAGAATGACAGGAGACAGGACACCTGAACTCTCATCCTGTACCTACTTATGACTGAGTACATCTTCTGACTTCTCTGGTATTTCTTTTACTGAAACAAAATCATGGTTTACTATGAGTTTCAGACTATACAAATAAAGGCATTCAACACAATAACCCATTGTAGTAGAAGTGGAATCTCAAAACCACTAGCTTCACACTTCATTTCCATGATTTTAAATCTGTACAATAAAAAAAAAATGTACCCAAATGAAAGACTTTCAAGTCCACACATAGAACAGCCATCGGTGTTGGCAAATAAAATAATGTGCATTTACTGACTGCCTACTAAGGGTCTTGTTCTGTGCTAAGCATGATTTATTCAATATTTCATTACTTCATTTAGCACATGTTTATTTATCTCCTATATGTGCCAGGCTCTCTTCCAGGCTGGGAGAGTTGAACAAAATAGACAAGGTCCCTGATCTTGTGGAGAAGATGTTTTATTAGTGGAGAAAAATAATAAAAAATAAATAAATAGATAAATGAACAAGGTAATTTCAGATGGTGAAAAATGTGTAGAAAATAAACCAGAGTCACATTTTGAATTTGGGATGCTGGTAACTACCCACAGCAACCCTAATGAGGAACCTATAAGTATTATTATTTTTTTAATGCTCAGGAAATCAGTGCTCAGGGTAACTAATAAATTTGACCAATTTTTACAGCTAATAATGGTCCAGACAGGGATTGGAATTCAATGTCTTACCCACTATGCAAATTGCCGATGTAATTATGAGGTTTTGCTTATTTAACTGTCATGGCTCGCACAGAGTTATACACCAGGTTAAACCATATGAATTATATCAAACTCCAAAGCTGTTAATTCTGAATTAATGAGGTCGAACCAGGTGAAGGCCAGACACAAGCAGACTCCAGGGTCTCAGAGCAGCTGGGGTCAGCAGCTATGTTTGTCACATAAAATCCAGTTGCCATTTTCAAGACAAATATTCAGCTTCTGTTGTAAAAATCAAAGAAGACTGAATTTATTTGGGGGGAAAAAATCAAATTCAGAATGAACACTTCCTTCAAGTTCATTTCTGCCTTTCGGTTTGGAGGTAAAATTGTTCTGGGGAAAAATATTATTTTTCCTGGGAGGAGAGGCAGAGTTGAATTTTCTCTTTTCTGTGGGAGGAAGTGAAGAAATATACAGATTTTTTTTTCAATAAGGGAACCCAAAGGAGATCAAAGGAAGGGAAAGTGAGGGATCTAGGATTGTCAATCTATTAACATGGGAACAGAAGTTTGTGAAACAGAATCTTATAGGAGGAGGCAAGAATCAATGTCCACGCTATATCAGGGAAAGCAAATACCATATTTTCCCATGTATAAGATGCTATTTTTTTCTAAAATTGTTAGACTGAAAATCGAGGGGCATCTTATATACAGAAGAAGCCTAGGAAGAGCCAACCAGGTGCATAGCTGCCTATTGTTACTGATGTCAGCTGATGCCATAATTGGAGGTGGAGGTGGAGAGTGCATAGATATAACAAGGACTGGAGCATTCTGAGCCCATAAAGATAACAAAAAATAAAAAGATAAATACCAGTAAGTGATTGTGTCACTCTGCAAAATTCAAACTAAATGTGATAAGCTACTCAAAAGGACATGGAAATAAAGTGGCAGAGAGACAATTTGGATCTCCTCCCACTGAGTGTATGATCAGACAGTAGAGAAAACAGGAAGAACAACTCCTTAAGATGCCAAACAAAAGAAGGCCTTAAGAGGAAAACCAGCAAAATATTTAAAAAACTGATTTCTTAATTTTGGGTTGGAAAAGTGGGGGAGGACATCTTATTCATGGGGGCATCTTATGCACAGAAAAATAGGGGTATATCATCTAGGATTGTCAATCCATTAACATAAGAATAGCAGATTGTCAATCCATTAACATAGGAATAGCAGTTCATGGGACAGAGTCTTATAGGAGAAGGCATATCCACAAGAACCAATAACCCACAACATATCAGGGACAGAGAATATACCTGAACAAGTGCACAGAGACACTGATGTTCCTAAAGCCACTGGTATTTAATCTCTTATTGGACAAATGAAATTATCATAAAGTATATATCTGATAATATTCCATGAAAAAAGAATGGAAACGTTATGGTTTCCGAGGATCTGAAGGCAATCATTAAACAAAATTCTAAGTATGCCACTTCCTTAAGAATTCATGAACATCCAACCTTAAACAATTGGTAGGTGTATACTGTTCAAATAAAACATAGACTGGCAGATAAGACTAGAAATAATACAAAGGTATTGGACATCACTTAAAGTAAATAAGAGCCAAAATAACAGTAATTATTATAAGTATTTTTCTTTTTGTCTTATCCAAAAGTTCACCTGACCTAACAAAGCACAAAACTATACAGGGCAACATGATACCAAGTCACTTAAATCATGAGAAATCATACTCTGCATGGAAAAGCCAAAGGACAATATTAGGAGAAATTGAGAGACTGCACACATGCTTTTCATGTTAGTTTGGTATGACAGTATGTCCCCACTAACCCACATAAGTTTATTCCCAGAGAAACATTTAGGTGGCAATTATCACCGATTTTCCTCCTATTATGTGAGGTTCTAAATATGCTAATGATTTTTCATTTTAATTTCATGCTAAATCAGTATGTCCACACAAATCTATTTCCTACCAAGTTTCCAAAATAGAAGCAGCCGTACAATGGAAAAATTAGGACACAAAGATAAAAAGTGAAGATCACAAGAGGATGGTGAATAAGAATCTATGTATAGTGTCTTTGGAAGCTGCTAATTCATCCCCAGGAAAAATAGATATTTTCACATACAATCAGTAAAATAAATTAGGGTTGCCAAAACTATGTGACCAAAGAAATGTCACTGAGCCAGAAAACTTGGTAGAGAATACTATAATTACATTAGGCAATTTTACTGTTATCCACTCTAAGAAAAAAAATTTTCATGACCACATCTATTGCTCTTGCTTGTGATAATCTGTGTGAATCCTCTCCCCTCCCCCCCAACACACACACCTCTTGCCCAGGTGATTTGAGAGAAAGTTAACTCCACTCTGAATCCAGGAAGGGGTTTGGACTCAAAAAGCATTCTCCAGGCTAGACTACAAAGATAAAAATGGGCACTGTCATGTGACCTGCAAAAGTAATACCTGAGCTACTGAAATTCATTCCTAAGACTTTTGTTGAAATTCTTTGTTTTTAATGTATTCTTTATTGATTTTTTTTTTTTTTTACAGAGAGGAAGAGAGAGGGATAGGGAGTTAGAAACATCGATGAGAGAGAATCATCGATCAACTGCTTCTTGCACACCCCCTACTGGAAATGTGCCTGCAACCAAGGTACATGCCCTTGACTGGAATTGAATCTGGGACCTTTCAGTCCACAGGCAGGCGCTCTATCCACTGATCCAAACCAGTTTCGGCATTTTTGTTGGAATTCTTGAATCCCTGAGTATTTTCTTCTGGATTTTAAAATCAGTAGGATATATATCTAGAGTGGCAGAGTGAGGGGGTGGTGAGGAAGAACATCTTTCCATAAAAGTGGAAGAACCTTCCTGAAAATGAAGCCCACAGAGAAATATGTAGAGCTAAGACATGTGGAAGAAATGGTGCCATGATAGTATCTTTGAGCTCCAGTTCCAGTTGTATTTCTGCACTTTTTTTTAGCTCAACAGGTCAATAAATTCCTAGTTTTCTTGTATACTTCAAGCTGGATCCCTTCAAGTTTAATCTCTTTCTAGCAAAAGAATCCCACTGAAAACACTCATTCTCCACTTTCCAAAGCATCTGGCTACAAATACAACTTTAGCTTACAGAATACACTCAGTATGTCCTCTTTCTAATGCCAATTTTCATGAAAATGAATCAAGAGGTAAAAATCAGGAGAAGAAAAACTTCCTTTCTTTAAATTCAAATTTCCCTTATGTACAGAAGGTACTCTTATTTTATATTCTAATTAAATTAGGCCAAATTTCTTTTCTAGCACTCAGACTTTAATTTGCAGCCATAACTTCATTAATATGAACTGATGGAAATGCTAGGGTCTCTAATCAATTGACTCAATCCCTCTGAACCTCTGCAGAGACAATTTCATACCTTACCATTCTCCTTAAAAATGCCTATCATCATCATTGCAGGAAAACTACAACCTTCCTCCTCAAAGTAAATAGATGACTTTACCTCCTTCTTGAAAGATAAAATGGAAAGGCTTCAGACAAAAACTGTTAGGTTCCCACCACCAATTTCTCCTGAATCCATCCCATCCTCTTCTTTACTCTTGTTCTAGGAGAACAGGCTCATGCCTATTCTTCCACGTTTCTGTCCTCTGGGTTCATCTCTGCATGATTTTCAATCATCAGTTATCTCAGCTACACGTTCCATCTCTTTCTCATAACTGCATCCTTCCCACCAACATTTAAACATGCCCAAACTCATCCATCTCCAAATAAAATTCTCTCCCTTGACCAAACATCCTATTTCAGTTATACCTTCTATTCTTTTTTTTTCTATTTTTAAATTTTATTTTTAAGGTATTACAAATAGTAGTACATATGTCTTTTTTCCCCCCTTCTCTTCTTAACACTTTCAGTCCTTCACACCAAAATTCTTGAAAGAATTGTCTTCACTCTGTTTCCGCTCATGCACTTTCTGCTCACCATCTCTACACCCTGAAAGGAGAAGTGAAGGCAATGTGCACCTCCATGGGGATACTGTTTGGATAAGGGACATACACGGATTTTTAAAAAATGTATACAGAGGCTAACACACAGTTAAGTCTCAGCAAGTTCCAGCATTATTATTCATTCATCTATTTAGTAAAGATTTATTGGGCAACTCAGTGAAGGGTATCATGTGAGATGTTTTATTATAAATACATAAAATCTAACTCCTTCTCTCAAGCCTCTGACAGTCAGGAAGGAGAAGGAGAAAAGAAAACATTTCACAAAGTTTGGACCGAATCAATGACAATCATAAGCAGAATCAGTGCAGAAGGCCATTCAGAGTATAGACTACAGCATTCCAGGAGGCAACATTCATATGGACCAGATTATCAATCTTCAGTACTCTCAACCACAAAATGTGAACAAAGTTCCCTGAAGTTTTACAATACTTAAGTCCTAGATATAAAAGAATTGAATAGTGAGCCCTGATGTCCTAAGGAAGAACAAAACTATAACTCTCAAGTTCAACAATTAGAGCAATCAAGACGGTAAAAATGGTTCAGTGTTGATGATTCAAAGACACTCAAGACCACTCTTATTCTGACTCTAATAGCTCTTTCCAAATTTCTTCTCTTCATTCCTTCAGGAACACCAGAAATTTTGAAAGGATTCTCTACACCTTCCTGGCATTCCAGGTGGGAAACTCCAGCATTCAAGGTGATGTCTGGTATGGAAAATCTAAGGTTTGTCTAGAGGGCTCCTTGCAATATCAATAATGATGCCTTTCTTAAATCCCTATCTCAAATGTTAGGCTTATTATTTTAAGAGCACAATGATGAGGGGCCTAAGCCTACATAACTCACTGGCAATCTTGATAAGACTGCCTCTGCTTTGTATCCCCTTCTTGCTCCACAATTCCTTGAAACAGATGGCCAATTTTAAAACACTTTCCCTACTATCCCACTCATACATTCTCATCAAGGGAACCATCTGGATTATTTTTTTAAAATCTCACTACAGGCTGCTAACTGCCTGTCTAATATCCATTCCTCACTTCTTGCTGATCAAGTGCATTTTGACACGCAATGCTAAAATTCACTAACATTTACTGTATTCACAGATATAAATATAACTAAGACTTGTCTCTCTGCTCTCATCATACATATTATGCGCTCTTCTTTCTCCATTGAAAACTATTTTTAATTTGGGGTTTCTAGCAAGGCTTAGACTCATTAAAATCATTTTTATTATCCATGCCAATAGATATAACTTTTATTATGATTTCTCCAACTTTCCTTACTTTCTAGTATCTATTCCTAAAAATGATCATAGCAGGAGCCACATTACAGTAAGTCCTCATTTAACATCATTGATAAGGTTTTGGAAACTCCAACTTAAGTGTAATGATGAAGCCAATTTTATGGCAGGCAAGTTGATACAACCAAGAGTTAAGTTCCTACAACATATTTATAGTCACAAAAACATCACCAAACTTCTAAAAAAGACTTGAAACATTTCTAATTTAAACAATGAAATAAATGGAGCTCTATGGACACTTAAGAAAAAAAAGTAATAAAAACAAGTAAGATAATTATTTTCCAACTTGCATATTGTAGCTCAGAGTGGTAGGTGGCCAGTGATTGGAGCCGATCTCAGTAGTTTAGCTCATAAGATGGGACCCACCCTGGGCAGGAAGCCTTCCATTGCAAGGGGCACTCAGGCACAGACCCACACTCACTCAGACCAGGACAATTTAGGCATACCAACTCACCTCACGTGCATCTTTGAGATGTGTGTGGGAGGAACTCAGAGTACCCAGAGGAAACCCAAACAGATAGTGATCCCAGATGAGAATCGATCTTTTTCCTCATCAATATTATAATGAAACACTGTTAAATGAAATGATGATATTCAAAGGCCTGCTGTATTTGGGACACAGAGTTCCATTAATGCCTTGGAGGAGATGGCTTACCAACTAGCTCACCAGTGCCCTAAAAGCATGAAATTACATCACATGGGTAAATGACTTACTCCTGGGGAATATTTTATCCTTTCTGTTTCATCACAAGGTCAATTGTAGCCTTACTTCTGTCCTATTTTTCAACATTAGCTGCATTTAACAGCTGCATGCTTAATTATCTAAGACTCCAGTTCAGCACCTGCGGTTATATTATCTTATTCATTTGGAAATGACTTTGAGTGCAACTTACTCAGGCTCAGTGCCCTTTTACCCATTGGACACAGGGTGTCCTTGTCTATACTAATATATGGTCCAGTTAATGCATGCAGTTATTTAGCAAAAGATAGGATTTTTTGCAACTTCTGAAGAGTTCTGAAGGAACACGCTAAAGGAACAACAGTTACGGATATAGCAAGCCCTTTTAGTGTCCACCCAGATGTTACTGGCTTCCAACTGCTAGTATACAGATACTCAGCATCTCCACTGCAAGTAGACAGCCACTGGAATCTCTAATGTCCAAACTAAATTGCTGATTTATCCCTTAGAAACTTACTTTTCCCAATATCTCCCCTTTCTTAGCTGAAGGTAATTTCACTCTTCTAGTTGCTCAGGCCGAAAAGCTTGGAGTCAGCCTTTACTCTCCCTCTCATAACCCATACCCAATCCTAAAGAAGCACTACCTTCAAAATACATGAGAACTGGGTCAGTACTTATCACATTCACTGTAAGCCTGGTAAAAATCATCATCATCATCATCATCATCAATTATTTGAATTATTACAATGTCCTTCTGATCAGTCTCCTGCTTTCATACTTTTCCCTTCTCAATAAAGAAGCTAAAGTGACTCCTAGAAACTATGTCAGATCCTATCCTTTTCTCAAATCTCTCCATCTTGCTCAGAGAAAAGGCCAAAGTGTTCATTTCTGTCTACTGGCTCTGACTGACCGCTCCCCACCACCCTGACCTTGCCACCTTCTGCAGCTCCCTCATTTACTTTGCTCCAACCAAACTGACCTTCTTGCACTTCCTCAAATAGCCAAGTGGCCTGCCTTGAAGCCTTTGAACCGGGTTCTCTGCCCATGGTGCCCTCTCATTGCTATCACCGGGTGTTTCTACACAGGTAGTTCCCTTCCCTCCTTCAACTATCACCTTCTCAGTGAGGCATATCCTGACCACCTCCCTCCCTATTTCAAACTGAACTTTTCCTGCCATCATCTCTCAGCACTTCTGATCTCCCTGATGAGCCATTCTACTTTTACAAAGTACAGATCACCTTCTGACATTCTATATATTTACTTATTATGTTTATTATTTATTTATTTATTTATTTATTTATTTATTTATTGCTTATTATTCATTATCTGTCTCTCCTTGCATAGGAGAGGTTTTTATCTATGTTTCTTGATGTGCCTCCACATGAGTAAGTGCCACCCCAAACAAACATAGTAGTGCCCAGTGAATGCCTGTTGAATAAATGATTACTTGGGAACGCTCATTGTAATACGTTTTCTATTTTTCTTAGCTAGTCTATCAAAGGACAAAGCTAAAGCAAGCAGATACCACCCTAGTAAACAGATCCAATTATCTTAATTTTAATCTTACCAGTTAAGTGATTTACTTAGAACCAAAAGTTTTTATGTTTTACAGTGAGACCTACAGTCATTGCATATCCTGGTATGTGTAGAGAAAAAAACACAAAAATTCCCTTCACTGGGTGGGCTGTACTCCATGTTTCAAATAAAATTGAGGTCTGAAAAAAAAGGGAGGGGGGGCACCACTTCCTAAAATCTCTCACTCTTCTAGCTCAAGAAATAAAAACTCTAGGGACAACTCTGGAATTTTCTATCTCATTTGTTTTTCATTAATTTTAGTAAGGTACAGTGATATCATTATTCTCAGTCGCCCTGGGTGATTCCAATATTGATTTTGAGATGTTGCCAGCCATTCTACAGAATGCATGTCATTTATAAGGTTCTACTTCACTTCTGTGGGCATATTTGCATTCTGAATGTTTTATACTTTCCAGATGATAATGTTATATGAAATATGAGAGCATACTTCTCAGTTCTAATCATTTCTACCTCCAGCAAACTCAGGACTCTTTGGTTTCTTATTCTATTTCAGTTTCATTCAAATGAAACACAAGAGGAAATTCTTCATAATCATCTAATGTTGAAAAAAATATTGAAAAGTTTAGTTACTGATGCCTAACTATGCAAATATTCTTATCAAATATTCCCAAACTCTATATTTGAAATCATTCATTATATTTATATAAACTGACTCATTTTCAGAAAATGGTAGATTAAGAAGGAACAATATATAAGAATAAAATGATCCAAACCAAAGAGCAAGCCTCTCCTCTAATGTAGAGGTTACAAGTTTAAAAGACTTCAAAGACTAAGAGGGTCACATAAACATGTAAAATGGGCCAATGATACACACCAGGGAGTGGTGTGGATTGTGGCAAAGTGAAACTCCATCGCCTGCCTATGGCATCAGCAGCTGCTACTTAACCAAAGTGGATGTCTGTCATGAGGAAACATGGTCGGTGTTGTCAATTTTTTATTTGTACATATGATTTTTTTAAAGAGATAACTAAAATCTGGATTTTTAAGGGAAATTTCACACTCTGCAGGGCAAACAGAACACACCCAGGCCACAAGACTGGACTATTCTAGTTAGCACCATCAAATGTTAGTATTCACTAAAACTCAGTGTTCTACACCTTCCAGTTTTGACAAGATACCTTGACTATGTTTCATAGATAGGAGGAGTCTCCAGTTGTTGTTACTTGATTCCTGGTTGTTAGCAGAGTCTAGTCGGCAAGTGTTTCTTTCAACCAGTAGAGACGGCTAATATGCTAATACAGGTACTCACCTCAGGAATCCAAGCTAAAGAAAACTTATTTCGTAGAATCTATAAATTGCCTTTAAAAAGATCCTCCCAGTTATCATCCTAGAAGCTTCTCTCTATGAATCCTGCTACAAAATAACTGAAGAAACCCTGGGTCCTACACTGGGGGACCCCTTTCTGAGACCACTAACTTTGATTCATTTCCCTCCCAAGCTTCCCAGTTTTTTGTTTTGTTTTGTTTTTTTCATTTTGTAGGGCATCTGTTACTATGGAAGCAAGGGTGCCAAATACTTGGACAGAATTGAATAAAACCCCAGCTTCAGTATAAAAATCAGCTGATATTCAAGCAAGGGTCACACTACTAACCAAGCACATTCATACCAGGTGTGGGACAATAGAGCACCAGGTGTAAGTTGCATCCAGTAATCAACTATGTATTCTTAAAGGGTGTGTGTGTGTGTGTGTGTGTGTGTGTGTGTGTGTGTGTGTTTAAGAAGCTCAGTTTATATACTGTATTTTTGGAAAACTTGCTCTGAGCTTATAGTTTGCATCATTACTTTCTCTTTTTTTAGTGTACTTAGAATAGCTATATTATACTCCTATCTAATATTTGTATTTTTTTCTCTAATCAGGAACAGAGAGCATTCATTTTTTCTGCCGTGTCTTTCCTTATGTAATGAACATTGGTGTGCAACTTATTTTCTAAGGAAATAGGTTGGATCATTGATAGTTCCCATTTCAGAAATTTAAACTATGGCCTTTCCCTTTGACATCTGGACTCATTTTCTTTAAATTTTTATTTATGGAGAGAGAGGGAGAGAGAGAGCCATCGATTTGTTGTTACACTTATTTATGCATTCATTGATTGATTTTTATATTTGCCCTAAACAGAGATCAAACCTACAACCTTGGTGTTTCAAAATGATGCTCTAACCAACTGAGCTACCTGGCTAGGGATGGGCTCATTTTTTAGCTTAGGTAACACCCATTCATCCACAAACATTAATTGAATGTGTATGCATAAAGCTAGGTACTGGGAATACAAAGATCAAGATACAAGACACCTGCTTTAGAAGAGAGGAGTCTAGTGCAAGGAGGGAGTCAAGTAAGAAACATCTACAAAACGTTGTGATAAATGTTTTAAAAGGGATAACTCAGAAGCATGGGGAAAGGGGAATACTTTTTTTTGGGGGGGGGGAGGGGATGGTATCTGGATGGGAGGTTTTTCAATGAGAGGGTGATAATCAGATGATCAGATGTTCATTTTAGGTTGGAATGAAGACAAACACAAGGTCTAATTGGGAGAGGCTAAGAGGAATGGCAGTGGGTACAGGGAAGGTCACAGGAGAGAAAGTTTTAAGTTGATGAGATTTAGGAAGCTCATGGCTATGAGGACAATGGAGAGTGAAGTCTACCTGGAGTAGTAAGAAAATAGGACATAATTTAGAGGTAGCTCTTGTCTTATAAACTCTCAGAAAGTGTAAAACAAACTACTACTTAACTCAGGTTATGAACAACTGTTATCTAAATAGTATTGGACAATTCTTTTTTATTATTTGTTACCATGTCTCTAAAATCTAGAGAAGCAACAACATTGTTCTAAAAACCATACAGATGCCGAAACCGGTTTGGCTCAGTGGATAGAGCATCGGCCTGCAGACTGGAAGGTCCCAGGTTCGATTCCGGTCAAGGGCACATCCCCAGGAGGGGGTGTGCAAGAGGCAGCAGATGGATGCTTCTCTCTCATGGATGTTTCTAACTCTCTATCCCTCTCTCTTCCTCTGTAAAAAAATCAATAAAATATATTTAAATAAATAAATAATAAATTTTTAAAAATCATACAGATGAGGATCGCTCTACATTCAGTTTCTGTAAGGTGTGTTTTTTTTTCCTTTAACCCCCTCTTCCATCAGTGTTTATATATTTAGAGATTAAGTCATACCCACATAGTAACTGTAGTTACTTTGGGGGAAGAATCTCTCTTTTAAATAAATGAAGCATACATTTCTACTCTTCTCTTCCAGGAAGTTCTCTCCCTGGATCAGTAAATTGCAGTGGAGCTAAATCAGGAAAGGGAGCAACTCAGTTGACAGCAAGAACAATTAGCTAGAAAATCAGTGTTTTATGCACATCCATTTGGGCAAATCAAATGACCATGCTTAGAAGCAAAGGGATCAAGTTCAATCCAGAAAATAACTAAGAGTTTCTAAAATAGTGTGTCAACCTTGAATTTGAATTGAAAAGTGAAACTAACAATAACAACTTTTGAATTTATCTATCATAGATCTTCTATTTGGGACCAAAGGTGTGAGTGAGCCCTTGCCCACCCCCCTATAATTTGTTATATGAGTGACTGACGGAGCCAATGATGTTTGCATAAAGCCATCCTGACAATGGAGCAATGGAGGCCTGGGGGATGAAACAGTGCTTTAAGAAAAAAACAAAGATATCTCCTTTGCCAATTTACCTTCATCACCAATGACACAGATGGCAATGCCTTTGGAAACTGGCAGACGCATTCCTATAACTGACATCTGTTTTAAAGAGAAAGTTAAATTTGTTTCTTATACAAGCCACCGAATGTTGATTTTTGGCTTTGATCATTCAGTTAATCATAATACTGAACACAGCCAAGCAGTCAATGCATTTACTTTCCTTTCATGAGGAAATTTGCATGGAGAGAAATGCTGAATCAGAGGATTTGAGAGTCGAGGTGGGTTGATTAATCCAGCAATTGTTAAATTATTGAAGGTAGAAAGGACTCCAAACAAAGCTTCTCTTCTCACCTACTGAATTGCCATATGGCACAGTGTTGATGGACAATGGGATTCAGATGAGCCAGGATTCGACTGCTCTTTCTTACCCTGTTTAACCTGCATGATATACTGCCTTGAATGACCTATTTTATAGAGCTCTATGAAGACTAATTAAGATACACCGGTCAAATAGGTGGGTAAGGGCTTAAACATCTTGTTCAATATGTTAGCTATAACCTCAGTATAGTCTACTTTTCTTATAATCTACACTGCTGTTGCACAAGCAGCTAAAGTGTGTGTGTATGTGTGTGTGAATAACTGAGTGTTGCCTTTCTAAAATAGCTATCCAAGCAGGCCTGATCCTCACATCTGAGGAAGCGAGAGCACAAATGGAACACAAATGGAGTCCTGATTATTATATATCTTAGATATTTAGATATGATAATTTGAGCTAAAATTGTTATGAGCCCATGTCCCTGCTCTAACAAATATGCCTCCATAACAACCTAGAAGCCAAATTTAAATATAGAAGTCTTGAATTTCAGACATGATAAAATAAGGAAACCCAACCTCCTACCACCCCCCACCCCCCGTCCTGCTCTTTCAACAGGACTTGTGTGTGGAGAACAACATCTGTAAGTCCAAACTCTCATTATCAGTCTTTCCTCAGCCCCACTGGGGCCCATGAGCCTTATGCGCTGGGGAGTCCAAGGTCCTGGGCTTGTGGAGCAGGACCCAGAGGGGGCCAGGGTGGCACGTGGGCTCTTAGGTGCAGGAGGGTGGAGCCCAGCTCAGCTCCTTACCATGCAGTGTCCACGGCAAGGCCCCCTCTTAGTAACTTAAGATTTTCTCTGTTCTGTTTTTAGTGCAACAGAAGAATAATTACCCTTTTCCCTTCCCTTTGCAAGTTTTCTTTCCTCTGGGAAAAGTTTATAAACAGTTATCAAAGCAACCCGAACCTGAGTATTAAATTACCTGGTTAGCCACAGATATCTCCTACTTAGGATGAAAACTATAGGAAGAATGCACACTGGCCCATGAACGATTTTTTAGGATTATGAACCAACAGTTATTTAAATCAAGAGCCCCGCATTCTTGCATTCTTGGTGGACTAAACTCCAACATTACAATAGGACCTGCTAAACGTTAGCTAATTCAGAATAAAAAGAGACCTAACCTTGCGTGAGTGCCCCAGTTGCTGCCAAACTATACCTCTTACTTCTACTAAACAGTTTCCTCCTAGTAATCTGTTCATTGGCTCTTGCCTGACCTGAGAATGGGATCTCCCCTTCCACAGCCCTGCTCATATAGGAAGATCTGAAAAGCCACCTTCCTCAGGACATGCCACTGCTGACACCAGGAGCAAACTTCTCCTGTGTGGGGCACTATGGTGGCCCACAAACCCTGTGTTATCTGTGTTCTACATCTCAGGGGTTGCTCCCTCTACAGGGGAGGGACAGATGGCTGCTCCTCAATCCTGTTCTCCTCCAAGTTCTGGGTAATGGCCATTTTTGTTGTTTTGTTTTCATTGGGTTTGAGTTGTTTAGCACCCATCCCATCTTGCTTGCTTCTTTTATTGTAAAAGGGGCAGTGGGCCTGCTAACCAAGGTGTCCTCCTCTTTCTGATGCCAAGTGGGCTGGGTGTGGTGAGCAAGCTCCAAAGGACAACCACCAGAGTACTGTGGCCCAGCCCTGAGCAGGCTGTTCGTGGTCATTTCTCTAGCTCCTGACATCTAGACCAGGGAACTGGCTAGGTTCTCTTAGCTTCTGAGCCTGTCTTTTGGTGATGGTTGTTATTGTTTTTGCCCCACCTCCCTCAATTCTGACAATTCTATTAGCTACCTCATAACTTTCTAGTAAATTCTCTTTGCTGAAGATAGATAATTTCTGTCATTGGCATGCAAACTAAGGTTCATGCTGATATACTTGGCAGAGCCCCTGACATAAGAGATAATCAATGAACGTTGGTTACATAAATGAATAATTACAACCTAAATGTGGATCACTGCCATATTCGTAAAATAGTGAGGTTTTATTCTGTTTCATAAGATAATATGTCATCATTGACTAAATTTTGAAAAATATAGAACGGTATAAAAAAGTAATCCATATTTCTACCACCCAGGCATTGCTTAACTTTGTTTGGGTTCCAGCTTTTATATGTCTGTGTGATATTTCCACTTCACAAAACACATATTGCAATGCAGTAGTGCATTTGGTTATTTCCACTTAAAATTGTTCCATTACATAAGATTTGAAATAATCAATTTCAACATCTATGGAATAATCTATCATTTGGAAACCTTCGAATACTTTTAATCAGTCCCCAATTTTTAGTTACATAAGTTTATTGTTGCTGTTATGCAAATCATATAAATAATACTCTATAAAATTTGTTTCTGCAAAGACTAAAATAAAAGTAAAATTAAAAACCAGAGAAATAGCCTGACCTGAGTGGCTCAGTAGGCTGAATGTTGTCTTGAGCACAAAAAGGTTGCTGGTTTGATTCAGAACAGGGTGCACATGTAGAAGGCAACTGATTCTCTCTCTCTCTCTCTCTCTCTCTCTCTCTCTCTCTCTCTCTCTCCATGTATATGTGTGTCCTCGGGTGAGGACTTTTTTAAAAAGCTAGAGAAATAGTGTGTCAAATAAATTGAACTTTTAAAAGCTCCCACAAATATTTTCAAACTAGTTTTGGGAAGGTTGTATCCTGTAAGTCTCCACCAGTACCAATGAGAATATCCTTCTCACTGCATCCTTGCCAGTACCTTACACACACACACACACACACACACACACACACACACAACACACATAATAGTACACACATGGTTTAATATGTGAAGCATAGTATCTCACTTTTGTTTTCATTTGCATTTATGTGATTAATAGTAGGAATATTTATTAAATATGTGTATGAGCATTTTATTTGTCCCTTTTAAATTTCTTATTCAGATATTTAAACAACTCTATTAGGATGTTATTTTCTATTTACTAATATGCAAGAGTTCAGTGTAACTATTACATTATCTGTTCTATCATTCGTGGTGTCAGTACTTTTCTCCATGACTGTTTTCTACTTTAAACTATATTTTTCTTCATGAAAAGGTTTAAAACATATTTAAGTCTATCTTTTGCTTTGCCATTCTTTTCATTAACTTTATATTAAAAGGTCCTTCCCTGAAATGGTTAAATATTTCCTTCTAGCTCTGTTTCTTGCCTGGCAGGTGAATGTTCCAATTTATTTGGAACAGTCTAGGCCAGTGGTCGGCAAACTCATTAGTCAACAAAGCCAAATATCAACAGTACAATGACAGAAATTTCTTTTGAGAGCTAAATTATTTAAACTTAAACTATATAGGTAGCTACATTGTTATTAACTTAATTAGGGTATTCCTTCAATCGCACTGTATGTGCATGTCCCGCACATGGTATTTTGTGGAAGAGCCAAACTCAAGGGGCCAAAGAGCTGCATGTGGCTCACGAAGCACAGTTTGCCGATCACTGGTCTAGGGAGTCATGTAATTAGAAGTTCTTAGTTGAATGTTTTCTACATACTTAGCCAATTTCCTTGATTCTTGTCAAATACTCTCCATTTCAAAATGCTTTTTTCATCATTCTTTTCTCCAAAAAACTACCGGAGCCTATTTCCAGGCTATTCTATCCCACTGAGTTATGTATTGATTCTTACACCAGTATTACACTGCTATAATGATTATAGCTTGATACTACACTGCTATAATGATTATAGCTTTATTTCTAGAAAGATTACTCACCCATTCCATATATATTCTTTTGCAAAATTTTTTTTCACTTCTGTCATATGGTTATTTTTCCAGACCAATTTTAAAATCATTTTTTCAAGTTTTCCCAAATCCCAATGCAATAAAACTAATTAATCATGGAGAAATAACCAGTTCATCATTTTCATCTTTCTACCCAAATATAAGGAATATTCTCATTTGTTTGTTTTATTATTTTATGTGTCTGTGTAAAATTTTATAGTTTCCTAAGTCTTCAGATATTTCTTATTAGTCCCCAGTATTTTATGTCCATTTGCTCTGTTTCCTAAATAATTTATATTTTTGTGGATACATGGACAGAACCATTTTCCATTGTATTTTTAGTTGGTAAATGCTGGCATTTTGGGTAGCCATTGTTTGTTGAACATGTATTATTACATAATCACCCACCTTACTAAAATCTCTTATTAGTTTCTTTCAGTTTTAACTTATTCAATTGTGTATCCATCACTTTTAAACAAAATCAAGACACAATCTCTGATTTTTCACTATTTTGGTAAAAAGTTATACTTAACCATATGCATTAAGCAATTTTTTAAATCACCTCTTAGGCAAAAAATAAAAAATACAATGACATGAAATTGAGGACACCCTAGAAATCCCAAATGTAACCTGTGTTCCTGAGTTGAACCACATTCACTTCCCTCAGGCACTCAGTCTTGCTCTTGAAAACTGCCGAAAAGAGCTCTGAATGAGAAACATTGTCACTTCTCACCTGGATTAAACAGGACAAGTCAAACAATTCAGCTGGTTCCTAAGGATTTTGACACCAGGTACATGTTCTCATACAAAGAGTAATCTATCTCTTATTTTAACCCCAGTGACAATAGGCAGGATGACTTTGAAAACAGAACAGGGCCAGCCTAGATATATTCAGAAAGCAATTGCATGGCCTTATATATATGAACAGATTCTTTTTTCCCCAGATAAGCATGCTTTC
The DNA here is from genome assembly GCA_963924515.1 of Vespertilio murinus. Classification (NCBI taxonomy): domain Eukaryota; kingdom Metazoa; phylum Chordata; class Mammalia; order Chiroptera; family Vespertilionidae; genus Vespertilio; species Vespertilio murinus. The sequence continues at coordinate 66,241,994 of OZ004709.1, forward strand.
TATTTTAAAATATCAGGACAATAGTATCTACTAATTGTCAATTCATCAAACAATTGTTGTGCATGATATTAGATTCTGTGTTGAGAAACATTGGAGGGCTATCTATAGCAATAAGTAGAGATAAGGACTGATGAGAACCTGGGACATAACAGAAGTTTAATAAATAATGTTATTGAGTATTAGTTATTGTTACTTACTAATCTCTAGAAGGCTGAAAGTCTAGTTCACCCTTGTCTTCCTAGGGCCTAGCAGGGCAAATATAAATGTCCAACAAAATATTTCTATATTTGTTGATTGACTGATATATTTTTACAAAATCCTCAATTGCCAGAAAATATTTGGACTCAATTATTAACTGCTCACTTAAAACCACTTCTTAGTAGATGCTTTTGTTACAGCCAAGAATGCTCCTCTTTTGAAGTCATAATGAGGTTCTTAATTGTTCTTTTTGTACAACAAAGTTTAAAAATTTCTAAAAAATCAGATCTTTAAAATGGCCTAGAAAAAAATGGCTATGAGGAAGAGTATTTATTCCTTCACTCATTCAGCAAACATTTATTAAACATCTTCTACATGTAAGATACAAAATAAATGGCCATCACAGAGCTTACACACATTAAATAGCCAAACAAATATATAGAAAATAAATGCTATAAAAGGAAAGCAGCAAGGTGGTGAGAGATTTGGGTTATGGGGAAAGGAGATCAAAGAGGCCCAAATGAGTACAGCTACAATTGCAAAGTATAGGGGGCAAGTGCTTGGGATATCCAAGAAACAGACAGCAGAACAGTAAGGCAGCAGCAAGAGGAAGAGATGCCCAAGATAAGGCAACCCAAGACTCTGAGGATCTCTGGAATTTGTCCAAAGAAAGTGAATGTATTTTATGCAGGGGACTGGCATAATCCTACCTGTTAAGGATGAAGTATTGGAGGGGTGAAGCAAAGAACCAGGGGTCTTGCTAGAAGATTATACAAATAATCCAGAGGAGAGATGAGGCTTGAAGTTTGATGGTGATAGTGGTAGGGATGGAAAGAAGAATCTATCAAGATATATTCAGAGATATGAATAGAAAGACTGTGTGATGGTTTGGGGTGTGGAAAACAAAGGGAATGGAGATATTGTTACAGAAGACCAAAGAAATACCAAGCACGCTTCCAAGAGAAAGGGAGGGACCCCATTTATTACCACTAGTGCAGTGGTCGGCAAACTCATTAGTCAACAGAGCCAAATATCAACAGTACAATGATTGAAATTTCTTTTTTTTAAAATATATTTTATTGATATTTTACAGAGAGGAAGGGAGAGAGATAGAGAGCTAGAAACGCCGACAAGAGAGAAACATTGACCAGCCGCCTCATGCACACCCCTTACCGGGGATGTGCCCGCAACCAATGTACATGCCCTTGACCGGAATCGAACCCGGGACCTTTCAGTCCGCAGACCAACGCTCTACCACTGAGCCAAACCGGCTTCAGCATGAAATTTCTTTTTGAGAGTCAAATTTTTTAAACTGAAACTTCTTCTAACGCCACTTCTTCAAAATAGCCTTGCCCAGGCCGTGGTATTTTGTGGAAGAGCCACATTCAGTGGGCCAAAGAGTGCATGTGGCTCGTGAACTGCAGTTTGCTGAGGACAACACTAATGAACTCCAGGAATAATTTCCAAATCAGAGTGAAGAAACACACAGGGGACTTCACTTTTTATAACCTTCTGGGGCCTTTGTGTTGCAGATATGGTTCCACCCCTTTTCATGGGCTTATAGGAAGGACCCCAGGTGTTGGGGGTCCCCAGGCCATATTTGAGGATCTGTCCTGGGGCCAGTGATAATGACCTTTCTCCTCCCTCCCCCACCCCCTAGGGCAGTGCATTGTTCACACCTTGAAAGACCAGTTTCCTCCTCAGCATCAAAGATGATTCTTGAGTTTCTGGTTAAAGCAACTCCAGGAACAGAGGTACCATTTATCAGGATAAGAAAGATTAGAAAGGTGTTAAGATTGGGGTATTTTTTGTTTCTGTTGTTATTTTTGCTATTTAACTTAGATTTCTGTGTTGTTGGGGTTTTTTTGTTTGTTTGTTTGCATTGTGTTGGTGGAGTAGAAAAAAGAGAGGAAGGCAACATTAATAAATTTATTTGGGACAGGGTATTTTAGGTATATTAGCTTTTCAAAATTCAGATCCTGGATTGTCTGGGTTTCCAGAAAAGTGACATTTGTATAAGTGAGGTATGTTTGAATGCTGCTCTTCCCTACCATGTTTCGGTAAATTAAACTTCAAATAAATTAAACCTTAAATAACTTTTAAAGTCATTCCTGAGCCCATACCACTCTGACTTTACCTTCTGCTTGGATACTGACTTATATTAAAGTAGTCCTCCAACACAGATCTTAGGGATGTTGGCATACTGGGCTGAATAGTGTCCCCCCAAAATTCATGCCCAACCAAGAACCTATAAATGTGATCTTATTTGAAAACAGGGTGTTTGCAGATGTGTCAAGTTAAGGTGAAGTCATACTGAATTAGGGTGGACCCTTAATCCAATATGAATGGTATCTTTATAAAAAGGAGGAACTCTGCCATGTGAGGATAAAGACACAGATTGGAGTTCCAGATCCAAGTCCAGGAACACCTGGGGCTATGAGACGCTGGAAGAGGCAAGAAAGCCCCTTCCATAGGGGCTTCAGAGGGCACACAGCCCTGGCTGCACCTTGAATTAAGGACTTCTAGCATCCAAAACTGTGAGAATACATTTCTGTTTTAAACCAATTAGGTTTTGGTAATTTGTTATGGCAGTCCTAGGAAACGAATACATTTGGGAAGATTAAATGAGATCACATATTTGAACCTGACTAGCATGATACCAGGTACCTAGTATAGGTTAAATGTTTCCCTTCCTCTTACAATGGTCACCACTGTTTTCTTGGTGGTTTCTATCATGAGTAACACACACACACCACGCATATACATTTAGATAAGTCTTCCTTATCTAAAGTTTTTCTGCGCTTCTATTACAGAAACCTGAGGCCTGGGAAAGTTAAATAGCTTGCCCCAGACCACAAATCTAAATACTTGAGAGTCGGAGCTCAAACTCAGCTCTGTCTCATCAGCAAGATGAAACCACACCCTGGGACACCTGCCTCTCACACCTGCAGTATTTCAGCAAACTCTGACACAGTGAAAGAGAGGCAGTGCCAAGTGGTGCTTTCAATGGCTGCTATTAAAACTCACATTCATTTACCAAGTGACAAACTGCAGGGACCTAGTACAACCATTCTCTACCCATTCACACAGGAACAGAAACATTTTATGCTAAGACCAATCCTACCAATGAACTTGTCATCAACTTGTACGTTTTCATCTGCTTTGCACATATGTATTCCAAGTCAATGTATCGTCAGATTGGACATTTACAAGCTTAATTTCCTTAAAGGCATTTTCCTTAAGCATTCCCATTTCATTTTGATGATACTGACTCATTTTTTGCTACCTAAGGAGATCGCAAAATAAATACTGTATGTATGGAGGGAAGGGTGCCTAAACTTTGTAGTCAAAGGTGGCCATCCTTTAAATTATAAAGCAAAAAATAAAAGCATATTCTAAATCTAAATTGATTTCCATCTCTGAGTTGTACTGCTGAATATAACAGATATGTCCCTGTAAGGTGACAGAGCTGTTTGTACGGGGTGTCAGTTTCATAGGTGCTAGTGTCTTAGGGGCTTGTGAAGAGCATCTAGCCCTCTGGACTCAGGTGAGTGTCTATATGTCACCAGACCCCAGAAGAGACAAGGGTGCTGCTGAGAGACTCTGTGAGTTACCTAAGACCCTGTGTCTATTTCGTGGTAGAACCTGGTGGAATTGTCAGGTTTCCTGGTTGACCCCTTAAGTGCATTCAGCCTTCTAAGCTATCAGCAACTATTAACTATGACACTTTCCTCTGGCATTATGTCAACTTCTTTTTTCGTTATTAATTTGGCCTAAAAGTGCCCACCACTGATAGCGCTGGTCCTTCAAATTCCTTTAATTGATACCTAATGTTGAATTAAGCTATCAGCAACTATTAACTATGACACTTTCCTCTGGCGTTGTGTCACCTTCTTTTTTTTCTTTATTAATTTGGCCTAAAAGTGTCCACCACTGATAGCCCCAGTCCTTCAAAATCCTTTAATTGATACCTAATGTTGAATTAACTTGTGTCCCAGGTTTAGAGCTTTAGGATTTACACACATGGCTTCAAGAAGAGCTGACACGCGTCTCCAAACTGGGCACTCCTCTCTGGACTTTTCAAGTTTACCCTCCAGGAGGCCCACAGAGCACTCAATTTTGACAAGAGTTTGGCACCGAGAGCCTCTTCCATGCTCTGCCCACACGCGTGCCATGAGCAGAAGTTCTCTCTCTCTCCATTACAACCCACCACGCGCGCGCACACACACACACTCCAAAGCGAGTAACAAAGAAAAACATAGCCCCATAAAGGCTCCGCTATTGCATCTTCCAAGTCCACACCTGCCCAGAGACAAAAGCCACCAGGGAATCCTGCCCCCTGGCAATAGGTCCCACACTCCTCCTCGGGAGGTGCAGGCACCGTGGCACCCCGGGCGGGCGGGCAGGGCTGTATACACAAAGAACTGGTCCTGGGCTTGCCAGCGGTCCGGAGACCAGCGCACTCCCCAGACTGGATCCGGGGTTCTCCTCCGCGCCCTCCCACCCAGCAAAAAAGGAACGACCCTTTATTCGACCCGTGGGGAGCCCAGTCTGGATGGCAGCGCATGGGTGTGTGTGTGTGTGAGACAGGGGCGGGGGGCGGTCCCCGATCGCCAGCGGATCCCCAGCCCTTGACATCTCCTAGGAGATGCCCAATTGCGCGCTGTCACAGATGTCCGCTTCGCATCCTCCCGCGGCAAAGCAAGATGCCCCCGGTCCCGGCCGCGCGCATCCCCGCAAGCGCCCCTCCCCGCGCCCCGACCCACCCGGCAGCCCCTCCGGGCGCGCCTGCCTACCTGGCGGCTGGCTGTCAGCGAAGCGGCGGCGCCTCATCCCCTTCCCCCCGGGGCCGCTACGAGGCGGGGAGCGCCATGTTCCCGGTGTGCACGGGCGGATGCTGGGCAACTACTACGGGCTGGGGGCCAGGGGTGCGGGAGGGAGGCCGTTGGGAGGGGCGGGGTTGGGGGGGGGGGAGAGCAGATCCAAAGCTTTCTACTCTCCACCCAAGCCTCCCCCAGCTACTGAGCATGCCCAGCTGCCTGGCGTCGCCCCTCGGAGGACTTTCCGCGAGCACACGCAGCTATTCCGGGTTTTCGTGGCAGCCGGCGGGAGGCAGGCGGGAGCAGCTGCGGGGGGTGGGGGTGGAGAGGTGTCGGGGGAGGGTCGCGGGGAGTGTCTACTCACCGCGGAGCCCGGGCTGCAGAAAGCCTCCTTTCGCCCTTCCAATCACACTATGTCCTCTGCCCTCCCCGGAGGGGGCAGCTCCTGCACGCCCCCACCCCACACACTCATTGCAGAAATGTTGAGCAGGACCGATGCAGGGCGAGGAGAGCTGAGAGTGGGAGGGGGCGGGGCTGAAAGGCAGATTTTTCCTCTATCCGTAGCCTGGAACCGCGTTTCTCAAACTTGAATGTGCCGGTGAAGGAACAAGCAGGTTAGATTTCAGTGGGACCAACCTGGGGCCTGATATTCTAGCCCATCTAGCTCCCAGGTGATGTGACGCTCCTGGTGCTGCCACCACGCAGAGTAGCAAGACTCTGGGGCACCCCACACTGTGACCTCCAGGGGCCATCCTTCAACCAGCCAGCCCGGAAACGTCTCTGGCATCCACAGAGGCGCCACCTGCCCACAGATGGTGTGGCTGCTAACAAGCGCAGGTGCCCCTCCCCGCCCCCTGGTTGCTGTGCTCGCCCAGGGAGGAATCTCAGTAGGGCTTGTGTCTGAGCACCCAGCACAAACTGGGTACTGACAGAATTGGAGGCCTAAGGGAATAGGGGTTCCTTTGACCTCTCCACACTCCTTTTGCTAGGTGACTAGCAAAGGTCTAGTAGTTGCTAATTGAGCCTCTACTCAAATCAAAACTAATTTGCTTCGGCTTGTTTCCCTGCCTTTCCTGAACTGGGACAAAAAACTGAAACTACACATCAAAGTGTCAATGGTTAAGACTGGGTTTGCCCACCTACGAAGACTGATGGGAGCAGAGTGATTATGTATCAAGAGTTGACAGGTGTTTTCTGATGAGTGATGTCTGAGCTGAGATTTGCAATATCTTGTCATTCATCTTAAATCCCCCAGTTATTCACTCTCTTCCCAACCACCAAAGCACCAAAGGTTCTGGAATTGTCAAGAGTATTCACTGTATGTGTTACAAGTGAGAGAGAGAAAGAGAGACACTCACAAAACCAGTCATGAGTTTCAACTTGGAACAGAAAACCACACCCTTGTCTGTCCTCAGATGCAGAACAGTACCCTCATGAACTAGTTATGATTGGGTATCTGGTCCCATACCTGTATAGCAGATTAAAAATAAGAGTTTGTATCTATTGGTACTCTATTATACTAAGTAATTCTAAATTGCTTTCTAACTAATGGAGATAGATAGATAGATAGATAGATAGATAGATAGATATACTGAGTGACCAATTATTATGATCTCTGAACACATAATAACTTGGCCACTCAGTGTATGTCCTATATAATAAAAGGCTAATATGCAAATTGTCCCCTTGACCAGGAATTCAACCAACAGGCAGGCCAGCCAACCGCTTATGTCCCCTCCCCCTGGTCAGGCTGGTCAGACCCCCCACTCATGCACGACTTCATGCACCAGGCATCTAATAGATAGATATAGATATAGAGATGATAGAGATAGAGATAGAGATAGATAGAGAGATATAGAGATATAAAGATACAGAAATATAGAGATATAGATATACTGAGTGGCCAGATTATTTATTATGTGTTCAGAGATCATAATAATCTGGCCACTCAGTGTGTGTGTGTATAATCACTTCCCTCTTGTATGTTTTCCATTCACTCAGTACCTTCAATGTAGTAGCTGCCATATGAAAACAGGAATCATATGATAAACAAATGATTATTTTTGTCCCTCAATATTTCTACATATAAAGGAAAAATATATCCTGGTATATTGTATCTTGTTTTCTGGTTAAAGGAATAGAAGTCTCTAAATTCATCTTTTTATTCTCTAAGCCACACAAGTAGTCCTAAAACTCACCACCACTCACACATCATCCTCATTATTTGCATAAATATCTTCTATTTTTCACTTTATTTTATGTGTGCTATGCAAAGCCAGGAAATGTTTTACAGAGGTGTTGCTTATTTGTGATTGCTTGCTATCAATTAAACTTTTTCTTTGGAATACTGAGATCTAATTACTTAAAATATCTTTACTGTTACAGATAAAACTTGTGTTTGGGTGGTTGTTCCTACTGGTTAAATACTATGATTATTGTTAGTTGCCTCAAATTCACTTATGATTTAGGCAAGGTAAACATTATAAATGAGTAATAAGACTATTTCTATAAATATTACATTACACTAAGTCATGAGGGTTTTCTTTTTATATAATGTAATTTCTTGAGAGTTTACCAGGCAGGATGGTAACTAGGGACCAACATCTGTGTGTGGGAGATACAGGAAGCAAGAGTGGGCAGTAGGAGTTCAGCTATGATGCAGGCCGATGACAGTCTTGGCCACTATCCCTCCAGGGGGTTCTGGAGCTAGGATGACCCTTCAGAGCTGTTCCCGGATGATTTGTGTTTTCCAGTCCTTTTTGTATTAATATCAGTCATTGTATGAGGTGGCTTGGAAGGGCATGAACTTGAGACAAGGCAGCTCTCTGAAGCTGAGGCAATCCCTGAAGGACAGAACAGCTAAAGGCACTTATCCCTGCAGCTGGTGAGACTGGTCCTTCACTTAAGAGGGATCTGGGCAATACATTACTTTGCCTACCATGCTAGTACATTTATTAAATATATCACTTTTGAACACACAAAACAGGATTGATTTGTCAGAGGGATTCAAAAACTTTATTTTTAAATAAGTAATAGACTTTCTCCATGACTCAGAGATTTAAAATTGGAAAATAACCTGTAATCAGCAATTGGAAATTGGAGGAGGTCATGGAGAGGACATGACCCCCTGTTGATCTGTAGGCTGGATTTGGATAAGTGGAGATCCCTTATCCCCTACCTTGTCCTTAGAATGTACCCTCTGCCCATCCTTCCCCCTTATGAGCCAGTTTCAAGGATGCAACCTTAAAAGAGTAAAGTATTATTGAGACCATCTGGACCCAATTAAGGCCTCTAGATATACTTTAAGATTCAGGAGGATGTGTGCAGAGATTGATCCATTTTGTGACTGCCTAAGACAAGCCTCATATGTAAGCTCCTTTGCTTATTAACACTGATACCAACCAACGGATTCGTCTGCATCTTTCTTTCTTTCTTTCTTTCTTTCTTTCTTTCTTTCTTTCTTTCTTTCTTTCTTCCTTCCTTCCTTCCTTCCTTCCTTCCTTCCTTCCTTTCCTTCCTTCCTTCCTTCCTTCTTCTCTTCTCTTCTCTTCTCTTCTCTTCTCTTCTCTTCTCTTCTCTTCTCTTCTCTTCTCTTCTCTTCTCTTCTCTTCTCTTCTCTTCTCTCTCTCTCTCTCTCTCTCTCTCTCTCTCTCTCTCTCTCTCTCTCTTTCTCTTTGTCTCTCCTTGCCCTCCTTGTACAGAGACCAATTTCAGATTTCACCCAGAAGCTCCTGAGTTTGCCTCTTTTATACAATCTCCCCTAGAAAATAGAAGAGGAGTACTTCTTATTTTATGAGGCTGGTATTATCCTGATAATAACACTAAACAAGCACAGTAAGGGAGGAGAAAACTACAGGCAAATATGTCTTTTGAACTTAGATGCAAAAATCTTCAAAAAAGATTTACCAAGCTAAATCTTACAGTGTATAAAAAGAATTATGCGTGATGCTCATGTGAAGTTTACCCCAGTAATATAGGGCTGGTTTAATATTTTAAAAATCAGTTGACAGAATCTACCATACTAACAAACTCAGAAAGAAAAATAGGATTATATCAATTTTTGCAGAAAAAACTAATGACAAATCTAACACACATCTCTGATTTAAAACTCTCAGCAAGGAAAAAATAGAAAGGAATTACAAAATTTGACTTAAAAGGTCTACCAAAAACAAAAAACAAACAAACAACTAACATAAAACTTAATAGTAAAATTAAGGATATGGAACAAGGCTAGCATGTCTATTTCCAATATCTTATTCAACAAAGTATTAGAAATTCTAGCCAGTGCAGAAAAGCAAATAAAATATATTGATTGAAAAGCAGTAAGTAAAACTGTCTCTATTTGCAAATGACATTATTGTCTACATAGAAATGCTAAAATGTCTATAAAAATAATTCCTAAAATTAATAATTGAGCAAGCTTGTAGAATACAAGATCTATACACAAAATTCCATTGTATTTTGGTAAACATTCAGAAAATAAAATTTAAAACACAATACCACTTATATTTGCTCTAAACAATATGAAATTTTTAGGTATGCAATTAATGAAACATGCGTAGGATCTAGATGTTGAAAATTATAAGATAACTAAAGAAATCAAAGGAGACCTGAAATGGAGAGACATACTGTGTTCATGAATTAGAAGACTTAGTAAAATAAAATAGCAATTTACCCAAAAGTTATCTAAATGTTTACTGAAATTTCTATAAAAATTCCAGTCAATCCGAAACCGATTTGGCTCAGTGGTAGAGCATCGGTCTGCAGACTGAAGGGTCCCGGGTTTGATTCCGTTCAAGGGCATGTCCATTGGTTGCAGGCACATCCCAGGTAGGGGGTGTGCAAGAGGCGGCTGGTGATGTTTCTCTCTCATCGACATTTCTAGCTCTTATCTCTCTCCCTTCCTCTCTGTAATATATATATATATATATATATATATATATATATATATTTTTTTTTTTTAAATTCCAGTCAAATTTATTGGAGCAAATTGGGGATCCTTACCTTGTGGAAAGACATGGGCTCTACAATAGCTAGACAATTTGACAAAGAAGAATAAAGTAGAGCCCTGACTGCTTTGGCTCAGTGGATAGAGCGTCAGCCTGAGGACTGAGGTTCGATTCCGGCCAAGGGCACATGCCTGGGTTGTGGGCTCAATCCCCAGTGTGGGGTGTGCGGGAGGCAGCCGATGAGTGATTCTCTCTCATCATTGATGTTTCTCTCTCTCTCCCTTTCCCTTTCTCTCTGAAATCAATAAAGAAATATATATTTAAAAAGAAGAAGAAGAAGAAGAAGGTAGAAAGAATTACTCTTTCCAATAGTAAGACTTTTTCCACAGCTATAGTAATTAAGAAAATGTGGTATTTGCAAAAGAATAGACACATAGATCAATGAAACAGAATGGAGAACTTAGAAATGGACTCATAAAAATGTGACCAACTGATGTTAACAAAGGTAAAAATCCAATTCAATGGACAAAGACTAGCTTTTTCAACAAATGGTGCAAAAACAAAAAAACAAAAAAGTATATACAAAAACGAACCTGCCCACAACTAAGCCATGCTCAATAGTGAGTGACTGAGCTCTTTTTCTTGAAGATCAGGAACAAGGTAAGGATCCCCATTTTTGCCACTTCCGTTCTACACAGCATTGGAAGGTCTAGTGAGAATAATTAGACAAGAAAAAGAAACAAAGGTAAGCAATTTGAAGATGCAGAAGTAAAATTATCTCTCTTTGCAGAAAATGTGATTTGGTATGTAGAAACCCCTAAAGATTCCACACACACAAAAGTTAGAATAGATGAATTCAACAAAATTGTAGGTATAAATTTAACAAACAAACAAAAAAATCTGTTGCATTTCTATACACTAACAAGGAAAAACCCAAAAAAGAAAGTAGGTAAACAATTTCATTTTAAATAGTATAAAAATAATAAAATACTTAGGAATTAATTTAACAAGAGGTGAAAGACTTATATACTGAAAAGTACAAAACTCTGTGGAAAGAAATTAAAGAAGACAAACATAAATTAAGACACTTCCCATGTTCATGAACTGAAAGACTTAATATTACTATAAGGTGTCCCGCTTTTGGCGGGACAGTCCCAATTTTTAACAATTTATCCCGTGTCCCAAGGCGTTTTAAAAAAGTCCCGATTTTTGGAAAGAATGCACAACAAGCTAGAGATAAGTGGGAGAACGGGAAGGGAATATACGGTTTTCGGCAGCCATGTGGCTATTTAGGCAGGATATGAATTTTATATTATTTTTGTTAATTTTATAATGTTAAACTTTAACAATAACAAATAATTGTTGAGAACTGATTATTGAGAACTGCTTATCAAAGTTCGCATTGTTGATCAGTTATTAGAATTCAACCACCATTGTTCGGACTTAATGAACAATGGCATTTTTTGGGATTGGCAATGATGAAAACATTTTTGTAACTGTTTCTCAGACGATACACATCATACTGTGTGCTAGTAAGCTAGTTAAACAAGTGATGTCATTACCAATCAGCTATTCAGATAATTGAGGTAAGTAATTTATTTATTTCATAAATACATAAATGTTCTTGAATTTAGCAGACAGTACTTGTATTATTTATATTTTATAGTGACGGCAAAAAGTCTAGCACCAGCCTTAAAAGTGACACGACTATACATAATTTTTTAAAATTTATTATATATGTAAATTGTACTTATGTTGAAATTTATATGTATATATATATATATATATATATATATATATATATATATATATATATTACAATACTATTTTCGCGTTCTATGAAAATTTTTGTTGCTCCATATAGACCAAATTTTTAATCAAGAACCCCTTCTCCCCCCCTGCCCCCCATCAATGGTGTCCTGCTTTACCAATGTTAAAATCTGGTCACTTTATATTACTAAAATGTCAGTATTACCAATGCAATCCCTAGTAATCTAAAGATGTGGGTGTTTGTGTATGTGTTTTCTTGTGGGTTTTTTGTTTGTTTTGTTTTGTTTTGGGGGCTGTTTTTTCTCTTTCTTTTTTTTTTCAGAAACAGGGGGGGAAAAACTATAATAAAATTCATAAGGAATCTCAAAGGACCCAAATAGCCAAAACCATTTTCAAAAAGAACAAAGCTGAAGAACTCAAATTTTCTGATTTCAAACTTACTACAAACCGACAGTAATCAAAACATGTGTTACTGGGCCTGGCTGGCATGGCTCAGTAGTTAAGCGGCAACCTATGAACCAGGAGGTCATGGTCTGATTTCTGGTCAAGGCACATGTATGGGTTAATGGCTGAATCCTCAGTATGGGGTGTGCTGAAGACAGCTAATCAATGATTATCTCTCATTATTGATATTTCTATCTCTTTCCCTTCCTCTCTGAAATCAATAAAAACATATTAATCAAACAAGCAAAGGTGTGTTACTGGCATAAAGACGACATAAAAACCAATGGTACAAATTAGAGAGCCCATAAAAAAATTCTCACATATGTGGTCAAGTGATTTTTTACAGGGGTGCCAAGACATAAAGAACAGCTTTTTCAACAAACGTTGTTGGGAAAACTGGATATCCATTTATAAAAGAATGAGGTTGGACCTTTACCTTATACCATATATAGCAATTAGTTTTACATGGGTAAAAGAAACATTCAGTGCTAAAACTATAAAAATCTTAGAAGAAAAAAAGGGCAAAATCATCATGAGGTTGGATATGGCAATGATTTCCTGTTTATACTGTCCAAATCACAGAGAACAAAATAAAAAATTAGATAAGTTGGAATACATAAAAATTAAAATCTTCTGTGCAGAGGATACAATCAACAGAGTGAAAAGATACCTCACAGAATGAAATAAATATTTTCAAATGATATCTGATAAGGGATTAATATGCAGAATATATAAAGAACTCCTAAAACTTAAAAACAAACAACCCAATCTAAAAATGACCTAAGAACTAGAATAAACATTTGTCCAAATAATATATGCAGATGGCCCAAAAGCATATGAAAACATGGTCAGTATCACTAATTAGAGAAATCCAAATCAAAACCACAGTGAGATGTCACCTCACACCCATTGGGATGGAGTTGTATATATATGAAAAGTATTTGACAAGTATGTAGAGAAATTAGAACCCTGTGTACTGCCAGTGAAAATGTAAAATGGTATAGCCACTATGAAAATAGTATGGTAATTATACAAAAAGTTAAACATAAAATTACCATCAGATCCAACAGTTTTACTTGTGGATATATCATTAAAAAATTGAAGGAAGGGATTTAAACTGATAGTTTCACTCCAATAATTACATCAGCTTTGTTTAAAGTAGTCAAAAGTTTGAAATAATCTAAAGGTTCACTGACAGATGAATGGATAAATAAAATATGGAATATATAGACAATAATATAGAATATTATTCAGCCTTAAAAATGAAATTCTGATACATACTACAATATGGAGGCACATTATGCTATAAGTAAATTAAGCTAAACTCAAAAGAATGAATATTGTGTGGTTTCACTTATACAAGATATATGGAATAGGTAAATTCATGGAGACAGAAAGTAAAATAGTGTTTACCAGGGGCCGAGGGCACTAAGGGGAATGGAAATTACTGTTTAATCGGTACAGGGATTCAGTTTGTGATAAGCAAAAAGTTTTGGATATTGATAGTGGTTATGGTTGCAAAAACAAGGTGAGTGCTACAAAAATTTACTCAAAATGCATCAAGGACCTAAAGTAAAAATATGAAACTCTTAGAAAAAGACATAGAAGATCTAACATGACAGAACAGATGAAACTTCCTCCCAGGACCAAACTGTAATTATAACTAATTCCTAGCTGAAGAGAAGTCTTACAAAGAAGAATCTACAGAAGAAGCCACATGTAGACTGGTAGGAAGGGTGGAAACATGAAAAAAGCTGGCCCTATGTTGTGCCCACATTTCATGATCCCCAATGACCACCAAGGAGCCCAATTTGATGCAATTGCAGAAAGCCTGAATTCCACGCTAGCATGGGCTCTGTCCCACTCACACCGACAGACAGCATGGCAGACTGACGAGAGGCCGAACTTTGACAAATCAAGGGGTTTTATACGGGTGGTGATGTCACTGCTTTGGCTGACCCTGATTGGTTGGGTGAGGGCTAGGGTCCAGTTACACAAAATGGAGGATAGCTCCGCCCTGCCCCACAGTGGAGTCAGGAGTTAGCCTGCCCTCTCACCTACTCTCACAGGTGGGCAGCTGAGGTTCTGGAGGGATACTTCAGCTGCAGGGGGCTTCCTCCTGAGAATCATGAGCTCTGAACCCTAAGCAGGACTCCCCATCCCAGAGCACCAGATCTGGGAAGAGGCACTCATATAACATCTGACTGTGGAAATCAGCAAGATTCTATCCATTCTGGAGAGACGGGAGTCTGCTAGAGGCACAGACATCTTATTAAAGAGCCAACACACAAAATTTTATTCACAGCCACTTGCCCTGGACTCTGGAAAAAGGAGGGCAGACCAGTCTAGAATCACATGAGGAACGTCTGGGTTTGTGGCTCTGGGGAGAGAGCTGAAGAGATAGCCGTCAGGATTCCTGGGCCGAGTCATTTTCCCATACTTCAGGCACCATCTTTCTTGGGTGGAACAATCTCCTTCATATAGCATCAGCCTGGGGGAAAGCAATAACCCCTCCCTATGGATTCCCTCTCACCACACCTTGTAGAGGTTGTATCTTGCTGAGGAGTCAGCTGCCTTGGCTTGGTGAGATCTGGGAAGACTCAGGGTGTCAGTAGCTGAGTTGTGTAGCTTTGGGGTGAAGGCTATTCCCCCACTTTCTCAAGAGAATATATTTGCCAATTATAAATTTGATAAGGGGTTAAGGTTAATATACAATACTTATAAATAACTTATAAAACTTAACTCCAAATAAACAAACAATATAATTAAAAAATGGGCAAAGAACCTGACACTTCTCCAAAGAGGACATACATATGAAAAGATGCTCAACAACACTAATCATCAGAGAAATGCAAATTAAAACCACAATAAGATATCACTTCACACCCATCAGAATGGCCCTCATCAATAAATCAACAAGACAAGTGTTGGTGAGGATGTGGAGAAAAAGGAACCTGTGTGCACTGTTGGTGGGAATGCAGAATGAAGCAGACACTGTAGAAAGCAGTACGGAGTTACTTCAAAAAATTAAAAACATAACTGCCTTATGATCCAGATATTCCATTTCTGGGAATTTATTCAAAGAAGCCCAAAACACTAAATTGAAAAAATATATGCACCCTTATGTTCATTGCATCGTTATGTACAATGGCCAATATTTAGTAGCAGCCCATGTCCATCAGTAGATGAGTGGACGAAATGGCTGTGATACATGTACACAATGGAATACTACTTGGCTGTAAAAAAGGAGGAGGAGGAAGAGGAAGAGGAGGAAGAAGAAGAAGAAGAAGAAGAAGAAGAAGAAGAAGAAGGAGGAGGAGGAGGAGGAGGAGGAGGAGGAGGAAGAGGAAGAGGAAGAGGAAGAGGAGGAGAATAGGGATGATGAACACACAATATAATGTACAATTATGTAATATAATATTGTATATCTGAAATCTATATACTTTTATTAATGAATGTAACTCCAATAAATTCAATTTAAAAAATAAAACAAAGAAGACGATCTTCAGATCTAGGTCTTGGGAAGAGTTCCTAGACTTGACACCCAAACATGACCTATAAAAGTAAAGATTGATAAAGTAAAACCCATCAAAATTTAATAGGTACTCTCTGTTAATTCCCACAAAAGAGGATGAACAAAGAAGCTACAGACTCTGTGGATGATGTTTGCAAAGCATATTTTTTTTTACATCTAGAATATATAAAGAATATTCAAAACTGAACAGTTAACAAAATGAACAATTAGAATTTTAAAATCCAATTATAAAATGGTCAAGAGACAAGAATAGACATTTTACTAAAGAAGATATACTAATGGCAAGTAAGTAGAGGGAAAATGTTCAATGTTATTAAACATTAAGAAAATTTAAATTAAAACTACAATGAAATATCACTATGTACCTATCAGACTGACTAAAATAAAAATAGTGACAACACAAAATTCTGGTGAATATGAGGAGAAATCATATAATTCATATGTTGCTGGTGGGTATATACAATGGTACAGCCATTTTTGCAAACAGTTTGGTAAATTTCTTATAAAACGTAATATGCAATTACCATATAACCCAGTAATTGTTCTCTTGGTCATTTATCACAGAGAAATGAAAAGTCACATTCAGACACCTGTGTAAGAATGATCATAGCATTTTGATTCATAATAGCCAAAATCTGGAAACAGTCTAGATGTTCTTCAGCATGTGCATGGTTAAACAAACTCTGGACACACATAACATGGAATAATAAAAGCAACAAAAAAAACCAGATTATTGATACATGCATTAACCTGCATGAATCTCCAGAGAATTATACTGGGAAGGGAGAGGGAAGGATAATCCAGGAGGTTTCATAGTGCTTTATACCATTTACATAACATTTTTGAAATGACAACATTTTATTTTTATTTTTTAATATATTTTTATTGATTTCAGAGAGGAATGGAGAATATAGAAATATCAATGATGAGAGAAAATCATTGATTAGCTGCCTCCTACACACCCCCACTGCAACCTGAGTATATGCCCTGACTGACCAGGAATCGAACCGTGACCTCCTGGTTCATAGGTTGATGCTCAATCCCTGAGCCATGCTGACCGGGCTTAAATGACAACATTTTAGAATGCAGAATAGATTTGTGGTTACAGGGTTAAGGGAATAGGTGAAGGATACAGAAGGAAGTGGATGTGACTTTGAAAGGGCAAAAAAAGGATTCTTCTGCTTGTGGAAATGTCTTGATGGCAGTATCTTGTCTATGATGGTGAATGCATGAACATATTCTTATAATTTACTAAATATACATATGCAAAGAAAGGAGTACAAGTAACACCAAAGATATCTGAATAATATTAGTAAATTTTACCAATGTTAATATCCTGGTTATGATATTGTACTATAGTTTTGCAAGATGATGGAGAAAACTAAATAAAGGGGTAGACTCATCTCTTTGTATTATTTTTATAATTATATGTGAATATATTACCACGACAATAAAAATTTCAACTAAAAAATAATTCATGCCGCCGAAACTGGTTTGGCTCTGTGGATAGAGCATCAGCCTGCGGACTGAAAGGTCCCAGGTTCGATTCCAGTCAAGGGCATGTACCTTGATTGTGGGCACGTCCCCAGTAGGGGGTGTGCAAGAGGCAGCTGATTGATGATTCTCTCTCATCGATGTTTCTAACTCTCGGTCCCTCTCTCTTCCTCTCTGTAAAAAAATCAATGAAATATATTTAAAATAATAATAATAACAATAATAATTCATGCTGAAACCGGTTTGGCTCAGTGGATAGAGCGTCAGCCTGCGGACTGAAGAGTCCCGGGTTCGATTCCAGTCAAAGGCACGTACCTTGGTTGCGGTCATATCCCCAGTGTGGGGTAGTGCAGGAGGCAGCTGATGGGTGTTTCTAGTTTTCTATCTCTCTTCCTTTCTCTCTGTAAAAAAATCAATAAAAATATATATAAAAAATAATTCATATGTTTTTAACTTACCAACACTTAGTAAGCATTTCCTAAATCAGTGCTGTCCAATAGAACTTTCTATGATAATGGAACTATTCCACGCTACATTGTCCAGTACAGTAGCCAGATAAACTAGAGCAGAGTCAGTATGTCTGAAGAGCTAGGAAGGGCCTGGATGGTGAAGGGCTTTTGATGCCACTTGACATTTGGCACTTGAAATTCCATTATGGAGATCTGGAGACACACTGCAATAGTTTCAGCATGACCTATTGAGGTTTATATCTATAAAATATAATTCTCCCAACAATGCATTGGAATCAAGCAAGACTCCAGATAGGGAGCTATTGGTGTAGCCTGTGAGAAGCATAATCGAAGGCTCAAACATGGCAGTGGAAGTAGGAGTGGGAAGAAAGGACTAGATTTGAAAGGCATCAAAAAAGTAGAATCAGAAGGATGTTGCATCCAAATGGATGTAGGTGATAAGGATAAGTAATTGGAATGGTTTCCAAATAGTTGAGTGGGATTACTTCATAGATGGTAGTGCTATTGGCAGAGAAAGTTAATGAAAGAGAAAGAGTAGGGCCTAGACCGGTTTGGCTCAGTGAATAGAGCGTCTGCCTGCGGACTGAAGGGTCCCAGGTTTGATTCTGGTCAAGGGCATGTACATTGGTTGTGGGCACATCCCTGGTGGGAAGTGTGCAGGAGGCGGCTGGTTGATGCTTCTCTCTCATCGATGTTTCTAGCTTTCTGTCCCTCTCCCTTCCTCTCTGTAAAAAAATCAACAAAATATATATTTTTTTAAAAAAGAAAAAGAAAGAGAAAGAGTGGGTTTGGAGTAGAAGATGTATGGCTCAACATTTTAATGTGTTGAGATTGAAGGGCCTGAGAAAGCCCCCAGGGCTTAGTCAAGGAGTCAGTAAGAAGATTAAGCCTGAGGCTCAACAAGGAAGTATAGAGGGCATACCAGGTTGGATTTCAGCTGAAAACCTAGTTAAGAAATCCCTATCAAGTGAGAATAGTCAAAGCATGGAACTCAGGCAAACACCAATATGAAAGAAGTGGATGGAGGAAGAAGTGACTACAAAAGAGAAAGAAATGGCTATGTGGAAAACCAGGAGGGTGCTGCAGAAGGTTATAGACAAATACTTATGGAAGTCTCTCCCTCACTCCCTCAACCCCCCAAAATCTGAAGGAAATAGAAATTCAAACATTTTGTTACCCGCACATGAAATAAACAGACATCAACAGAAGAGTTCAGAAATGACACAAATCTACGAAGGAATCCTATATAATAAAAGACTAATATGCTAAGTGTCTGGTTGTCTGTTCAACCAATCAAAGTGTAATATGCTAATGATATGCTAAGGCCGCTAAACTGCTAGCTATGATGTGCACTGACCACCAGGGGGGAGATGCTCCAACTGGCAGGTTACCTTGCTCCTGGGGTCCAGCTGATCAGGATTGAGCAATATGGGCCCCAGACATGCCCTGGAGCCTTCCCACAGTCTCTTCCTGGCACCTCCCACCTAAACTCCCTCGCCCCGATTGTGCACTGGTGGGGTCCCTTGGCCTGGCCTGCACCCTCTTGCAATCCAGGACCCCTCAGGGGATGTCGGAGAGCCGGTTTAAGCCTGATCCTGTAGGCCAGGCCCAGGTACCCCACTGGTACACTAATTCATGTACTGGGCCTCTAGTTTCATATAATACTAATAATGGTAACACTACAAGTCAATACAGAAAGGGAGGATTTCTATTGGGAAAAAAGAACAGCTGAAGTTCTGTAGAATTGAGCTGTAAGGGCCAGTAGCCTTAAGTAATACTAAATTATGCAATTTAGTGAGCTCTATTCTTTTTTTGAAAGGGAAACCCATGTACCTTGAAGGTCGCGGGTTTAGTGAAATTTGTATGAAATTCCCTTGCATGACTGAAGTTGAACTTCACTCCAGAACAAGCAAGCTTAAGAATTCTGAATGAGATGCCAGATTTTGGAAAATAAAAATATTCACTGTTTACATATAATATATACTCAGAAAGTACAAGGCATGCCAGCCAAGCAATTAAGGCCTTTGGCTTGTGTAAATTGCTTATACACAAGTGTGTATAATTACTTCTATCCCGCTGAAATCCCAGTATGCTGATGAATATCTATGCCAGATTTTTTCTGTAAGAAGAAAAATATCGCCGAAACTGGTTTGGCTCAGTGGTAGAGCGTCGGTCTGCGGACTGAAAGGTCCTGGATTCGATTCCAATCAAGGGCATGTACCTTGGTTGCGGGCACATCCCCGGTAGGGGGTGTGCAAGAGGCAGCTGGTCGATGTTTCTCTCTCATTGACGTTTCTAGCTCTCTATCTCTCTCCCTTCCTCTCTGTAAAAAATCAATAAAATATATTTTTTTTAAAAAGAAGAAGAAAAATATCACCATCAACTCAACTATATAAAGGCTACCCCGCAATGCATTTGCAAACCATCGTTTAATATTGAGGTTGAAGAATGGGGAATAAAGTACACACACATCCACCATTACTGTATTTACAACAATGCAGTCATGGTCCCTGAGCCCTGTTCATGTGATAGATGAAAGGGTATGGCTCACTTGTCCTTAAGTAAAGCTGTCAGCATGGAGAGTAGCATGGATTCTTCTGGAGGGATTATTGGCCACTGCTCTTTGCTCTGCACTGACCTAGTGGTTTAGACACAATCAGAGAGTCAGAGAGGTAATCAGATTTGAAGAAGACACCACATGCTCATAAAACAAAGTTCCAGCCGAAAATGGTTTGGCTCAGTGGATAGAGCGTCAGACTGCGGACTGAAGGGTCCTGGGTTTGATTGCTGTCAAGGGCATGTACCTTGGTTGCGGGCACATCCCCAGTGGGGGGGGGGGTGCAAGACACACATGCACACACACACACAATAATATATAAATAAATAAATAAATAAATAAATAAATAAATAAATAAATAAAACTGATGAGACTGTATTGCAGTTTCTTTTAAGGATCTGGTATTGTGAATTAAAGCAAAAGCTATTGCCAGGATCAAAGCCAGAACCATGTGATCATATATGCTTGATAAAATATAGTTGGAAGCCTATTTTTACAACAGGGACACTTTATTTTTATAAGAGCCACTAATAGAACATTAGAAAGGTTTTAAAGGATGATGAAGGCATTTATTTCACTTAAGAACAATATGACTTATGCAATAGTAAACTTTAAATGAGAGAGAGGGGGAGAGAGAGAGAGAATGGGGAAGCCTGAGTAATATTTAGCAATTATATGACCTTGGGCATGTCACTTATGCTTTCTAAGCTAGTTTTCTTATCTCCAAAATACAGATGTCAGTTCTGCTATTTTTCATGAAGTTATTGTCAGTATCAAAGGAAGGAACTTTGAGGCAGGAGAGTTGTTCTACAAGCAAAGGACAGGCCTGGGCCAGATTCTTTACATAGGGTTTTGAGTGAATATCTAAAAAACAAACAAAACAAAAAAAGTTATCAAACTTTTATGCTTTAAAATCATGTTGGAAATTTATTTATAAGAAAAGTGACTGGTTTTATTCCATTTCTACCCAGAGTGAAATCTGGGTCTCCGAAGGCCCCTGGGTGATTCTAAAGCACCAATTTGATGTGGCAAACCCTGTGATGCACCACCAGCAACCCCTTCCAGGAAGAACTTGTTGGCCAGCTCCTGGGAATGTGGTGGGCAGAAGGCCTGCAGCATTAAGCACCTTTAGGGATTGTCTCAGCCACAGAGAGCTGCCCTGTCCCAGGCTACAGTTCATCCCAGGGCAGCTCACATACAATGACTGGTCAATGTGAGGATATTAATACCTGACATCAGCCCAGTTTGTGCAACTCTGGAAGACCACTCTAGATCCAAAATTCTCTAGGGATGATTAAGGCTTCATTGGGTCTGCATTACTCTCACTTTCTCCTATTTCCCTTAGATGTTTTGTCCCAAGGGCACTCTTAAATACACATCCCAACCACTAAACTGACTCAGAGTCTGATTTTTGAGGAACCCAGATAGTGCAACCAATTAAATTCCCATTAAAATTTATCTAAATTATGATTTTTTTCTAAATTTGGTAATTTTGATCACTTCAAACATGTTAAAGAATAGCCAAAACATCCAAATGCACTTCTTTACAAATTTAATATTATATGTCTACCTAAACATATTCTAAAACTCGACATCATGAACCTTCGCATTCTCTTGACCTCTATTTAGATTTAGAGTTACCCCCTCTTTTTGTTATTCCCCTAATAGTTTCCTAATGTTATTTTGGTAACTTCCCAAGGTTTCTGTAATCTTAAAAGAATGTGAGAAGTATTTATTTTCTCAACTGGGCTCTAATTGATGGCTCTGGATAGCTAACTACTTTTTTTTAAACTTTGAAGTACAATATTTATAAATAAACACAAAATAAATGTACCCTTATAAACAGTCCCTAGAGTAAGAAAGATAACATTACTAGTAAGAATAGAGTTAACAAAACTGATCTGTTTTACTCAGTTTTCATTTGTCTGAGTAGCCATGGTAATGATCCCTAGTCAATGCTTGAGAACTAAAATACTGGAATATTCACATAGTGACTGGGTAGAGATATTGGTCTATTTTCCCAAAGCAGTGGGTCAAAATAAATCAGGTTGCCAGCACATTAAAGTAAATATAAAGGTTCATTATATGCACCCCGATTCTGGCTTGGAATTCTCACCATGGCTAGAAGTATGGCTAGCATGTGATAAAGTCCATTTAGAAACTTTGGACCCCAAAACTCAAACTGGCTTTCCTGGGCATGGGCATCTCATACATGACCTTGCACTTGCACGTCACAGCTGGAGAAGATGCATCCTTGAATTCCTTGCAGAGAAAGGAAAGAGAGACTGCATTTGACCTTCCTAGTCTTTGCTTATTATCTTTTTTTCCTGTTATTCCTGCACTCTCTCCTTTGCTGAGATAAATACCCTGTTTCCCTGAAAATAAGACAGTATCTTATAATAATTTTTGCTCCCAAAGATGCCCTGCTTATTTTCAGGGGATGTATTATGATTCCATGAAGTAGGTCTTATTTTCGGAGGATGTCTTATTTTCTGGGAAACACGGTATTAACCAAGACTAAAACTTTAAGATAAATGGTGTTAGTCCTCCCAGAAAACCCTCAAACTGGTGGGTGGTTGTGCGACAGCTGCAAAAACTAGCACCCCTGTAAGTCCCCCTCTTGCTTCTTTAAAATCAGTATGTCTACCAGCAATAGCTACCATCCTGACTTCTAGCAGCATAGAAAAATTTGGAATCTTACAGTCTGTACTCTTTTGTATGTGACTTCCCTCAAATATTATTTTTTGTGGGAGCCATGAATGTTGTGTGGACAGTTATTGTTCATTCATTTTCATTACTGTAAAATAATCCACCGACTACCCCACAATGTATGTTTTCATTTCTCTGTAGATGCACATCTGGATTGTTCCAAGTCTGGGCTTATTATCAATATTGTTGCTATTTTGACCCATGATTTTTGGTGAATGTGTATATGCAGTTCAGCTGATTTTATATCCATTAGTGGAAATTTTGCATCAAAGGAAATGTAAATGTTGAGCTTTAGTTATTATTGCTAGAGAATTTTCTTTTTTTTTCTGAGAATTTTTAAACTGGTTGTACCAATTTGTTCTTCCACCAGAAGGTATGAAAGTCCCAGTTGTTCTACATATTTACCAATACTTGGTATTGTCTCTTTATTTTAAAACAATGCAGTTAAAAAAATATGGCATTGCATTATGGTTTTCATTTTCATTACTCTGGTGACTAACAAAGTCAAACATATTGCCAGCTCTTTATTAGCCATTTAGATATGAAATTCTTCAGGGCCATTTTTTCTACGGACTTGTGGTCTGCAATTGATTTATAATTTTTTTTGCATACTCTAAATTGAAGTCCTTTATTGGATTACAAGGTGCCCAGTGCACTAATCCGTGCACCTTGAAAAAAATTGTGGGCTGCAAAGCTGTGTTGGGCACAAGGGATGGTCTTGGCCCATTCTCCACACCCCTACCTGGCCCCTCCTACTGTGGCCCTCAGTCCCCTGTCTGCCAGCAGCCCCTTTCCCACCACCACTGCTCCCATACGCTGATGGCAGCATGGGGCAATTGGGGCTGGCGCCAGCAGAGAGTACAAGCAGCAGCTGCTGCCCTGATTGCCCCTCAGGAGCAGGGGGAGGTGGAGAAGCCCTCAAGGGCAATCAGGCCACCACTAGCACCTGGTGATGGCACCAAGTGATTGGAACCTGTGCCTGGTGCCAGCAGCAGGTGTAAGTGCCAGGCGGGACTGCAGAGTGCAGCAGCCAAGAATTTTCAGTAAGCACCAGAGGCTTGCTCCAATAACAGTGACAGTGCCCCACCTTGGTCTGGTACCCTTGCTCACCTGCTCCACCATCCCATCACAGCTGACACCAGCCATGTTCCACACTCTGCAGCCTGCAGCCAACACCCACCATGTTTTGTGCACACCCCTGATGGTCAGTGCACATCATAGCGACCCATTTTCAGTTGTTCTACCATTTTATCTATTTGCATATTAGGGTTTTATATAGAGAGATGTATTGCTAATTCTTCACTAACTTCAGGGCTTGCCTTTCCTAATAGTGTGATTAACCGATCTGCTAACTTTACACTATTTCTCTCACTAACATACTTTTATTCAACAAATATTTATTAAATAACTGCTGAATAGCTGAATACCTTTTTAGTTATTAGGGGGAAATAAGCACAATGATCTTTGTTTACACTTTTTCTAAAGAGATTAATGCAGCTTGCTTTTATCCTGAGCCAATTCATCTTAATTATTTAAAGGATATAGGAACATACTCTTCCCAATGTTTTAGGTTGTATTTTCCAAGTACATTATTTACTAACTTTTTTTTTTTGATGTGTTAATGCCTTGCTCAGCTCTACCATTGAGGATTGAAAGAAAAAGAGAGGAAAAACACTTCTTGGCCTATTTTGAAATTGTCATTTTTATATCATTCTCCCATCTACTCACATGGTATGTAAATATTATGTCTTAGTTCCAGTACCCCAGAAACAGACTCAGAGATAGGGATTCATGTGCAGTATTTTATTTAGGATGTGGACTCAGAAAATACTGGAAGGAGAATGAGGAAGTAAGGCAAGGAAAAGCAGGAAGCCAATCAAGGTTGTGCTATCAAGATGGTTACTACTGTGGATAGGACTTTAATCCTAGTGGGAGACATGGGAACCAGTGTAGACAAATGCCTTCAAGTTAATCCACCAGATAGGGCAAAGAAGCTGGGATGTTTATAAGTGATCTTTCAGTGATTGGTTCAGGGGTGGTCTTGAGTTAGGGGATGCTTTTTAATCCCCCACCACATCTACCCTGTCCCATCCTCAGCAAGAGCAGGTTCTGTTGTTAGATTAAGTGCTCAGCAAAAAGTCACAGGTTCTAGCAGTTGGATGTAAGATTTTTTGATGCTTAGTTACATTTAAGTTCAATTTCATTAAATCAAACTCTAAAGAGGATCTTTAAAAAATAAATTTTAAAATATAAAATAACTATGCACAAAATTTGTTCTCTTTGGTCTTTTCTTTATATAAAAAGATCTAGACTACCCTGGCCAGTTGGCTCAGTTGGTTGGAACATTGTCCTATACACCAAGAGGTTGCAAGTTCAACTCCCTGTCAGGGCATGTACCTAGGTTGTGGGTTCAATCCCCAATCAGGGTGCATATGGGATGGAACTGATAGATGTTTCTCACATCAATGTTTCTCTCTCTCTCTCTCTGTCTCTCTCTGTCTCTCTCTGTCTCTCTCTCTCTCTCTCTCTCTCTGTCTCTGTCTCTGTCTAAAAATAATAAGTAAACATATCCTCATGTAAGGGTAAAAAAGACCTGACTAGTTATTTTTCTTTAAAATTTCCACTGCAATTGTACATATCACTATTTATATCTTAGTTGGAAATAACATTTGCTAGAATATCTTATTAATAGGACACTATTCAATTTTTTAAATATATATAATAGACTATGAATAATAGAAAATCCCCCAAATAATGCTATAAAATATAAATTTATTTTGTGCTAACATTCAAGAATTCTAATTCAGAAAGTCAATCTATAATAATAAAAGGGTAATATGCTAATTGGACTGGACATCCTTCCAGATGAAGCAGGAGCTGTGAGGAAGCTGGGGTCCCGGGTGCCAGAGGGAAGCCAGTGCCAGCAACCAGGGGAAGGAAGGGTACTCTTGCCAGAATTTCATGATTGGGCCTCTAGTCATTCCATAGTTAACATGGTGCTCTATGGTAAAAGAGATCTATTGCTATCTTGCTGCCCTGTTACGCACAGCTTCTATTCCCAAAGTAATCTTAGTGCCCAGCATGACTGCTGCGGCTCCAGCCACTCCAGTCTCTCATTGCTGCCAAGAGGAGGAAGGAAGTTTTGAAGAGGAGACACCATGCACTTATCAGAAGTTGCATACTCTACCTCTGCTTATACCATATTGCCAGAACTTGGTCACATGACCAGATTTAGCTGCAAGGGAGGCTGGGAAAAGGGCCTTTATTCTGAGTGGCCACATGATCAACCAAAATGGAGAAGTGGGGGAAAAGATATTTGGAACAACTGTCACTCTTTTCTTCACAAATTCAAAAATATTAAGTATGAGTTTTTAAAAATTGAAAACATAGATAATCTCTAGTAGAAAGTGTTAGGGTGTAACCAGTAATTCTTTGGACTTAAGAGAAGAACCAGTGTTTTCCTTAGACCTTTCATAAATTCATACTGAGAAAGAATCTTACCAACTTATAAAATATGTTAAATCAAAATGTAATATGGCCGAAACCGGTTTGGCTCAGTGGTAGAGCGTGGGTCTGCGGACTGAAAGGTCCCGGGTTCGATTCCGGTCAAGGGCATGTACATTGGTTGTGGGCACATCCCCAGTAGGGGGTGTGCAAGAGGCAGCTGATCAATGTTTCTCTCTCATTGACGTTTCTAGCTCTCTATCTCTCTCCTTTCCTCTCTGTAAAATATCAATAAAAAATATATTTTAAAAAAATGTAATATGCAAACAGCATGGACCTATTCCAGTGAGAGAGAGAGAGAGTCTGTGAATGTGTAAAAATTAGGATATTACAGGAAGTCCTTTCCTTTTGATACTAGCAAGTTGTAGAGATGGTCATACAACTTTAAGCAGTTGGAAAAATAGATGATATAATTACTATGAGCATTTGGAGAAAATCCTCAAACATAAATTTTTTAATAGATTTTTATTTCTCATCAGAGAGTTTTTCAATTCAATCTATTTTATTTGACTCCTGAATCTGTGATATTCTTAAAGCCATAATAACATAAGTATTTTAAAGTACCCTAATTGCTGGAAGCATAAATAATTCCATGGAAAACTAAGTAAAAGATATTGAAAAAAAAATAGGAGAAACATTTCCAAGCTAGACCTTTCTATTAACATAAGAAACAACCCCAAGGAAAAAGAAACCTTTTGTATTGTTATTGCTCATAAATTCAGAAGCAGAATTCATGGTTAAAATTAAAACCTGAGTCTCCTGACAAGAGTGATAGTAGAAATGAAAAAAAAAAATTCAATTCCCCTGGGGTGATTGTGATGGATAATCAAAGACAGCTTTTTCCTATTGATTGGTCCCATCTTTCTAGAGACCAAAAATGGAATCCACCTGGACACTTGATGAAGGACAGCAGATGGTGTTATACCACATGACATGAGCTGTTCCATCATAATCAGACAAGGGTGCTCTTTGTAACAGATCTGAAAGATACCTTTTTATTCCCTTGTGCTTTAGCTCCAGGTTTGTTATGTCTGTTCATTCCCATATGGGGGCGGCGGGGGGAGGGTTGTGGGGTGGAAAGGGTGGGAGGGAGAAGGTTTCTTAAATATTCTCAGTATTTGCCTTTTGAATCTTTTTAGTATTTTGAAAACAAGAAGAGACCAGCTAGCACAACTTTGTGTTTGGACAGATTCTGGAGCAATTCATTAAAGGCTCATTTGCAAGATCCTTGAAAATAAATGTAAGTTAATGAGCAACAACAATAATTTTTCTTAAGTGAATTATGCCAATGAAACAAATGAAACTCACTGCATAATACATTAGTTATCATACATTAAATATAAAGACACTTGGTTTTACCTGTTTGCAATTATCTCCTTTCCCAAATCTTAATTGTCATAGACCCCAGATCTATATCTACACTAGTCTTCAGGATCTAGTTAATATTTTTTACTTCTTTGCTATATCTCATGTTTTCATCGGCTTTTGTCTTCATCTTTAATATTAGTTGCATTGTTTCTATTTCCTTCATTTCCATCTTCACCTTACATTATGGACTTGCCAAATATGTCAGCCTATTTATCAAGTTAGTTCCCTCCATACCTTACAAAAAGGTATCTTTATCTACTATCTTTCCCATTCTTCCAAGTAGCTTATTTCAAGTTGACACACATTCACTTCACCAAGACCCTTAACCTTTCTTTTGAAACTTCTTTCTTATGGTGACCAAAAGGGCCGAATTTAGTTTTATTCATTCAACATTATAAAGATTCGTGTAACCTTGTGCAAACAGAGCTGAAGAGAAGCAGATTTGAGATATATTTAGAAGGTAAACCTGAAGGACCTGCTGATAATTTGAGTATAAGATGTGAGGAAGAGGGGATATCAAAGGTAAATTTTAGGTATTTATTTTAGAGAATTGGGTAGATGGTGGTTTAAATGGATATAGACCAGATTTATAAGGAAGATAGTCTATGTTAATGAGTTTTATTTTTTCTCTTCTGCACAGGAACTTGGTTTCTCTGTATTAGGTTCAGTTCCACTGGAAGCTGACCTTAGGCAAGGATTTGACAGCAAGTCATTATTTTGGGAAAGCAAATGTAGAAAATGAGTCAAGAAGGAGGTGAGAAAAGGAATGGAATGAAGCCATTAACAGTTGATGAGAAGGTTAGCATTGTGGGAAATTGAGGATGTCTCTGAATTGCCCCATCAGGGAATGAGGAATCTGGAATATTTATAGACCAAATTCTATCCATTATTGGTTGAAGGATTCTTCCAGGGACATGAATTCATGACACTCCTGTACTTTAGCCAATAATGCTCTGGAAGTAAGAGAAGGCCTTAGCCTGGCTCAGTAGGACATCAGAGTGCATTGTAAAGGTGAATCCTAAAGGGATGTTGCTCTTGAATTTCCTCCTACAGTATTTCAAATTTGCTATTTCTCTAAACATATTTTCTCTATCTTGATGCTTTTGCCCTTTTCAATTCCTGGCCCATTTTTCAATTTCTTTTTGACACATCTTAAGTAAATTGTGGATCCTCACATTCCTTGAACTTCAAGTTAAAATGGTAATTTTTGTGACACTCCACATGCATAACTCTACATCTTTTTTATGAGGGAATATTTTATTAAGTAGAAAGCCGTGCATGATTCTATGAAAGCTGCGATGAAAAGCTAAGGATATGGACTTATGGTCAAGCATACAAAATATAGGTTACCATGAAGTAGTGCTATGAATAATGTTGACTTAAAACGCTTAAATGTAGCTTCCAATGCTGATTATTTGGAAAGAGAGAGGAAATTGGGTGCCCTAGGATCTAAATCCTAAGTTATGCCTTATTTGTATTAGTGACTTCTATAGAGAACACATTTTACAGCATTTGCTGATATTTCCAAGTTGGCAGCAATTGCCAGCACTCTGGAAGCTTGAAATATAATATCTCATACATCATTGGGCATAGACTAGGTGCTGCATAAATACTTGGTGATTGATGGATTAAAATCTAGTACAATCTTTGAAGACATTCCTCATAGATCTTCTGCCAAAACTTTCCACTCTCTTGGGCTGCCATCTTCATCTCCTCCATCTTTGAAGATGATTTGATGCCCAACTTGATTAATTTCAGTCACTTGATTTTAGCTTTCTCCATTTTCACTTTCCCCACCCAAGGAATTTCTGTATTAAACCATCTTTCTTTCCCTCAAAACCTCACTGTACTAATAACCATCCCTTCTTCTCCCTCCATCAGTTGTTTTCTCTTACTCTTCTCTTGCATGGTAAGCTTTTTTTTCATTATGGCTTTATTCTCCTGACTGGAAACCTGCTTAAATGCCTTCTAGATTAAAAACCCACCTGCTTTTAACCATGTTATTTCTCAGAGTCTCTAAGTGCTTCTCTGGAGGGTAGTAACCTCCACTTCCTCCTCCCCATTTGTTTGTTAATCCCTCTTGCTTTAGAATAAACTGCATGTAAGAACTCTGGCTTCTAATTCTTCATATCCAGCTCATGGCACAGCTCCAGTCACTTCAGAGGTGATGACTGAACACTTATTGAGGGAGTGCCAGTCAGCACTTTGCATTTTCTCTTCTTTTCATCCAGTACTTCTTGAAAATCTCCATTGCTTTTTTTGAATCTGCTGATTCAGACTTTCACCTTAAGTCTTTTTTTTAAAAAAAAGTACCTTTAAAGAGTTTCTTCCAAACTGTTCTTCTGTCCTTAGCCCTTTCCTTTCTTTCTCTAATTTTACTTGAGTAGTTCTACTCTAAGAGGCTCCATTATCACCCCATTGCCCAGCCTCAAAGTCTCAGTCACCTGTGAACTCTTCCTTTTCCTTGCTTATCACACTTTTAACTCAGTGCTACTGCTGGTGTAACCTACACTCTCCTGAAATTTTAACAGCTTGCTTTTTCTCTAGCATGCCTTCAACTTTCTTACCTCTGTGCCTTTGCTCATGCATCTTCCACTGCCTATCGTGCTTTTTTTGGCACAATATTCATATTCCCATTCTTGAGCATAGGAAATCCTAATACAATGATTACTTTCATGAAATCTTTCCAGTTCTCCTTAACCCAGGTATGTGCCCTGACCAGGAGTCAAACCCACAACGTTTTTGGTGTAGTGGATGATACGCCTACCAACTGAGCCAGTCAGAGGCATTTATCCCTTGCTACATTATCGGAACTTCCCCCAGTATTGATTACTTTACTTTTCCCTATATATGAGTTTTGTGATCATGTGACATTTTATCATACTTCAGCCTATTCTAGGCCTTTCAAGTGAGCACAGATTCTTCACACAGATATATACTAGGAAACAGTAAAAATGCACTGCACATACAGAAATTCATTTACGGAATTATGCCAGACCACCTACCTCTTTGCTTTCTAATTCCCAATGTACTACTTCTAACACTGCTCACTGCTAACCCTCCACTTTTTAAGTTTCATTGGACACACTTGTCTACTTTATTTGGATAGTATTTATATTACTCATAAGAATAATGAGTCCAGGGTACTTCAAAACCCACCTCAAGATGTTCTAATTTCCTGAATTCCAGATCAGGGTAAGAAGACCAAAAGTCTTCTTTAGTGATAAAGAGACTAAAAATCCCTTGAAATCCGATACCAAATTCTATATCATTTTACTATGTCTATTACAGTTCATGCTAATTCTTTAACATACTGAGTTGTCAATAATAAATATATTTCTGAACATAAAACTCATTAATATATTAGTTTTATTTTTTCATAGCAAATGTCTAAAGAAATAGAATTTAGGATAGAGTGTTTTGAAGGGCATAAAAAGAGGAACAGCTATGTGCTTGGTCAGTCATCTGAGAAAACAACTTCTGTAGAGGGTTCAGCACAGCTAAGGAAAATGGACCCCTAGGATTTATTGGGAAGTTGTATAGCTTAGTAAATATATCTCAGTGTCCTCAGTATAAATCTTGACTCCATATCTATAGTGATCTCTGACTTCTCTGTGCTTCATTTCCTCAATTGTGAAATGAGATTCATAACTGATCATATTGTATAAGGTTGATGTATAGGTTAAATGAGATATTACCCACAATTGGCATAGAAATTAGCATTGTGTCTACGATATATCAAGTACCGAATAAATGTTAATTCTATCCAAGGGAATAGGTGGTTGAAAGAAGCATAGAGAATCAAAGGGAAAAAAGAGTTATGTCCTGGCTGGGAGTGCGGTTGGCTGGAACATTGTCCTGTACACCACAATGTTGTGGGTTTGATCCCAGGTAGCACACATGTGGAAGGCAACCAATTGATGTTTCTCTCACATCAATGTTTTGGTTTTCTCCCTCTCTCTCCCTTTCTCTCCCTCTAGAAATCAATTTAAAAACACATTTTCGGGTGAGGATTTAAAAGCAAAAAGAGTTGCCCTTTTCAAAATTTTAGCTAACAGTAAACTTGTGTAGGGTATCCTTTATATTCATAATAAAATCATGGGCATTGTTTAAAATATACCAGCCACCAAATCTGTTACTTAAGGAACCTAAGGTCTGAAGAGAGAATAATCTTTGTCCTTACTGAATTTTGGTAAATTTTCTTGTTATATGCCCTTACCACTTCTAGAGACATTAAAGGTTTAAATATATAGAAATTTGGTGTACATATATAATATGTACAGGTATAATACAATAAATAATACAATATTTAATACATAATAATACAAGAATAAACTGTTTCATGTACTCACAACTGTAAACCTACTTTTTCCCATCCCTGTACAATGCATTTTAAAGATACCTATAATAATAAAAATGTAATATGCTGATTACACCAGACGACCTTTCAGTCAAAGCCAGGGCTGTGAGGGAAGCCCCAGTTCTGGGTGCCAGAGGGAAGACAGGGCTGGCAGCCAGGGGAAAGAAGGATTACTCTTGCACAAATGTTGTGCATCAGGCCTCTAGTATAATATAAATAAATATGTGTGATGTGTGATGTGTGTGTGTGTGTGTGTGTGTGTGTGTGTGTGTGTGTGTGTAATTTATACCAATTTTCCTGGAGAGCAGGTCTAGAGAGCTCTTTAGCTCCTTATACATTCATGCCAGAAAACAACCTCCCTCCTTTCTAGTACTTTTGTCTGAAGATTCTACTTTGGAAGATAGCAAGACTGTGATCTCTGATTTCCAATTAAGATTAGCATTAACTATCTTATTCTTTTGCCCTACTTTTCTGTTATTCTGTTTCAGATCTGTCTTATGTATTCTGCAGATAGCTGGATTTTGTTTCTGATTCTAACATTTGATCTTTTATATTTAAAATGTCCTTTTTATTTTCAATGCCTGGGTCAATATTGAGCACTCATTAGATAACTACAAAAGGAAGTTGCTTTTTCTCTGGAGGCCTGGGTGCAGAGGAGTTACCAAAGCCAAATAAATACCTTCTTGCTAGAAGTTGTTTAGATATTACCAAGATTAACCTCACTTTTCAAAAAGTCATGGCTTTATTTGAGATATAAACGATATACAATTAGTCCATGTTTAAAGTGTATAATTTAGTCAATTTATATATATATATATATATATATATATATATTAGGAAACAATCACCACAATCAAGGTAGCTAACATAGCCATCACCCCAAAAGTTTTCTGGTGCCCCTTTGTTTTCCTATGTTCCTTCCCAGAACCAAAATCCTTATCCTCATTTAGCTTATGTGCTAGTGTTTATTAACTATGACACAGCGTATGCCTAATCAGGACCACCTGAAGGAAAATTGAATCAGACATATATGAATGAGGTCCTTCACTGTCTCATGATATAATTGTTTATCCTTTGTCAGTCCTAAGAGAAGGACTTGCTTTTCTTAATGATTCAGGTTGTATCTCTCAATGATCTTGCTGAATGCTGCATAAAATAAATAATGGATCTGTTCAAATCAGATCTAGGAAAGCCAGATCGCATATATGTGATCTTAGTCTCTCCTGACTTTTCCATACTTTTAATATTTTCTTTTTGTGTTCATCTGTATGATTCTTTGGAAGAGAATTTGTTTACTGGGAGTAGGTAGGGAAAAGGAGAGCCTGATTAGGTGCGACCAGCTGCTTGCTCCAGTTCTCCAAAGCCTCCACAATAAATATATTTCTGAACATATTTGTTGTGAAGCATCATGGCTGGCTAACCTTGCCTAGTTGAGATAACAGATGTTGACTTGTTTACCAAGAATAAAGTAAAAATCTAAGTATATTTTTCACAGAATGACCCATATGAATGACACATTTTAATTAGTCCAAACAGAGTCAGCCAAACTGGCCGGGGTAGTATTTGGTTATTTGTTTCTGAAAATATTACCTAATACAGTTTTTTATGCTCATATATTATAACTGTGAGGGATAAAATATTTTTTAAAGTAAAAGAATGTGTAAAATATCTTCTTTAAACAAAAATCTCTGTGGTGCTTAATTAATTTCAAATTTTGGTAGTAGTGGAGGAGCAAGCTAATATTTGAATTTGTTAAGAGCACAGACTTTGGAACAAGACTTTCAGGCATTAAATAATTACCCTATCTATTAGCTGTGTGATCTTAAAATCTCTGAGGAGATGATTTCATTATCTTTAAAATAAAAAATAATAATAATACCTCATAGGGAGATGGTAAAAATATACAGGGAAGGGCAAAAGTAGGTTTACAGTTGTTCATATGGAAAATAATACAATAATTAATAAATAACACAAGAATAAACTCTATTTCAGGTACTCACAACTGTAAACCTACATTTGCCCCACCTTGTATGTACACCACTAGCAACAGTTTTCTGGACCATAGGTGCTTTTATGTTATTATTTTGTATATGAAAATAATGCCACTCTAAGTAAATGTCTTCCTTGTTGTCATTATTCAAAAAACTAGGCAAGTGGGCTATAGTGTTGCTGAAGGTTTGTGTTGGTGGGATTCCTCCATCACTAGTGGGAGTGGGGTTCTTACAGTATCTTTAGAAAAGGAATTTCTCGCCCGGGAGAAAGAGTGGTTTTTATTGGTATGAATTATATTTCTCGGTCTGCAAAGTCTCATGTCTCTTCATCCAGTCATGAAAGAGGTTCAGCTGGGGATCCAGTAGAGCCAAAAGCAGAGCCAGTGTCCACAGTTTCCGTTCCCTGGGTCCGATGTAGCATTAGGCTAGATTTAGTTCAGTTGTGGGCCGTGTGGGTGAATGCAGGGGAGTGAGTCCCCTGCAACAGGAGAGCCAGGAGCCCAGTAAGAGAACAAGAGAGAGAACTCCCTTTATTTAGGAGTTTGAATATTAAATCTTCCCATGCTTGCAGTGGCCATACCTATTCTGGCCACTGACTTGTTCCTAAGTGTGATTGACAAATAAGCATCTTCCCACATCACCCAGACCTTCCTGGGCATGTGTCTATTGTCCAGTCCCATCCCCCATCGATCTGCAAAGCATAGACCTGGAGAATATTAATCTGTAGCTTCCTACAATAAATGGCATGCCTATATCATTTAGTCTTCCCTTTACTCCTTTCCTATTATTTAATAACAATGTTAACAGTATCAATAGATTTGAACTTGAAATTTAGCTTTCATGGAAAATGCAATGGCCTGCAATGGCCTACATTATATGAAGGAGAGGTACCAGAAATACTGTGAAGGAAGGATTGTGGCAAATTGTGAAGGAAGGATTCAGAAGGGACAGATATATAGGCATGCTAGAATGGTCCTAGAGTATCAGAGCACAAACCCACAGTGCCTGGAGGAAATGCCATTTTCCAAAGCAAGAAGACATGCACAGTTGACGACGGGAGGCACTGGCGGGCTTGCTTCCTGCCCCTGAGGGCTTCCAGACTGTGAGAGGAGACAGGCTTGGCTGAGGGACCCCCCTCCAGTGCATGAATTTTCATGCAGCAGGCCTCTGGTGATTATATAGTTTTCATTATCTTGTTGAATATTTTTTCATCACTTTGGGACAAAATGATAGTTCTAAAAACATTAAACAACAAAGGTTGAAAATAGTTCAAGACTGTTGTCAGAAACCTCTGCCCAAGAATGTTGAGTGACAAAGTACACATTCATTGCTTCCTTTGTTAGTAGAAAAAATGCTCAGCCTTGTGAACAGAGCCCTTCGTTTTAGGTGGATTTGGCTCTTTTTTCTTATATTCCATAAAAATATAAATAAAAGTAAAAAATAATAAAACAACTGCTCCCCCTACCATGTTGCTGTTCTCCTTATCCCCCGTTCCCCCATACCCTTAAACCCATGTGGCCCTGCATGAATGGGCCAGAGGAGGAGGTGTCATGATGGAGGATGCAGAGCAGTCATGCACATACATGTGGGCTTGGTAATTCCTGCCATGATCATGCTCTAGAAATGGTCTCCTAATCCCTGAAGGCAGATAGATAGAAATGTACCAGTGGCCAAAACCACAAGTGCTCCCTTGTATCCATGTTCTCTCTCTTTGTTATTGTTATTACATCCCACTGCCTCCCTTTAGGCTGGCAGCAGTCAAGTGATGAGTTCTGGCCAATTGCATGTGAGTAGAGACTCAGTGACACTTGTAGTCCTCACCCATAAAATAAAAAAAAACTAACAATAAACAAACAAACAACAACAAACAAACAAACAAACAAAAAACAACTGGTACTCTATTTTCCCATCCACTGACTGAATAAGCAGATTTTAATAGCCATATTTGTTTTATTTTAATTATGAGAAATCAGCATTGGCACTTTCCTCTCTCCTATTGAGACTCCATTTTATATTTTTATAATACTAATTAAGTTAGACCATTTAAAGGATGTTTGATGAGCTCTTTGATTTATTTCCTCTTTTTGTGCATATTATTCAGGAAGCCCAGCTGGCCATATTACCATATGTCAAGGCATCAAAATTCTTTAGACATGTGTGTGTGTGTATGTGTGTGTAAATTTTTTTCATTGTAGGTTCTTTTTTATTAAAAATTGTTAATGTCAAGGAGATGCCAGTTAGGGGTAGTGGGTCTTCTCTCTCTCTATCTCTGTCTCTTTCCCTCTCCTCCTCTCTCCTCTCCTCCCCTCCCCTCCCCTCCCTTCCCCTCTCCTCTCTTCCTTTATTTCTCTCTCCCTCTTTTTGAATCTGAAAAAATATTTTTAATGTTGATAGACTTGCAGGTATCCTCCTTTTCCCCACACTTTCCTCACCTTCATTCACCCCTGCTTCTCGTTCCCTTAGCCTACACCCATACTTTGGTGGCATTGAAAATAAAGAGGACATTTTAAATATAAAAGATCATATGTTAGAATCAGAAACAAAATCCAGCTATTTGCAGAATACTTAAGACAGATCTGAAACAGAATAACAGAAAAGTAGGGCAAAAGAATAAGATAGTTAATGCTAATCTTAATTGGAAATCAGAGATCACAGTCTTGCTCTCTTCTAAAGTAGAATCTACAGACAAAAGTACTAGGAAGGAGGGAGGTTATTTTCTGGCATGAATGTATGAGGAGCTAAGGAGCTCTATGGACCTGTTCTCCAGGGAAATTGGTATAAATCACACACACACACACACACACACACACACACACACACACACACACCACATATTTATTTATATTATACTAGAGGCCTGATGCATGAAATTTGTGCAAGAGTAATCCTTCTTCCCCCTGGCTGCTGGCCCTGTCTTCCCTCTGACATCCAGAACTGGGGCTTCCCTCACAGCCCTGGCTTTGTCTGAAAGGTCGTCTGGTGTAATTAGCATATTACATTTTTATTATTATAGGTATCTTTAAAAGTGTATTGTGCAGGGATGGGCGAAATTGCTAGAAAATGATCAGTTTGTTTTCTCCACTTGCCTCCTCTTCTGGAAGATTAGGGTTATTGATTCCACTTTCAGTCCTTTGGAATAAATTTGACCTCAGGAAGGAGAGATTTGAAATGTTCACAATTTTCTGGTGCTTAGAATGACATCCTTCCTGTTTGTGAATGGTAGTAGGCCCCTGGAAACTTTTTTCCTGGGGCTGGTTCCCAATTTCCACCTGAGTTCTGCTATTGAAACTCATGTTGTTCCCTGACATACAAACTACCTGATATCCAAGTCTCTCTAGAACCTGGGAATCTCTCTCTCTCTCTCTCTCTCTCTCTCTCTCTCTCTCTCTCTCTCTCTCTATCTCTCTCT
Organism: Vespertilio murinus; assembly: GCA_963924515.1. Classification (NCBI taxonomy): domain Eukaryota; kingdom Metazoa; phylum Chordata; class Mammalia; order Chiroptera; family Vespertilionidae; genus Vespertilio; species Vespertilio murinus. The sequence goes on from OZ004709.1 coordinate 66,279,572, forward strand.
CTCTCTCTAGCTTTTACTGATTTCAGGCAGAGGGAGTGAGAAATAGAAGCATCAATGACGAGAGAGAATGATCGATTGGCTGCCTCCTGCCTGCCCCCTACCAGGGATCAAGCTCGAGGCCTGGGCATGTGTCCTGTCTGAGAATCAAATGGTGATCTCCAGGTCAGAGGTCGACACTCAATCACTGATTCAAACTGGTGGACTGCCTTTCTCTTATAAGTCAACTTCTCAGGGACTCAAACTGCTTCCCAGGTTTCTTCTCATCTTGTCAGACACGTGGTTGAATTTCTCAGAACTGCTAGAAACTTCGTATACTACACAAAATGTGTTCAGATTCTAGGAGATGTACTTTCATTTCTATTCAATTCAATTCAATTCAACAAAGATTTTTAAAACAACTTCAGAGCCAGAGTTGGGAAAGTGAAGGAGACAGAATACTCTCAAAGAGTTCCTAGTCTTATTGAAAAGACCAAGCACAGTGTATGCTAAGAACTAGACATATACACCTTGTCAGTGACAAGAGCAACTCTGAGGATGGAACAGTCAAACACCTGGGAGGAAACATGAAAATCACAAAGATCCCCTGTTCAGTTGCTACGCAAGGATCATGCCTGGGTTTTGTCCTTTGGGAAATAGGAGGTATGGTATACTGCATATTGGCCCCAATTTTACTTTTCCCTGTATATATATTTGACATGACCTGAACTATTCCTTAACTCTGGGAAATTAGGGGGCATATGCCAACAGGGGTGTGGGATGTATTTACACATTGGAGCTTGTGCTTTTTTGCTGCTACCATTGCCATAAAGAGATGCTCAGGCCAGTCTGGCTGGTACTAGGAAGGGATTGAGAGACATATAGAATGAAATTGCTTCAACTAAGCTACCTCACCTAAACTAGCCTAGAGCAACACCGGCTACTGACCCATTAGAGATGCATTAAAAAGCCAGTCTGAGATTAGCACATATCCAGCCTCATGATCTATAAAAATTAATTACTGCTGTATTGAAACCCTCAGTCTCTGGTGGTTTATAATGCAGCAATAGCTAGCCAGACAGGAATCACTGAAGCTGATGAACAGCTTAATAGATGTATATTTTAGAAAGATCACTCTGGAAACCATTTTGACAGTAAATTGGAGGGAGAAGAGATTAAGAAGTGGACAGATAGATCAAGAGATCTGGCTTGCCAAAACCGGTTTGGCTCAGTGGATAGAACTTCAGCCTGCGGACTGAAAGGTCCCAGGTTCAATTCCAGTCAAGGGCATGTACCTTGGTTGCAGGCACATCCCCGCACATCCCTACTGGGGATGTGCAAGAGGCAGCTGATTGATGATTCTCTCTCATCGATGTTTCTGGCTCTCTGTCCTTCTCTCTTCCTCTTTGTAAAAAAATCAATAAAATACATATTTTAAAAAAGAGAGAGATAACTAACTTATTGAAACATTTAGCTGAGAGATTATTAGGGCTGGAACTATGGTGACAATGGAAAAAATGGGTTCAAAATTGATGTAGAATATAGGTCATAGTGATTTATTGGATAAAGATAGAAAAGGAGAGAATGGTATTTAGGATAGCTTGCAGATTTCTGGGTTAGATTAGTAACAAAAGTAAGAGTGATAAATGAAAAATATAGGAGTTCTAGCAGGTTTCTTAGGGGACAAAAAACAACAGCATGCCAGTAACCATTCCCTTCTTAGCAAAGATATCCTATATAATAAAAGCCTAATATGCTTAGTGTTCTATCGTCTGGTTTTCCGTTCAATCAATCAACATATAATATGCTAATGATATGCTAAGGCCACGCAACTGCTCACTATAATGTGCACTGACCACCAGGGAGCAGATGCTCTGACGGGTAGATTAGCTTGCTGCTGGGGTCTGGCCAATCAAGACTGAGCGAGACAGGCTGGACGTGCTCTGGATCCCTCCACAGTCCCTCCCCAGCTGGCCAACCTTCTAGTCTCCTCCCTGGCCCAATCACGCACCAGTGGGGTCCTTCAGCCTGGCCTGCACCTTCTTGCAATCCAGGATGCCTCAGAGGATGTCAGAGAGCCAGTTTCAGCCCTATCCTGTAAGCCATATCCAAATTCGTGCACTGGACCTCTAGTCTAAAAATAACAAATTCAGTCAAAGTCTCCATGTAAGCATAGTAATGACCTGAAGGTAAGACCATTTGGTAAACACACTAATGGCATTTGTTGGTGAAATGACACCAGCGAATTCTTACCTATAAATTTTTTTCATGGAATGTGCCTGATCTCTCTTGATTACTTACTGTACACAAAACTGGAATGTGTGGCTCTAGGTGGTTTGGCTCAGTGGATAGAGCATTGGCCTGTGAACTGAAGGGTCTCAGGTTCAGTTCTGGTCAGTGCCTTGGTTGCAAGTGCATCCCCAGTGGGGGGGTGTGCAGGAGGCAGTTGATCGATGTTTCTAACTCTCTATACTTCTCCTTTCCTCTCTGTAGAAAATCAATAGAAATATATATATTTTTAAAAAACTAGAATTTTTGGATTTCTAAGTCATAGAAAACTGAATAATGAAAAGTTGTATTGTAGACTGTAATTACCAGAGTATAAAATGTGCTTTCCTAAAATGTTAATGGGTATATGTATGAGTGGTGCTTCCACATATATTGCTCAGAAAGAATCTTCTCTGTTAAATATGAAAACAAAATTCATTTTTTTGTTTTCAAAAGATGGTCTTTCTTTTGGTGCAGTCTGTGTCTCACAGTTTCCAATTTATCAAGAAATGAATGTTTCACCTGTGACTGGTGACATCCTTCTTTCTTTGAATTACTAGTAAGTTTTGGGTAGAGGTATGATCTAGAACAGTGATAATTCAATATTTTGAGTTCTAAAATGTGCATGTGGAGCTGAGGCAGGGACAAGGAGTGGTGCGGAGCATCGTGAAAACAATGCTAGCAAACAAGCAGAAGCCACCAACAATGACCTAGCAATTCTCCTATAATTAATGAGTATTCTTCAAAAAACAGGCTCCTCCAAGAGGGTGTGTGCAACTACCTACCCGTGCTAATGAACAGTATTGGGCTGACAGATAAAATACTTTATTTCATGATGATATGAGGACAATGTGGATGGATTGAGAGCCAGAAGTTACCGGAAGGAGATGGTGCCATTCTCAGAAAAAGAAAGGGATTTTAGGAAAGTACTAACTGTTCCTCATGAGATTCTCTCAGGTTGGCACATGGTCTTAATGTTCAGATAGGTTTATTACAAGCCCCTTGTTTTCTTGGAATCACTTGAAATGTTCTGTGCATTCACTGTTTTGTTCATTTTAATGGGTTTATGTTTTATATCTCCCCAAATATTAACTTCTTGAGAGCAGAAGTGTGTTGTGTATCAGTGATTCTCAAACAGATGATACAGATCATTGGGGATCCTGATAACATGTAGGTTCTGATTCAGAAGTGGAGTGGAGCCCGAGAATCTGCACTTCCAACAACCCACCCAGTGATGGTGATGCTGCTGGTCCCTGAACCACATGAGCAACACTGGTCTAGCTCTACGTAAATCATTTACCAGAGTAAGAGTCTCTCGCTGCTGTTTATTATGGGTTCTTAAATATAGGAGTTATTCCCCTGGCTGCCTTCCATACAGAAATTCCCCATTTGGGTAAATCTTCTTCACTCTTTTCTTTTCTTTTTGTCTGCCTTCTACAGAGTATAATAAATCAGAGAGAAAACCATGTAGTAAAACAACGCTTTCCTCCCTACTCACCACAGAGTAGCTGCTAACTGGCTTGGAATGAAGATGTGACTCCCATCAATGGCATTACATTAATTTTTTGTCTTCAACAAACTGAATTCCAATAGCCTCCTCTCCCCCTTTATCTGCAGTTTCACTTTCTGCAATTTTAATTACCAAAAGTCAACCAAAGTCTGAAAATGCTAAATGGAAATTCAAGAAATAAGTAAGTCATAAGTTTTAAGTTTTGAACTGTTCCAAGTAGCGGAAGAAATCTCAGACCAACTCACTCCCTCCTGCCCAGGATGTATATGGCATCTCCCTTTGTCCAGCTTCTCCGTGCTGTAGATGCTACTCTACCATTAGTCACTTATTAGCCATATGGATTATTAGATTGACTGTCACTATATTGTAGTGCCTGTGTTTAAGGGACCCTTGTTTTAGTTAGTAATGTCCCCAAAGCACAAAAGTGGTGATGCTGGAGCCAAAACCATTTTGGCTCAGTGGATAGAGTGTCAGTCTGCGACTGAAGGGTCCCAGGTTCGATACCAGTCAAGGGCATGTACCTTGGTTGCAGGCACATCCCTGGTGGGGGGTGTGCAGGAGGCAGCTGGTTGATGTTTCTCTCTCATCGACGTTTCTAGTTCTCTATCTCTCTCCCTTCTTCTCTGTGGAAAATCAATTTTTTTAAAAAAGTGGCTTATACCAACAAAAATTCATAAAGTTTATGTATGTGCGGAAAAATAATAACATATATAGGATTGGTACTATTTGTGGTTTTAGGCATCTGCTGAGGGTCTTTTCAATCTATTCCCCACAGAGAAGGAGGGACTATTATACAAGCATAAAAAGCCTTTTTGAAAAGAAAAAAAAAAACACTTTTGAAGAAATTTCAGGGCACCTAATTTCTCTTCATTTAATACCCTACTTTCTTCACAGAGCCCAGCTAACCCCCCCCCAGCCCCATGCTCCCTACTCATATCTGTAATCCTCACCTGCCTTATTGATTTAAAGACATCACCCTCTACTGAATTTCACTCTCATTTATGTATTTCCAATGCTTTACTGGTTTCCCCTAAAAAAATGCTAAACTTTTGGAGGTCAAGGATGGTAATAATAACAACTATATAAAATATTTAATATTTGTTAGGCATTGTACCATAGAATTTATATGTATTATTTTATGTAGTGCTCTTGGCAATTCTATCACACCTGTCTCACAGATGGGAAAAGAGAGGCTTAAAGAGATAAAGAATTTACCTGAGGCATGTCAAAGACTACAAGTTGCCACCCAATATCTGTTCTCCATTTCTTCTCTTGCTGTATAACCAAAATTCCATTTTGGGTGGCAATGTAGTTCAAAAAAAATTATATATATATATATATATAAACAAACAAATAAATAAATAAATAAATGAAATTGCCTTTCTCAGCCTTTCCCGAAGCTCGGCAGAGGCATAGCCAATGAAATTTAAGCATACGTGTAGTATAGAACTCGAAGATGCATACAAAGAACTGAGAGTATGAGGGGAGAAGCATTTCTGATATAAGCACTTGTCCTGGCCAGTTTGACTCACTGGTGACAGTGTTGTCCCAGGACCGAAGGATCTTAGGCTTGTTTCCCAGTCAAGGGCATATACCTGGGTTGCAAGTTTGATCTCCAGCCTTGGTCACTGTGAGTGCAGGAGACAACCAATCAATGTTTTTCTCCCTAAAAAAAAGAAAAAGAAAAAGAAATCACTCTCCCTAAAAAAAAAAAAAAAAACAGCCACAATGTTAAAAAAAAAATCCTTGTGCGAGTATTAACAGACAAAAAGAAGAAGAAGAAGAAGTAAGCACTTGTGACCCTTCTGACTTTCTTTCTTATTTAGGCCTTGATGATCCTCCAATGGTTTTAACCTGTGGCAGCCATCTTTGACCACAAGGTGAACTTGAGGACAAAAGCTACACATTAGCATGCTGGAGCCAAAAAGTAGGAAGAGCCTGGGTCCTTCGTGACCTTGAAGTGGCACTTTGAGCACATGAGAGAGAAATTAATATGTAATATTTTAGTCATTTTGGATTTTCCCTCACTCTCACCCTGGCCCTACCCTAAGCAGGCACATCTAACAGCTGGTAAGAGATATTGCTGGGATTTCATCCTATACCATTTCATATCTTCTTCCTACCCTCAGTGTCTAATCATTTGACATGCACATCATACTTTATGTTTAGTTTGGCAGCATGAATAGACTTTCTGTTGAAAAGGGGAAGAAAACCTACATATTTTATGTATTAAAATAACCTTTCATAGGGTTCCTTGTAGGTCCAGCAGATAGAATATTGGCACTGCCCTAAATAATTAAAAAAATGTAGTAAAGATATTTCTTGAATATTGGAAATGCTTTTCAAGATCCTTATTTATTGGTGTTCTTGCACTCAACTCTCATTTGCAATTCATATACTTGAAGTTGCCATTATCATTTATGCATTCATTTGGCAGATATTTATTAAACATCTATGATATACTAGGAACCAGTTAGTTGATGGGGACAGAGTGGTGAACAAAATAGACAATGTGTCTAATATCATGGTGTCTATCCATATGGGTATGTGGAGGGGAGATATGGAGTTAGGACAAATAATAAACAAGTGAGTTACATAGCGATAAATTTAGTGAAGAAAATTCAAGTGGAGTCGGGGAACCCATGTGGCCAAGATTGGGGTTGTTACCTGAAAACACGTAAGAGAGCCCATAAAGAAAATTTTGTTTCCTAGCAAGGGCTGTCAGCATGTTTTTAGTTGGAATGAACACTATTTTGGTGACAAAGATTGATACATTTCTGAAAAGGTTCTACATTATTCTTGGCAACTTGAAAAACTCTCTGTGGACTTGCCTGAGCATCTGGTGTTCAACACTCCCAACTGGACAAAAGCTGGTTTGCTTTTTTTATTCTTTCCTTTCTACTGTGAATGCGATGTTATTCATGAGGAGCCCAATTTCTTCTTTCCTCAAATGGAACTGTACCTTGTTAAACCAACTTGGAGAAAATAATGTGACCAAGGGAGTACTGAGTGTGTATGGGAGTGTGGGTGCACCTCCAGATGTGCAAGTATATCTAAGATGAGAGCTGCAACAGACAAGATAATCCTGATATTTATTTGGTCAAAAGATTGATATTCCTAACTACCTAAAGTTCATTCCTCTTAGTCTTCTTAAAATATGAACTTGCTCCCAATGTTATGTGGTCTGAAAATGAAGTGGAGATTAAAAGGAATGAGAGGCCATAGCTTGTTTGGCTTAGTGAATAAAGTGTCAGCCTGTGGATTGAAGGGTCCAGGGTTTGATTCTGGTCAAGGGTACATGCTTGGGTTGTGGGCATGATCCCCATTATGGGTATGCAGGAGGCAGCCGATCAATGATCCTCTCTCATTGATGTTTCTCTCTCTCCCTCTCCTTTCCTCTCTGCAATCAATTAAAATATATTTTTAAGAAAATATTTAAAAATTTAGCTCTCTCTGCCAAAATCAGTTTGGCTCAGTGGTAGAGCGTCGATCTGTGAACTGAAAGGTCCCAGGTTCGATTCTGGTCAAGGGCATGTACATTGGTTGTGGGCACATCCCCGGTAGGGGGTGTGCAAGAGGCAGCTGGTTGATGTTTCTCTCTCATCGACATTTCTAGCTCTATATCTCTCTTCCTTCCTCACTGTAAAAAAATCAATAAAATATATTTAAAAAAATAAAAAATATATATATTAAAAATTTAGCTCTCTCTCTCCAGGGAGCACATCTATGTCTTTCTTTCCTCTCAGGCTTGCTATATCTCCTAAACTCTAAGGGTCTCCACAACTGGAGGAGCAGTGGGCAGTGGAAAATCATCCCAGGCTAACTCCCTGAACCTGCCTCAAAGGTCGCCTTTTCTCTGACTTCCCAGTGAGCCAAAGCAGTCGGCCTTTGCTCTGTCCTGTTGCTTTTACTATTATAAGTCCTTCCTTGTTTCATTGTCCCAAGCCTTAATAAATGTACTCTTAAAATAAAAAAATAATCCAAAAAACACCACAAAAATTAAAGGTTTATGGAAGCCAGGCTAGTAATGTGAGTGAAAGAGTATGGCCAATCCGAGAGCTCGTACAATATCCACAGGAGCAACAACTACTCAGACAGTGGAAACTGGTAGGGATTATTGGCCTACATGCTTTGATTTTTTTTTTCAAGAAAATATAGAAATTTCTTTATTTTTTATATATTTACAACTAACTTAAAAAATACCAAATGACTAACATTGTTAGAACCAAGCAATGCATTTATTAACTAAATTTCATCTTGGAGCCTTTGATGCGTTTCCTGTCATGAAATATGTCCTGGCCGAAGACTACCATTTTTTCCTGTTTGTGTGAACAACACCAAAAAGGGGAACTGGAGAGGGATGCTCTCTGTCAACTCTTACTGATCCAAAGTAGCTCAACCGAGAATATCTTTTGTTGTTTCCCTGTAAAACTCTGTTCTGAGCTTTTTTTTTTTTTTTGTCCAAGTGACAGATTCTTATTCTACCTTCTTTATGCCTATCTACATGTCAATGTGATTATTCTGAAGGCATCAGTTCCTTAATCCTCTGATCTTCTCACTCAATGTTTGGCGTTCCTAACTGTTCTTCTAGAAACCTTGAGGAGATGCATGGCTGTGCTTTAAAAGGAGTCAGTAAACACCTGTAAATTCCTTTGCAAAATTGTGTATGTGTTTATGTGCAGTTTTATGTGGAGGTGATGGTAATTTTTATATTCTAAAAGTAGTACACCCTTATCATGGGTTATTTCATTCACTCTTTAGCCTCATCTGCATTTGTCTGTACTTGACAGCTAAATCATAAAATGTTCCCTTTCCCTCCTTTTAAAAATATTTTAGTGGATCCCACTGCCTTCAAAAAAAAAAAAGGCAGGTTTTTTTAGATTAGCATACAAGAGCCCTTATCATCATCACTTCCAACCCAAGGAGCCGATGTTCCATCAATTGTTCACTTCTCGGCCTCAAGTTCTCTCATGCTTCCATTTGTGCACATCATCAACACTCCTCCCCACCTTCATCTATCTCTACATGGACAGCTCATGTTTATTGCTGGGTTGAGTCCCCCCAGTAATAGAGCCCAAGGTAAGTTCTTGAGTGTTTTCTTTGAGAGTTGTGCTAGGAACCGCCAATAGGGAAAGGGAAAGGGAAGCAGAGAATGGAATAATCTAGTTAATTAAGCCAGTTACCATTGTGGGTAATTAGAGAAACTCTATCTCATTGAGGAACTCTAAGAGACAGTGTAAGACAACTTCAGTTATCTCACCGGTAAAGCAAAAACAGTGGGGCATTTATCTCCCCACCCCTGGATGCCACAGGGTTTGAAGGCTATTCTTGGGGGACTTCCGGCAGCAACTGTTTAAATGTAAGGCCCAGGAAAATAGCCCTCAGGTGTTGAGTCTTAGGTATTCTTAGAAAAATTCCTATAGCTTAGAAGTGAGTGGTGAGGGAAGGTGGTCAGGAGAGTATCAGTTTCCACTATAAAATCCCAAATATAGAGATAATTTCCTATACATAATCAAAGGAATTTCTCCAAAGGTCATACTCCATCCTTTGAATTATATAACTGTTCATTCTTCATAATTGAGAAAATATTAAGTAGATGCCATGGGCTGGGCACTGTGATGGGCAACCAGGGTGTGACAGTGAAAACAGAAGGCAGCCACCCATCACTTACAGGTGTGAGGAGTATCACATAACTAGAGCATGTTGTCCTCTGCCTCCAAGTCTAAATGATATCTCTTGTGTCTTCACTCCCGGGCCTTACTCGTTAGCTGGCCCAGAGTGGGCATTCAGGAAATGTTTACCAATGATCAGTGAATAAAAGTATACTCCTCAGGCTTCTCTGGAGCCCCTTATTTGGAAATTGTGAGACCATGGAACAATTCCAAGTTGAATTGGACATTTAAAACTCTGTCTGGGAAATCAGTGTCTGCTTTGAACCATGTCACCTTGACTAGGTGGGGGTGGGCCATTTGCATGAAGTAGTCCTAGCTGTCACCCCAAAAGAACACTCTGTACCATTCCAAATAGCAAGTTCTTTTCCAGCAAACTCAAAGCAAGCTAACGTTGCAACCAGAATCACTGCAATTGATCAGTTGTAATTAAATCCAGGCCTACGAGGCAGCTTTTTAATCTTTGAAGTAATTCCCACTGTTAACCTGAAAGGCTACCTATCCTTGTGAGCCCAAACCAGAGCAGAGCCAGTCACTTCCTGACCTCTGTTGAAGTCAAGTGCTGTATAATGCACAGAGCATTTTATCTCGACAGAACTGAATTTTTATGAAGAGGAAATGTGGGCCAACATAAAAAATTCTACATGTGTGTCTAGACGACTTGTTAGGAGTCACACATTAGAAAGCATTAAAGAGAATCATTCTTCAGAAATAACTGTAGTCTTTCTATTTACTACTTATTTCTTTGGAAATGCCTTGATATGTAAACGACTCATTTCCCTAAATGGTGTTGTGATCCAGTGAGCCACCTGTTGGCCACTGCTGACAACTGCACTATAATTAAGGTGTTCTTTACTTTCATGCTGGAATATAATTTTAGAGCAGTGATTATTAAGTTGACTGTGTCCCAGAATCACCTGAAAAACTAATAAAGAATACACATGCCCAAGTTTCTTGAAGCAGGAAAGGGGGCCTGGGTCTTTGTATTTTACCAAAATGAATTTTTACCTAAGTTTGAGAATCACTGCTATAAACTATACACACCAATTTTTCTCATAAATTTTGAGTAGTTATGTTATGCAGAATACCTATTTTAAAAAAATTTCTAATTCAAATCATGCCAAAAATTAATAAAAATGCAATAACAGAAGGAAATCAAAACATATATAGCAGTAACAAATGGAAACAATTTTAGTAATAGTCTAATGAAGAAGTAACATTTTAATTTTGTTTTAATTTCTCTTCTAGCCTATCTTTCTTTTTCTGAAAAAAAAGTTAATTAAATTTAAATTAATTTTATTTATTTTCTTTCCATAATATTGCAAATGATTTAAAATTACATTATATAAATAATTAAAAATAAAGTGAGTCAAGTCATAATACAGAACAAAAATGCCACTCAAAAGATGATTTCCATCTGTAGAAAACTTCTAAAAATTAAATACAAACGTCAGCATTAAATAACTTGGCTGAAATATGGACAATTTCAGGTCAGCATACAATGAAAAACAATTCTGCAAAAATAATAAATGTTACCTTTAAAACCACTAGAATGGTTAAAATGTAAAAGACTAGCCACATCAAATGTCAGTGATGATGTAGAGCTATGGCCCTCTCATACATTGCTGTTTGGAGTGTAAAATGGCAAAATGAACTTCAAAAATTATTTTATTAAGTTCAACATTATGGTTATGCTATAACCCTCCTGGGAGAAAGTGTGCCCAAGAGAAATGCAAAGATGACTCCACAGAAGGACTTGTCCAAGAATCTGTGTAAAGCTTGATTGATAACACTCAAAATCTGAAAATAACCCAAATGGTCATCAACATAAAAATGGGGAAATTCTGTTGTATTCAAATAATGAAATAATAAATACTCAGGAACATAAAAGAATAAACTTGTGAGATACAACAATATGGATGAATCTCAGAACCATTATGCTGAGCAACAAAACAAAAGCAAAACAAAAACAAACAAAAAACCAGACACAACTGAGAACACTGTGTGATTTCATTTCTATGAAGTTTAAGGACAGGCAAAACTAATATGTGATGATGGAGATCAGAACAGAGATTGCCTTTTGAACTAACTGAGAGAAGACATAAGAGAACTTTCTAAGATGATGTAAATTTTCTATTTAATTCTATTTTGTCAGAACTCATCAATTTTTGTACTTCAGAGCTGTGCATTACTCTTGGACATAAGTTTTCCCTTAATAAAAGTTATTTGAGTCAAGTGTTCGTTCATTCATTGTCCTACACTGAAAGCCTGAGAGAAGCATATGACTTATCCTTTGCTGTGAGGAGTAAGTGTGTGTGCACGTATGTCTGCACATGTATATGTGAGTCCTCAGGCATGTGCATGCATGTGTAGAGGGGGTGTTAATATACCCAAAGCTGAAAAAGAGTTTGCAAAAGCTGCAGGTAAAGAGCCACTTGGATTTGGTTGGGGGTAAAGATAGAGGTATTGATTTGAGACCAGATAATATGTTCTTTGTTGATCAAGAGTCTGGATATTTTAAAATTTGAATGTCCAAGTCTATCCTTACAGAGTCAGAAGGCAAGTTTTTTATTCTGGTTAAAGGTAAGGTAATTTACTTAGGTCTGGAAAGAAATGAACAGCAAAAAAACAGAGGTGGAAGAAAGAGTAAGATATAGGCGAGCTCCCCAGGCTTCAGGTAGAAGTCAATGGGCTTCCTCCCCTTGGTGAGAGCATGCTGGAAGGGCGGGGAGGGCAGGAGAGGTGGCAGCTTTGGCACCAGAATTAAAGTCATGAACTATCATCAAAGTGGCTCCTTGAGTTTCTGAATGAAGCTTCACCAGAATCCACACAGTGGCAGCTACTATTCCACTGATACATCAGAGGACTCCCTAAGACTAGGTGGAGGCCCATGCACTGGACTTGTTATTTTCTGGATAAATCTCTTAGAGAAAAGAAAGACATCAAAGGTGAATGTCATCATCAGGGATGAGAGGTAATACATTGCCAATTTCAATGAACTGGTAGAAAGAACCACCTTTGCCAACTGCAGTGGTTCTCAGCCTTGGTTGTGTTGGGATCATCTGAGATGCTTCAAAAAAATAGCAATACCTGAGCCCCACACACAGAGATCCCAAGTGAATGTGTCTAAAAGGTGTCAAGGCGATTCTAACATGCACGGTTCTTACTGTGATCCTCAGATCAGTGGCATCATCATAAACAGAGAATGGTTAAAATGCACATTTTCAGGCTTCACCCTAGGTCTACTGAATCAGAAACTCAGCCTCGGGGCTCAGCCATCTTCATTCCAACAAGCCTGCGATGTGATTCTAACGCACAATGCAGTTTGCCCACTGATTTATTTATGTAGTTATTTTAGGCCATTTAAGGATCAAGTCTTCCTGGATTTGGTTTTAGAGTTTTTGGTTTTTTTGAAGCATTGTTCTTTAGCATGATGGGCTTTATCTATCTATCATCTATCTATCTATCTATCTATCTATCTATCTATCTATCTATCTATCTATTTATCTATTTATTATTTATTTATTATCATGGATTGCTTGTGGATATTTTTATTTCTGTAATTCTTCCCTGCCCCTCCAACCTCCCCATTTCTTGAATTCTCTGCCTGTAACCATTCCCATTTCTTGAATTCTCTACCTGTAAGTTTTCATCTACTCTGCAGCTGATTGCCTTAGCTGTTTCTTTCCCCATTTTTTTTCCTTTTCCTGAATCAGCTTCTTTCCCAGAGCCATATCTTTATGTGCTTTGAGGATCCCTACATTGCGCTGCAAGGTTTTGCATTCATTTCCAGCAGAGCTTTGCTGAACGCAGAAAGCAAATCTCATACTCTTTATTTGTTCTCCCAGCTCATGCTTGGTTGACACCTCATCAGTCAGTGTGGATGGGAAATGGCCTCAGTCCTTTCCAGCTATTGTTAACAAAGATTATATCCAGCAGATATATATCATCTGTCATTCCTGATTTATTTTAGCTTCTCACTCTGTTGATTCGCCAGTTAGTTCAGCTGCCTAATGCAATTATTCAAAACTTCAAACTCCTTTTTTTTAATAAACAGGAGTTTCCTTGAGGTCTTTCTGCGTTTTATAATAAACTGCAACTTGAGTGGTTCTCTCAGCTAAGAGTTTTCCTAATTCTGCTTTTCTGCTTCCTGAGGTAGCTGCTCCATGTTCCCCTCAAGTCTTGCTTTTTTTTTTTTAATTCTTGGACTTGCTAGAGACTAGACTTCATCGTTTTGCTGAAGTTAGCTTTATTAGGCTTTTGTCACTTTGAACATTTTTATAGAACTTCTTGAATATATTTACAATATTTCCATAGACCTCTCACCTTCTAAACCCTTATTCTGTTTGTCTGATTTTGTCGCTTTTGTTTGTTTGTTTGCTTTTGTCTTATGCTTCCGAAGTTTCTCCAAACAAGCACACTTTCTACCAGCACTTCATTTATTATTTTATTCATTTTTTTAAAAGATTCTGGTTAGAACCTTTACCTACTCTCTTCCTCAGAGAGCATATACTTTGTATATTGATTTTTAACCCCCTCAAAACAAAAGTTTTTGGTGCTTCAATTTCCTGTTCATATTTCACAACTTTTGCTTATTTTAAGGTATTTTTTAAGGTTCTGTAAATCTGTTAAGCTGTCATTTATCTTCATCTCATCATGGCAAGAACACTGCCTGAAGAAAATGGCCAATGAACAATTGATCGATAAAGTATAATTAATTATCAAATCATGAGGCCCTGCATGAAAATCAGGCCTGGCCACAGTCTCCAGGGAACATTGTTCCATGCCTGTTTTTACTGAGAGAACCACATTCTCCACGTCTTAAATACAGCATGGTTTTTCTGGATATGTCACAATAATCTTCTTCTGGGGTCTGAATAACCTTTTAAGTACTAAGAAGCTTGATATATACACTTTCTAGAGCAGCAGTTTTCTATATTTATATATTTTAATTGATTTTTTACAGAGAGGAAGGGAGAGGGATAGAGAGCTAGAAACATTGATCAGCTGCCTCCTGCACACCCCCTACTGGAGATGTGCCCACAACCAATGTACATGCCCTTGACCAGAATCGAACCTGGGACCCTTCAGTCCACAGACCGATGCTCTATCCGCTGAGCCAAACCAGTTTTGGCTAGAGCAGCAGGTTTCAACTGGCATGTCACAGCAGGCTCACTGGTGTGCCATAAGAATTTTTAAAACATGCAATACCTGACTATTTAGTTGGGGGCACTGACTTTTTCCCCTTAGACTATCAAATAAAAATGACAACAGCCAACACAATAGCCATCCAGTGTGAGCAAATCAAAATTATATCTATTTATTGCCAGCTTGGCAAAATATATATTTGTTGGTGTGATGCAGAATTTTAGTAATTAGTTTATGTCATTAGATGAAAAAGGTTGAAAATTGCTCTTCTTTAAGTCTTTTATTTATTCCTCCTGAGGCATTATTCTCATGCACTTCATTCATTGGAGTCTTCAATTTCAGGAGCACCTTGAATTCTTTTCCTTATTCTTCAGTGACTGTTAGGGGTTGGCAGGTGGCAGTCTACAGCCTGTGAGCCCACAATCTATTTTTGTAAATAAATTTTTATTGGAATGCAACTATGCCCATTTGTTCATGTATTGTCTATGGGTGCTTTCCTGCACTAAGGACAGAGTTGACCAGTTGTAACAGAGACCATATGGCCTGCAAAGCCAAAAACATTTACTATCCAGCTTGTACAGACTCCTGCTCCAGAGTTTAACCAACAGCATGTGCAACTCTTTGCTCCAGGAGAGAAGGTTGGTGCCTGACCCTACCAGGTAATTCTCTGATTTCCTACGTGCTCCCTTGGGCTTGGTCTCACAGACCTCATCTTCAGGTACATAACAGCTTTTTCTTTTCATTCCTAGTTTCATCTGTGGGGTTTTTTCAATCGGATGCTCGATGAAAACCATTGGTGGTTTATTCTGCCTTTTTTTCCTACCTAAATTCTATTTTTTTTCTTTCCCCAAAGAATCAAAGTCTCATTTCCTCTATGAAATGAAACACAATCTTTACTTGTTGATAATGGCATGAAATCTCACACTCTTTCTTCCTCCTTTCCCCACCCCTCTTATGTTCCATATTTAGTTGGATTAAATCATTAAGAAACTTCTCACCACCAAACAACTGGAGGCTCCCACTAGTTGGTAATGCACATTCAGTTCCCTCGTTTTTAATATTTTATACTACAATCAGCATTGGTGAAACCCTGCAGGACATTCCTCTTTCATGTTAATATTTCAAATTTATTAATGGAACAGTGTTTCAGCCCAGAAATGCCCAATCCCACTCTGCCGAGGTTAGTAACTGGCAGTTGGCATTATAACACTAGTAGCGGCTAACCTAGAGGGCCTTGGATTACTGGTGGGAGGAAGGATGGAGATGGAGATGGAGATGGAGATGGAGATGGAGATGGAGATGGAGATGATGGAGATGGAGATGGAGATGGAGATGGAGATGGAGATGGAGATGGAGATGGAGATGGAGATGGAGATGGAGATGGAGATGGAGATGGAGATGGAGAAGAATCAGGATGAGGTTGGGGGACCATAGAATAGGTGACTGGGACAGGGACCCAGAGGAGGAGTTGTATCCTCTCTAGCCTTAGCAAAGGAATGCTTAGGAAGTCTCCAGAACTGTCTAGCCTGTCTGTTCATTTGCATGAGAGAGTGGAAGCTACCTGAGTTTGAAATTTATTGGATTTATCTCATTATCACTTGTCCCTTTTCTGTTTTTTTCTCTTAGACCCATCCCACCTGCCCTCCACTCAGGCCCTGCTTTTAGGACCAGAGGCAGGTGTCATTCTTTTTTCATATGTTGTGAGAATATTGGAAAGCTAGATGAAGCTGCATAAAACTATAGGTTTATAAATGGTCAATAATACTCTAGGTATTTATTCTACTAAATACACTTTAAAGTTTTTACAGCTGGCATGTAGTGATTATCACATCTTTCTGGAAGTATCTTTTGTCAAATTAGGGCAAATTTCTCTACTTCTAGTTGACTAGTAGGTGTGTGTGGTGGTATGGGTATAACAAAATTTGGTATCTATATATCAAAATTTGATACCTATTTCCCCCTTTAATCTAATAATTAAAATACTTATTAAAAATGGTAATTTTGGCCAAAACCGGTTTGGCTCAGCGGATAGAGTGAGTGATTGCAGACTGAGAGGTCCCGGGTTCAATTCCAGTCAAGGGCATGTACCTTGGTTGCCAGCACATCTCCGTGGGGGGGTGTGCAGGAGGTGACTGATTGATGTCTCTCTCTCTCTCATCAATATTTCTAGCTCACCCTCTTTTCCTCTCTGTAAAAAAATCAATAAGATATATTTTAAAAAATAAAACAAAGCCTCTCTCTAAAACAAACAACAACAAAAGAATGGTAATTTTGAAGCAATATCAGAGTAAAATTTTCAAAATTTCAAAAGCACTGCTTTCTCACAAATATACATGGAACTTGTGTCAATTAATAGCAGAAACCCATTACTGGCAGAAATAGGATGATAAGGCTGGTTAAAAGGAAAGTTTAAAAGATTGAAGCACATATTGTCAGTGAAAGAAGAAATACTGCAATAAGATTGTTAATTAATGGGCTATAGGGCAATAAAACAGTTTTATTGCCCTGTAGTACAAGACAGACTCATTTGTAACTTATCAATCTTTTATTTTTTTTTTTTATTTTTTTTTTAATACATCTTTATTGTTCATATTATTACAAATGTTCCTCATCCCCCCCCCATTGCTCCCCTACACCAAGTTTCCATTCAATTCTCTGCCCTTTCCCCACCCCCCATTGTCCTCATCCATAGGTGCACACAGTTTATGTTCAGACTCTTCCCGCCCCGCTCCACTTCCCATTTCCCCAAGAATCATCAGTCCACTCCCCTTCCATACCTCTGATTCTATTATATTCACCAGTTAATATTGTTCATCATGATTTTTACTTCCCTTGGTTTTTAGATTCACTTGTTGATAGTTACGTGTTTGTTCATAATTTTTATATTTATTTTCTTCCTCTTCCTAAAGAACCCCTTTCAGCAACTCATATAATTCTGGCTTGGCAGTGATGAACTCCTTTAGCTTAAATTTATTTGTGAAGCTCTTTATCTGGCCTTCGATTCTGAGTGATAGCTTTGCTGGGTAGAGTATTTTTGGCTGTAGGTTCTTGTTATTCATCACCTTGAATATTTCTTGCCATTCCCGTCTGGCCTGCATGGTTTCTGTTGAGAAATCAGCTGACAGTCGTATGGGTGCCCCTTTATAGGTAACTACCTGCTTTTGTCTTGCTGCTTTTAATATTCTCTCTTTGTCTTTAGCTCTTGGAATTTTAATTATGATGTGTCTTGGTGTGGTTCTTTTTGGATTCCTTTTGTTTGGGGTTCTGTGTGCTTCCTGGACGTGTAAGTCTATTTCTTTCACCAGGTGGGGGAAGTTTTCTGTCACTATTTCTTTCAATATGTTTTCGGTATCTTGTTCTCTGTCATCTTCTGGGATGCCCATAATTCTGATGTTGGTTCGCTTGAAGTTGTCCCAGAGGTTTCTTACATTATCTTCAACTTTCTGGATTCTCTTGTCTTCTTGCTTCTGTGGAGGAGTGTCCTCTGGCTCTTTGTGTTCCAAATCTTGGACTTGATTCTTGCAATCTTCCAATCTGTTTTTAGGACTCTGTATAATATTATTTATTTCAGAGATTGTATTCTTTATTTCTAGTTGACCCTTCATTATTTCTTGTTGATCCCTTATCATATCCTCATAGGTCTCATTTATTTTATCAGCCTTTTCTAAGAGATTGTTGAACAACCTTATAAGCGTGGCTTTGAACTCTATATCCAGTCGCTTTTTGTCCTCCATTTCTTTCGTTTGTGATCTGTTTCCTCGTTTCGGCATTTTCGCTGCTTCCCTGAGTTGGTAGGTTGGGAGGATCAGCTGTGTCTATGCCAGGAGACAGCCTTATTCCACTAGACTTGGAAACCTTCAAAAGCCTCTCTGATTTCAGCTTGGATGGGGCGGAGTTTCAGGGTGGAGCCTACAGCCTTGGCTTCCAGTTAGCCCCGCCCTAGGAGGTTCCTGAGTCTCAGTGTTCCTCAGTGTCCTTTGGTACTCCTGCAAGCACCTCTGAGAGAAAGGCGCCCTAGAGCTTCCCCGCTACCAGACAGTGTAGTCTCTCCCCCAACAAGCCCACAACTGGGGTTCAGAGCAGTTGGAAGTGGGGTTAAGAGCAGTCCGGAGCTTATGTCTCCTCCCTGGTAGGGCAATCTCGCGGCCCAAACAACAGTCTGTCCTCTGTGCGCGCAATGTGTGCGACTCCGGGGCTCTGCTTTTCGCTCCCCTGAGCTTCTGCCTTACAGCCCAGATTCCCCCTGTATGAGACTGGGGCCCGAGGGTCTTGCCCAGGACTGGGGTTCAGTGCTGTCAGAACTGGGGCTCAGCACAGTCCTGAGCTTTTGAGTCCTTCCCGCTGGGGCAATTCAGCAGCTCAGCGAACAGTCCCTCCTCTGCGCGCAATGTGCGCGACTCCGGGGCTCTGCCTTTCGCCGTTCCCCTGAGCTTCCGCCTTACAGCCCAGATTCCCTCTGTATGAGCCTGGGACCCCCGGGGTCTCGCCCAGAACTGGGGTTCAGTGCAGTCGGAGTTGGGGTTCAGCACGGTCCGGAGCTTTTATCTCCTTCCCGCTGGGGAACGCCAGCCAGGCACTCAGCCGCCCCTCCTCTCCGGCTCCGTCCTCTCCCCGCTTGCGCACAATGCCGCCGTACCTTAGGCTTTTACAGCTCCTGTGGTTTTCCTTCTGGTTTTCTCTTTCCTTCTAGTTGTAGAATTTCCAGTCAGTCAACTTTCCTGTAGTTCTGGATAGTGTCCACTCTATATTTTAGTTGTATTTTTTGAAATTGTTGAGTGCGGCTGCAGTTAGGCTTTTACCTCTGCCGCCATCTTGTTGTCTCCCTCGTAACTTATCAATCTTTTAGAAGTTAACATTTAACTTTGGAGAGGCTGGGCCCTAATCAATAGTAAATAGTGACTCAAACTAAAGTCCATTATGCTAGAGCTGTTCTGTCCAATATAGTGGCTAAGTTGAATGTGGCTATTTAAATTTAAATTAATTAAACTTATATAAAGTTAGAAATTATGTTTCTTAGTTGCATCAGCCATATTTCAAATGCTCAGTAGACACGTGTGGCTAATGGCTATCATATCAACGAGCTCAGATATAGGACAGAAAGGTCACAGTGGACTGCATGTCCCTAGAACCTCAGGTGAACCCCAGGCAGGCCTATTAAAGAATACTCTAGCATGACACAAAAGGGAAAAATTTGCATAATTTTCCTTAATAGTAGGAGCCAAGAATTGTAGGAACTGGAGTATTATTATAAGAGCCATGCAAACCAAGGTAAGAGGTTAGCTGTGCTGGCGGCCAGCATGACAAAGGATTTTTCTGAGACATTCTGCCACATCTTACTTTCAAAGCATCCTTCCCACTTGCAGCTGGGATGCTGCGTGGCCCTTCTGCTGCCCACACATGAACCTGTTTCCATAGAACTCCAGTCCTAAGACAATGGCCTTAAAATGTTTTGCTGCCAAATCTCAAAACTAATTTTGAGAAATAATTGATCCCCTCAAAAATTTTAAATTGAATCCAATGATGTAATAACACTGTTACATCATATTTAAGTATATCCAAAGGAATCTAACTACAAGTGGCATTTTGAAATTTAGCATCACTCATTAAAAAGAAGAAATTTTCCAATGAGAGTCAGCATATTTTTATTATATTTTTTACTGCAGGAAATCAAAATTTTATTATGGTTCTCTTACAGAATTTTATCTTAAAATATATTTTTTTTATATTTGAAAGTTCTTTTATTGCTCATTTGACATTCTTCAAAGCCCCCAAAATATGTATAGCAACTTGGATTTTTTTCTATTGCTGATGACCATAAACGTTGGTATGTTTAAAAATGTACTGAAACAACACTGCAATTATTGGTAATTTATAACTGATTAAAAATTATAAATCTATTATAAATAACAAATTTTGATAAATACGTATTAAACATAAAAGTAAAGATTTTTTGCAAATATATTGCTAAATGGCATAAGTGACACTATTTCCCAACTCATATATTTGTGAATATTTATGAAAAACATATATATTTCTTTAATTGCTATAAGGACATGAGTTTGGTCATAGATTCTATTTCTATTCTTTTTTCTATATATAATAACTGTGGAATTTTATTTTCATAAACAAGTACACAGTATTGGAGGAGTTTAATTATAGCCATATCATTCAATTATATGAACTTTTAAAATATAATCCCAAAACACATGGTAATTTATCATAAAAATATTTTAATGATTCTGTCAGTAATGAACTTAACAAAGACCTCCTCAAAATAGTGTTGATTTCTATATGCCTTGAAAATAAAATATTTTTCTAAAATGCCTGAAGATATTATTTGCCTTTAATAGATTTTTTTTCTTTTTCTTTTTTTAATAAAAAACCAGAACTAATCAGAACCTTGAGTGACTTAATTGGCAAAGCCAACCCTCATTTTAAAAATCATCAGCCAAAGCCATCTTATCTATCAGAAAAAAAATGAGACATAATTTTTCCATACAACTAGAAATGTTATAATGCACATCAAAATATCCATATTATAGAATCTATATACATAAAATCCAAGCAACCAGGATAGTGAATTGACCAGAATCAGAATGACCAGTGGCTATGACACGCACTGCGGCAGCCAACCAGCCTCATCTGGGCCCCGATCGGCCCCCCCCACCTGGTTAGCCCAGCCCTTCATGGGCCCCCAACATTCTGATCAGGAGTGGGGCTGGCCAGGGGCCAATTGTGAGCGGGGCCAATCTGCCAACTGCCCACAGCCCCTCCCCCCTGCTGGCTCTGCCCATTGGGACAGGCTGGCTGGACCTAATGTGCACAAATTTGTGCACCATGCCTCTAGTACCTCTTCTAAAGTGTATTAGAGAAAATATGGTAAGAATTTATCAATTTCTGGTAAGTTATAAAAAAGATAAATAAATATTCTGCTTCTTATTATTTAATTTGTATTTATTTAGCATATCTAAAATATAAATTATTTGTGAAGCAATGGATATGCAAAAAGTATAGTATTCCTTTGAAATATATGTATATGTTTGTGTGTGTGTGATCTAGTGTTCTGTTTTTGAGAATAATAAAATAAGACTCATGTATGAAAAATTGGAAAGAATTTTTAAATTTCACTAGTTATGATCAGATTATCTCTATGTACTTAATTTAAAAGAACAGTATAAACTGCTCAAAACAAATGCTCTGACAACCAGCACTTGATTTAATTTTTTTAATTGCAAGGAAAACAATGTGACATTTATAAGATGAAACCAGATAAGGTTACTGTAATCAAGGTAAGTAGCTGATATTATTTGATAAAAATAGGTTCTGATTCTCTTATTTAATAACATCAATGTGAAAGAAGCCTCAAACTTTCATATCTGATTGATATCCAGAACAAGTGATACTCCCTGAAAACAGTTTAAATGACTTAGAGTCACTAACCTGTCACCTTTCACTCATTCAGAGGTTTTCTTCTTCCCTTTTCCAGGGATGAGGATTGATAATAGACATTGCTTACTAGTACATTTAACTCCTGAAAGAAACTGGTTTTAGTTTTCAGTATTTCTTATGAATACACTTCACCAGGGATTCCTTCTCAGGACTCCCACTTTCCTCACTATAATACAGCTGAATTTCAAAACATTTAGAAAGGAATGGTAATAAAACACATGTGACGTAGACATGGGTCTTTGATCCCATGTCCTACCACAGAGCTCCCAAATTCTCTCAAATGATGTGTTTTTTGTTTTGTTTTTGTTTTTGTTTTGTATGCCAATAAATGGCTGGCAGCTAGAGATCCTAGGTAGCCACAGGGTGGGGCTGGTCGCCAAGGGAACCAAGGTATGATTAAAGGGTTGGAACTTTCAGGCCCACTTGGGACTGGAGGCAGCTTAATCACCAAATGGCCAATGATTTAATCAATCATTACTATGTAATAGAGCTTTCATAAAAACCCGGTTGGTGAGCACAGAGATCCTGGGAGAGTGGCACACCTGGGGAGGGCATGGAAGCTCTGCACCCCTCCCCACATACCTTGCCCTATGTATCATTTTCATTAGCTGCTCCTGAGCTATATATTTTTATAATGAATGAATAATAGTAATGAAAGTGCTTTCTTGGCTTTTATGAGCCACTAAAACAAATTGTCAAACACAAGAAGGGAGTTGTGGTAACCCCAAATTTATAACCAGATGGTCAGAAGTACAAAAGATCTGGATTTGTATCTGAAGTGGGGGCACTCATGTGGGACTGAGCCCTTAACTTGAGGGGTCTGATGCTTACTCCAGGTAGACAGTGTCAGAATTGAATTAAATTGTAGTGTTATCATTGTAACTAGCCAGTTATTAATATTAATAACTAGAGGCTCAGTGGATGAAAATTCATGCACTGGAGGAGGGATCTCTTAGCCAGGCCTGCCCCCTCTTCCAGTCAGGGAGCCCTCAGGGACGGGAAGCAAACTGGCAATGCCCCCATCACACCTCTGCTGCTGCCACTGCCACTGCCACTGCCAGCAGCACAAGCTTTAGCCAGCCCTGGTTACCTGTGCCTTGGGCCAGCCCTGGATGGCTGGGCAGCTGCCATTTGAGGCTTGCCTGCACCTCGGGCTGGCCTTTCTTGCCAGCCTCAGTCAGTGGGGGATGGAGGAGGACCCAAGGCCCCCAGCAGGGCTGAGGGGACTGGACACTGCCATCTTGTGGCTGTGGATGCCACCATCTTGTGAGGGCATGACAGTCCATTAGCATATTCCCTCTTTATTATATAGGATAAGAAGAGAGTAAAGGGGAGGCCAGGCATTATCAGCATGGTATCTGGCAGCTTCATGCTCCCCAGGGAACCACGGTTCCATTCCCTGCAGATCACTTGGGGGAAGGGACTGAACAAAGGGAGAGATGGGCACATGTGCAGTGAAGTTGGGGTGATGTAGGGAAGCTGTCAGTCTAGCCTTGGAAACAACGGATTGGCAAGGGGATGGGCCCCATCAAATGTGCATGAAATCTTGGAAGGTTAAAATCTCCAAAGAGTTCACTCTCTCTTGTTGGCTTTTGCACGCTCTCTTGCAATTTGTTATTATCAACACTTAAACTTCTTTCACCCAACAATACTTTATCTAGTAATCTTTCTTTCAAAAATACTTAGACTCCATATATATATGGAGTTTACTGTATTCTGGTTTAATATGACATAGTTAGAAGTGATCTAAATGTTCATCATATAAGCAATATTGAAATTGTACAATTATGCTAGGGAATTTTATACAGATTTTTTTGTAAAACTATATTTATAAGGACTGACGTGGAAGAGGCTCATGACAACTAGTAAATGTAAAACTTTAAAAAGAAAACTAGTTGCAGAAAAAATAGAAAGCCATTTCTGAAAAATAGAAAATGTTTATGTTATTTATCCATCCCCATTTCTCTACAAAAAAAATAACAACAGCAACAAAAACAAAAACACACACCTCAGTAATATCTATGTTGCTGATTCAGTGTATGATTGTGCGCATGTGTCAAATAATTCTGCAATAATATATACTGTACTGTTAACAATGACTTCAGGATAATGGCACTAGAGAGAGGAAGACTGGTTTCCTCTGCATATTTTTGAACCGCAAGTTATAATGCTCTTTTAAATTTAAAAAGACATGATGTACCAAGGAAATGCTGTCAACACTCATTCAAACTGTTACACTGTTCCTTAAAACCCTCATTCCAAATGCTGTCAACAATAATTTCCCGGGTTATCTTCATAGAATATCCTTGAGGCCTACACACTTGCCTAGGAAATCTTCTGAGATTTGCCTGTCTGATAACCATCAAAATCTCCAAGTTAAATTAATTATCCTTGATACTATTCCTAGAGCCTGCCCATGCCACACACAATCTTTGCCCATGATGCATTCTGTTCCTGTGGGCAATACATGGTAAATGCTAATGAGTGCTGCTGCTAATTCCAATCTAATAAAATCTTGTCATAAGCTTTACCAAAAAGAGCTAAAATGAAAATCTCAGTAAAGAGTGGAGTATTTTTCTGCTACTCCTTGACCTAAGAAAGTAAACATGACCTGAGACTGACACTGTACTAAACATTTAAAATTAATAATAACCATAGTGAATGGTTATATAAGCTGCCTGATTTTGCTTTATATAAGCTGCCTGATTTCTTTGCAGCTCACCCTCATTTATTTCTGGCCCTGAATATTTACTGATAGTGAAAATCATATAATGAAACTTTGCAGCCACTTGCTCCTTTAAGTTACCAAACCCAGATGTCACTGGCAATGACATTATCTATTATCATTACAGGCAATGTCCTACTTTCATCAAAGCCCAGGGAGCAATCCAAAACTGAAAATATTTTTTCAAATAAATATACTCAGTTTTGCACAAATCTTTACTCTGAAATGTATTAGAAGAGCTGTCAAACCACTTAGTTTATGATATACTGGATAATTCCAGTCCATATGTATAAAACTAGAGGGAAAAATGCTCTTAATAAGTTAATCTCTAAAATGGATGGAAATATAAAAAAACATGTTAGTTAGAGACAAATAATTGTCATAGCAAAAGGAAAGGTTAATGAAGTATGGTAGCAACCGTACTTAGGTAAAAACTGCTGTTTGAATTTTAACCCTGCTACTCTAGCTTTGGCACTTGCTCACTTGCTTAAACAATAAGGGTAGTTGCCTCAGCTTCCAGATTGAGACCTGGAGGCTGAGGCAATTTTCCTGTGCCTGTGGACCAGGACTACAGGAGATAGATTCCCACTGACTCAGTTGCTCCAGGAGTTGAAACTGCAGATAACCTTTAGAGACTAAGTTTGCTCAGGTCTGCTTCTGTACTATCTGCTATGGAAAGATAGGGTCACATTCCAATGTCCAGCAGATATGGCTGGGAGCCGCCCTGCGGGTTGTTCCCAGCCTTTAGAATTTAGAATTTAGAACAAAGGAAGATTTTTGTAGTTTAGTTTAGACCTTTAAAAGGACTGCCTACACCTGAAACGGCATGGTTGTGTGTGGCAACCTGTCTGTGGTGCTCTCTCGGCGGTCCTGGCCAGTTCAATAAATCCTTGCCTGCTTTTTAAAATCAATTAGCAGCCTCTGGTGGTCTTATTTTGACTCCAGGGTTCGACCCCACAAGTTAAAATGAAAAATTATTATTATTATTATTATTATTATTATTATTATTATTATATATGAGACCAGCCACATCACCCTGCATCATAAGGTGAGCTGACATGTGGGTTATCAATAAATATTTGGTTGATTAATGCATCTTATTAGCACAATGTTTGGGTTTATCGTAGAGCAGAACATTTGCCACAAGGATAGCAGCTTCCTGTAATGCTAACAATTTTAGGCTTTATTTCCTTATTAAAATTGCATTATATTAGTATCAAATTCAAGTTATTTTATTCCAGATAATAGAAATGAATTATGCAAACATATTTTGGATAATGAGGCTTGCAAAGGCCCAAGATCAATGAAGAGGAAGGAAAAGGATTTTTCAGTTGACATTTTAAACTGACTCTTTAATAATTTAATTCTCTCTGGCTTATAAAAGAAAAACAAATGAGGTGTTTGAAGTTATAATGTAAAAGAATGCAAAAGATGCAGAGAGGAGAGGAAAGACATTTTAAAAAATCCTTTGGTTAATCCTTGGTATTTCCTAACCATAGCTTGTATACAAATAGAAAGAAAAAAAAGTGAGAAACAGTTTATTCTTAATTAATCTTATAGAGTTAAGTATAGGCAAAAATGCTTTGCTATGGGAAAAAAGGGAAGAAAATTAAAATGTATTAAAAAATTTATATTACATATTTATTTAAATAATTTGAGAGGTACAGCCTAACACAGCTTGCAATCACATACTAATAAAGCAGATTTTTTTTTTTACTATAACATGCGGTGTTTCCACTGGGCAGAATGGTTCCCGGCTTCTTTGTCCATGGGAATTGAAGAATGAAAACCACGAATGGAAGGTGGTATATAGCAAAGGTGGAAATTTATTGAAGAATAAGTACATACTCAGATGTGGGGAGGGGGAAGAGTCCCACTGAGTTCCTTTTCCCTACAGTTTATAAAGGTTGCAGATTTTTGTGCCTTGATATTCCTTCTGATTGGTCACTATTCCCTTAGACTGGTTACTATAGTAACTTCTGAGCTCAAAGGTCGAACATCACAGGAGACAAGTGAGGTTTTCCCCCCTCCCTCCTTTTATTTTGTAAATATAGACATTTTGCTGTTCCCATATCCTTCCTTCTATGGAAATGTACCTGTTGCAGCTTTTCAGCTTCCCTATTCTATTGGAAATATACCTTCTGCTGCTCTGCAGCCCTGTGCTTCTTCCTCCACGGTCCTCTTAATTTCTAAAATTTCCAAAACTTGTCTTTTTCACCCCTAAAAATTTATGTTTCGGGAATAACAATTAGCATCTGTAAACCAGAGCAGCATTGACCAGTGTGTTATTAGTGGAATGTCAATGACCTGGTGATGGCCAGTAGCTTCATGAAAATTCACTGTGGACAAGAATTCCAGAATTATAGATCTTTCATTGGTATCCTCATTTGCCATATTCCTTGACCAACAGACTCAGTTTACTTGGAGTATAATTATTATTAGCACCCTTTTTAATTCTGGAAAGTGTTTCAGTGTGGGTAAAAAATTATTTGGTTACCTTAACTTTAGATAAAATGTGGGGGAAAAAGAGAGAGAGAGAGAGAGAAAGAGAGAGAGAGAGAGAGAGAGAGAGAGAGAGAGAGAGAGAGAGAGAGAAAACCTGACTAGTGTTGCTTAGTGGTTGAGCTTTGACCTATGAACCAGGATGTCAGGGTTTGATTTCATTAGGGCACATGTCCAGGTTGCGGGCTCAATCCCCAGTAGGGGGCATGCAAGAGGCAGCCAATCAAAGATTCTTTGTCAGCATTGATGTTTTTATCTCTCTCCCTCTCACTTCCTCTCTCTGAAACCAATAAAAACATATTTTTAAAATAATGGAAAAAAAGAATTTGGAGAGAGAAGGCTGATGGATCTCAGCTCTTCTTGCCGCTTTGACTCATCCTATATAACAAAAAAGAAACATGTAAATTGACCAGACCTCTGCTATGCTCACCAGCCAATCAGGAGTATGCAAATTAACCCAACAAAGATGGTGGGTTAATTTGCATACACAGGTGCTGGCAGAGAGCAGAGCAGGAGAGCTGGTAGAGAGTGGAGTGGCTTGGGGAACTAGGCTCCCCAAGCCACCACATGGAGAGCAGAGAGGAAGAGCTGATGGCTTGGAAGACTTGGCAGAGTGGGAGGCCCTGGGATGTAGACAGAGCAGAAAGGGAAAACCAAGGGCAAGGGGAGCACCAGGAATTCTGGGAATAGTAGTTCTGGTGGCAGACCAGATGGATCTCCTAGTCACTAGAGCAAAGTGAGCCTAAAGCAAGTTACCTTTGCAGTGGGGGACGGAGGGAAAGCAAAGATGAGAGACGTAAGTAAAATCAGAGTATCTAGGAAAAATTAAAGGAAAGATATCCTAAAACTTCCAGGAAATCTCCACCAATGAAGCAAAGAATAAAAAATGCCTCTATTATTCTGTGAGCAACAAACCAAACTGGGTTGGAGTTTCAGACAATTTGCTCATATGATTACAAAGACAAATAGAAACTCCCAGATTGGAGAGAGCTCACCTGAGGGCTCCCAGGTTTGAGAGGGTGCAGGCTGGGCTGAGGAACCCCTGCCCATGCACAAATCTTTGTGCACCAGGCCCCTAGTAGGAAATAAGGTAATTTGAAGTAAATCATTCAAAGTCCTCTCTGGACCCCAAATAAATACAAATTGGACCAAACAGAAGCATTTACCACCAGCTGTAACTTTTGGATGGTCTTTAAAGAAAGCCTCAGTTTGAGAGTATTTCAATGATGCAAGGGAAATTTCACAAACTGCTATACTGAGGGTGAGAGATCTGCAGTTCACTCACAATATGGACAGCAGGAGAAAAGCTTTTTTAACTATAGCTGCTAGCTCTCACTAATGTATATTGTTCATAGCATTTAACTATTTCCCCATAATATCTAGATAAATTCTGAACACTGTGTTATTCAAGATGGTGTCATGAATGAAAATATAATTTAACACTCTTACTTTGTTCACAGGATTCAGTGTTGACAAAATATGATACCAATGTTGTCTTTTGTGCAATGAAGGGAAAAGGAGCTTTAATAGAATTTAATACTTCAGATGTATAAAACATTTTATCTTTTCCAAATAGGATATTATTTTAGCCCCTGGAGTTCTTCAATATAAACAAACATACTCCCCAGAAATGTTAATCCAAATACATAGTTTTTTAAAAAAAATACATTTTTATTAACTATAGAGGAAGGAAGAAGGGAAAGAGATAGAAACATCAATGATGAGAGAGAATCATTGACCAACTGTCTCCTGCACGGAACTGGAAACCTGAGCATTTCCCTGGCAGGGAATCCAACTGTGACCTCCTAGTTCATAAGTCAGGCTTAACCACTGAGCCGGGCACCAAAATACATAATTTTTTTCCTCTTTTGCAACCGATAGTCATCTCAGGTAAAGGAAATTTGACCCATTTTTATTTCATAATTATGATTTTTTAATTTCTTATGTTCCCCCAGTAAATTCTATTGAGTTTTCCTGCCCTCTATCAATCCAATTACCTTTCTGATTGTTAGCATGCTAGACTGTGCTCCACTATTTTGTCACCCTGACTCCTGTTTCACAGATCCAAAAGTTTCATTACATCATCTAGTTTTTATTGCATATGCCCAAATCCAGTAGGAATTTCCTCAGCATGTCTAAGGAAGTTTCCTGTCCCAGTTGGGGACAAGTGGCAGCCCCCCTAGAGTGTATTAATGGGTCTATTTATCAATAAGCTTGATGGAAATTCTGTTTTGTTATTGGTTCCTTTTCCCAGTTTATGAAAATTACTTAATTCCCTTTTACTTATTTCCTTATATTAATAACTCTAACTGCTTACATTGACCATTTCATGATGTTCACTCCAACCCCTGACCTTCCCTATCCTCCACCCCCTACCTCCAGCCCAACAATAATAACCTGGATTCAAAATTTGAAACCAGACAACCAATGGGTCTGGGCTGCCTGTCACTACTTGAGACAACTAAGCAGAGACAGGGTTGAGTCATATATGAGTGTTTATTCCAATAATGCCGGCAGTATGGGAGAGTAGCAGGTCATCCACAAAAATATACTTTGCACACAACCCTTATCCCTCCTTCATAAACCAGCTGCTTACCTTGGGTAAGACAAAGACTACAATAGAGCAGTGGTAGGCAAACTCATTAGTCAACCGAGTGGCAAACCAGGGCTCTGGAGCCAACCACTGATCCTGGAGAAGTAGGCAAAAGGAATAAGAATGGGTATAATGGTTACAGATTACAAACAATGCGGGCTGGGGGCCTGCACCTCAGAGACTCCATCCTTTGGGCAACAAAGTCATTAATCTTTGCATGATAATAGGCAGTTCTAAAATCCCAGGTCCCAGAGTGGGTGTACAACTCCCAGCCAGATCAAAATATGCTTTCTTTTTTAAAAAGTATATTTTATTGATTTTTTTTAAGAGAGGAAGAGAAAGGGACAGAGAGTCAGAAACATCAATAAAGGAGAATCATCAATCAGCTGCCTCTCGCACACCCCCCACTGGGGATGTGCCCGCAACCAAGGTACATGCCCTTGATCGGAATCGAACCCGGGACCCTTCAGTCCGCGGCTGATGCTCTATCCACTGAGCCAAACCGGTTTCGGCCAAAATATGCTTTCTTTAACCAGAGCAAAATAATCACCATTAACAGAGCATGGTTAATATTATAATTACAGCTACTTCCCAATATTCTATTTCTGCCCTTAATGTAATTACTTATATACTGTCCGGTCACATGAAAGCATGAGTAAGTATTATAGATTTTGCTGAAAGTTCATAGGCACCATAAGCTGTGAGGGTGAAAGTATTACAGAGCCCACTGAAAACAACTAAAAACTACATCTTAAACATCCCCATCATTTCATGGAATCCCAACTTGGACACTCACCATTCTGAATTGCTTCTACTTCATTCATTGGGGAGTTAGTCCTGTTAACCGCTGTCTTATTCTGAAGCAAGTTTCCTCCTCGTGCAGGGCAGCTCCGCTCGCTCTGGAAGCTCTTCCTGACGGTGCATATTTAGGAAAGCAGAACAAATGCTTGTCTGTCGGGATTATTTCCCCTGCTTGGAGAGTATATGACAATGTCTTCTTAAGGATGTATTTTTTTCTAATTAAATTAAATTTGAAGTTGAATATTTATTTATGGCACACGTTGGCAAGTCAGTGTACCAGTTATTTAGTACTGTGATCAAATCACCCCCAACTTCAATGGCTTATGCAACAAACTTTTGTTATTGCTCATGAGGTGTCAGCTGAGCTAGGCAGTTCTGGTCTCAGATGGTTTTTCTCCTGTCTCTACAGCAACAGTTCGTTGAGTTGACAACTCTGCTGACCTAAGCCAGGCCACCTCACATGCTTAGCTTGGCTCTACGTTGTTTTAACATGACCTTGGCTCAGCCTACTGAGTTCTCATCCATGTTGTCTCGCATTTTCAATCAGTCAGGTTTATTTCCAAGAGAAAGTGTGGAATCCCATGGCATTCCATTGGCCAACCGAATCACAAGGTCAACCCAGATTCCAGGGTGGAAGAATAGACTCCACATAGCAATGGAAGTTGCAACAAAGTTACATGACATAGAAAATATATAAAGGAAATGTGAAAACCTAAGAACATTTTAGCAATCAATTCACCACACTTACAAAATCAGACTATTCTATTAATTAGAAGATCTAATTTTCCTATAATTCTAAATAAGTAAACTTTGCAGTTTATTCATCTCATGAACACAAAGCTAATTAAACCAAAGTTCCTACTTCATTAAAAAATGTACTTTCCCCAGTGAAAAGCTAAAACTGCATTATTGGATTCCTTTCAGTTTAATCAACTACACATATAACCTAAAGCTAAAACATGACCACTATGGTCTCCTGTCAGTTATTTTAATCAATACCACTGAATCCATTTAATAAAGACATTTAGATTGTTGTATAAAAAATAAAAAATACAAATTAAAAAGGAAGCTATTAAATAACTTAGATTTCTTTAATATGTCTTTTTTTAAGGATGGTAATTTTATGAAGTTATACATGTACATAATTTAAATAATTTCCCAACATTTATCATGAAAAATACCAGTTCTCTATAACCTTGCAGTCACTGGTCTCTTCCAACAAGCAAGTATTTTCAACCTTTTATAGTTGTTTTTGTTTGTTTGTTTTAGAAATACATATTGCTTAAAATTGTGTGCTTATATTGCTCCCTCATTATTTTTAGTTTTGGGCACTATCTATTATCTTTCTTTTATGGAAACTAATGAACTCTCCAACATTTTCCTGATCCCTTATCCCCACCAAATGCACCATTTCCCTCTCTCCATTCTCTTAGGACTGTCATATCACAATTTGGGTTAGAACATATAATTATTATATGAATGCTATCCACAGCTATCTATGTGATATACTATAATTATCTACAAATAAACCATTTCTTGCAAACTTTTCATTTTATTTATAATTAATAATTGTCTGTTTTGTGTTTCCTTAATTCTTTGTGGACTTTTTCTTGCAACTCAAATCCAAATTCTCTGCAATTACGTTTTATCTCTTCTTTAAATATTCAGATATATTATTATTCCAAGAATTTCATTTTCTAAAATAGATTTCTCCCAAAGCCTTCTGGCATGCTTTCATTGGGAGAGACACTTGTCCTGCACCTCGTGAACCAACACCTCCCTGGTGATTCCCTTTCTCTCTTCCCTCCATTGGATTCTACGTTTCTTAAACCCTATATCTATTTTTTTTCTGGATTTACTTATTCACTTTGGCAGGACACATCCTCCAAAAACTTCCTGAATAACAATTTTAGAGACCTTGTGTATCTGAAAATGTTCTTTTCTCACATTAAGTGGAACATTGATAAGGTATAGAATTCTAGGTTGAAAATAAATTTCCTTTGGAATTTGAAGGCATTTTCTTGTCTATAGTTTCTAGTGTTAGTCATGAGGAGTTCAGGACCATTCTCATCTTTTCCTCTTTAATTGTGACTTTCTTGATGTAGTATCTGTTTTATCTCCTACATTTGACATTTCTCTAGTGTCTCAGCACAGGAATATTTTTATTCAATGTGCTGGGTTATTTCAATCTGCAAATTTATGTCCCGCCAGTCTGGAGAATATCTCAAATTTTGGTTTCCTTCTCTCTGCTCCCCTGATTTTTCTATCTGAAGTTCCTTTATTTTTTACTTTTTTAAAAGACCTTCTGGACTATTACTCTAGTGTCTCTCTCTCTCTTTCTCTCTCTCCCTCTCTCTCTCTTTCTCTGCCTTTACAGTCTTCCTTTTGTGGAGATGTTCTCAATTTTATTTTTTTTAGTACTTACATGGAATTTTTCTATCTATTATCACATCTTAACTTCTAAGATCTCTTTCTACTCTCTCTTTATTAGGTACTATTTCTCTTTATAATATTGGGGTGCTTGTACATAAATATATTCATCTATTATTCTGAAGATACTAATATAGATGTTTTAAAATTTTTTCCCTCTGGTGCAATATGTTACTCTCTAAAAAGTTTTTCTTTTTTTTAATTTCCTGTTTCTTTGGTCCTAATCTTTCATGCGAAGGATTTCCTCAATGCCTACTGATCTTTGGCTATCTGCTTATAATTAAGCCTCTGTCCCAAAAATCTGGTCGGATACTTTGAGCAGGTGGATGGGTGTTGTTGTAGAGGCATTTAAGGGCATTCTCTGGGGAAATCATTAATGTCAAAGTCTTTAGTTCTTTCTTCTTGGGCAGGTCAGATTCTCCAGAGGAAGTCTTCTGGTGTCCTGGCTGAAGAACATAGGCCTTGCTGCCAGCACTCTAGGAATTAAATGGGGAAAAGTTAGGTATACAAATACAGTACCACACTTAAGCCTGGTAGGATGACCACCCACCTTGGTTCATCCAGGACAGAGCATCTTCCTGGGATGCAGACTTCAGTATGAGACAGATGATTACTTGAGCCTGGGCAACATTATTTAAAGAACCCTTTTCTGGGGTGCCCTTCCCAAAATCAAGGGGACCTGCCCTTCATTTCTAGGCCCTGCTTTCAAAATCATGCCCAAATCACCTCAAGCCTGCCCCCAGAGACTGTATCGGCCTCTTCTCTCAACCTGTCTTCCTTAGGGTTACTAATTCTACCCACCAGTGTAAGTCCCACTCCCCCTCCCCTCTTGCAAAACCAAGGGATGAGCCAGGAAGGCAGTTTATGGGGATTTGACAGAGCTTGAACAGGAGGGCTGAATCTACACAGTGCTCATTTGAGGATCCTAATGGTAAGGCAAGAGACCAGGGTAGGAATAGAAGAGACAGTAGGTCAGGAGCCACCGCTCACATGAGTACTCTTGCTCTGGGCTCTGGTAATGCCAGAAGAAGGCCTGAACCTCATTGATTTCACTGTGATATTTACCCCACTCCCAATTGTGCCTAGAGCCCTTGCCAATCCAGAAACCTCTCAATTGCCCTCTCCCAAGACTAATGTTTTACCAGAATGCAAAAGGGCAATTGTCCAGCTACACAGAGTGGACAATAGGATCTTGGAATAAACTCTCCTTAAGAGACTTTCAACCAATCCTCTGTCTTAGCCCCTTCTTCCCACCTACTTTCAGAATTTTCCAATATTGCTCATTTCAGAGATCATCGGAGGTTATTGGGGGTGTTAATTGGATTGTTTCATATTTATAAATTAATGTTTTTGGTTTTCTAGATCAGAATTGTCTCATCCAGCCATTTTCCAGCTTCCAATATTTATAGTATAGTTGTCTTTTCTGTCCTTTATACTTACTAGAAAGTCTTTTTAAAAAAAAATTATTTCAGAGAGAGGGAGAGTGGGGTAGAAACATCATTTATGAGAGAGAATCATTGATTGGCTTGCCTCCTGCATGCCCCTGTCTGCAATCACATGTTCCCTGACTGGGAATAGAACCATGACCTGATGGTTCATGAGTCAAAGTACAACCACTGAGCCACACGAGCTGGGCTTGTTTTGTACATGGGAGGGTGCTTTAAGAGAGAGGAGGAGGAAGAGGAAGAGGAAGAAGAAGAAGAAGAAGAAGAAGAAGAAGAAGAAGAAGAAGAAGAAGAAGAAATAGAAGAAGAAATAGAAGAAAAAGAAGAAAAAGAAGAAGAGAGCTCTTTTTCAATGTTTTTCCACTTTTTTAATGCATTTATTGGTTGATTCCTATATGTGCCCTGGCCAGGGATCAAACCCCAAACCTTGGCATATTGGGACATTTTAAGCAGCTGAGCTACCCAGCCAGGGCATAAGTTTTATTCATATATATATATATATATATATATATATATATACACACACACACACACACACACACACACACACACACACATATATATATATATATATATATATATATATATATATATATATATATTGATTTTTTACAGAGATGAAAGGAGAGGGATAGAAAGTCAGAAACATCTATGAGAGAGAAACATCAACCAGCCACCTCCTGCACACCTCCCACCGGAGATGTGCCCGCAACCAAAGTACATGCCCTTGATCGGAATAAAACCCGGGACCTTTCAGTCCGCAGGCCAACGCTCTATCCACTGAGCCAAACCAGTTTTGGCAAGTTTTATTCTTTTTAAAAATTAGTTTTACTGTTTTATTAATAGAGCTTTGGAGGGAGAGAAAGAAAATGTGTATGTTCAATCCCCCATCTATGCTAGGAAGTTGAAATGTCAAAATATTTCCAGCAAAGGAGTAGATATAAAGAAAAATAATACATTTAGGGTCAGTGTGAGAAATTGGGAAACAGTCAAGCCCCTACTTGATCCACTAATGAAATGATATCCTGAAATTATATGAGATAACTTCCGCCAGTTTGTTTGCCACCAAATGTATTATATCAGGCAAACAAACATGCAGCTGCTTGGAATGGACTGAGAAAGCAAAGAGAATTGGATTTCTTTCCAAGACATTATTTCCGACCTCTGCTGGTGATAAACTATAGTAATGATGCTACTTTATATATAGGTGGAGGATAAAAGCAATTGCAAGCTCTCAAATGGTGAAACATATTTTTAAAATGTTTCTAATAAATTAAATGTTTTGGAATGGGATAAAAAAGAAAAAGAACAGAAAGTAGCCTCATTTCAGCCTCCACTCCTAGTCACGCTGCATTTGCGGATCGTGATGGATATTGTCAGCATGTGCAAAGCTAGAATGTTTGTGAGTGTGAAAGGATGGGGCTTTCTGCCTAAGGAACCTCTGCAGTCACTACTGCTTGATCCTTTTGACATGAAGGAGACAGCTGCCAAACAGATCAGCAGATGTTGCCATCAAGACCAAGCCAAGCCCTAACTGGTTTGGCTCAGTGGATAGAGCGTCGGCCTGCAGATTGAAGAGTCCCAGGTTTGATTCCAATCAAGGGCATGTACTTTGGTTGCAGGCACATCACCAGTAGGGAGTGTGCAGGATGCAGCTGATGGATATTTCTCTCTCATCGATGTTTCTAACTATCTTTCTCCTTTCCTCTCTATAAAAAAAATCAATAAAATATATATATTTTAAGAAGACCAAACCAAGTTTGCATTAGCTCAGGAAAAAGGCATTAACTTTGACCCAATATGGATTCATCTAATACATCAGTTCATTGAAGCCTTCCAGAAACCCTATTTTACATTAAAGGAAATGGAAGACCAGAGAGGTTAGGTAGTTTACTCATGGCCATCACTAGCTAGTCAATGGTAGAACTGGAAATCCCAATAATTCTGTCTAGTCTTTTAAATTATATAAAAACTAGAAGTGCAGTGCACAAAATTTGTGCATGGGGGAGGGGTCCCCTTCACCCCAGCCTGCACCCTCTCCAATCTGGGACCCCTCGGGCATCACTCTCACAATCCAGGATCACTGGCTCCTAACTGCTCACCTGCCTGCCTGCCTGATCGCCCCTAACTGCCTCCCCCCCCCCCGCTTGCCTGGTCACACCCAATTGCTCCTCTGCCAGCCTCGTCGCCCCCAACTTCTTCCCCCACTGCTGGCTAGGTTGCCCCTTAATGCCCTCGCACCAGCTTGATTACCTCCAACTACCTCCCCTGCTGTTCAGTCATTTAGTCAGCCCTCACTAACCACCTTGCTGGCTAGTCGCCCCATGCAGTCTATTCGGTCATCTGTTTGGTTGCAATGGTCACTTAGGCTTTTATTATTATAGGTAAGCATGAAGCTGGGAAGAAACAAGGACTTTTGCATGTGATTACTATTGTGGTTTCCCAGGCAGCAAGGTGAGGAGCCTTTGGACACAGCTTTTCTCCTCCCAGGGGCAGATGCACTGGGCCTGCCCATGACAACATGATCCAGGCCCAGATGTGTCTCCGGCAGATCCATGCCATCTCCTTTACTGTGCTGTGCACACAGCTTCCCTCACATGCAGAGGCCAGTTCATGTACAGATTGTAGGTTTGCTGTCCATGTGTGATCAGGGGTCACTCATTTTCAGGGGAAAGGGGTCACACCATTACATGGTTCTTTGCATTCTCTATATTTTTTGTTATCATTTCAAAGGTTGGAGTGGTGTGTATGTTTCATATTAAGAAACTCAGCCAATTGGGATCAGATGGGGCCATGTTGTAAGACTAAGTAATATTTTCCTTTTTGGACGTAGGGTTTACTTTGAATCATTTTGAACTACTTTAAGTCTCATTCTGTCCCTTCCCCCCCCCAACTCACCAGGTTAGGGTTTTTCCCGGAAAAGTTCATTGGCATTATGTGAAGTACAGGAAAACAATAAAGTATTTCAGATGAGAATGCCCATGATAACAGCACCAGCATTTGCTCAGGCCTTGAGAAGAGTATCGCACCGGAATGAGGCCATTCTGCCACACAGCTCAGGGGCTGTGGGACGAGGCAATTCTCCAGAAGGCAGGGCAGCCGTGAGCTGTTTGCAGCCCATACTTGCAGGGAGAGGCGGTGGGTGCACTGCTCTAGCCAGCAAAGGGAGCCAGGCATAACCCTAAGAGCATTCCCTTTCTGCACAGTCAGCAGCCTGACTCAGCTCTTCTCTGTTTCTCTGCGATGGTCTTTCCCAGCTGCTTCCACTTCCAAATAATTGACTTCTTTTTATTACTTTATTTTAGAAATTAAAAGTTTTGAATATGATTTTTAAAAAACCAACAACAGGGGAAAATACATCCAGATGATCATCATCCAAAATGAATTATTGTTAATATTTAGTTATATTTACTTTCAGAACCAAAAAAACATTTTAAGAAGTTTTCTGGCTCCCCACAGAAAGGATCCAGACTCTAGGAAAGAATAGCTGGTGGTTTCATGTTAAGACCCTTCTCCTTTTTTAGCCCTCAATTAACTTGATCTGTTGACTGAATCATTCTGTAAAAGATGAAGTTGGATTGTCTTAAAGAAAAATTTTGTTTATTTCATAATTCTTCTAAGTGGTGGTTTTGATTGGCGTGGCAGCGGCAGCTCCCTGGAGAGAGGGAAAGGCAGGTACATTTCGGCGAGTGAAAAAAACACTAACTCTTTGCAGCCACCATCTGGCCAGTTAATTCTCTTTTGAGTGTTTACCACTGAATCCCTTGTTAGAAGTTACAGAATTTAAAAGGTAGTTCATATGGTTTCTTACTCTGACATCTACTTAAAATCCAATAACTTATTTAATCATATTTTGCAGAAAAACAAATATCCAGATTTTCTTGCCCCTTCACCTACTCTGACTCGGACACATACACAAACACACACAGACATACACACATACACACACACTCACACACACACACACACACAGAGAGAGAGAGAGAGAGAGAGAGAGAGAGAGAGAGAGAAAGAGAGATTAGTTCTGACTTTCATCTTTATT
Organism: Vespertilio murinus; assembly: GCA_963924515.1. Taxonomy (NCBI): domain Eukaryota; kingdom Metazoa; phylum Chordata; class Mammalia; order Chiroptera; family Vespertilionidae; genus Vespertilio; species Vespertilio murinus. The sequence continues at coordinate 66,318,130 of OZ004709.1, forward strand.
CCCACTAATCATTTCATTGCAACACCTAAATCTAGCCTCCCACTCACATTTTATCTCTACAGTGGCCAAGCAAATATTCTTAGATATACCTTAATCTTCTAAATAGACAGCCAAGTCATATAATCTTAAAATAATATCTAACCTCATAGCTATTTCCCTTTATTACAATTAACCTATTGCAAATTTGTATTTAATTATAACAAAATAGCCGAAACCGGTTTGGCTCAGTGGATAGAGCGATGGCCTGTGGACTGAAAGGTCCCAGTTTTGATTCCAGTTAAGGCATGTACCTTGGTTGCAGGCACATCCCCGGTTGTGGGTGTGCAAGAGGCCTTCTCTCTTTCCTCTCTGTAAAAAATCAATAAAATATACTTAAAAAATTATAACAAAATAGCTTCTACTGTTTTAGCCAGTGTCCTAGCAGGAAACAGCACTTTTGCCAGATCATCAGTGTAAACTATTTATAGAGAGATGGGCAGCATAAAGGAACCAAGGAGGAAGGATGAGACATGCAGAGACTAGCAAGAGCAGGAAGTGGCTATCACCCATAGATTGAAAGGATGTGGGGCAATGATAATGTTACCAATGGAACCATGGAAGATGGGCTTCCATATGGATGCTATAATTATTGATGGGCCCAGACATTTCCAGAACTGAATACCTGAAGCTGACAGGGAGAATAGAAGAAAGCTCTGAACTCTTTTCTAACTGTGATCTCTGCAGAGCTTCCCATCCGCCAAATCCAAAAGGGCAACCAATGACAGATGACAAGAGATACAGCTACATTCAACTTCAAAAAAATCTTGACGGATATTTTGTCTGGTCAATCAGTTTAACAATTCAGAAAAAATAGAAATAAAGCAGAATTTACATTCTTTTGCAAATGGGATCTTTAAATGAGTAACATATTCATAAAGTTCTTCCAAGATTCTATTACACACACGTACCAAATGCACTCTAGTTCCATTCAAACAAGAAGTTAGTATGAACTCATAATTCTAGGTATATTTCTGCAAGCAGAAACAATAGTTGAGGTTAAGAAAATAAAACTAAATGAAGTTAATTAGCCAGTGTTATTAAACAGTTAACATGTGCCTCCTAAGACAGCTCACTTATTCACACCATACTGTAATAGAAAAACAATAAAAATTTGTTATTTATGGTACTTAAACAAATTATTTTGAATAAGGGGTCGTTTAGGAGCTAATAAATGGTTTATTTTAAAGTTTCTTTTTAACACTGGTGAGCTATTGAACTAACCATAAAACTGCTGCACAGCCGAAACCAGTTTGGCTTAGTGGAAAAAGCGTCAGCCTGCAGACTGAAAGGTCCCAGGTTCAATTCCGGTCAAGGGCATGTACCTTGATTGCGGGCACATCCCCAGTGGGGGGTGTGCAAGAGGCAGCTGATTGATGATTCTCTCTCATTGATGTTTCTAACTCTCTATCCCTCTCTCTTCCTTTCTGTAAAAAATCAATAAAATATATATTTTTTAAAAACAGAAAAACGAAAACTGCTGCACAACAAAGCTACTCAGTAGAAAACAATAATAGGTAATATAAGTGTAGCTATAAACTGAACTAATTCTCCATTATCTTTCGGGTATTACAGCAAATAAAATAGATAGAATATGCCAATAGGTGGTGCTATTGCTATGTGGAATACCCCAAAAAGACAAGAGAACTTTATTGAGGAAGATATTGGTAAGAGAGAACAAAGACAAAAACATACCTCTAGCTTCTGAATTCTTCAAGAAATTGCAGTCTCATTTCTTCATTTCTCCTGTTTGAGCCTGAGCCATCACTTATCATTATCTCATTGAGTTCCATTGAAGTGTTCAATTTATGTGTCCCAGACCAAATAGGGATATTGCAAGGAATAATATCTACTCAATAAATCTCTGGTACTTATCAATTGGCTTGAAAAGACACCTTAACCCACATTCATAATACCCAATTGGACAAAGGCCTTTAAAAATAGAGGAGAGTGAAAAGCTTCTCAGAGTGCATCTGATATCTACATCATATAGTAGAATGACTCCACAGTGATGTTTTTGGAGGGGAGACGTTAGAATGAAATACCTTTAGCTTCCTAAACTAAAACAACAAACACTTTGCAATAAAGTTCTGTAAATTTCAAAATAGCTCTCAAAAGGAACATTAGTGATGCTAAAGGAAAGAGGAACAATAGCAAAGAATCTTTAAAGAATCATTTTGTGGGAAATAGATTCTTGACATTTCTTTTTATCTGTGATGAATTAATCATCTTAATGCTAATTTTGTGAAATCGGGTTTGAAAAGAGGTCCAGGTGCAAAAAAGAAGGTCACTTGGGGATTAAAAATTTGACACAAATAATCAAGAAAATTGTGAAAATTTTACCCCATTCAACATGCATTTTAAGACTGATTTGTGGAGACAGGTTGTTTTTGACTCCAATGGTCTTACAAGAAAAAATGGAGCTCATCAAGTGAACCCATGAAGCATAAAAAATTATTGCTGCCCCTCAAAGAATTGCAATCAAACAAAATAAATCATGTTGTACAGCAAAGTGAAAAATAAAATAAAAAACAATAATTCCTAAATTTTATAAAGTTCTTTCTAAGAACTTGATAGTCTTGGCCACTTTTTGGTGTTTGGTGTTAGCTTATGTTAATTGGCCAAAGCAAACATGGCCAACTTTGATGTTAACTGGTTTGGAAGGTTTAATCCCCCATGGAAAGAAAGGGTTATGTAATATTAGAAACTATAATGCAATCATCAGACAATGAATTGTATTATACTAGAGTACCCCTGGAGGGATATCAAACTGCCCGTTTAGACCCAATCCGATGGGATCGGGTCTAAATGGGCAGTCGGACATCCCTCTCACAATCCAGGACTGCTGGATCCCAACTGCTTGCCTGCCTGTCTTCCTGATTGCCCCTAACTGCTTCTGCCTGCCAGCCTGATCAACCCCTAACCACTCCCATGCCAGTCTGATTGATGTCTAATTGCTCCCCTGCCAGCCTGTTTGCCCCCAACTTCCCTCCTCTACTGGCTTGGTCACCCTTAACTGTCCTCCCCTGCATGGTTTATCACCTCCAACTGCCTTCCCTTTCAGGTCTTGTGCTTCCCAACTGCCCTCCCCTGCTGGCCATCTTGTGGTGGCCATCTTGTGTCCACATGGGGGCAGGATCTTTGACCACATGGGGCAGCCATCTTGTGTGTTGGAGTGATGGTCAATCCGCATATTACTCTGTTATTAGATAGGATAGAGGCCTTGTGCATGGGAGGGGGCCAGCTGGTTTGCCCAGAAGGGCGTCCGGATCAGGGTAGGGGTTCCCTTGGGGTGTGGGATGGCCTGGGCGAGGGGCCTGTGGTGGTTTGCAGGCTGGCCACCCCTAGTGACCCAAGCGGAGGCCCTGGTATCTGGAATTTATTTACCTTCTACAATTGAAACTTTGTAGCCTAGAGCGGAACCAAGCCCCCTGCTCACTCTGTGGCTGCTGCCATTTTTCTTGGGATTTATCTTTTATAATTGAAACTTTGTATCCTTGAGTGGAGGCCTAGGCCAGCTAGGGAGGTGGAAAGCTTGGCTTCCATTGCTGGGGAAACCCAAGCCTCTCAACTGCTCTCTGTGGCTGCAGCCATCTCGGTTGGAGTTAATTTGCATACTGACTCTAATTGGCTGTTGGGCATGGCTGTTGGGCATGACTTGAGCAGGGTGATGGTTAATTTGCAAATTTCTCTCTTATTAGGTAGGATTAAGATTAGAGAAGTTTCTATTTGAGTAAATTAATAGAGTAAAAATTCAAGTAAACTCTGCCAGTTTCATCTTAACATCATAAAGGATTATTAAAGAAGTCCAAGCATTGAAGCTTCTCTCAACCTTTCTCAGCAGCAATCATTTCAAGATGTGAAAATTGAGTTAAGAGGTAAACAGCAGAGCACCAAGTGCCACCACTCCTTCACCAGCTACACAGCATGGGCCAAGGCACACAGCTTCTTATCTTGTAATATTGGCAAAAATCCAGGCCTCATTTTTTAACTCACTGCCTTGTAGTTCTTTTCTAGGACCTTATAAAGATTGATAGAGTACTAGGAAGCCATTGCGTTGAAAGTCCAGATGTACATAACTCAAGTCATGGCATCCTTTAATTCAGAATATTTCTGTCCAAATCATTACCAGGTATAAACAGAGAGATTTATAGTGAATATTATGGGATTTGATTATATAAAAGGTAAGAGATATTAAATATATATTTTAGTTTCATGAGTCACTGCATCAGTTTCACATTAGACTGAAGCCTTGGTTACTGCTGGTTTAAAATGTACTTTAAATAATTGGAGATATATATTTGGGGACATTAGACTGAAGAATTAAATGTAATTTTTGGTGCTCATAACTAAGGTCTGATTTGCATAAAGAAAAATCCTATCATTAATAAAAATGCATGTCAGCAAACCTTTTTATATATTAAAGCAGTGATCTCTACCATGACTATTTCTAGATCTGATGATTTTTACATAAATCTATTTTAGGATAAGAACTCAAGATTCTTGTGTTTTTTGAAAGAATTCCCCTGATCCTTTTGGTCTTGAGCCTGAAGTCAGTCTACATTTAAAATCATCTTCATTTTTATACTGAAGGACATGAAAAGCCACAATCAAAACCTATGCTCCCAGGGTCTTACACAATGGAGGCACATCAATTTTAAGCTTGTGAAGTGGGTGAGGTTTGCTATAATCTTCTCTGAGTCCAGCCCTTTTCACATTCCTTCATATGCTTCAATAATCTTTTGTTCTCTAATGACTCATTCTCATTTTTCCTATCAACACCTATTTTTCTAACATAAATAATATTTATTAAAATTTACCAACAGAGCTCAATACATCGATATGGTAAATTTAATCTGTTAGCATAGGCTATGATATGCAAATATCAATAGAAAATGGATCCTAGACAAAGAAAATAAGTTCTAATGGGAAATTAAAGACAACTAAAAATGTAAGTGGTATATATTCCTCTCTTTTGTAAAATCATAGTGGAGAAAATTTAAAAGCAATGACCCAAAAGGATAATTGGTTCATACTGATGTTATGTTTCTGTCCACCGCTCTGAAAATTTTACAGGCATTTTTGATGAAAAAAATTATTAAGGAAACAAAGAAGTTTCCTTCTCTATGTGATCTCTAAAAACATTCTCTATCATGAAAGAAAGACTAAATTCATATTTTTTATGATTAATGCTAAAATAATTTCATTATGTTGAAATTTTGAATATACATTTTATTTTATTAGATAATGTATGGAAATTCAGTTTTATTAAAATTTATTGAATTGCAACTATAATAGAAAATCTGAATTCTTGCCCTGACGATGTTACTTCTCAACTTTATAAAATCAAGGGGTTGAATTTATGAGATAATATTTAAGGTTGTCTGATGATATTTTTATTGGATTACATCTTCCAGTAATTTTTTTTCAAACACATGCAGAAGAGGCAAACTTTCTAAGTCTTTACATATTTGAAATGGTTTTGTTTTCCTCTCATACTAGACCAGTATATGTTAATTTTACAAGAAACATCAGATTTCTATAGTAGCCTTGCATATTATACATGCATAACATTAGTGTTCCTACGCCTTGAAAATTACAATCCAACTGAATCACTTACACACATAGGGGGTAAAATAAATTCCTGGACTTCTCTCCATCAGAGTAATTATGGTGAAGCAATAGCCCGTGCCTTACCTTTAGCCACTGTTTTGTATCAGTTGGGAAATCAAAATTTCATTGTACAGACTTCCTGGTAGATACTTAGAAGAATTACAACATATTTAGCATATCTGGAAATGTCTCTCTCTCTCTTTTTTTTTTTTTTTTTTTTTGCTGCCCATATCTTACAAAGACATAATTGCATGGTGGGTGCCTTTTGGGCTTTTTAAGTATCTTGAGTGAACAAGGAGAAATGCAGACATGTTGGCAGAGCTGGTCATTTTCGTTGTGGATCTTATGCTTGCTTTGGGCATTCTTGCTATTCTGTATGCTGTTTACTTAATAGCAGCCACAGTTATTTTGTTCTTGGTCCTTCTCTTTATTTTCAAAGGCGATATGGGGAAAAACTGTGACTTCAACAAGGGAAGAGTCTGGGTACTGAATTCTGGCAATGCTTCTGGAAGCCATTCGCAGACAATATAGGGAGACTCAGCTTCAGGATGGTTCGTGTTCATTTTGCCAGCCTCAGGAGAAGGGCCTTCTTGCCCAAGGAGAGTGGATCTCTCTTCTGAAGAGTGAGGAGCTCTCTGCAGTGGAGGAGACCCATGGGAAGACTTGCTGGAACACCGGACCCACCCATCTGAGAGGTATCTTTTTTAAAAATATATATTTTATTGATTTTCCACAGAGAGAAAGGGAGAGGGATAGAGAGCTAGAAACGTCGATGAAGAGAAACATCGACCAGCTGCCTCTAGCACACCCTCCACCGGGGACATGCCCGCAACCAATGTACATGCCCTTGACCAGAATCAAACCTGAGACCTGCCAGTCCACAGACCAACGCTCTATCCACTGAGCCAAACCGGTTTCGGCTGAGAGGTATCTTTTAAAAAAGATATCCTGTCCCCCAAATCATAGAAGCTTCTGGTTCCATTAACTCTGCATTTAATACTCCTGAGTAATACCTGCTGTTGAGCAAAGAAAACGTGTGTGCAGTGTTATATCTTATTCATCAATGAAGATACCAACCAGTATCTTTTTTTCCTGTTGAGTTCAGTAGAGGAAAAGAAATGCTTTTGATCACTATCTTCCATTTTTCAAAAATGGACTTGGCAGCCTCTATGGGGACTATAAGCAGTTCTTGTTTTTGGCTGAAAAGTCCCAATTATTCAGTAAATCAGGGAGTCCTACCTGTGTTATTTTCTCTCCCAAACATTGGTTAGACACAGGTTAAGAGGTTGAAACTTCTGTTTCACTCTTCTCTTAGCAGTTTGGCTAATGCTTGGGAGAAGAGAAGAGTTTGAGAAAATGGATGTTCCTTCCATCTGTGGGTTGTTGTTTTTCCTAAACTCCAAGTGGCAAAGGCAGTTGTTCTCCAGTGGACAGTGTATTTTCAACACAGACCTTGGAGCAAAAAACAATGTTTGAACATGTGAAATGGCAGAAAGGAGATCTGTTGTCTTTTGATTTTAGTGTCCTGTGAACAGTGGAAATTGTAAGGAAAATGTTTTAGGGTGATCTAAAAACAACACTTCAAACCCTGAAACTGGACTAGTTTGGAATTACCTGGTATCTTGTTTCTATTTCATTGCTTCAGTTCAGTGGAAGAAAATGGATCAGTTTTGTCTTAGTTCTTTAAAAAAAATTATATATATATATATATATATATATATATATATACACTCACACACACATACATACACACACACACACACACACACACACATATATATATATATATATATATATATATATATATATATATACACATACATACATATATTTTAGAGAGGAAATAAGAGGGAGAGAGAAATAGAAACATCAGTGATAAGAGAGAATCATTGATCGGCTGCCTCCTGCATACACCACACTGTTGATTGAGCTCGCAACCCTGGGCATGTGGCCTTGACTGGAATGGAACCTAGAACCCTTTGGTCCGCAGGCTGATGCTCTATCCACTGAGCAAAACCAGCTAGGGCATCTTAGTTCTTATCAAAGAAATGACCACATTATGTGTATAGGTTTTTATAGTATAATTGCATATTGTTATAGTACATAGACACATTTTTCTCAGAACAATATCTTTTCAATTTGCAGAAGAACTGGTAAATTAATTACATTTTAGCCATAGTGATTACTACTTCTTGAACCAAGCCTTTGTCCTCAGATTTCATCTCCATTGCCCTATGGATTTTTGACATCTTAACTTTCTGAATTATTTCTTTCTAACAAACTGGAAAAAATTGGTTTAGTCTGTATGTAAGGTAACACTTAAATGAACTCCTTACCAAAAAAGTAGCAAAAGTACTCAATAAGAAAAATAATTAGCTTAGTCCATGGATAGTAAATACTTAAGCTATTAGTAGATTTTGTGTTGTAAAAGCAAAAAGAAGAAGAAGAAGAAGAAGAAGAAGAAGAAGAAGAAGAAGAAGAAGAAGAAGAAGAAGAAGAAGAAGGAGGAGGAGGAGGAGAAGAAGAAGAAGAAGAAGAAGAAGAAGAAGAAGAAGAAGAAGAAGAAGGAGAAGAAGAAGAAAACTATGTGAGGTGATAAATATGTTATTTAGCTTGTGATGATTACTTCACAATATATACATGTGTATCAAAACATCAAGTTGTATACCTTAAATATATATAATTTAATGTATGTATATACATTTATATTAGTATAGCACCAAGTAATGCACCTTAAATAGCTATAACTTTCAATAAAAAAGCTGAAAAGGGAAATAGAAAAAAAAATGTGTCAAAAATAAACAATAAACTAAAAACCCAAGAAAGAAAAAAATACTTAAACTTTTAGAAAATGATTAATTAACTTTAGCATACGTATGTTTTCCATGTTTTAGCCATGGCATTTGTTCAAGTGCAATAACTGCTCCAAAGGTGAAACTGATAAGTTTTGTTGAATGAGTACAGATTGAAGTAAGGAATTTGAAAATAATTCACCATTACATATTTTCCCAATTTATACCCAGATGTAGAGGGGGTGACTTACCTGGTGGGATGTGGGGAATACAACTAATCCAGACCTTAACCTATTTCCCCTAACTGCTAACTACCTGCACGAAATTTACAATTACAGAAGCATTATTTTGTGAAGTGGTTTTTCAATTCTAAGAAATCTTAGCTATTACGCAAATATCATGGAAGAGTTACACAGGTTTTATTTCTTTTTGTCTTTAAATTTTAATTACTCAGGGACTTATCTAGAAGCCCCAGAGGGATAAGGACACAGCTTAGGTCAATTTTGATTTAGAGGTGACAAAAGAATAAGTCCTGAATATGAGACACTGTCTGAAGTCAGGGATCCTAGGGAAGAACTAAGGGGCGAGGGCATGAGAGAGAAGTATGGACAAAGGGTGAAGGGGCATGACATGCAAGCCTTGGGTATGGTCACACATAAAATGTTGCCTTGTGTGAGTGTTTGGATACTTATGAATCAGTTGTACTTGACTGTGTTAACATTCAGGGGTGATGGGCCACAGCTGCACCCCAATAAATATTTCTTGCAAGTCTTTGCCATTTGTCCCAGGGCTGTCTTACCTCCTGTCTGTTCCTAATGTAAATAATTAGGGTCTAGCCGAAACTGGTTTGGCTCAGTGAATAGAACATCAGCCTGCAGACTGAAAGGTCCCAGGTTCCATTCCAGTCAAGGGCGTGTACCTGGATTGCGGGCACATCCCCAGTAGGAGGTGTGCAGAAGGCAGCTGATTGATGATTCTCTCTCATCGATGTTTCTAACTCTCTATCCCTCTCCTTTCCTCTCTGTAAAAAATCAATAAAATATGTTTTTTTTAAATAACAATTAGGGTCTATGTGGTAATGATTCGATAAGAAGAGAAACCAGTACTGCCTTATATTTTGAATATCTTTGAGGATTGACTTCAACCTCCACTGGTACCTTACTGCTGCCTTCACAGCACCTGCTGGCTCTGTAGGGCATTGGGGTAGCATGCCCCACCTGGCTCCGGCAGCTCCTTTGAGGTCCTTTGTGCACCCAAAAGCTGTGACTGTCCCGTGGGTGGGTTCCAGAAATCTAGATTGAGATCTGATACATTCTAAATGCTGTTACACGAGAATTCATCTCTAAGACATGTTATTTATCAGAGAGATCCAACTAGGATTCCTTTTGGCATTATTTTATTGACTGTAGCAGTACAAGCTTAAAAATCCAAAAGGACATAGAAAGTTATTGAGTGCATGTCTTATCCAATTAAGAAATGTCTGCACAATATTCCTGAAAGATGGCTGTCCAATTTCTACTTAAGCATTTCTCATAAGCTATATAGGGCAGCCTGTTGTTTAGAAGTGCTCTATAATACCCAATAGAAATGTAAGTCCCTACAGCTCTTTGTCCTATTTATTTTTGCCCTATTAAGCAACCTAGAAAGTAGTTGACTAAGTACAGTGACTTCATTGGACTCACAAATTCTAAGAAGAAAGAGGATCTTCTCTCCTTATGAATTTTCTAGTTGCTACTCATGCCATTAAACCATGTTGCCCTTTTCGGTGCAAACAGGCCTTGTTTAAGATCCTAAATCCCAAGTTAAATCTAGGATTTATTGTGGCCTTTAAGAGAGGATTCTTAATTTATCTTTTCTGACTTCTTAGACATATTTGTTAATCAGAAATTTTGAAATTCATTTCTTCTAAGCTTCCTAAAGTCTGGGAGTGTTGCCAATTTGCACTGAAGAAAAGCATCTTATTAGCACATTCATAAGTATTAAAATATAATTCTAATGCACCCTGGCCCAATTTCACAGCACATCAAAAATTTAATTCAACCCCAGATGACTCTCACATCTGCCCAATAATTTTCCAGTGGATGTTTTTATTTGGAAAGTCAGATGAATTTGAACATTTTAGAAAACTGGCAATCCTATCAATACAATTTTATGTGAATACAGGAAACAGCAACACTTTGAATAGCCTAATCTTCACAGACTAACTCCTTTTATCAAAGATAGCTGAAAGTAGAAAAAAATGGGAAAAGACTCATCGTCCTGTATCTGGTGGCCTGGAATCAGCTCAAGTGGACCGAGGGCTCTGAGGGGAAGGTCTCATGGCCCATGGCTTTGTTACTAGGCTTGGGGGTTAGAGTGCTAGACGCCCAAGATTTTCTCACTTTGTGCGTGGCTGAAGGAGAGCAAGACAAGGAGGGAACTCAGGTCCTGAAACTCATGCCTATTGTTCCCCCTTTTCTTGTTTCTGCTTCTTGTGACATTTCCGAAATATATAAGCTTTTGGATCTGGGAGCACAGATAGGATCTTGGCCACACCCACTTTGGGAGTTTATTTGTGTCAAGTCCCTGCCTTTGTAAGCCTCCTTTGGAAGAGAAGGGGATGAGGACTTTTTATTTATTTATTTATTTATTTTAAAAAATATATATTTTGTTGATATTTTTACAGAAAGGAAGGGAGAGAGATAGAGAGCTAGAAACGTCAATGAGAGAGAAACATCAACCAGCTGCCTCTTGCACACCCCCTATCAGGGATGTGCCCGCAACCAAGGTACATGACCTTGACCGGAATCGAACCCCGGACCTCTCAGTCTGCACACTGATGCTCTACCACTGAGCCAAACCGGTTTCAGCGGATGCAGACTTTTTAGAAGGCTTTTTCAGGTCTCAGGTAGTGTAAACTCTACAGAATAAAATGAGTTAGATATACAAAACTTGGTCAGCCATGATGGCAATTTGTACAGAGGGTTTCTTAGCGTCTCTCAAAAGGTCTTACCAACAATTAGGGATGCATGAGATGTGGAAGGGACAAGATGACAGTTTTTAGGAGCATTTATAGAATTAAAGGAAAGACTCCTAAAGTAAATTTTCTTAGAGACCCAAAATGTTTTCCCATGTTCCTATAGCAACATCTGCTCACAATTAAAGAGTGACATCATGTACACACCTGCATTTCACAGGCATCAATTATCCTAGTGATTCAGATAGGCTGTCCAAACTTCTAAACCCATGAACTTCTGTTGCTTTACAAGCAGCACATGTCTTTTGTATTCAGTACTGATCACATAGAGTACTTTTCCTTCAGGATCTCAATTTGTTCACTCATGAACAAATGAACACACAATGTAAATAATATAAATAGCCACTCCTGGGCTAATATTTTACTATTTTAAGGGTCATTTGAGTAGATGTCTTTTGCTACCCACTGTACTAGACAGCTTGGCAAAACTAGGAGACAGATAATGCATAGAATTAGGTCTGGGTATGAAAACTAGGCTATACAGAATGGCACCCTGCATGGGGCATTTTGTATAGATAAATTATCCAAATTATTTGGCTTTTTAAAACTTGTATAAAACATATATACCTTCTCTCAACTCTGGCTACACAGTAAAAATCACCCAGAAAAGCTTTTAAAAATAGTTTTTTTTTTAAATCTGGGGTGAACCCCTCATATGTTTTTTCTTAAATAAATATTGTCAGGTGATCATAATGTGTAGGCAGAATTGAAATGACTGCCATAGGCTCTCTACCATTGAATTATCTTTATTGGCCATCATTTCCTTTGTCACTTGGCACTTGGCACTTGGCACTAATAACCATGGGTGTTCCCAGTAATTCGCTAAATTTTCATAATGAAAAATTCTATATTGGTGATCCCAGCATAGAAATCCTACAAATAAGTACTGCCAGTTCTTATATAAATTGAAAACAACTTAAAACAGGTTTAATACACATTTATCAAATTTGGTTTCAGTCTTAAAAGAGGACAAGTCAATAATTAATTTGATGTTCCATGCAATAAATTCTTAAGAAGGCCATTCAAATACTTTTAAAAAATATATAACAATTAACTGAAGGCTCCTATCAAGATAGATCAAAGTAGCTCTGGCCAGTGTGATTCAATTGGTTGGGCATCACCGTGTGCACTGAAAGGTCGCTGGTTCAATTCCCAGTCAGGGCACCTGGCCCCAAATTGCAGGCGAGGGCGTGCAGGAAGCAGCTGATGGAGTTTCACTCTCACATTGACGTCCTTTCTCTCCCTTTCTCTTTCTCTGAAAATTAATAAACTATTCTTTAAAAAAAGAAAAACAGAGAGAGACCAACTCAAGGACAATAAAAAACAATGGCAGAATGTTTAGTGTGAATTGTTCGCATGCAAAAATCCCCAACTAGGTGGCAACCGTATTTCCAGAGGTTCAGAAAGGCTCATCATTTCCTTTGGGTAAATCTCCAACCCTGAGTTCTTCACAGAGCTCCAGCCATTCCTCATATTGCCTCATTACAGGTTAAAGTCCTGGGACTAAACTGAAATCATGTTTTATTTTTTCTGTGGGAGCTATAGAAATAGACCTCATTTGAAGTATTTGTCCTACACATAGCTGCAAGAAAGAATGATCTTGGTAAGATGTAACATGGGCATTTGTTTTTATACCCAAAGTCTTGCTGTAGCTCCCACTCACTGATGGAGAGTCATGTGAATACCTTAATTTGGGAGTCTTAGCCTTCTAATCACTTATCACCAGTGATTCCACCATGGGCTGGCTGAGAGTCAGCTGGTCTAAGTTGGCCATGGATGGGCTCGGCGCCAAGCTGCAGGTTGGGTCCATGTCAGGTCCCCGGGTCCCTCATCCTCCTTGGACTGGAAGCTATTAAGACATGATCTTCTCATGGCAATGGCAGGAGCAAAAGAAAGACAGAGAGACATTTGTGATGACTCTTAAGGTATAGGCTTGGAGTTGGCACACTGTCATTTTGTCACTTTGGATCACATTTCTTTGGCCAAGAAAATGACATGAGATCAATGGGGCAAAGAAGTACACTCCTTCCATGGAGGTTTTAAGGAGGGTGAGTGTATGCTCAACAATAACTTAATATATCCACAAGGCATAATAAAACACAAAATTTTGTAGCCAATAACATTGTCAATATTATAAATTGGTCCATATTTTATATGAAATAAAATGCAAGCTTAACATTGACAGAGTGAAGTTTAATATAGGAGTTGATATCCACATGCTTTACTTTTTGAGATTTTCCATTACTCCAATTAAAAGTATTGGGTCTATTTTCTGAGGGGGGTGGGTATGGTTAGAAGCTGAGTCCACCCTTCCTACAGTCGTTTTTTAAAGGCTGAAAATTGTTTCATCGTGTGTCCTTTGAATTCCTTCCTCTACTTCCGTCACCTTTACTGGTGACTCAGCTTCCTAAAAGTATATGCAGATGGGCCAGATGTCAGTGCTGTCTTGGTAGACAGGGCAGGGGCTTTGAGGTGGTCAGAGTCCTAGGTCCACCATGGACTGGCTGAACTTGGGCAAGTCATGGAAACACAAGTTTACAGTTTATTTAATAAAACATGCCCAAACTGACAAATAAGTTGCTGTATTGATTAAATGAGATAAAATATGGAAATTCAATTCAAAGTATTAAACAGAAAATAGATAACCTTATTTATAATTTGTCCAGACTACAGTCTCTGTTGGTTTGAGTTTTCTTTCACTGTGTTTATTTACTTAATTTAATATAACTTTAGTTAGTAGCCAGGTGTTATTAAGAGCAGAGCAAAATTATTCATTTATGGGCCAATAGCTAATAGCATTCCTATTTTAATTAATTAATTTTTCTTAAAGACTACTGACAGAAATAGAATATAATAAAGATGCTCAATTAACTAATTATTTAAATTTGGTTTTAATAATATGAGCTACCATATTGTTTCAAATTTTCCATTTTATAATATTACCTAATGATTTGACCACAAAGAAGATAACTTACTGAAGCAAGAAATTTTACCCTTCTTTTTATTACATGTTATTTATATATTTATTATCCAAATATATATCTCAAAGTTGACCAAAACCCAATCAAGTTGCACTCAAAGTATTTAAGAACATCCCAGTTCCCCATTTCGCTTGACATGTGAATGGTTTACTGAATAAGGAAAAATGATGGTGCATATATTTTGGATATTTTTTTTCTCAAGTTCTAATCTCCAGCAGTTTTACTAAATAATATATCTGAAACATTATGATTTCATGTTATTGTTAGTCATGACAAGAACAAGGAGACCAAATCACAGATTTTTAAAAAATATATTTTATTGATTTTTTACAGAAAGGAAGAGAGAGGGATAGAGAGTCAGAAACATCGATGAGAGAGAATCATCGATCAGCTGCCTCTTGCACACTCCCTACTGGGGATGTGCCCGCAACCAAGGTACATGCCCTTGACTGGAATCGAACGCGGAACCTTTCAGTCTGCAGGCCAACGCTCTATCCACTGAGTCGAACCAGTCTCGGCCCAATCACAGATTTTTAAAACACAACTTATGTTTCTAGAGTAGGCCTGCCAAATTTAGACAAATATATTTGGAAAGACTTTTTGTTTCTAAGAGTATGCTCTTTACAGCCAGGTTTATTTAACTAGAGAGTGCTTATAGTATGACTGAGAAAAATAATATAAGCACAACTTTCATGGATTCATGGGACTGTGTTTATATGCTCACAAATCTCAGATATATAATTAATCATTCAAAGAAAAAGGACAATAGTTGAAAATAGACATGACTATAATAAGACCTATTGGCAGTTATATAAAAGCCTTATTTCTTAAATTATACTAATGTTTTCTGAATGTCAATACATGAATAAATATTAATTTTGTTAAATTATTCTTGGTCTAAAAGTATATACTCTTGGAAAGTTTCTAAGTTACTATATAGACATTTTCAGTATTTCTAGAGTTTAGACAAGCTCAAAACTTAAAGTGGAAATGCTGACCTCTGGGCACAAGGCAACACATCATGAGAGTCCCCAAATGAACTGCTGCACAATAGTCACCATTCCTTTTTTTCTTTAGTGATGAAATAATCTTTCTTTTAATAAAGAATTATCAAGACCCTAGGAAAGCTTGGGGTGCATCAAATGGAGGATATGAATGCAAAAGGATTTTAATTCCAAGTAGTAACATATGGGACATCGTTTGCCAGAGTGTTTCAGTTCTCCAGCCCTGCATGCTCTTTGTAACTGTTCTCATCAGAATGTGACTGTGTTTTCCCACCTCTTGAATCTGGGCTCACCTTCGGACTTGGCTTGGGCTAACAGAACATGTCAGAAGTGAGAGTGAGCCAGTTCCCAGCCTGGGTCTCAAGGGATCTCAAACTTTGCTCTCTCTTGGAGTCCTGCCAGCACCTGGGGAATAAGCCCTGGCCAGAATGCTTGAGGATGAGAGCACATACAGGGTGGAGCCCAACTGTCCTGGTTGAGGCCAGGCTAGACTAGCCTTCAGCCAGCTGACCCCCAAAGATATGAGAGGGCCCAAAGGAGTTCAGCAGAGCTGCCTACCACACCTAGCCAGAGATGCAGTAAGGATCTGCTGAGACCAGAAGACCCAACCATCTGACACATGAACTTTTGAGCAGTAATACCTACTAAGTATTCTTAGTCACTACTTCTGGGCTGCTAACACACATTGATAACGTTTTTGTTTTTGTTTAGAACTAAATGTTTTTTTGCTTTTGTTTTAATTTTGTTTTGTTTTTCCCACCATAACTATGTTCATGCTAGATTTCCTCAAACTCTCATTGGTTTTGTAGCTTTTGAGTAGAATTCATTGGCTTAAACACATTTTCACAGAAACTCCTTTGTAATTAATGCCATTTTGTCTTATACCTGAGGCTACTATAAGTCTGATTCTGCCACTGGCAAAGAAGAAGCTAAATAACTTTTCTAAATAGTACTGAGTATACCACAAATTGAAGTCTAAATTATAAATAAATAAAAGTCTAGTAAAGTGAATATCAATTTGCAGATTTAAAGGCTCATTGAATTGAATTAAAAATATTGAAAGCAGAAAAAAATGACAAGAGGACAGAAATAAACCTAAATATAACTGTCACTCAAAAATATCCATTTATAAAGTTAAAATGAATAAAAACATTAGCATGGAATTGGTAAACTACAGCAAATACATATTGTATAAAACATAGATAATATAAAATAAAAGAATACTAAAAGGTTAAACTTTTAAAGAATGAAAAAAATCTAGACCAGAAAAATATTACTATTCAGTTGAGAGTGTGATATTAATATCAGAGAAGATTAAAAGAGACAAAACACATAAAGATGAAAAGTCTAATTCACAGCAAAAATTTTTCTAAAAAACAAGATAGTGAAAAATGGTAACCAGTAAATATTATTAAAAAAATAGAACCATAATCTATAAAAATGCTAGGAAACAAAAATAACTATTGGTATGTAAGAACTTTAAGCTCTGAACAACAATTGAACTTAAAGTTATAAAAATATATAAATGCTACATTCTTGTAACAAGAATATATTTTATTTTAATCTTATATATTTAAAATCTCATATATACTCATACATACAAAAATGTTTCCATGTATTAGAACAAAAGTAGAAATATTACTAACAACATTCTAGATGTATATACATGCACACAAAATTTAAGTAAATAATAATAACCGAAATTGAAGAGAAAAAGTGCAACTACCTAGATATTTTTCATTTTCCTCCCATAAAATATCTGGGATCAAAAGAAGTAATAAATTGTAGTTGTCGAGTAACTAAAAAGTTATTATAATTAAAATGATCAGCATTAAAACCTGAAAGCATGGAAAAATACATAGTCTCACATACCTATATAACTAACAGAAAGAGTAAAAACAAAAGAATCAACAACTGGAGACCAAACATTAGAAAATAATAACAAATAAGCCCAAGAAAATAAGGTATATGCAAAAATAAATAAATATATATATTAAAATGTCCTCCATTTCCCAACTATACCACTTCTCAGAGGCAGCCACTGTGAAAAGCTAAGTGTTTATCCTTTCTAGCACTTTCTATGCATAGATCTATATCTATATCTATATCTATATCTATATCTATATCTATATCTATATCTATATCTATATCTGTACCTGTACCTGTACCTGTACCTGTACCTGAACCTGAACCTGTATCTATCTATGCATATCATCTAAATCTATATTTGTAATCTGTATAAATATCTAAATCTAATTACATATCTTGAACAGCAATGTGTCTTTTTACTAGTGTTGATAGACACTTAGGTAGTTTCCAATTTTCATGTTTATGTAAAAAGGTTCAGTGAAGATTCTAGTACATATTTTTAAATAAACATATGGAAATGAAACTATAAATTTCCAAACTGAAATTTTTCTGTATACCACCCACTGAAAAGTTGGTAGATGTGTCCTCCAAAGAGTTCATGTCAATTCATATCCTGACCAATGGTTCATCAGGCTGGTTTCCCTTCCCAAACCCTGGAGTATAATGACAATTTTAATTCAATCTGGTGAGTAGAAAAAAAATATTTAAAAAAAGTAGATTAAAATTTTAAAATAGTATTGAATATAACTAAATAATCTAAGTAAATACAAAGATGCTAATTTGCTCCCCAAGAAATACATCCAATCAGTGACTATTAAAATGGCTCTAAAACTTTGCCCTGAGAACCAGTAGTACATGAGTGATCAGCACATGGAAAAAGTACTATTTTAATTAAAGATCCTTTAAACCCATAACTGAGCTTTTTTTGAGGAGGAGCATAAAAAAATCCTTTACTAGAAATTAATATTTCAAATATATTTATACTTTCTAAAACTCAAGTACCATAGTCACCAAGTATCTTGAGAGTTCTCTATGTGTCAGATATTATTGCAATTAAAGCCAAAGTTAGCTCTTGAAACTTGTAGAATTATGCTTGTAGAAAATAGCAGATTGGAGCTTTTCAAACTTTAATGTCCGCATGACTCAATGGACATCTTGGTAAAATGCAGAATCTGAGAGTAGTTTTAGGTAGGGGCCCAGGATTCAGCATTTCTAAAAGCCTAGAGTGATGTTGATGCTGTTGGTTTGAAGCCTATTCTCTGTATTTTGAAGGTTTTAGACCTCAACTAGCTTAGCTCTTCATTTTATAGGCACACACACACACCAAAAAAGATCATTAACATACCCTGATACCAACATTTTTAATTTAAAGAAACAAAGAATTTGCTTAAGAGTGTCTAGCTAGCCCTAACCATTTGGCTCAGTAGATAGAGTGTTGGCCTGTGGACTGAAAGGTCCCGGGTTCGATTCCAATCAAGGATGTGTGCCTTGGTTGCAGGCATGTCCCCAGGGGGTGTGTGCAGGAGGCAGCTGATCGATGTTTCTCTCTCATTGATGTTTCTAACTCTCTATCCCTCTCCCTTTCTCTCCGTAAAAAATCAATTATATATATATATATATATATATATATATATATATATATATTAAAGAGTGTCTAGCTAACAAACATGTTATTTGTGTGACATAACTAATATGTAAACAGGTTTTTATGAGTAATATAACATCTGTAGCTGTTAGAAAACAATACATAGTTCATTAAGTATGGCATGAATTATGTAATCATTATTTTTAATGTTTTGTTCTTTCTAGGTCAAACTACCATCTACACATGAATAACAATGAAATTCTCATAAACAAGCAGAAATATCCAGGAGGCATGAAGAGTCACAGTGCTTCAAAAATGTACATATTATGACATTACAACCTCAGAAAAGATAGATTTTAGAACTCTAAAAGCTCAACTGTGGAGAGGATAAACACCTATTCGATGGTAGAATACTAAAATTTATTGAAATACATTTGGAGCTTTAACTATATACAGTCACCAAAATGTTCAAGAACTAAGTTGACAAATGTTCCTTCAAAAATGCCTTAGCCAATCAAACATGAACATTTTTGCCATGTGGCAAAGCTGACCATTGTCTCTGCCGGTATCATTGGGATCCATGGGAAAGCATCATCCCTCACTACCTGACGGAGGAACATGCGATCTTGTGCGAAGGTCAGGCTATCTTACAGTTTTGACTGGATACAATTTCTCTCTCCACCATAACACCTTTTATGGATACAATTTCTTTCTCTGTCACAACACCTTTTCAATACTTGTCACAGTTACTGCATTCCGTATTTTACTTGATTTGGTTATTTGTAAAGCATCCCCTATTTCATCTTCAAATTATCCCTAAATTTTAGCAACTGTACCTCAGCTGCTCTGTATTCTCAATAGTGACTTTCCAAATGTCATGAATAGTAATAAATATTTTATGAATTAATGAATCCCCACAGAATCTGAATCCATATGTATAAATACTGTACATTTCCAGGAAAGATGAAAATTAATGAAGGACCATCAGCTGAGAGAAGAGCTTATCAGAGTTCTCAAAATTCAACAAGAAAGTCCAGAAGTTAGGTTTCTAAATGTTTGTTTAGAAATCTTTACAAAAGGTTAATTCCTTAAGAGTAGCTATTAAGTGGCAAAACTCTAGTTTTTAGGCATCCGCACTTTGTTCATGGAAGCCATGGTGAGGCGATGACAGTGTCAGAAGAATAATCGGGCAGGAAGGTATGTGAAGAGCCATTGGAAAAGGAGAAACGGGGGAGCTTGCCATTCTGGAATGTGGGCCTAAGCAGTACTTGGTTCCCTGGGAAGCGGAGCTGGACACAGTACGTGTATTCAGGAAGTCTGCTTTAGGCAGTTCCATCCCAAACAACTGGAACGGAAGACTGGAAGGAGCTATTAAGCTAAAAACAGTGGGTAGTGGGGACTCAATCCTCCAGGAAGGTGCTCTCAAAAGCTTCAAAGAATATACCTCAAAGTTGTCCACCCAAAGGACAAACAAGAGAATTACCATCTGCTTTCTTCTCCCTTTGGTCAAGAGTTGCCCCAGGGATTCTTCATAACCTCGCACTTCCCAAGATAGAAGACTGAACAGAGCACAGGAGAGAGGCTTCATAGATTAAAAGGTCACCACAATTCTTCATTTTCTTCTATTGGCATTATAAGCACACCCTTCTTCCATGGCCTTAGGGGTCGGCTGAGTGAATAGCTTTGATTCTGGACTTGGCCATGGTAACTTGTTCTAAACAAAGTATGCAGACATCACAGAAACCTGAATGCTGGGCTGGTCTTCTTGCCAATTGTGATCCTTTTTGAAAAGGACACATCGCCAGTCACTGCTCCTCCTTCTCCTCCTCCTTAGGCTCAGAATGAACTGTGGAGCCAGCCTGAACCCAGCCCCCACTGGAGCTCCCATCTCGGAGCAGAGCCTGACCCAGAGCTTCCAGTTAATTCCTCATTACCAGACACTCAGCAGAGGCTTCAACTGCTGGCTTCCACATGTAAAGAAAATCCATTTTCTTGAAACCTCTCACATAAATCCCACCCCAATTCCTACCTAGTCTTTCCCTAAGGAAGCTCCCCAGACCAGGTATGACTTTACCTCTAATGATTTGTGACTATATTTGCATGTGGTTTTTCTTATTATTCTGTCAGAATGAGGGAGAGGCTCCTGTTTCCTGGGCAACCAGAAGCAGCAAAAATAGTGTGTCTATTGATGGGACCCCACTTCTATGTTATCTATCATGCTCTGGAATACTCTCATTTTTATGGTAAAAAGAGTGCAACTCTCTTTCCAGTTCTGCCTCTTTTCTTGTTTTGTGGATTTCTCTGCAATGTCTAGCTGATCTAATTTCTTTTGGTCTTATCTCCTTAATTTCTCTTGTTTCCACTTCCTAACACTGATGATTTTCTTTCCCTTAGTCAGACACTTCCTTTGAACTGCCTCTCTGATTACGACAGCCAACTCAACACTTGGCTTTTCTTTTATACATCTTTCTAAATGTTACATTCACAACCAAGCTGCATGGCTCAGTGGTTGAGCGTCAACCTTTGAATCAGGAGTCAAGGTTTGATCCCCAGTGAGAGGTATTCGTTCAGGTCAGCTAATCAGTGAGTCTCCCTCATCATTGATGTTTCTATTTCTCCCTTACTATGAAATCAACAAAAATATATTTTAAACATAAAAAAATAAAATGTGACATTCACCATAAAAACCCATTTGTGAAGTTTCCTTGTTTGTCCTACTTATTTCTTTCCTTTCTGCTGGAAAACAAATTAGTTTCACTAAAAAGAGATGTCACAGGAAGCCAGAAAGGCTGGTCAACAACCTTAATTGCTCTAACCACTCACCTTTTAGTGGAGACATTGTTAGCTGGAGCAGCCTCACCTTGTTTGTCCCGTGTAAGTTTCTGTTATTTCCTGCCTAAGGGCTACATCTAAATTTCTGTTTATGTTGCCTAAGATGTTTTTCCCAAAGTCTTAATAAAAGAGGATGGCAGGGCCAGAGAAGGAGTAGTTCTCCCATTAAAGTTGGACTATCACCTGGCCCCCCATATCGCCAAGTTGAATTTCTTCAAGTCTCAAGTCTTTTCATTTGTGTGCGGCCCTTCTCCAGAACTCGAACCCTGAACTGGAACTCTTTCAACGTGGGACGTGAAAGAGATTCCTATACCTTTCCTCTCTTGCTCCAATTATTTTCCTACTGTCATACCAGGCTCATAGAAAGGGAACCCTCTATTATCATAATTCCTAATAGTAAGACATAAACTATCACCTGCCCCATCTTTTTCTAAAATAGTTTTTTCTTAACATTGGCTGCATGTTGGTATCTCCCGGGAAGTTGTTAAAAATATATATATTCATGCTTGGGTCCCAGCCCCAGAGATTCTGAGTAATTGATCTGGAGTGCAACCTAGCAGGGGATTTTAAAAACCTTCTCCAGTGATTCTAATGGAAAGCATGAAGGGTAACAGCTTGTCAACCAGGTCTTCTGGTTTTGTTATTTTTGCTATTCCTTGGCATTTATAATGATATATATACTCTTCCCTTAAGGCCAATGCTAGTCTTTAGTCCATTTTCCTTCCACTTCTTTCCTCTTTTTTCCCTGTTCTGGGCTGTGCATTTCAGAGGGCTGATCTCCATTGGCTGTTTCCCAGGCTATGTGTCAGCAGGCTTTCAATGAACTTCAGCCATGGGGAAGCCCTTCCGGGTCCTGGAGTACTAGGGACTGAGTGTTTCCTTTCTAATCCTTAATGTGATGGTATTTGGAGGTGGGGCCCTTGGGATGGAACCCAATTGAATGGAATTAGTGCCCTTAAAAGAAGAGTAAGACAGAGATGAGCTTTATCTCTGCTTTGTGAGGAAACAGCAAGAAAGAAGCTAAGAAGAGTGCTCTCATCCTGCGCCAGATGGGCCAACACCATGATCTTGAATTTCCCAGCTTACAGAACTGTGAGAAACAATTTTTTTTCTATTTTAAGTCACCCAGCCTGTGGTATTTTTGTTATAGCAACTCACAGTGATGTGCAGGGTGCGAGTAAGGGAGAAGCCAGGGTGTTTCTTCTCTCCTTCCCACCTGTGTGTGTCTCCAGCTGTGTCCCTCTGTGTTTCCAGTTCCTGCCAGAAACTGAGACAGACTCTCTGTTTTCAATTTCCTGGGTAGGATCTGGCCTTTGGACTTTGTTAATACAGCCTCTTTACTGAACAGCCAAACCATGGTAACGGTTTCAAATTCTGGGGTGTCTCACTATCCCACTTGGCATCTTATTCACCCACCACCTATGAAACCAATTCCCAGTAAATTTTCCTCTGTGTTTAACACTTTGAGTGGTTTCTGTTTCCCTGATGGGGACCTGCTTGATTTAGTACCTAACATACTGTCTAGTTTCCCAGATGTACCATCCCTAATGTTTATTCCACTGGAATCCACTCTGATTGATCCTTGGAGGATGAGGAGGGAGGGGGATGTGGAATATACACACCATCTTAGGGAGGTAGGTCCCTTGTGAGAAATGTACATCAGACATTAACCCAAGCTTTGTTGTTCAGTTACCATTTTAACATAGAAGATATGAGGGATACCCCTTTCCAGCAAAATACAACTATACTGCTAGTATTATGAGTAGAAGTAAAGTGCTGTATGCTCCATCCAGACCTTGGAAAGAGTTCTCTAAACTCTTGTTATCCCAAGTGTGATTTGTGAACGTGGTGCATAACATCACTGAGAGCTTTAAGAAAACCAGAATTCTGGGTCATACTCCATCATTGCCTTTTTATTATTCACATACCATCAAATTAAACCATTTAAAGTGTACAATCCAGTGGGGTTTTGGTATATTCATGACATTGTGCAACCATCAACACTATCTAATTCCAGAATATCTTCATCACTCCAAAAAGAAATCCTTAGGAGTACAAACTTCCAGTTATAAAACCAGTCATGGGGGATGTAAAGTATAGCAAGAGGGAATCTATATATATAAAAGCCCAGCGACTGGACTGGCAGAATAACCAGAATGACCAGAATGACTAGTGGCTATGACATGCACTGTGTAACCAAACCAGCCTGATCCAGGCCCCAATTGCCTCCTGTATCCCCCCCCCAGCTGGCTCAGCCCCCAGTTGGCCCCTAACACCCCAATCAGGAGCAAGGGCCAGCCATCCAACTGCTTGCAGCCCTTCCCCCTGGCTGGTCCCGCCCCTGATCAGCTCCCAACACCCCAATCGAGGTTGGGGCTGGCCAGCCAACTGCCTGTATCCCTTCCTTCCAGCAGGTCCAATGGGCCCCATCAGGGCAATGGGGGGACCTACCTGTGCACGAATTTGTGCACCAGGCCTCTGATAATCAATAATATTATAATCACTGTGTGATGTCAGATGGAAATGATTTACTGGGATGATCTCTTCATAAACTAATGATCACTGGTGTACACCTGAAACTAATATAGTATTGTATGTCAATTGCAATTGAAAAGTAAAAACAAACCAAAACAAACAAAACCCACACCAATAAAAAACAGAAATCCTAGACCATGAGCAGTCACTCTTCATTCTCTGCTCCCTGACCCCTAGACAACCACTAACCTACTATCTCTATGGATTTGGCTATTCTGGACATTTTATGTAAATAAAATCATATAATGTTTGATTTTTATGTCTGGCTTCTTTCACTTAAAAATAATTGTTTCAAGATTCATCCATGATATAATATGTATCAGTACTTTATTCCTTTGCATAGTTGAACATTTTGTTTTATAGATATATCACATTTGTTTGCCCATTTCTGAGTTGATGGACATTTGAGGTTTTTTCCATCTTTTGCCTATAATGAACAGTTGTATAAAAGTTTTAATGTTAACATATGTTTTCAATGTTTGTAGATATATAACTAGGAATAAAATTGCTGGGTCATAGAATAGCTCCATGTTTAAGGGTTTGAGAAAGTGCTAAACTTTCCAAAGTGGCTGCATCATTTCATATTCCTATCAGCACTGCATAGTGGTTCCAACTTTTCCACACCCTCACCAGCACTTTTTTTTCATGTTTTTTATTATAGATATCCTAATATGAAGTGATGTTTTATTGTGATTTTGATTTGCATTTCTACAGGACTAATGATATTCCTTTCATGTGCTTTTTGAACATTCATCCTCTTTGGAGAAAATAAAAATCTTTTATCTATTTTTTAATTGTGTCACTTGTCTTTTATTGTTGAGTTTTGGAGTTATTTATATATCTAGATACTATAACCTAACCAGATATCTTATTTTCAAATATTTCCTTTGAATTCCATAGGTTGTCTTTTCACTTTCTTGATAGTGTCCTTTGATGCATAATTTTTTAACTTTTTATTAAAACAAATTAATTTAATATTTTTCTTTTGTTTGCTTTTATGTTAAGATTCATACCTAAGAAACCATTGCCCAATCAAGGTTATAAAGAGTTAATCTTAGGTTGTTTACTAGAAGTTTTATTTTTTATTTTATTTATTTTTTATTTTAAATATATTTTATTGATATTTTACAGAGAGGAAGGGAGAGAGATAGAGAGCTAGAAACGTCGATGAGAGAGAAACATCGACCAGCTGCCTCCCACACACACCCTACTGGGGACATGCCCACAACCAATGCACATGCCTCTGACCGGAATCAAACCCAGGACCCCCCAGTCCGCAGACCGACACTCCACCACTGAGTCAAACCGGCTTCAGCAAGTTTTATTTTTTATATTTATGTCTTCGAACTATTTTGAGTTAATTTTTTGTATAAGAGGTGAAGTAAAGGTCCAACTTTATTCTTTGCCATATAGATATCCAATTATTCCACCATCATTTATAAAATTTAAAAAATTCCCCCAATAAAAAAAATTGGAAACATTATTAAAAATAAATATGATTATAGATATACTAGTTTATTATAGATATACTGACTTTTGGTTCTATCCTATTGACCAATATGTCCATAATTATGCCTTTATCACAGTTTCTTGTTTACTGTAATTTTAAGGTAACTTTTGAAATCCAGAGTGCTAGTACTCCAACTTTGTTCTTTTTCAAGATTGTTTTGGCCATTCTGAGTCCCTTGCATTTCCATATTCATTTTTGGCTGAGCCTGCCAAATTTTGCAAAAAGACACCTGGAACTTTGATAAATATTTTGGGAATATTGCCATCTTAACAATATTAATCCATTATATTGATTAATGAATTCTAATTATATGGATTCTAACCCATATATATGGGGTTTTCCTGCACCCCCATTTATTTAGGTCTTGTTTCATTTCTGTCAATAATGTTTTATAGTTTTCAGTTTCAAATCTTGCACTTTTTTGTCAAAATTTCCCAAAGTATTATTCTTTTTGTTGTTACTGTAAATAAAATTTTTTCCTTAATTTCATTTTTGTGGCCCTGTATTTTAAAATCTGCAGTTTTGGTAAGAGCCCCTCCCAATGATTCTTGTACATTAACAGTTTAAGAAGTCCTACTTTATTCAACTAAGTCAACCTAAACAACATTCCACACAGCACTACCAAAATCTGTCCCATATAGCTGCTAGCTCTACCAAAAGAAGTGACTTTAAGCAGCACAAGTTACAGGAAACAGCTAAAGGACCAAATATTCTAATTAACTAGATGAATTAAATGTTTTAAGAGGAAGCAACTAGGTGATATAACTAAGGGGTTTTCTCTTTTAATTTCTATTTAATGGAAAACTAGGACTAGTATTCTTTTAACTTAGGAGAAAATTACAATGTTACTTTTACATTAATTGTATATATTAGTTAACCATTTGAAATAATTATATTGGTAATTATCAATTCTCCACTTCATTCCGATGTGTTTTTTTTCATTTTTAATATAGAATAATGATTACAACAGTTATACCTTATAATGAATATGTTTACTACATTCTGTTCTACTTTCTAGTTCCAAATATGACACTAATTAATTCCATGACTTTGAATAAGTCACTTAATCTTTTAACTTGCAGTTTCCTCAACTGAGTAATGTAGAAATCGGACTATATTTCTGTAGCTTCTCTAGCATATCTTTAATTTGGATCTACATTAGATAATTTTGAATTTCTATCATATCCAAATATATCATTTAATTTTATGAACTATGTATTAATATAATTTAGAATGAAGGCTGATAGGTGTGATATTTTTATACATAGTTACAGCTACAGCTCAAATGTAGCACAACATTTATAGTGATAACAGTATATTCTCTCCACTTGCAATGTGCTTTTAACAAAGGATAGTTAATGAAACAAATTAAACAGAAATGCAGTTCACACCACTGAGAACCCTTGGAGTTAGTTAAAATGGTATTTATACATATCTTCCCCAGATTAACTGTTTTCTGTATATTTAATACTCATTTTATCTTTTTCCCAATTTCACACTAATAATTTCATAAAAATCACTGTATTGGCGAGAAAAAGCTACTAACATGATGCTTCCCAAAGATGAAGTAAACATTTTGGTTAAAAAGCCACAGTCAAATACACCATCAGCCACTAGCATTCCATACCAGGTACCAATTCACATTTCACTTATCTTCACATTTAAATTAAGAAATACACTAGTTGTTATGAAACTCTGGCCTGCTTTTCAGGCCAGTAAATTCTGTTTTGGTTTGTTTTTTTAAAATATATTTTATTGATTTTTTTTTTTACAGAGAGGAAGAGAGAGGGATAGAGAGTTAGAAACACTGATGAGAGAGAATCATCGACCAGCTGCCTCTTGCACACACCCCCTACTGGGAATGTGCCCGCAACCAAGGTACATGCCCTTGACCAGAATCGAACCTGGGACCTTAAGGTCCCCAATCTGACACTCTATCTACTGAGCCAAACCGGTTTTGGCGGCAGTAAATTCTTATTTAAGAGCTCTGGTAATTAATGCCATTTATTACTGGGTTTTTGTGACAATTTTTATGATGACGTGTGAGGCAATTCAACAAAATTACTACTGTGTATCAAGCATTTTGCAGGAGGTCTGGGGTCAATGTAAGAAGTATTAAATGTAAGATCTCTTGGCACAGCTGTAGTTTAAAGATAAAATGTAATTTAACATTAGATAAAGATGAAAGCACTCATTAGATCACAGGGTGAGAATTTAGCCCATGTGTTTATCTGTCTCCTGGTTTGTGTTGGTAAGAACTGAAAAACTTTCCTGTCACTTCTCTTTGTTTTAAGCAGTAGAGGCTATTGCTGCCCTTTATTCCCATTCTTCCTTTGTGTTGCCCAAGTTCTAATAACTGTACTGCCAAAGGGCTAAGGGCAAAAATAAACAAAGTTCAAGTAAAAAAACTGCAGTGTTTTTGCAACCTTGGTGAAAGAGGGGAAAGGTTGTGTCTATATACTAATCTGTAGGATTTCTATAATTTTAGCCAGGTTATGGCTGTTTCCTCCTTAGTAGGAAGGTGGCAAATTTAAGTAGCTCAGCAGAACTAGCCTCCAAAGTCTACCAAAAGATTGAAATAAAATATAATGATCTATTGGGAAGCTATATTTCAGCTACCTGCTCACTGCACCGAAGAGAGTTTTTATGAAATGGAAAGAGTCAATTTCCCTGAAACCACATTAGATGAGTCAGATTGCTTTGCTTATCGCCAAGGTCTCAATCAACTAGCAAATGTTTACCCAACTTCTCAAAATATTTGCACCAACATTCTGATACATCCAAGCATGACTTACATATTGTAAATCTACTCCCTTCAGTCTTCTAGGTGTGTTTCTTCCCAGATCTACCAGCTCCTCAAGTAACGTTAGGAACCTTCTCCAGAGTTAAACAATGCTACTACTGCTATCAACTTTGTCTCCAAGTGAGAAAGAGCATCACATAAATATCCACTGAAAACCCTCTAAGACAGTGTTACAACTATTCATCTATAGAAGCATTCGCCAAGAATCAATCACATGTGTCTGCCAGAGCCGAGACGAGATCGTGCATTGCTATGCCTACTTCCTTTATGGCTTCTAAGGATGCTTCAGGATAATCATATTATCCTGATTTTACAAACTGAGACCCAAGTAACCTGAGTGACTTACTTTTCTTCATTACCAAACCCCACTAGGTCAATAAGCCAAATGCAAATGTGGGACTTTTCCTACACAGAGACAGTAATTCAAGAAATGGTTTTCTGATTCTGTTAAAATAATCGAAGAGTCCTGTGGTAAGTACTTGAGGGTGAATAGTGTGACTTACCAATAAAGTTACACCCAAGTATCTCGGAGGAACCAAGGTCTCAAACTAATAATCAGTAATCAGAGCATCAAAATAAAATCACGGAATGCCAGTTTACACCCACTAGGTTGGTAAAAAGTTTAAAGTGTAACACAACCAAGTTTGGGCTAAGACATGCACTGTCAATGAGCGTCTAAAGTGCTATACATACTTGGAAAGCATGTTCACATTATCTTGATATAAATAACTATGACCCAGAAATTTCACTCCAAGGCATTTACCCTAGAGACATTGTTGAACTTGTACATCTAGAGACACGTACAAACATAATCATAGGAGCATTGCTTTCACTAGCAAATGTCCATCTCAAATGTCCATCAATAATAGAATTTAAAAGAGGTATGGAATTAAGGAATGGTAACATAATGGAATGGTGTTCAGCTGTTAAAGAAACTATAGCGAAACATAAAGTTACACTTCAAAAACATGATATTGACAGAAAAAGAACCATCAAAATAATACACATTTTTATAAATTCTTAAAACATGCAATATGAAATACACATGTTGTAGGGAAGCATTCCTATGAAGCAAAAACACTTTTAAAAGGCAAAAGAGTGATAAATATGAAATTCAGAATAATGGTTACCTCTGAGGGCAAGAAAGGGAGGACACCGTTTTGGGGAGAAAGACACTGAACCTAGCAGCAGAGGCAGCCTGAATTTTTGTTAGCCCTGGTGTGTGTGCTTTGTCCCCTCATACTTTCCCTATGTTATATACACTGTATTCTTCTATGTTCATGAAATAGTCTTTAACATTTTTTGTTTTAAACGAAGTGTCTGGGTAGAAAATAGAATAGGATATGAGTGAGGGAACTATTGCTTTTATTCAGAAGCTATTGCATATTATTTTTAAAAGCAGGCATATTTTACATCCATATAAAAAAATAAAAAACTTTAAGAACTTGCCTCCCGCCGAAGCCGGTTTGGCTCAGTGGATAGAGCGTCGGTCTGCGGACTGAAAGGTCCTGGGTTTGATTCCAGTAAAGGGCATGTACCTTGGCTGCGGGCACATCCCCGGAGGGGGGTGTGCAGGAGGCAGCTGGTTGATGTTTCTCTCTCATCGACATTTCTAGCTCTCTATCTCTCTCCCTTCCTCTCTGTAAAATATCAATAAAATATATTTTTTTTAAAAAAGAAGAACTTGCCTCCCTGATACTATGGAGCAGTAAAAAAGAAGGATCTCTTACTCCCCCCCCCCTTCCCCTAGGCAGCATGGAGGGATCTGTTGTGACTTGCCAATGAAGTTACACCTAAGTATCTCTAATTCTTAGGAGAGAATTATGCTAAGCAAAATAAGTCAGTCAAGAGAAAGGTAAGTATCAGATGATCTCACTCATAGATACAATCTAAGGAACAAAATAAACCGATGAACAAAATAGATCTAGAGACATAGAAGCATGGAACAGACTGTTGAATCTCAGAGAAGGGAGGGGTTTGGGGGTGGGTGGGAAGAGATTAACCAAAGAATTTATATGCACATATGCATGATCCATGGACACAGACAAAACAGGGTGGGGGCTTGGGAGTGGGGGTGGCGGTGGGGGGCTATGGGTTTCAAGGGGTCAATGAGGAAAAAAATGGGGAAATCTGCAACACTTTCAACAATAAATATAAATTTAGAAAAATAAATAAAATAAAAAGATTTTTTTAAAAAGAATTTGCCTCCTCAAAAGTGTGTATGTTTGGAGTTGGGGTGTGAGGGCACATGTGCAGCCTGAAAAGAAAATTGTATATTTTATATATTTGTTCCCATTTGTATATAATATTTTTAAGCATATATGCATCCTGGAGTATGCAAAGAAAATGTCTGGGTAGATGTAGAAGAATCTACAGCAGTCATCTCTGACAAGTAGATTCACTTTTCATTTCATTATATAATTTATTGTCCTTTCTCTTTAACTTTACTTTCTAGATTATTTTATTTAATTTTACTATATGACCTTTATGTTTCTAATTAAATTATTTTTTTTTTCTTTTCCCATTTTTTCTCTCTTTACTGATTACGGAATTACACGTGTCCTTATCCCCCCCACCCTTTCTCTCCCCCATCCCTCCCACTCATGCCCTCATCCCTCACCCCCTCGTCTGTATCCTTTGGTTAGGCTTATATGCATGCACACAAGTCCTTTGGTTGATTTCTCGTAATTAAATTATTTTTTTAATGAAGTCTGGACGTGGGAGAAGAGGATGAAAGAAAGGAGGACTCCTGGTGACTTTAGCTGGCATTGGGCGCACCATCCCTGCGTCCACCAGGTTTGGAGTGTTGAACCCACCTCCAGAATCCCGGCATCCTGGCGGGGACCCCGCCATCTAGCGGGGACTCACGGCGCTCAAAGGGATTAGTAGGAGGGGATGGGCGGAGACGAACCCCGCCCCGCCCCGCCTCGCCCCTCCGCGTACCAGGGCGGTTGCCCTGGCAACCGCGCCTGGCGTGGCCCAAGCTCACAATCGGCCCTGTCTGGGTGGCTCCCGCCCCGCCCCTGCGCTCGCCTGGTCGCGTGCTCGCGCTGGGCGGACCTGGGGGCCCATGGACACACACACCCCCTTGCCTGCAGCCCCGCGCGCCTGCTCGCCTGCTCTGCCCGAAGGGACACCATTCACCGCTGGCTGCCCAAGCCTGGCTCCCGGAGCCCGAGGTCTTGGCTGGGGTCGGTGCGAGGCGGCAGAGAACCAGAGCTGGGTCCACCGTGCGCCCCCGCAGGCCCAGGGGCCAGAGGGCCAGACATCCGAGGCTCCTGATCACCCTCAGGACTGAGAGGTGAGCTTAGCATCTTGGTCCTTCCACCTGGCCTTCCCCTTGAAATTAGATTCTACCCACCCTCCCCTCTGGATTCTTCTGAGACTTAAAACTGAAAGGGACAGTAAAGACACACACACACACACACACACACACACACACACACAGTTTGGGTGTGGGTGAGTTGAGACCCAGGGAAGTTTGATTATTCATAGCGAGCCTGTATTGAGAGACTGTGCCAAGTACTTTACAAAATTAGTGCATTTCCTCTTCACACGTCCCCGTGAAGTTATTCCCATTCCACAGATGAAAAGACTGAGGCACAAACTCCATAGGTAACTGTCCAGGTTTGTCCAACCAGTTTGTATAAATTACAATGCAGAGAAGGACGGATCACAAAAATAGATTCCTCCATCCCCAGGCCTACACTCTTTCCACCCTTCCAAGTATGTCTCCCTCCATTCCTCTTTCTAACAAACACCTTTATTTCACAGACTCCTCTGAGAAGTTCATGAGCTCCATGGGTCTCTGCCCCAGAGGAAAAATGCATCTGCATATCCTCCCTTCCCCCCCCCTACTCCCCCTCACACACATAGATTTTCATATTTAGAGTTTTCAGACCCAACATGGACCACAAGGGAAGAAGTCCTGTTCTGTTCCGCTCTTCTGTGACTGGCCACATACATGGTTAGAGGAAGGTATGCCTAAGTGCCCCAGGGCCATGCTGAGGTAAAGTATGCATGCTGGGGTGTACATATAGGTGGCAACTATCCTAGAATCAAAGATGCTGCACAATTTGCAAGGAACCCAGCACCAGAGGGCAGGACTTCTCTTATTTCCCCCAGTGGGTGAGGCTCTTGGTCAGTCGTGGCTGGTTGGCTGTGTAGGACAGTGCCTAGGGCATTGTTACCTCGCCAGCATTTGGGGACTTTAGCTGGAAAGGATACAAACCACTGAACTATTCCACAGATTGCTGAATTCACCCTTGTAGCTTGATTAGATAAAGCCACATGCTGTCCCATCCCAGAGAAGCTATCAGAGATAACAATGAGGTCACTGACTTGGAAGTTTTTGGCCACACCAATGAGGGGACATTGACTTAGTACAATCAATCAGCTTGTATTGGGGAGCATCATATTTTATTCTGTGTAGGCTGTACAGTATGATGACCCTGTACCTAACTAGAATCTGGCTGATAATAAAATCAGCTATAAATAGTAGTTAAAATAAATGACACCAAGCATGCAGCAGAGGTCAAGTAGATGACTTCTGAGGCAGTTCAGGACTTACTGGGAGCCTATTTATACACTCAGTTCTAACAGGCTTCCTTATCTGGTTTCCTTGTCCACCACACATTATGAACAGATTAGAAGGGAAGAGAGGGGTTACAGCAAATGGGACATTAAAGCTAAAGGTCACATGTGGCTGGTGTCCCAGCAGGGAAGGAAGAAGCACAAAGAATAAACAGCAGGCAGAAGAGTGAGGAAAAAAGAAGGACAAGACAACAGCACACATTTGATGTTGATGGTCATAAGAAACTCCTCTTTGCTCTCCCCCAGTCTCATGTTTCCCTGCAACTAACTCATAATTCCGCATAGACCAGGCTCAGATCTCTCTCCTGAATTATGTATCATATTGCCTTGTGGGTTCTAATTCAGCATGCTCAAAGCTTAACCAGCTGCACATTCTAACGAATCTGGACCCCATCCTGAGCTACCCATTGCAGGTACAGGTAGCCAGTTGATCAAGCCAGAAACCTAGGAATTGTCTTTGATTCTTTCCACTCCTCAGTCTTCTAACTTTTGGTCATCTATTGAGCAAACATTTATTGAATAATACTTCATGTGAGTCAGGTTCTGGCTGGTGTAGAACTAAGCCTATAATATTAAAAAGCTAATATGCAAATTGACCAGACAGCAGAACTACCATTGGCTATGATGCACGCTGATAATCAAGGGGCAGACACTCAATGCACGAGCTGCCCCCTGGCGGTCAGTGTGCTGCTGGCAAGTGCAGCCGCAGAAGCAGGAGCCTCTCCTGCCTTTGCAGCAGTCAGACCTTCCCCAAGGGCTCCCGGACTGCTAGAGGGACAACCCCCCCACCCCTGAGTGCATGAATTTCATGCACCGGGCCTCTAGTGGTCATTATAAAGCTGCTGTTGCATGGAGGCTACAAACTAGTGGGGAAGATACACAATATACAAATTGAATATATCTATATCTACTCGTTGATAGCAATGTTATAGAGAAATGTTTCATTTCATCATGAAGAAAATAAACACAAGGAATGAAGTAACATGGTGGCATCAGTTTTCATGGTGAGACGTGCCAATCAAAGGAAATTCTGAGCAAAGGGCACACTCCAGGCTGAGGGAACAAGACGTTCCAGAGCCAGGAATGAGCTTTTATTCCATAAACAGAAAGAAGGCCAGTGTAGCTGGAGATCACTACGTCAAGGGAGACTGAAGTGACGTCTGAGGGTCTGGAGAAGGGACCCGAATAGGTCATTAGAGAGTGTGTGTGTTTCTTCTGATACTAATGGAAAGATATTGTAATGTTTTTAAAAGGTGGTCTGGAGAGAACGTTCTGGCATGAGGTACATGTTCTATATCTTGAGAGGAGATGGGTTTCCATAGACATATGCTTTGTCAAAACTCATGGAATGGTACACTTAATACTTATACATTTTATTGCATATTCAAAAGGTCAAAAAGAAAAAGAGAGCTATAAACAAATATTAAACTACAATTAAGGATATCTATGCTAAAACATGTCTGCAATTTACTTTAAAATGGATCAGAAAAATACAATGGGGAGAGATGCAATAAAGCAAGTCAAGCATTAATGGTAGGATTTCAGTGGTAGATACATAGGTATTCACTTTTTCTTTATGTTTAAAAATAGTTACACTAAAATGTTGGGGGTAGAAGTTTGTCTGGTCTTATCTGATCTATATTTTAAAAAGATGTTTCTGGGGCTGAATAGAGAATGAGACTTAGAGGGCTGTTGTGGAAGCAATGAGACACATTAGCAGCTGTAGCCATGATTTTGCCTAGGAAAGTACCACTGGAAGTTGATGTCAGGAGGTAGAGTTGACAGATAATAGGGGATCTGTGAGGAAAAGAAAAAACAAAGAGTAACTCTTAGTTTTTTACCTGAGTAGATAGTGACGTCATTATTGGAAATGGGGAGAATTGTAGAAGGTCTGGGTGATAGCAAGAGTTCTGTTTGGACATGTTACATTTTTGATGCCTATTAAATGTCCAAGTGGCAATGGAGAGTTGACTGGTAGATACATAATTTTGGAGCTCTGGGGAGATTCAGAGATGGCTGTATACATTTGAGAGTGAACAATTAGAAGCTGAAAATTGGAATAAAGGTCTCATCAAATTGGATGAGATCACAGGGGGGAGAGGGTGGGGTTTGAAGAATAAAGAAGGGTCCTGAGAGCTTAGCCCTGGGTACTCAAACAACTAGGCTTCTAACAGAAAGGGGGGGGGGGTCAGCAAAGGAGACGAAGCAGTGGATGGGGATGTAGGAGCGAAACAGGCAATGGAGACGTTATGGTTGCCTAGAGAGACACAGTTAAAGAAGAAACAAGTGGTTAACAGTACCACTCTTTGCCATAGGGAATGTAGATAAGGGAGCAGGTTCGTGGTAGGGAAAAGACAGTAGTACAGTTTCAGATTTTGTGGTAAGATTGAATCTTTCCATTACAAATAAAAGGAACCCAGCTAACTGGCTTCTACCAAAATAAGGTTGGGGAAGGGTATTTTTGCACATGCAACCCTGAACATTTAAGTGGTAGGTGATTTCTGGCACAACTGGGTCCTGGATGCAGCTGCTGTCATCTGGCTCAGTCTCTCCTGCAGGCTGTCTGTGACGGCCCGAGCCCCACACCCTACTGCTTAACGACTAGAAGAAAGAACTGCCTTTCCATACAGTTCTGGCAGAATGGTCCCATGGGATGCTGATTGGCTGATGTCTTTTCTTAGCATATTCTTGAGGCATTCACTGTTTCTGGGGAGAGTGTTCTCTTACACAGGCTAAGTAAGCCTGGGTTGCAATCCAATTCCAATCACAGGAGATGGAAGGGGCAGCCCCATCCAAAGTTTGAGGTGGAAACTTGTCTGACCTAATCTGATATACATTCTTAAAATACTGTTTTCTGGGAATTGAATAGAAATTGGACTAAAAGAACTGCTGTGGAAGCAGTGAGACAGACTAGGGACTGTGACAATTATTTGGCCTATGATAGTACCACTGTACCATCTGAACGGTTTTCCTAGGCAATAACAGGTTCCTCCAGCCCCCGAAAAAATATGGAGAAAAGCATGCTGGGAGTACATCGCCTGGCCTACTCCTCAGTTCAAAAGATTGTTACCTCATTGTCACATAAGATGACAAAAATAATTGCCTATCTCTCTTTGATATTTCACAGAGCATAGTAGTAGATTCCTGTTTATAATGAGCATCTCAAAATGTTGCATGCTCTTTATCACATTTTTTAACTACTAAAATCCATGTGGTCTCTACATTGTTGCAGACATGCTAGAACAGAGCTATATAGTGGGGAGCTCAAATCCTACCTTGGCATTTTAATGAGACTTACCATATTCAAAGGTAAATGGGTAGTTTGTATCGAGGAGGGAAAATTAAGTGAAATAACAGGAAAACCACATAGTATTCATTATAATGGAAGATTAGTTTTGAAATATTTTAACTTTATACTAGTTGAAGGTCTTTGTATTTTGTAACTTCTACTTTCATGAAATCAGTTGTAATAAATTATGGAAATAAGATTTCCATATATGATTTCCATAATAAGAAACAGCCTCTCTTCTTGAAGAAGCTTTAAAATATTATCATTTAATCAAAATAAAGGTGACATAATTAACTTTGAGTTCCATGTTTTGTTTTGTTTTCGTATGTGTCTTGTTGTGTGGTTTTTTTTTTGTCTGTTTATTTCTGCTCTAGTATTTGTTTTGGTCCACAAAAGCATTTTCAAGAAGTTGGTCCAGTATGGCGTTAGCAGACAGGAGACTTGAGAACCTGCAAATCTACAAATGTCTTCAGTGTGTTCGGAACAAAGACAAGAAGCAGATAGAGAAGCTGACCAGACTTGGTTACCCTGAACTAATCAATTTCACAGATCCTGTTGATGGGCAGAGTGCTCTGCACTTAGCCTCGGTCTCCAATGACACTGACATGGTCAGCTTTCTCCTTAGCCTTGGTGCCCACCCTGATGTGAAAGACGGAATGGGCTGTACTCCGGCAATGAGGGCTGCAGAACTGGGCCATGAAATGTCCATGGAAATATTAGCCAAGGCAAAGGCAGATATGACTACAGTTGATAACGAAGGAAAAGGTAATAAAACCCCAACATTCTATCTAGAAGATACAATCCTTTTTATCGCCAGAAATCAATGAAGTGAACTTTTTTGCTTTCCAACTTTAGAAGTGAATTATTCCTGTACCTAAAATACCAACTCCTTATAATTTGAAAATGGTGTAGGTAAATCTTAGGAAAACCAGACATGATAGTTTTTTCATATAAAAAAATTAGGATTAGATTAATCTGTTAGGTGGTTTTTCTAATGGAGAATTTTCAAATGACACACATTGATATGATTGTCATCATTATCATTCATTATAAAATACTGTTTAGACAAAAAGAGGGAGAGCATTTCTTATTCTTTTTTACAATTTAGAACCTGGAATAGTACTAGACTTAGAACTTCAGAAGGATTTTGTTTTTTCTTAATAGTCTGATGTAAAAAGGAGTTAGTTCTACTTGGGAATCTGAAGGATTAAGATGGATTCTGGCATAAAATCAACTTTCTAGAGTCATTTTTAATAATTTGACTTCAAACTTGACACATGGCATTTCTATGATTATTCAGGTGAAACAGTCCCTCTCATCCACATTGTTCCCCTCCCTCATTCCATCTCAATACCATGGTCCTGGAGATTCTTGCCCAGATCACCCCAGGTTCCAGCAAGAGTTGACGTAACCTCACAAAAATCACTAAGAAAATTACTACTAGGCTTAATATAAATCACTTGTCCCAAAGAGTTGCATCAAGTACAAAGCCATTATCATCAGCCCACAATGAGAAATGAATCCAGTTTTATAATGTTAATGTTTTCTAACAGAAACAAAATCTGTTTTTTTTAACTCTCTTCAAACAGTCACTTGCTTAAGAGAAAGGAGAGGACAGAGACAGGAAGAATAATTTAATTGCTTACTGGCACCACATAATAAAATAAAATTCAGGTGCATTCCAGGGTCAACTGTATTTTAAAATGTCATATCCTAAAAAAAGCAACAGAAGCTTCTCAAATCTCTATTGAACATCATTTTCCAAGTGTGTTTCACAGACGGTTGAATCACTGGGATGTTGATAAGTGCTATATGCAACATTGGTCTCACTGTCCAATTCATTGGAGAAACATTGGATGAAACATATTTAGGCATATTGATTTCACATTTGTCAGACAGACTAAAGGTGGTGACATTTTCCATATATATTTGACCATAAAATAGTTTTTCCTTATGTCATCTATTTACCTAGAGTTTTGTTGAATACATTTTGGGGGAACAGTGTAATGAAAACATGTTTACATCTTTGAGTTTGAAAAAGAGATAGAAATCACAAGGAAAACAGGTAGAGAAATTGGATGGCATAAAAATCTAAAATTGTAAAATTAAAACTAATCAAGGTGAAATTAGAAGCAAGGTCAAGTGAGTATTTGTAGCACATATTAATAGCCATTTGGATAAAATTTGAGCTCATTCTAATTAATATTAAACCTGTTGAGGTTCTGGAAATTGAATGTCTGAGAAAATGATAATGGCAAATCACATAGGAATATTTAAAAGTAGAAAATGAAACTTGATATATAAAATCTTGTCTCACACATACCCTCATTAGTACTGCCCTATATTGCTTTGATTCTAAAGAACCCATTCTGTGCTCACTGCACCAAGTGTCTCATCTTCCCCACATGAATGTACCTAACTCACCTTGCACATCCCCCAGTTTGACTGTCACTTGCCAAACTGCTTTGCTCATTCCACAGTAGTCTCTCTGCCATTAACATCCTATTTTCCAGAGACTGATATTTGACTTACTGCACATTGTTTCTAAAGGATAAGCAAACATTTAAATGATTTTTTAAAATACTTATTGGATCCTTAGAAGCATGTGGGACACATTCTATCCCCACATTGTATTTTCTCTTTGAACTACTTTGCAGAATATGGAGAAGGTAAGGCTCTAAGCCACACCTGCTCATGACTGTTTTCTGACTATCACAGATTGCATTTCTTTTTTGGTTTCTCTATCTTGGTGTTTCAGTTTATTTCAGAGGGAAAACAAAGACAGATATGCCTTCACTCTATCACTTTAACCAAGTAATTATGGATTTTAAAATGATAATTTTTCCTTTTAATCTGATTGAAATGTATAGCAACTATTCATAAGTATTCTTTGGGGATTCTATTTTTCTGCAGGTGTTTTGTTTTACTGCATTTTACCTACTAAGAGGCATTATCGCTGTGCATTGATTGCCCTGGAACATGGAGCAGATGTCAACAATTCTAGCTATGATGGAAAACCGGTGTTCCTTACAGCCTGTGAAGTAGCACATGATATTAAAGAATTGTGCCTGACACTTTTGGAAAGAGGAGCCGATCCAAATGCTATCAACTCAGTATGACTATTCCTGTGATTATAAATATTCATTTTTATTTCAATTATAGAGTCTTATCAGAGTAACTTTGGCATTTAGATATGGCAAAATTATTCTGTTACCTTATAGACTGTTCATTTCTATTTAAAATGCTTTAAGATTATATACTTTCATTATCTTTATATTGCTATAATCCTAGAGCTTCTTTCTTAATTACGTTTGGAAAATTGGATTTATTATGCATAAATGTTAAAAGATCGTTATAGAAAATAGACAAGGTATCACTAATGCCCAATAAAAGTTTATTATTTTGAAAAGAAAATATGTAGTTATGCTGTGTTTTATATTCATTTTGCTCCCTCTTCTCATTTGATTAATTTTATTGAATTTTATTAAGCTTTAATTGTAATTTTGAGTAAAAAATTGGATATTTTTCTTAATATCTAATTCTAGCATATATTTTACCCCTCCCCTTTTTCTTTACAATCTTTGCAAGAACTGACTTTTTCTCACAAGAACATATGGTGTGATATACTCTGAACTTTAGAATTCTACATTTTAGATATTCACCCATTGTACTAGCTTCATTTTTTATCTTTGTTTCATGAAACTAATGAAAATGTAGAGAACTAAGCATGTCTGTGACTTCTAAGGCCAAATGGATTTAGATAATATTTATATAGAATATGTCATTTAACATAAACAGCATTTGATCTGCTTTATGTCCAGGCCACAGGTCGCACGGCTTTAATGGAAGCATCAAGAGAAGGAGTGGTAGAACTAGTTCGAAAGATACTGGAAAGAGGAGGTGAAGTGAATACATATGATAACGAGAGACATCAGGCTGCACATTTTGCTGCCAAAGGAGGCTATTTTGAGGTAATAATCTGCTCTTCACTTTAAAATTTGTTGCTTAAAAAGTTTCTCTCAAAAACTTTAACTATTATGTGGATTACATTAGGCAGATTTTTTTCTGCATTACCATCTTGATTTCCTTGAAAAATTCTAAAACTCTATTTTATACCAAATATTATTTTAAAAAGCATATGGCTCTTCAATTTTATCAGCTTGCTAACTTAATACATTAATAATACTAGAAGTGTTTTTCTGTATTCTTAACTATGACAATCTAAAAGTTTTGCCTACTGAGTCTACTATATTTAATGCACTCCATTACATATTAGAATCTTCAAAATATATTATGATCTAATTATGGGAAAACAATGCCAACATGCTCTTATCACCCTGATTATGTGTGTATCTTATGACTCACCTAAATTGTAAACTCTATTCTGATTTTCTGGACATATCAGCAAAGGTTATCTCATAGATACAATGACTCTACAGGGGGGAAAAAAGGAATCAAAGATGGCCTTATTTTTTTAAAATTCTTAATTACATCAAAAATTTACTCAATTTTCTCTGAGTTTTAACATAATTACCCTTAGTTATTTTTTTTCATTGAGTCTCTTCTCTGCAATAAAAATATGCATCACAATAGAAGTTAAATTGGTAAAGAATTTGCTCCTCTGATAATGTTTGTCATAGTCTGATGCTTTTTGAAAATGGCCTAGATTTACCAAAATGCTAGTCTCTCAGCTGAGTATAGAGTTTTTTAAACTCTAGCCAGGGGTGGGGAACATCTGGCATGTCAAATCACTGCCCTGACAAGGCATTAGGGGTGAGTTAAGTGTTTGACCAAAGATATCAGGCTAATTTTTAAGTGATAATTTTGTATGGCCTTTAAATAATGTTATAAATATCCAAATGGCCCTTGACAGAAAAAAAGGTTCTCCACCCCTGCGTCAATGTTGTTTGAAGGCAATTTTGGCAATGATAAAAATGTTCTATGTCTGTGTTATATTATACAGTACAATACAGTAGCCACCTGTGGCTTTTGAGTACTTTAAACATGGCTAGTGAAACTAAGGAACTGTATTTTTAAGATTGTTTTCTATTTGATTCATTTTGATTTAATTTTAAGTAACCACATGTGGCTAACATAATGTATTGGCTAGCACAGGTCTAGGAACACTCTTCATTCACTAGATGTACATTCCTCTTCCCCTACATTATCCATTATCTGTTTTGCAGATATTGAAGCTTCTTTATGCCTACAATGGAGATTTGGGGCTGATTGGAATGAATGGGAACACACCACTTCATTATGCTGCCATGGGTGGTTTTGCAGATTGCTGTAAATATTTAGCTCAGCGAGGTAAAATTTGCCTAGCAGTTTTATGCTTAGAGTATTTATGGTTTATCCATGTTGTAGGTAAGTAGGGAATTTGGGCCTGTCACTTGTTAGTTGCTTACGTTTTTCAATAGCCTAACCCCACTCATGTATGTAGAAAGAAAATTGAATTTATTTTCCTACTCTACTTTCTGTTAACTCAGGAATCTGGTCTTAAAAGTGATAAAAACCCATTCTCCCAAATATTTTTAGGTTATTGTTCAAAATCTAATCATGAGTCAACAGATTATTATAACATGTTTATAGTTATTAAACTCCTTTTTTAAATATATGTGACCATCGATCTAAGCAAGGACAAGCACTGGAAACCATGTCTTTTCATCTTAATTTTTAATTATTTTATTAAAAATATTCTATTGTGTCAAATGCAAAGATAATTTGTGGATTATTTGAAATTATGAGGAAAATATTTTAGGGAAAAATATGGAATAAAGTGAAAATGTTCATGGAAAATTTGAAATGTAAGTAATATTTATTATTTTAGCTTTTCCTGTAGCTTTTAAGTAACTTAGTTAATTTAGGAATATAAACTATGTTACATATAACCTAATAATAATATTAACTAAATTTAAATAAATGAATCAATTTGTTATTAATCGCATGCTAATTGAATATACATTAAAAAACTTTAATTCTTTGTTAGAGATAGGACATAATTCTGCTGAACTTTATGGTAGGTTTTTCCCCCCAGTTTCTGACAAATAGGCAAAACTTAAGGTCCTATAACTCTATATTAGAGCCAAAAAAAAGTGCTTTTTTTCTTCTTCTTTACAAGGGCACAGAATTTCAGAAGTCACTGGGACCTAGAGATCCAAACTGTAGTTACTAATCTACATATAAAAAAGCCTAAGTGACCATTTGACTTGTAGCTATGATGCACACTGACCACCAGGGGGCAGACATTCAATGCACAGACATGGGAACATGGAACAGAAGGATGAATCTCAGGGGGAAGAGGGAATGGGAGAGGGTGGGAAGAGATTAACCAAAGATCTCATATGCATACTAGAGGCCTGCTGCACTGATTTGTGTACTGGTGGGGTCCCTTGGCCTGACCTGTGCCCTCTAGAAATCCGGGAACCCTTGGGAGATGCCAGACTGCCAGGCCAAGGGATCCTTCTCGGGCCTCTAGTATTACATATAAGACTAATGTGCCTGCATAACTAATAGTGTAATAACTACTCCTTCATCCTCCAAAATACCAAACACTTTTAAGAAACAAAGAAAAACATATCAAATGCAATGTTTGCCCTCATAAACCATTTCATCAGTCTTGTTTTCAAATCTGTTACAATCAGCAGTTTATTCTGACATTTCATTTTTAACATAGTATATTTCTAAAAACTAAACATCTGCCCAGATTGAGACAAGCTTCTTCAACTTTAACATATCCTTGCTTTCTTATTAGGACAAACATCACCAAACATACTCTCTTGTTCACACACACATAGAAAACAAAGGGCCAGAGCTTGGGCCATGTCACAGGCCTTCAGAAAGGATTTATCTTCCTGGCTGAATCATAAAACTAGACTATAGTTTTAAAACCAACCATCTGAAAAGGTTCTGAATTTTGTAACATGTTTGGAAGTACAACCACATCACTAGATTTTGGGGGGGGGGGGGTTTGAATTCCATAGCAGCAGAGTTACCAGTTACATTCCCACCTTGAAAACTTAGATCTAAGTCCACCAGAGCAGCAAGAAACAATTACCAATAAAATGTTCATTTCTGAGTGAACTCTCTTGGTTTAGTCTCTTCTCTACTTCATTGTACAGGCTGAATTCTTTTCCCATATTAAACTGTCTTCCTCAATACCCTCCTCTTTTGCCCCTGGTCCTGTCACTGGAGCAACTTACAAGTTCCCCTAAGCAGTGTGAGCACCATGTCCAGTGACAGAGGGGAGTTTGGGGTAGTTCTACCCCATGGAAACTTTTCCTTTTCATGGGCCTTTGGCTGCTGGTGTTCTACAGTACCAGCCCCTAAAGTTGAGTATCTTGACCACAGAGGAACATAAGTCACAAAGGGAATGAATGGATCTTTAGTTACTAATCATAAAGGAGGAGACAGAGTCTCTCACATCAAAAGGGGGGAGAAAATATGGTCAGATTTTTTTTTTCTAAAAGGAGTGCTGAGGAGAGGAAGAAGGCATGTCTTTGGGAAGGCCAGAACAAAGGGTCAGTGAATCTTCAAGTGGAAGGGTGAGAGAGAAGGGCAGATGAATGGGTTTGTTTGTTTGTTTGTTTGTTTGTTTGTTTGTTTAAAACAGAGGAAGGAAGAGGGAAAGAGAGAAAAACATTGATGAGAAATAAACATCAACATCAATTGGATGCCTCCTGCAGGCCCTCTGCTCTCCCTCAGGCCCCCAACCCAGGCTTGTGCCCTGACTGAGAATCAACTAGTGACCACTTGGTTCATGGGTTGACGTTCAACCATTGAACTACAGTGGCTGGGCTACCTTAAGATCTTTAAACTGAGATGTCTTAGTCTTTTATCCACACAAAGGTTTCTAACTAGGAGAAAACTGGGAACAGAAAATAGTAAGCTAAATAACATTAATAATCCTTGGATCCATCGTGCTGGGGTGAATAAAGGAGTGGCTTGGGAGATGGTAAATAAACCTCAGACACCCTGACTAAGCAAAAATGTTCAGAAAAAAAAAGTATACTCAGAATTATTATGCAATTATTATGCTTTGGAATTTTATTATTGAGACCCCTTCCTAATAAGTCACTGTTCTTAAAACTGTCCAATATAGAAATTTAGAATCCTTATTGTCTCAATACACTTTTTTCTATCACTAATAAACTTTATAAGAATAAATTTCCTGAGAATAATTTTAATTTTTTAAAATACTAAAAGGAATATTAATCTTGAAAAGCATCGGTGATTAATTTTCTTTTTGACAAGGGATAAAACTATAAAGTGTTGGAGAGGCATGCTTTATGTTACATGCAGCTACCAATACAATTTGGTTGCTAGAGATACTAATTGGGCAGCAATTTTTTAATCATGTGATTTTGGCAAAGCAATAGAAGAGTCTTCTAGAATCAAAACACTAGGAAGAACTTCATAGTCTGACATTTATATACATAATGGA
The DNA here is from genome assembly GCA_963924515.1 of Vespertilio murinus. Classification (NCBI taxonomy): domain Eukaryota; kingdom Metazoa; phylum Chordata; class Mammalia; order Chiroptera; family Vespertilionidae; genus Vespertilio; species Vespertilio murinus. Next base: position 66,363,031 of record OZ004709.1, read on the forward strand.
TTTTTAATGCCTCAAGATACTTATTATAGACAACATAGCCTTCCTGGTAGCAATAAGTAGAGCCCCACCACCACCACCATCCATTCAGAAAGTATATTTATTTATGTAATGTTGGTTTTATCATTTTAAGGAAGAAACCAAAAAACAGAAAATGAATTTTAATATATAACTTGGTCAAATATAATACTGAAATCCTTTAGATTTGATGAACAAATTACTTTTTTTTTTTCTGTTAGGTTGTTCACATGGCCTTACTAAAAAAGAGCAGATCTACATAAATTACATTAATTTCACAGAGTATACAGATAAAATATCATTTAAGATTGTATACCATTTTATAGTCATAATCATTCAAAAGAAACAGCTGTCCTTCAGCATTCTGAGTACCTAAGAGCGCACATAAGCTGCCTAAAACCAGCTTTCCAAACTTAGTTGTCACCCTTACTCTTTTCATGGAGTCCTTAGCAAGTATCCTAATATGGTACTTGTTTGAAGTGTCGATAGAGATTAATGTCTTAATCATTTGGGGAAGATCATCTAAATTGGAAACATCTCCCTTAGAAGCCACCAAAGTAAAGTGCAAAATAAATAAATAACAGCTTAACTTTGTAATTAAAATAGCCTAAATGTGCTCATCTCTATATATGAACTAGAGGCCCCATGCATGAAATTTGTGCAAGAGTAGGCCTTCTTCCCTCCCTCCCCCGCTTCCCCCACTGCCTGCACTGGCTTCCCTCTGGCACCTGGGACCTGGGCTTCCCTTGCAACCCCAACTTCATCCAGAGGGTCTCCCGGAAAAACAGCCAATCTAATTAGCATATTATGCTTTTATTATTATAGACTAGAGGCCTAATGCACCAAATGCATTCGTGCAAGAGTATGCCTTCCTTCCACCAGCTTCCCTTAGGCACCTGGGACCCGGGCTTCCCTCTAGCTGCCAGCTTCTTCCCGGAGGACGTCCAGAAGGACATCCAGCCTAATTAGCATATTATTATAGATAATTAGGGGACAAACTTTTGACTAAGCACTTGAAATTAGGAAAACAGTTGGATGAATGCCATTTGTTAGAGCTATGCCAGTGATCGGAACCATTCATAATAATGATGCTTCACATTTTAGGATGTGACCTGAAATGGAAGAATTTAGAACATAAAACGGCCAGGGCTATGGCTAAGGAGCGCGGCTTCAAAGCAGCAAGCAAAGAATTACGGCGGGCAGAGAGAACGGCTAATAAACTGGCCAAGCCAGGAGTTAAAAATCCAAATCCAGTCTGGGCCCTTCGCCTTCACGATTGGTCAGTAGAAAACGAGGCTACACTTCGGAACGTCTTCTCGTACGTGGACAAGGGCGATGGGACAGTCAGCAAGGAAGACTTCGTGGCCGTGCTGGAGGAGAGGCAGGACTTCGTGAACTCGGAACAGCTGACTTCCATCGCTCAACTTAGTGAAAAAGTCCGGGGAGCAGGGATCAACATTAACGATTTCTTTAAAGGGACCAAATACTTAGCCAAGGCTTACGTCTTGGGATCCTATGTGCCTAAGAAAAGGAAAAAAGGGGGAGCCAAAAAGGGAAAGAAAGGCAAGTTCGTTTTACCCCTCCCGGTCTGCGTCATCCCCGACAACGCATTTCCACGCCGGAGTGATGGAGGGCCCCCATATTACATGATTGAAACCTACAAGAACGTCACGGATTGCAATCGGTTTAATCGGGATCATCCTCCAGAACATCCCATTCAGGATGACTCTGCTTGGTACATTGAGGATTCAGAGAAGGTATTTTCCAATATCAACTTTCTCACCAAGGCAGGAGACCTAGCTTCTCTGAAAAAGGCTTTTGAATCAGGCATACCGGTGGATATGAAGGACAATTATTACAAAACACCGCTCATGACTGCTTGTGCAAGTGGAAACATGGAAGTGGTCAAGTTCCTTCTTGAAAGAGGGTATGTTTTTTGGTTAGGTGAGGTTTAAATTTGCATGAGTCTTAACTATTTCTTTTTTTTTTTTTTAAATAAATCTTTATTGCTCAGATTATTACAATTGTTTCTCCTTTTTCTCCCCCATAGCTCCCTTCCACCTGATTCCCACCCCACCCTCTGCCCTTACCCCCTCCCCCCACTATTGTCCTCATCCATAGGTTATACAATTTTAATCCAGTCTCTTTCTGCACCCCACACCCCTTTCACCCTGATAATTATCTATCCACTCCCTTTCTTTGCCCCTAATTCTATTATATTCACCAGTTTATTCTATTCCTCAGATTTTTAATTCACTTGATCTTCTTCCTCTTCTTAAGTAATACCTTTCAGCATTTCATATAATACTGGTTTGGTGGTGATGAACTCCTTTAGCTTTTTCTTATCTGTGAAGCTCTTTATCTGTCCTTCAATTCTGAATGATAACTTTGCTGGATACAGTAATCTTGGTTGTAAGTTCTCGCTATTCATCACTTTGAATATTTCTTGCCACTCCCTTCTGGCCTGCATGGTTTCTGTTGAGAAATCAGCTGATAGTCGTATGGGTGCTCCCTTATAGGTAACCAACTGCTTTTCTCTTGCTGCTTGTAAGATCTTCTTTTTGTCTTTTACCCTTGGCATATTGATGATGATGTGTCGAGAAGAATTTTTCTTTGGATTCCTCTTGTTTGGGGTTCTGTAGGCTTCCTGTACTTGTAAGTCTATTTCTTTCACCAGGTGAGGGAAGTTTTCTGATATTATTTCTTCAAATATGTTTTCAGTATTTTGCACTCCCTCTTCTTCTGGCACCCCCATAATTCTGATGTTGGTGCGCTTGCAGTTGTCCCAGAGGCTCCTTACACTATCTTCAACTTTCTGGATCCTCTTTTCTTCTTCCTTCTCCAGCAGAGTGTCTTTTGGCTCTTTGACCTGATTCTTGTGTTCCTCCATTCTGCTGTTGGATCTCTGCATAATATTTTCCAATTTAGTCAGTTTATGTATACTTTTTAGTTGGGTCTCATGAAGTTTATCGAGCTTTTCTAGGATATTGTTGCATAACCTTAGAACCGTAGTTCTGAACTCTATATCCTCCATCTCTTTTGTTTGAGATCTATTTCCTTGTCTCGGCATTTTCGCTGTTTTTCAGAGTTGGTAGGATGGCTTTGTGTGTTTGGTGTCCTATATGGCCCAGTGGGTCAGCCTCCTCAGTTACCTGAGGTAGACACTCTTGGTGATCCCCTTTGTGGACTGCGTGCACAGCCTTGTTGTAGCTAAGTCTTTATTGTTGTGAATTGACCTTCAGGCCAATTGGATGTGGGTATCAGCTGTGTCTACTCTGGGACAAATTCTGTATTGGAGACAGTCTTATAGGATCAGACTTGAAAAACTGCAGAAGCCTCTGCTCAGCTTGGATGGGGCGGAGTCTCAGGGCTGAACTGACAGTCTTGGCTTCCGCCCTGCCCTTGTGTACTTGCCTGAGTTTCCGCCTGACCTCTGCCTTCCGCGGCTTCCCTGAGTTTCCGCCTGACCGTCCCAGTTTCCCCAAGCAAGAGCGTGGGTGCCCCAAGGGGCTCGCCCGGACTTGGGCTGGTCTCTGTAGTCTGGAGCTTCTGACTCCTTCTGCTACAGAGAGGCCGCCACCTTGTACAGAGGGGCAGCGGCAGCCTCCGCGGTCAGACCTGGAGCTTCTGACTCCTTCCGCTACAGAGAGGCCACCACTTTGTACTGAGAGGCGGCGGCAGCCTCCGCGGTCAGACCTGGAGCTTCTGGCTCCTTCCGCTACGGAGAAGCGGCGGTCAGACCTCAGCGCGTTCTCATTCGCTTGAGCGTGACTGTCGACCCTGCCGGCTGTGGCTCGCGGCTCCTGGCTCCCGGCTCCCGGTCCCGATCTCCCAGTCTCTGAGTCTCTGGGTGCCTTTCTCCACCCGTATGAGCTTGGGACCACTGAATTTCAGCCGGGGTTGGGTTCAGAACAGTCGGAAAGGGTTCCGTGCAATCGGGGATTCCTCCCCTCCCGCCAGGCAGGCATTCAGCGGCTGCACTTCCTCTCCGCGCCCGCGAGCGTCTCCCTACCTCAGCGCTTTTCGGCTCCCAGTCTGATCCGTGAGTCTCTCTCTTTCTTTCTAGTTGTAGCTATTTCACTCCGCCAGCTTTCCTGAGGTTTTGGTGAAGTCCTTTTTGATTTTAGTTGTTTTTTTAATTAAATTGTTGATGAGGCGGCAGCTTAGGAGACTGCCTAGGCCGCCATCTTGGTTGTGTCGAGTCTTAACTATTTCAAGAAGGTAATAGGAAAGCTTAAGATACAATCAGCTGCAGAATTTTAATAGCACAAGAAAGTGCTGCACCCCCTGAAGCCTAGACTGCAGGCAGGTCTTACTATGATATGGGAAACCAGGCTCATGGGAACATAGGTGTGTGTGTATGTGAAGATGGTTTGCCAATAACAACTATGCACAAAGTGAAAGCCAAGAAGTTTGTTTTTTTTTAAATATATATTTTATTGATATTTCACAGAGAGGAAGGGAGAGAGATAGAGAGCTAGAAACGTCAATGAGAGAGAAACATTGACCAGCTGCCTCCTGCACACCCCTGAGCCAAACCGGTTTCGGCAAAGTCAAGAAGTTTTCACTCTGATGGTAGAAGAAGCATTCCGATTGGGTATCACTGGCCTCCCAAGAAAAGTTAATTTAGTGACAGAGCTTTATCAAGTTGGTGTGGAGTTGCTTTTCATTTTATTTTAAACTTAAAAAATGTTTTATTGTGGTAAGAATATTACATGAGGTCTAGCCTCTTAACAAATACTAACTATCCAATACAGTATCATTAATCACAATATTATGCAGCAGATCTCTAGAATTTATTCATTTTATGTGGAGTCACTTTTCAATCTGTGTCGTGTGTGTGTGTGTGTGTGTGTGTGTGTGTGTGTGTAGGGGAATCCCAACAAATTTCAATAAGTTTGCTATAATGACTAAGAACATTTTCATTCCCTTCTCCAGAAAAAATAGCAGTCTTTCCTTTGGTTCATTTATAAATATATTTAAAATCTCAAAGCATGATATTTTCATTTAGCTTTTCTAAAATTAAATATTTATTATTGAAATATTACATATGTACCCTCCCCCCACCCCAACTGACCCCTTCAAGCCTGCCCTGCTCCTGACCCCAGGCCTTCACCACACTGTTTATTGTCTGTGTCCATGGGTTATTCATGTATTCACACAACATCTTCAGTGGATCACTTCCCACCCACTCCTAACCCCCTAGCCCCACCTTCCCTCTGAAATTCATTTAACTTTTTAATCTAAAACAATTACTTGGGTTTAATTCCTTCTTTTATCATTGCTAAATAACCTGCGGTTAGTTTCTTAACCTTTTTGTGTTTCAGTTTTCTCATTTTTACAATGGGGCCCCAATGGGACTTAGTTCACAGAATTCATTGAAGGTAAAATTAGTTATGTAAAGCCCTTACTGGCACAGTAATTACATACTTGATAAATTGTATCGTTATTATTACTATAAATGCAGAAATAGACCCAAAATGGACCCATATTTCCTGTCAGCTTTAATCTTCATTGGATTCAGTTTAATTTTCCTTGATTTTAACCTTTGCAAAATTATAACCGCTAAGATCTTAAGTGCCTTTTAAAGCTAAAAAAAAAATGTATTTTTTTAGAGAGTTAAGAGTGTCTGATAATGCAGAACACTTGCCAAGAAAAATTATGACATAGAGTTTAACTTGTCTCAGAGCTTCCTTGGTTTACAGTTGAACAAATTTATAAAACTATGAAGTCTTACTTAGAGTTTTTAACCTCCAGTGCTTGGAACAACCCATGTTTTTAGCTTGTGAATCTATCTTATCTTGTAGGGCTAATGTTAATGCAACAGATAATTTTCTGTGGACTCCACTTCACTTTGCGTGCCATTCAGGCCAACAAGACATTGTTGAGCTTCTTGTTCAATCTGGAGCCACGATAGAAGCACCTTCAATCAACAACTCAACTCCTTTATTTAGAGCCATTGAGAGCTGTAGAATGGATACTGTCAAATACCTGCTTGATATTGGTGCTAAATTTCAGGTGGAAAATAGAAAAGGTATGTGTACATATTATTGATAGTTAGGGTTAGAAAAGGAGAATTATGTTCAACCAAAGGCCTAGTACATGAAATTTGTGCATTTGGGCGGGGGTGGGGGGAGTGTCCCCCCAGCCCAGCCTGCACCCTCTCTAATCTGGGACCCCTTGAGAGATGTCTGACTGCCTGGTAGGATTGGGTCTAAATGGGCAGTAAGATATCCCTCTCACAATCCAGGACTGCTGGCACCCAACTGCTTGCCTGTCTGCCAGCCTTCCTGATTGCCCCTAACCACTTCTGCGTGCTGGCCTGATCACCCCCTAACCCAGGGGTGGGCAAACTTTTTGACTCGAGGGCCACAATGGGTTCTTAAACTGGACTGGGGGGCCGGAACAAAAGCATGGATGGAGTGTTTGTGTGAACCAATATAAATTCAAAGTAAACATCATTACATAAAAGGGTACTTTTTTTATTTTTATTTTTTTATTTCAATAGTTTAGAACAGCCATCCGGCCCACGGGCCATGGGCCATAGTTTGCCCATACCTGCCCTAACCACTCCCCTGCCAGCCTGATTGATGTCTAACTGTTCCCCTGCTAGCCTGATTGCCCTTAACTGCCCTCCCTGCAGGCCTGCCCCCTCAACAACTGCTGCCCTTAACTGCCCTCAACAACAATTGCCCTTAACTGCCCTCCCCTGCAGGCCTGAGTCCCCCAAATTGCCCTTCCTTGCAGGCCCAGTTTCTCCCAACTTCCCTCCTCTGCCGGCCTGGTCACCCCTAACTGCCTTCCCCTACAGGCTTGATTACCTACAACTGCCCTCCCTTGCAGACCTGATCCCTTCCAATTGCCCTCCCCTGCTGGCCATCTTGTGGCAGCCATCTTGTGTCCACATGGGGGCAGCCATCTTGTGTGTTGGAGTGATGGTCAAATTGCATATCACTCTTTTATTAGATAGGATAGAGGCCTGGTGCACAGATGAGGGCCGACTGGTTTGCCCTGAAGGGTGGCCCGGATCAGGGCGGGGGGCCTCTTGGGGTGTGGGGACTTGTGGTGGTTTGCAGGCCGGCCATGCCCACCGGCGACCCAAGTGGAGGCCTTGGTATCTGGGATTTATTTATCTTATAAAATTGAAACGTTGTAGCCTTGAATAGAGGCCAGGGTCAGCCAGAGTGGGTGGGAAGCTTGGCTTTCTCCATTGCCAGGGGTAACCCAAGCCTCCTGCTCTCTCCAGCTCCATGGCTGCCACCATATTTGTTGGGATTTATTTATGTTCTATAATTGAAATTTTGTAGCCTTGAGTGGAGGCCAGGGCCGGCCAGGGTGGTCAGGAAACTTGGCTTCTTCCATTGCCGGGGAAACCAAAACCTCCTACTTGCTCCATGGCCACAACTATCTTAGTTGGGTTAATTTGCATACTCACTCCTGATTGGCTTGTGGGAGTGGGTGTGGGCATAGCAGAGGCATAGTCAATTTGCATGTTTCTCTTTTATTAGTATAGATTCCAAACCTTTTCTGATTCTATTCTTGTAGGAGCACATTTTCTCAAAAAAACAGTGGTCTGCAAACTGCGGCTCAAACATAAGTGCTTTGCAAATCACTGGTGTTAAAAGGGCTAATTCTTTGTGTTGCAATCTTCCATGGATTGATAATTTTGCAAAATACAATAAAAAGTGATTTACTAGAAAAATGAAATGGAAAAAAATCCCACAAAATACAAATGCAAATTTTTTACTAGATTCAAATGACAGAAAACTCCTCTATTAATTTGCTATAAAAATTTCCAAGTACATACTCTTAACTCTTGTGCTTACTTCATTGTGGCCCAGTAATCTTTAGTTTGTGGACTTCACCAGTGTGCAAATCATACCTTGAACTATCACACTGTTTAACTGTCATTTTCTAATAATTGGCATAGTTTACAGTCTCTGGATTTGGATTTCTTTTAAGGCTAGACATAGTCATTTCTGAATTGAGGCTCTCTCTAGGAAGTAAACAGAAGGCCTGTTTTATAAATACTACAAATGAAGACTAAAAAATCAATTGATTTAATAATATTTTAGATTCTTGCTTAGAGATATCATTTTCTTATAGTGGAATATATTCTTTTTTTATTATTATTCCAGAGAGGAGAGAGGGAAGACAGATAGAAAGAAACATCAATGATGAGAGAGGATCATTGATTGGCTGCCTCCTGCACACCTCCTACTGAGGATTGAGCCCACAACCCAGGCATGCACCCTTACCCGGAAAGGAACCTGGGACCTTTCAGTCCACAGGCTGATGCTCTATTCACTGAGCCAAACTAGCTACAACCAATTACTTCTTTTTAAAAATATATATGTTTTAATTTATTAGAGAGAAGGAAGAGGAAGAGAGAGATTATTTTTGAACAGAGAACATTAAGCCTCTGGCTGCTTCAGGCTGCCTGAGTCATGTGTAGTATTGTGCTAGGCCTGCCCAAATACATTACAGGTGTCACAAATTCTAGCCACATGATCACAGCACTTGTGAGCATCAATTTCCCCAGATCCTTTAGAATATACCTCCTTACATCATGGAAAGGGGAGGGCAACAGAAATGTGTCACAGATTGGAATGAGAACCAGCAATCAGATATTCAAAATGTAAACTACCATTGTTTTCTATCAACTTTTAAGAAACATGCTCAAAAAAATTGGCCAACAAATTGAATTGTAATGATAAGATTTTAGAGTTGGGTCCACCTTTGAGAATATTTTATCTAGGTCTGTGATCTTACACATACCATTTGCTTTAGAAACACCCTTACTAGCCCATGCTAGGGCTGCTGTGCTGAGATAAGATTTTTTCTACATGACTTATTGTTAACTTGTTTATTATAGCTCTGACTTCTGTTTTAAACAGGGCACACTCCCATGGATGTTGCAAAGGCATATGCTGACTATAGAATAATTAGTTTGATTAAAGATAAGCTAGATAGCTTGCCAAAACCAGCAGATAACCAAAAACTTTTGAAACCCAAACCATCTATTAAAATGAAAACTGAAGGCCCTGAAATTAAGAAAGAAGAGGTAAGAAAAATAATGATTATATTACCAAACATAATAATAATAATTATTATCACAATAATAGATAAACTATATTTTCAGCACTATTTTGCAATACTTTTAAAGAAATATGTAGCAAGGAAATTCCTACTACTGGAAAGTTTAAGAAGTATTTGTTGTAAATAGAATCCACACAAAAAACACATTGATTTAGCCAAATACAATTAGAATGTTGAAAAAAGGACTGATATTGGATATGTGCATATTTGTATAATATACATGGATAGATATAGATAGATATAGATATAGATATAGATATAGATATAGATATAGATATAGATATAGATATAGATATGAGACCCAGTACACAAAATTCTTGCACAGGTAGGGTCCCTAATGGCTGTGGGCTGCCAACCTGGGCCTTCCTTAATTCCACACTTCCCCCTGGTGGTCAGTACACATCATAGTGAGCAATTGAACTCCCAGTTCATTGAACTCTCAAGGGGACACTTTGCATATTAGGCTTTTATATATATTTAGATATTTAGTCCTAAATTATACAGATTTTATGAGATAGCCCAAAAAGGAAGGAGGATAACCCTTATGAGGAATGAAGTAAAGCATATTTTTTCTTCATTTTTGGCCTTATACTCTTTCATTACTCATTTTAAACCATGCCCACCCAAGGAATTTTAATGATTACTGCTGAGCCCTGGGATATGAGGACACTTGTAACTTGGATATCACACAGTATAACTCTAGAAGGCTTAAAACACCACACTGATTGATCCTGCTCATCTGGAGTGGTATAGTTGCCTCTGAATTACCAGGAGAAGGTTGAGATTGTTGCCTACAGGGATTTCTGAGATATCAGGCTTTGTCATGAGCAGGGAAGCTTTAAGTGCATTTCTAGGCTAGAAGCTTCTTTTAGGGAAGCAGAAGGATCCCTGGAGATTCTTGCAAACACATGACAAAAAATTAAATTTAAGAAGGAAAAGCTTTATTGTTATCAAATGGAAAGAGGAATAGCATTTAAGAAGGAAACACTTTATTGTTACAAAATGTAGGTGGTAGAAGTGGGTGGAGTGGAGGGATCATAAGCAGGCAGTAGAGAGTAACAAACATAGATGACAAGAACAAGGATTGCCAGAGGTAAAAGAGGATCAATTAGCTAAAGCTCCTACTATGTGCACCAATATCATTTCAGTAAGAATGCATCCTTCTGATTAATGAATGGCCACAGTTCAAGGATGGGTATCTTGAAGACTTATGAGATCTGCCACTGATACTACTAATTTAGTAGACTTAAGACAAATCATCTCTCTCTACCCAAAGTTAAAATAATATTCTATTTCATTTCAAGTTATCATTTACATAGTAGTTATTTTTCTATATTCAGAATGAGATGTAGAACAGTAAATAATATTAGAGTGTATATAGGTTTATGGAATTAATAGTTTGTTTGTTTTTTGTCTTGTTTCCAGGAACCACTTTCATCACTTTATACTGTACCAACCATATTGGAAGAAAAGAAAATGCGTAAGGATAATGTGGTTCATCTCAATTCATTGATTACCAGTGGTTATACCAAGAAAGTGAATATCACATTTACTCCACGGAGGGTAAGTACTTTAGATTTTTCATAATGTGGTATAAACTAATAGTGTCATTTTTCAAAGACTTTTTATGCAGAACACAAAAACAAATATCCAAAGGTTATTTTTCATAGTTATATTTGAAGGTATCCTTTTGCCGATTCAGTAAAACCAACTTGTTTAGCTCCCAGTATCTCATTTTCTCTATTACAATTTCTATATTGACATTTTCATTTTTCTTGGAAGATTAAAGTCTTCTTTGGTCAATATCATTCCCTATTGTAATTTAGTTACCAAATGCTATAGATACTTTTTCTTGGCACCTTAGACCTAACTCTTCTTTGTAATCAACACCATCAACTCCTTAATTATTAGGAGTAGATTTATTAAGTAGCTTCCTAAAACATCTACAATTAAACAGGAGAGACATTTTTGGAGAATAAGAGTGGTCTTGCAAATACCTATCAAACCATGCTGAAAAAAAAGACCACCAGCTCCCTCTGCCTTCTACTATGAAAATAATTGCGATTTCCCCATAAGACATAATGGTAGTCAACCCAAATGATCTTCTAATCCTGTTGATTTCTGGTTTTCACATCCTAAAAATGAACAGCAGCTGGCCCAAAGGTCATCAGAGAGGTAACTAAAGACCATGTCAGTTGTGCAAATAGCACCGAAAATAGTGATACCCATCTAACCACTGATGTCATATAAGAGTAAAAGACAAGTTCAAATAGACTTAAAAGTAAATAAGTAAATTTGATAGTTTTAAATTAACCATACTAAAAGTTATCTGGATATAGTATGTTGTGGCTGTCATACTCATACCTGCTCTGGCGGTGATTTTTCACTTAAGACCTGGAGTCCTGAAGGCACAACGGCAGAGCTGATCAGGAAGAGGGAGCTGCTGAGGGAGAGGTTCACTTATGAGGTGGACTTTGACGACTTCATGATGCCGTTTCAGAAGAACATTACAGAGAAAGCTCACGCATTGGAAGCTGCTTCCAAGAACTAAATCACAGAGGTTGCATCTTGGGTTAAACATTTCGAGGCCCAGGGACCAAACTTTGGAGAAGGTAGATATTTCCATCAAAGCAATCCACAAATTAATTATTTGTAACCAAACATTTGTTTTGCTTTAACAACTATAAATATTCTGAGCTGTCTAGAGAAGGTGTGTTTTATTTTGCAATGAATTACATGTCATTCTAGACAAATCCCCCAATCTTCTTTAAGACTGTAATGGAATAAATGGCATTTTGGTTATAAACATAACATTATTGTCAAAAAATTTACCAAATGTACACCATTATGTTTGCTAAAGATATAATTCTGGAAATTGATTAAAACAGTTTAATATTGGGGAGGGGGGAGTTTTTTAGTCCATTAAGGAAAGTGTTTGTTTCTCATGCATCATCGTAAATGATGAGTATGGGTAACTAAACTCTGACACTTTGACACCTGTGACAGACATTGTTAGCACTTCACCCATTTCTCCTCTTCTGTGGGATGGTAGCATTCTCAGGCATGACTTCAGATGCTGGAAGGCTGCCTATGACACTTAAACTTGTACAGTAGGGGTCAAAGTATGTGGGCATGAGAGGCTTCTGAAAGCAGCCCCCAAGCAGTGACTGAACAGATTCAGTGTATGTTGCTATTCTGGTGGAATCATTCTAAAGTGCATATTCTCACTGATATCTAGAGCTCCCAGTGGGATTAATATCAAGATGCCCACAGCAGCCAAAACTGGTTTGGCTCAGTGGATAGAGCATCGGCCTGTGGACTGAACGGTCCCAGGTTCGATTCGGGTCAAGGGCATGTACCTTGGTTGCAGGCACATCCCCAGTAGGGGGTGTGCAAGAGGCAGCTCATCGATGATTCTCTCTCATCGATGTTTCTCATTCTCTATACCTCTCTCTTCCTCTCTGTAAAATATCAATAAAATATTTTTTTAAAAGAGGAAAAACCAAGATGGCGGCATAGGGTAGACACCCGAATGCAGCCTACCACAACAAATTTGAATTTAGAACTGGAAAACAGGGGAGGCATTGCCCTGAAGCACCGGACGGCTGGCTGAGAGGGGGCTCTGGCATCTGGGAAGGAGAGAGAAGGCACACTGACCCTCAGAAACTGTGAAGGTGCGGAGAACTGTGTGTGTGAAAAGGCGCTGGTTTACTACTGGCACGTGGAGAGGGAAGCTGGGCTGAGTTCGATACTAGATTACTCCAGGGGTGCAAAGAGAGCGGACAGCTAATGCATGGCTGGCTTTCTTGTTCAAGAGGAAAACAGAATCACCTTATTGCTCTGATGGACGGCCCCAATCAGGGAGAGGCCAAACTGTGAGGCAGCAGGCAAAGATCTCTCGGGGGGGGGGGGGGGGTGTGAAGCCAATGGCCATTACTGTGGGACTGGAGGGGTCGACGGGAAAACAAAGCTTGTCTGCACCACCCTAAGACTCTGCCACATCCAAGCTGAGCACAGAAGCTCTCCCAGAGGCTGGCTTTCTCTAAGAAGGGACTAGCCGGAATCCAAAGCTTGTCTGCACCTTTACCAAAGAGGTGCACGTGCCTGCAACCAATCTTGCGAGACTCACCATGAACAGGGCTTTGCTAAGGCGAGACTGACAGGGAACCAAAGCTTGTCTCTGCCACCCCAAGACTCCGCCCCCTCCAAGTGGAGTACAGAAGCCCTCCTAGCTGAGACACTGCTGATCCTCACAGCCAATTGGCTTGTAGATCAACGCTTCCCAGTGATGCCAACAATAAGCAAGGCTTAACAACAAGACTGCACACACAGCCCACAAAGGGCTGCACCAAGACTGTCTACCTCAGGTAACTGGGAAGGCTGGGTTACTGGGCTCTACCAGAACACCTAGCACACAAAACTATTCCATCAAATCAGGGAAACCACTAAAATGCAGAGAAGAGGCAGGACACAAAGGAAGGAGATGGAGGAAAAGAAAAGGATGGACATTGAGTTCAAAACTACAGTGATAAGGTTTTTCAAGAATTTCCTAAAAAAGGCCGATAAAATACATGAGACCTATGAGGATATGAAAAGGGATCAACTAGAAATAATAAGGGATCAACTAGAAATAAAGAAAACATTGTCTGAAATAAAAAATATCACACAGAGTCCTAAAAATAATCTAGAAGATTGAAAGAATCAAGACAAAGATTTAGAACACAAAGAGCCAGAGGACACTCCTCCACAGAAGCAAGAAGATAAGAGAATCCAGAAAGTTGAACATAGTGTAAGAAACCTCTGGGACAAGCCAAAACGGGTTTGGCTCAGTGGATAGAGTGTCAGCCTGCAGACTGAAAGGTCCTGGGTTTGATTCCGGTCAAGGGCATGTACATTGGTTGCGGGCACATCCCCAGTAGGGAGTATGCAAGAGGCGGCTGGTCGATGTTTCTCTCTCATCGATGTTTCTAGCTCTCTATCTTTCTCCCTTCCTCTCTGTAAAATATCAATAAAATATATATATTTTTAAAAAAAAGAAAGAAAGAAACCTCTGGGAGAACTTCAAGTGAACCAACATCAGAATTATGGGGGTCCCAGAAGATAACAGAGAGCAAGATACCGAAAGAATACTGGAAGAAATAAAAGGAATCCAAAGAGGACCACACCAAGACACATTATCATTAAAATTCCAAGAGCAAAAGACAAAGAGAGAATATTAAAAGCCACAAGAGCAAAGCACGTAGTTACCTATAAAGGAGCACCCATAAGATTGTCAGCTGATTTCTCAACAGAAACCATGCAGGCCAGAGGGGAATGGCAAGAAATATTCAAGGTTATGACTAGCAAGAACCTACAGCCAAAAATACTCTACCCAGCAAAGCTATCACTCAGAATCGAAGGCCAGATAAAGAGCTTCACAAATAAAAAAAACTAAAGTAGTTCATCACCGCCAAAGCAGAATTATATGAATTGCTGAAGGGAGTTATTTAAGAAAGAGGAAGAAGATAAAGATGAAAATTATGAACAACAAATACTTAACTATCAACAAATGAATCTAAAAAACAAGGGAATTAAAAAGTCTGATGAACAATATTAACTGGTGAATATAATAGAATCAGAGGTATGGAAGGGGAGTGGTCTGACGATTCTCAGGGAAAAGGGGAGTGGGGGTGCGGGAAGAGACTGAACAAAAACTGTGCACCTATGGATAAGGACAATGGGGGGGGGTTGGGCAGAGGGTGGGGTGGGAACCTGGTAGAGGGGAACAATTGAGGGGGGGGGAAGAGGAACACATTTATAATAATCTGAACAATAAATATTTATTTTAAAAAATAAAAATAAATAAAAGATGCCCACAGTGGAGATTTGTGTGACAGCTCCCCTCTCTTCTCTGTCTTCTCACTTTTCTTTCACCCCTCTGTTCTTTATTGAGATCACCTCCCAAATACTTACACCTCAATTCTTGTTTCAAGGTTCTTTCTGTAAGGACCCAAACTAATACATCTGTGGTATTATGATTCTAAGGCCCCTAGCAAATATTTTAAAAGCACATTCTCTTATCTTTTTCCTGCAACAAAATAAGCATTTCTCCAACTCAGAGGATTTGTCCCCAAGGTCTTAAGCATTTGAGAAGCAGTGCAAGTTGAATTCATATACTACTTCATACTTCATACTCATATTTAAGACAAAATTTCCAGTTGTCATAAAAATATATATGATAGAGAATGACTAGATATTATATGTGAATTTTCCTTAAGGCAAGTTATGTGTGGGGCAGGAGAGAAGGGTGAATTTAAGAGACCCACCATAAAACCTTTAAAGTTTCTTTTGGGCCTGGGGCCTGATCGTAGTTGGAAATGAGTTATGTCAAGATTCCACTAGAGACATAGAACCAGTAGGATGGATGGATGGATTGATAGATAGATGATAGATAGATAAATAGATAGATAGATAGATAGATAGATAGATAGATAGATAATATAAAGAGATTTATTGCAAGGAGTTAACTAACATGATTATGGAAGCTGGTTAGGTAAAAACTGTTGGACAAGAAATGTCCCTGCAGTTTATAAGTGGGATTTCTTCTTCCTCAGGGAAACCTCAGTCCTGTTCTCAAGACCTTTTAACTGATCCCCCACTCCCTGATTATTTTTTTAAATTTATTAACATATTATCTGTGTACATAGTTTACCATTGCCCACCCCCCCTCCCATAGATGCCCTCCCTCCCCAGAGTTTTGTGTCCATTGGTTGTTCTTATATGCAAGCATACCAGTCCTTCAGTTGATCCCTTATCTCCCCCAGATCTCCCTACCCCCCCCAGCCCCGCCCCCGCTGTCATTTGACAGTCTGCTTGTTGTTTTACTGTCACTATATCTATCTTTCTGTTCATTCGTTTATAGTGTTATTTAATATCCATAAATGAGTGAGTTCATGTAGTGTTTCTCTTTCATTGACTGGCTTATTTCACTCAGCATGATGCTCTCCAATTCCATCCAGGTTACTGCAAATGATGAGAATTCCTTCCTTTTTATGGCAGTATAGTATTCCATTGTGTAGATGTACCATAGTTTTCTGATCCATTCATCTGCTGACGGCACCTAGGCTGTTTACAAATCCTAGCTATTGTAAATTGTGCTGCTATGAACATAGGGGTGCATATATCCTTTCTGATTGGTGTTTCTAGTTTCTTGGGGTATATTCCTGGTAGTGGGATTACTGGGTCAAATGGGAGTTCCATTTTCAGTTTTTTGAGGAAGCTCCATACTGTTTTCCACAGTGGTTGCACCAACCTGCAATCCCACCAGCAGTGCATGAGGGTTCCTTTTTCTCCACAACCTCGCCAACATTTGTTGTTTGTTATTTTGTTGATGTTGGCCATTCTTACAGGTGTGAGATGGTACCGCATTGTTGTTTTGATTTGCATCCCTCGGATAATTAGTGACTTGGAACATGTTTTGATGTGCCTCTTGGCCTTCCTTCTGTCTTCTTTTGAGAGGATTCTATTTAGGTCCATTGCCCATTTTTTAATTGGCTCATTCATTTTCCTTTTATTGAGTTGTATAAGCTGTCTGTAGATGTTGGAGATTAAACCTTTATCAGTGATATCATTTGCAACTATGTTCTCCCATAAAGTGGGTTTTCTTGTTGTTTTGTTGATGGTTTCTTTTGATGTAAAAAAGCTTTTTATTTTGATATAGTCCCATTTGTTTATTTTCTCTTTAGCTTCCATTGCCCTAGGGTTAGTATCAGTGAAGAAGTTCTTTAGGCATATGTCTGAGATTTTGCTGCCTGTGGATGCCTCTAGTATTTTTATGGTCCCGTCTTATGTTTAAGTCCTGTATCCATTTTGAGTTTATTTTTGTGTATGGTGTAAGTTGGTGGTCTAGTTTCATTCTTTTGCATGTATCTGTCCAATTTTCCCAACACCATTTATTGAAAAGACTGTCTTGACTCCATTTTATGTTTGTGCCTCCTCTGTCAAATATTAATTGAGCATATTGATTTGGGTTGATATCTGGATTCTCTAATCTATTCCATTGATCAATATGTCTGTTCTTGTGCCAGTACCAGGCTGTTTTGAGAACAGTTGCTTTGTAATACAGCTTGAAATCTGGTATTGAGATTCCTCCTACTTTACCCTTATTTATCAAGATTGCTGAGGCTATTCGGGGTCTTTTATTGTTCCAAATGAATTTTTGGAGAGTTCTTTCTAGGTCTGTGAAGTATGACCATGGTATTTTAACGGGGAGTGCATCGAACTTATAAATTGCTTTGGGAAGTATGGACATTTTGATGATGTTGATTCTACCAATCCATGAACATGGTATGTTCTTCCATCTGTTTACATCTTCCTCTATTTCTTTTTTCAGTGTCGTGTATTTTTCTGCATATAGGTCTTTTACCTCCTTGGTTAAGTTTATTCCTAGGTATCTTAATTTTTTTGGTGCGATGGTAAACGGGATTGCTTTTTTAGTCTCTGTTTCTATAAATTCACTATTGGTGTAAAGAAATGCCATTGATTTCTTGGCATTAATTTTGTATCCTGCTACATTGCCAAATTCGTTTATTAAGTCTATTAGCTTTTTGATGGAGTCTTTTGAGTTTTTTATGTACAATATCATGTCATCTGCAAATAGTGACAGCTTTACTTCTTCTTTTCCAATTTTGATGCCTTTTATTTCCTCTTCTTGTCTAATTGCAATGGCGAGTACTTCCAGTACTATGTCAAAGAGGAGTGGTGAGAGTGGGCATCCCTGTCTTGTTCCTGTTCTTAGAGGGAATGGTTTTGGTTTTTGCCCATTGAGCATGATGTTGGCTGTGGGTTTATCATATATAGCTTTTATTATGTTGAGGTATGATCCTTGTACTCCCACCTTGTTGAGAGTTTTTATCAGGAAAGGGTGTTGGATTTTATCAAATGCCTTTTCTGCATCGATAAATATGACTATATGATTTTTATCTCTCAATTTGTTTATGTGATGAATCACGTTTATTGATTTGCGAATATTGTACCATCCTTGCATTCCTGGAATAAAACCTACTTGGTCATGGTGTATGATCTTCCTGATGTACTGCTGGAGCTGATTTGCTAGGATTTTGTTGAGGATTTTGGCATCTATGTTCATGAGAGATATGGGCCTGTAATTCTCTTTCATTGAGTTGTCTTTATCTGGTTTTGGTATTAGGGTGATGCTGGATTCATAAAAGGAGTTTGGCAGTGTTCCTTCCTCTTGAATTTTTTGGAACAGTCTGAGGAGGATAGGTTTTAGTTCTTCCTTGAATGTTTGGTAAAACTCTCCTGTGAAGCCATCTGGCCCTGGGCTTTTGTTTGCTGGAAGCTTTTTGATGACTGCTTCAATTTCTTCCCAAGTTACTGGTCTATTGAGATTTTTAGATTCTTCCTGCTTGAGTTTTGGAAGGTTTTATTTTTCTAGGAATATGTCCATTTCCTCCAGGTTGTCCAGTTTGTTGGAATAGAGTTGTTCATAGTATTTTGTAACAATCCTTTGTATTTCGGCTGGGTCTGTTGTTATTTCACCTCTTTCATTTCTGATTTTATTTGGGTCCTCTCTCTTTGTTTCTTGGTTAGCCTGGCTAGAGGTTCATCAATCTTGTTTATCCGTTCAAAGAACCAGCTCTTGGTTTTGTTGATCTTATGTATTGTGTCTTTGGTCTCTATGTCGTTAATCTCCGCTCTGATTTTTATTATTTCCTTCCTTCTGCTTACACTGGGCCTTTCTTGCTGTTCTTTTTCTAACTGTTTGAGTTGTAGGGTTAGATAATTTGTTACCATTCTTTCTTGTTTTTTGCAATAGGCTTGTAGAGATATGAACTTCCCTCTCAAAACAGCTTTTGCTGTGTCCCATAGATTTAGGATTGTTGTGTTTTCATTGTCATTAGTTGCCATGATGTTTTTGATTTCTTCCTTCATTTCTCTGGTAACCCAGTCTTTGTTCAGTAGCATACTATTTAGTCTCCGTGTGCTTAATTTCTTTGGATTATTATTATTGTAGTTGATTTCCAATTTTATGGCACTATGATCTGAGAAAATGCTTAATAAGATTTCTATCTTCTTGAATTTGTAGAGACTTTGCCTATGTCCCAACATGTGGTCTATCTTTGAGAATGACCCATGTGCATTTGAGAAGAATGTATATTCTGTGGCTTTGGGATGAAACGTTCTGAAGATGTCAATTAATTCCATCTGGTCTGGTACATCATTTAGGATTGATGTTTCTTTGCTGATTTTTTGTTTAGATGATTTGTCCATAGGTGACAGTGGGGTATTAAAATCTCCTACTATGATTGTATTGCTATTAATCTCTCCCTTAATGTCCTCCAGCAGTTTCTTTATGTATTTGGTTGCTCCCGTATTGGGTGCATATATGTTTACCAGGGTTATTTCTTCTTGTTGGATTACTCCCCTTTAGTATTATGAAGTGGCCTTCCTTATCTCTTGTTATGTCCTTCACTTTGAGATCTAATTTGTCAGATATAAGTATTGCTACCCCAGCTTTTTTTTCATTTCCGTTCACCTGGAAAATCTTTTTCCACCCCTTCACCTTCAGTCTGTGAGTATCTTTTTTTCTGAAGTGGGTTTCTTGTAGACAGCAGATGTATGGGTCTTGCTTTTTTATCCAATCTGTTACCCTATGTCTTTTGATTGGAGCATTTAAACCATTTACATTGAAAGTTATTATTGATAGGTAGGTATTTGATGCCATTTTTATTCTAACCCCCTGTGTTCCTTCTTCGCTTCCTATTTCTTTATTTTTACAATAGACCCTTTAACAGTTCTTGCATTGCTGGTTTGTTGGAGATAAATTCCTTTAGTCTTTTTTTTATCTGTGAAGCTCCTGATTTCACCTTCAATTTTGATTGATAGCCTTGCTGGGTATAGTATTCTTGGATTCAGACCCTTCCTTTGCATGACTTTGTATATGTTGTCCCATTCCCTTCTGGCCTAAATGAGTTTCTGTTGAGAAATCAGTTGCTAGTCTGATGGAGGTTCCTTTATATGTAACTTTCTGTCTCTCTCTGGCTGCTTTTAAGATTCTGGTTTTGTCTATGTTGTTTGCCAATTTAATGATAATGTGCCTATGTGTCTGTCTTTGGGGATTCATTTTGTTTGGGACCCTTCGAGTATCTTGGATTTGTGTGGGGTTTTTTTTTTTCTCTATCTCAGGAAAGTTTTCTTTCATTATTTCTTGAAATACTTTTTCCATATCTTGCTCAGTTTTCTTTCCTTCAGGAACCCCTATTATTCTAATATTGTTTTGTTTTGTATTGTCCCAAAGCTCCTGTAGGCCCTCCTCCTGTTTTTTAATTTTTTTTTTTAGCAGCTGCTGTAATTGGGTGTTTTTTTCCATTTTGTCTTCTAGCTCACTGATGCGGTCTTCTGCTTCTTCTAGTCTACTCTTGATGCTTTCTATTGAGTTCTTCATAGTAGCGATGTCATTTTTCATTTCTTCTTGAGTCACCTTCCTTTCCTCTTGGGTCTTCTTCATTTCCTCTTGGGTCTTATTCATATTGTCAAATTTGTCTTCCATTCTTTTTAGCCAACTTATGATCATTATTTTGAATTCTTGCTCTGGTAGGTTGCTTGCCTCTAACTCGTTTACTTCCTTTTCTGGTGATGGTTGATTTTCTTTCATAGGTGGGTTGTTTCTTTGCCTCCCCATGTTCTCTCTTTTTAGGATTCCTGGTTACCTAGTTCTCTCCCTCCTGCTTTGATTTAAAAGCACAAAATACAACACAACCAGGTACAACACACAAGGCACTGAACAGAAATGTGTTAGCAATATTAATATCCTCCAATAAAGGTGACTAGAACCCAGATAACAAAGACATACAATCCAATAAAAAGAATAATCAAACCAATCTTACAAAAAAGCATAAAACTTTGATATAGTTAGCATTCAACATACAACAACAAAGGGGTAGAGAGAAGGATTGTTTTTTTTTTTGGGGGGGGGGCAGCGACAAGGTAGGTATGAATGGGATTGGAACAGGGGGTTGGGAATTATATATACAGAGGTCAGGTGAAAATTTTGGAGGGGGTAAACAGAAAGAGTAAGGGAAATCTAGAGCAGTAAAGGGTTAAGATAAGCAGGACACCAAAGGGAAAGTTTTAGGAAGAGAGAGATGTCATAAAGGTAGGTTTGAGATAGAATAGAGCATTGGAGAAGGAAAGGTACTAATAGTCTTTAGAATAGTAATCCCGAAGGGGGGAAAAAGAGAACAAAATAAAAAGAAGAAAGAAAAAAAAGAAAAAAAAGGAATATAATATGACACTTAAAAAGTAGTAATAAAAATAAACAAAAGAAAATCATGGGCTGCATTCAGTTGTCACATCTCTTTGGCCTCTTGTAGCTTGAAACAGTCTATCTTTCTTTGTTTTTAATGACATTTGTATATTAGAAGAATTCAGGCCAGTTATTTTGTAAAATGTCCCTCAATTTTGATTGTGTCACATTTCCTCAAGAACAGATTCAGGTGATGATGCATTTTAGGTAGGAACACCACAGGGCTCCTCAGTTCATCTTATAAGAGGCTGCTGTTGATGTGCAAAGTAAACTTTGTAAACCTTAAGCCCTTGGTTAAAGTGGCATCTACCTGATTTCTCCACTGTAAAGTTATTATTTTTCCCTTACATGGATCGATTCTTTGAAATCACATAAATTTCCTGTTAGTCCCCATAACTCTCACCACCTGATTTTAGCATGTATGGCTAATTCCTGCCTGAAATAAGTATTCTAGTGATGGTTGCTATGACTTGATTTTCTAATTGGATCATTCTACATTTCTCAGTTGAATATCTACCACTGGGGAGAACTTCCTCTTCTTCCCTATTTATGTATTTAAATCAGCATGACACATGCATGCCATTTTTATTTAATGGGTTATAATCCTTTGCTCTCGTTTTGATCCTCAAATTGTCCCAGATTTGGCCAGGGGGAGTACCTTCAAGCTAGTTCCTGAGAATATTATATTTTATATCCTAAATTAACTAGGGGACTTCTGAAATTGAGAGAGAATATCTGGCCATGGTTTCATTTAGGAACACACAAAAAATGAATCTGAAACAGTATATTTTCAGAGGCTAGAACTTTTTGCTGTCACCCTAGTGAGTACTCTTTCTAAATGCCAGTTTTCTATGTAGCAGTGTTCCGTGGTCACCTTCAGCCGTTTGTAAACATAAGCTGAGAGAAAGTGTTAATGTCAAGTCTTATTAATTCTCTTTTCTCCGAGTTTAATACTAAACAAGAGCAAAGTCAACGTTTTTTGGTAGCCCTATAAGGGTCATCAGTGATATTCAAAAAGTAGTCTATAGACCAGCAGCATAAATATTACCTGGGGGCTTGGCCCCACCTGCCCAAATAATTATACTCCAGAATTCTACATAAGCATAAAGAGATTCCGCAGAGGAAACTTTTCTGGCATAAAAAGATAAATGGTGATGAAAGGAGACTTGACTTGGGATGGTGTACATACAATATACAGATCATATATCATAGAACTATAGATATAGACATAGACCTGTTATCTAAAACCTATAGAATTTTATCATTCCATGTCATCCAATACGTTATTAAAAATAAAAAAGACAACCTGTCAAAGTTTCATTTTAAACATTAATATAAATAGCCCTGACCGGTTTGGCTCAGTGGATAGAGAGTTGGCCTGCAGACTGAAGGGTCCCAGGTTTAATTCTGGTCAAGAGCAGGTACCCTGGTTGTGGGCACATCCCTAGTAGGGGGTGTGCAGGAGGCAGCTGATAAGTATTTCTCATCGATGTTTCTGGCTCTCTATCCCTCTCCCTTCTTCTCTTATAAAAAAAATCAATAAAATGTATTTAAAAAAATTTTTAATAGTATATATAGTACTCTCAGATTTATAAATATGCAACACACATAAATAGTAATTTGGGGGAGGGGCTTAAAATTATGAATTGAGTTTTATTGTCTTGTTTGGTTTACCCATATTTTCTTTTTTGCAGTGAACATGTATTACTTTGTAATACAACAATTTAAAAAAAATACAACTTGACCCAGAAGTTTAAAATACTAAAGTGATTTTATTAGTATTTGCCTCTCCCCTCTCCCCCCTTTATATATCTTGACTTAGTTAAGAGTCTCTCAGAAGGAGAGATTGAGCCAAGAATTCAGCAACAAGGGGTTTGCTCAAGAAATGCTCCCAGGGAGAACAGTGAGGAGTAAAGGTTGAAGCAAGACAGGAAAGTGAAAGAAACCAAACAAGGGTGAGCTTTCCTCGGAAGACTCGGTGGGGAGCTGCAGAGCGCAGGCAAAGGCACTGGGTGTCTGGATCCCTGCATCAGTTGACAGCTACAAGCTATAGGAGGTACTGGGAAGGCTATGCCAGTGCTCAAGGGCAACCCAATGAATTGAATTGGTGGGTCATCATCATGGAAATTATTGGCTGGAAAGCATACAGAAGCTGGGGCTAAGTGCATAGTATGGGAAAAGGGGCACCAACAAGATGTATTACAGAAATGTACATACAGAGATAAACTTGAAAAGGAAATACTCTCCTCTAAACATGTCCTTATGTTTAGATGAACACTTTGGTGAATTGGTTAAGAGTGTGGTTTTTGTATTCAGCAGACCTTGATTTGAGTCTTCACCCTGCCATTTACTAGCAAATATGTCCATGGATCAGCTAGAAATTGTGACTGAGTCTCAATTTCATCATCTATAGAAATAATAATATGTTCCTTAATAAGCTACTGTGAGACTGAAATGGAGAAATATTTCAGTAAGGCTTCTAGTTTGGGGCTTCCATATAATTGGTGCTCAATAAGTGATTTGTTTTTAACCTTCTATCAGCCACATGTTGCAAGGTAAGGAAAAAAGAAAGAAAAGAGAAGAGAAGAGAAGAGAAGAGAAGAGAAGAGAAGAGAAGAGAAGAGAAGAGAAGAGAAGAGAAGAGAAGAGAAGACAGGACTCACAACAAGATAGCGGCAGAGGTAAAAGCCTAACTGCAGCCGCACTCAACAATTTCAAAAAATACAACTAAAATATAGAGTGGACACTATCCAGAACTACAGGAAAGTTGACTGACTGGGAATTCTACAACTAGAAGGAAAGAGAAAACCAGAAGGAAAACCAGAGGAGCTGTAAAAGCCTAAGGTACTGAGGCACGGAGGCACGGTGCGCGCGCGGGGAGAGGACGGAGCCAGAGAGGAGGGGCGGCTGAGTGCCTGGCTGGCGTTCCCTAGCGGGAAGGAGATAAAAGCTCCGGACCATGCTGAACCCCAACTCCGACTGCACTGAACCCCAGTTCTGGGCGAGACCCTGGGGGTCCAGGCTCATACAGAGGGAAACTGGGCTGTATGGCGGAAGCTCAGCAGAGAGGCGAAGTGCAGAGCCCCGGAGTCGCGCACATTGCGCACAGAGGACGGACTGTTCACTGAGCTGCTGAATTGTCCCAGCGGGAAGGACTCAAAAGCTCAGGAATGTACTGAGCCCCATTTCTGACTGCACTGAACCCCAGTCCTGGGCAAGACCCTCGGGCTCCAGCCTCATACAGAGGGAATCTGGGCTGTAAGACAGAAGCTCAGGGGAGCGGCGAAAAGCAGAGCCCCTGAGTAGCGCACATTGCATGCACAGAGGACAGACTGTTGTTTGGCCGTGAGATTGCCCTAGCGGGAAGGAGACATAAGCTCCAGACTGTTCTTGACCCCACTTCCAACTGCTCTGAACCCCAGTTGTGGGCTTGTTGGGGGAGAGACTACACTGTCTGGTAGCGGCGAAGCTCTAGGGTGCCTTTCTCTCAGAAGTGCTTGCAGTGAATACCAAATGACACTGAGGTATACTGAGACTCAGGAACCTCAGAGGGCAGGGCTAACTAGAAGCCAAGGCTGTAGGCTCCACCCTGAAACTCTGCCCCATCCAAGCTGAACTCAGAGAGGCTTTTGCAGGTTTCCAAGTCTAGTGGAATAAGGTTGTCTCCTGGCATAGACACAGCTGATCCTCCCAACCTACCAACTCAGGGAAGCAGTGAAAATGCCGAGCCAAGGAAACAGATCACAAACGGAAGAAATGGAGGACAAAAAGTGACTGGATATAGAGTTCAAAGCCACTCTTATAAGGTTGTTCAACAATCTTTTAGAAAAGGCTGATAAAATAGATGAGACCTATGAGGATATGAAGAGGGATCAACTAGAAATAAAGAATACATTCTCTGAAATAAAAAATATTATACAGAGTCCTAAAAACAGATTGGAAGATTGCAAGAATCAAGTCCAAGATTTGGAACACAAAGAGCCAGAGGACACTCCTCAGCAGAAGCAAGAAGACAAGAGAATCCAGAAAGTTGAAGATGGTGTGAGAAACCTCTGGGACAACTTCAAACAAACCAACATCAGAATTATGGGCATCCCAGAAGATGACAGAGAGCAAGATACCGAAAACATATTGAAAGAAATAGTGACAGAAAACTTCCCCCACCTGGGGAAAGAAATAGACTTACACATACAAGAAGCACACAGAACCCCAAACAAAAGGAATCCAAAGAGGACCACACCAAGACACATCATAATTAAAATTCCAAGAGCTAAAGACAAAGAGAGAATATTAAAAGCAGCAAGACAAAAGCAGGTAGTTACCTATAAAGAGGCACCCATACGACTGTCAGCTGATTTCTCAACAGAAACCATGCAGGCCAGACGGGAATGGCAAGAAATATTCAAGGTGATGAATAACAAGAACCTGCAGCCAAAAATACTCTACTCAGCAAAGCTATCACTCAGAATCGAAGGCCAGATAAAGAACTTCACAAATAAATTTAAGCTAAAGGAATTCATCACTGCCAAGCCAGAATTTTATGAATTGCTAAAAGGGGTTCTTTAGGAAGAGGATGAAAATAAAGATAAAAATTATGAACAGACACGTAACTATCAACAAGTGAGTCTAAAAACCAAGGGAAGTAAAAATCATGATGAACAATATTAACTGGTGAATATAATAGAATCAGAGGTATGGAAGGGGAGTGGAGTGGACTGATGATTCTCAGGGAAATGGGGAGTGGAGCGGGGCGGGAAGAGACTGAACATAAACTGCACCTATGGATGAGGACAATGGGGGATGGGGAAAGGGCAGAGAATTGAATGGAAACTTGGTGTAGGGGAGCAATTGGGGGGGGGGGTGAGGAACATTTGTAATAATATGAACAATAAAGATTTAGTTAAAACACTTTAAACAATAAAAAATAAACTGAAAAAAAAGAAAGAAAGAAAGAAAGAAAGAAAGAAAGAAAGAAAGAAAGAAAGAAAGAAAGAAAAGCACAGGGATGATGACCCAGAACCAGACAATTAGAAGAATGAAAGTTCCTTGAAGCAAATTCACTTTCATACTATCAGGTGAAGTGATTTAAACATGTAGGCATGTTCTTTATCTATTTTATATAATCAGAATAAAGAGTACTACTCATTTCATATAGAAAAAGTTACTAACGCCAGTCACAGTGATTCTAGTGGATAGAAGACCAAATGTTTATTTTTCTCCAAAGCCTAGCAATCTATCCTAGAGAGTCTAAATAGTTAGGTGATCAAAACAGTGCCTTAGGAAGAGTTCCCAAAAAACAGAGCCCTGGATAGGGGACTCTTATGTAAGTGCTTTATTGAGGGAGTGCTCCCAGGAGAAGCTTTGAAGGGCACAAGGGAAGCAGAATAAAAAAGGGAGAGGACCTGAGGAAGAGAGAGTTAGCCTCAGCCTGATTCCATGGGAAGCTACAGAGAATGAAATGTGCCACAGAGATCGCCTGCCCTGAGAGCAGGGCTGGCTGTTATAGCCTACATCAGTAAGTCATTGGTCAGCCCCTTCACAAAGGCAAGGAGGCTCCAATCAGCCACAGGCTGTCCTCCTGAAAAGTGGGTAGCTCTGAGCCAAAAGTAGCCACCAACCATATAGCAGCTGAGCAATGGAGGAACAGGTGGTAAAGGGGATCTGGGTAGGGCATGGAGAACATCTGCTACAAATTATATGCATTTGGGTGCAAGGTTTAGGCACAAAGTTTTAGAGAGTGACTTCATGAAGATTATTCTGTATAACAAGCGTTCTCTTTTAAAAATAACTTTTACAGACTTTCAAACTTGTCTAAAACACTCTTAAAGTAAAGAATGGGCAACAACAGCAATGAGGACTGATTCAGCAGTTACTTACAAGGAGAAAGCAATTCACAAATCCCACTGGCAGTTTCTGTTTCTTCAAACTTGAGTGTGATATCAACCACTGAAAATTATAAACATGGCAGAACGATGCATTCAACCCCATACTCCGGATAAGGTCATGCCTAATTGGTACAAATGAATCAACCCCAGTGCAATTAGTTTAGAGATTTTTATTGAATTCGCAATTTAACAAATTCACTGTGTGGCCATGAAGTCTGCCTAAAAGAACCATTCAGCCTATAGTTTGTTTTTAATGAGGGTGACATCAAAAGAAAGAAGATAATTCAGATGCCTCTACACACGAACATAAATTTGAAGTAAATAGTCCATTGAACTGTATTGTTATTTTCTAAATATTTATAAAAGCCATATATTTTTTTAACCTGGAGTTGTGTTTAACAGTGGATCCTGGGGGGAATTTACAAATGAAGGAAGATGGGGAGTTTGTTCGGGTCAAATAAGCCCATGCTAACATTTTTAGATCCTTGGGTGATGGTTACTACATCATGAATTCTATTTGGGCAATAAGGAAGAACTGAATATTCCATCAACATTCTGAAAAAATCTGAGATTTTTTTTTCAATCCCAGATCAATAGTTGAGTATTGTGGTGTGTGTGTGTGTGTGTGTGTGTTTCATTTGGGATTAATTAGTGATGATCTTTCCCTTTTATCTTCAGTAAGTAAGTCTTTGGAGAGGAATTAACACAGAGAAGATGACTTGAGTTCCATACAAGATGATATGAAATATCCATCTATGTCTCTAAACTTGGGAGATTGTTATGTTTTTGTCATCATGACATGCAAGGCCCAGTATGGTGTTTCCCTCACAAAGAAGTTGGAAGAGAAATAAGTATTCCCTCACAAAAAATTAAATAATGAAATAAACACAGACAATAAATGCAATGGCATGGCTGACATCAGGACCAGATGCACTGACCAAAGACTCCCTATCCTATCACCAGTCAATCAGTAGACAATGACTCTGACCATGACCCTGATTCCATGTCACCATGATTAATGATTTTTCTCATATATAACCCATCCTCTGAAAGCCATCAGGGAGCCAGTTTTTTTTTTAGCATTAACTCACCTGTGTCTCAGAGTATTGTCCACTTCCTAAAAATAACCCCTTTCTTTGCTTTCAAATGCCTGTTCATGTATTATTGGGCTTTGATGAGCCTTTGGCGAGCCCTACCCGACAATACCTCTTTTGTCGGGTATCACTGGATTTTATTCACTTTCCTTTTGCCACTCATGGCATATCTATTTGTATGAGGCAAGCCTTCTCAACGGCTGCTTCTCAGTGTCCACCAGTTGAGAGGCTCCCTTACCCCACTGCTCTCCTATTTAAGCCTCAATTCCATCTTAGCACCCCCTCAGCCAAAAAAAAAAAAGTTAATCATGTTGAAGAAGTGAAGGAATTGGAAGTAAACAAGGCACAAGTAGTCTCAGTTACTCTTTGCAAAGGACTTTGCAAGAGTATTTCTTTTTTTGGAGGGTGTGGTGGGAGGCAGAACTGACAGAATAAAAGCAGTGTTCCTAGACAGCACATCGGCAGATAAATGTGTTCTGCAGCATTAAAATTACCCATGTGGCACTCATTCCTAAATGTGCCACATGTTTTGTGATGAAAATGAGAGCTCAGCCCCTTACGTTTTCCTGTAGGTCTTGGACTCATAGATTGTCAACAAAATTCTTTCCATTGCTTAATAAAGCCTTTGGCTTTTCTTCATTCGATATGTGTGATCAGGAATGCACACACACACAAAAAAACCAAGAACAAATGGTTTAATTTTTATTGTCTAAGCCATTTGGTAAGAATGTCTGAAAAATAATGTAAAATGTACTTATTGATTCAAGTGCAGCCATTGGCTTGGTGGTTTTCTATAACCCTTTCTACCTACAGAAATCATCTGAAAGAGAGCAAACTCATCTTAAATGTTTTAGACCTCATTCTAAAAATCAATAGTCCAAAAATGTTCATCTTCTTCAAGCTTTGGCAAAAACAAATTTTTAATACATAAGTCAAAAAATTACCAAAATAAAGAGGACTTTTTAAAAAATCTAACTTTTCTGATAGTTTTTGGGTTTTCCATCTCCGTTTTCTTACCTATAGTATTGGGGTTGTTGGCAAAGCTTAAAAGAATAGAAATGTAAATTGACTGACTAGCCAGTTTGGTTTAGTGGATAGAGCATCAGCCTGCAGACCAAAGGGTAGCAGGTTCAAAACCGGTCAAGGGCATGTACCTTGGTTGCAGGCTCCTCCCTGGTCCAGGCCTTGGTTGGCTCAGGGCTCATGCAGGAGGCGACCAACCGATGTTTCTCTCTCACATTGATATTTCCCTCTCCCTTTGACTCTCTAAAAATCAGTGGAAAAATATACTCAATTATTAAAAATAAAAATTAATTAATTGATTGACTGAAAGTCATTATTTATTCAGTTCTTTCATTCAATCAATATTAAGAATTTACTAATCTTGCTGAACAAAACTACAGACAATAAACAAAATATCATTATACATTGTGATGACTGTTGTAATGGAAAAGTATTGGGTGAAGTTTAGACAGGGGTGACCTCTCTAAAGAAACAGCCCATCTAAAGAATGAGTAGAAGCAGTAGGATTGGGGGAAGGATGGAGAAGCAATCTAACATAAAGAAGAAGCACCTGCAAAGGCTCTGAAGTGGGAAAGAGCCTGGGTTGGTGAATAGCAGGAAAAAGCTAGAGTGGCTTTAACAAAAATGGCGGTAAAGAGGAGGAGAGAGCTGCCCATGGGATTGAAAGGGAGGCTGGAGCTAGAGTTTGAGAGCCTTGCAGGGAAGGATAAAGAGTGGGAATCTTCAGGTTCCATCTTAGCTCTTTAATAGCATCTTACACTTACTAGCTACATGGCTTGGCTAGCTGACCTCTCTCTGATTCTGTTCCCTTGTGTGTAACATAGGGACACATGATAGCAGTGACTAGTACTGTTCACTAAGTATTTCCTGTTCCCACCATTCTTGGACACATGGACAGATTGCACTCCTTACCCTTTCCCCTTGTGGTTGGATGGTGCCAGCTGACCAGTTTCCAACAATGAGCTGTGAGCAGCAGTGGTGTTCTCCATTTCCAGGCTGGAGCTTTGCCCTGGAAGTGGAGAATCTCTGAGGTCCCCTTCCCCTTTGCTGCTAGCTACTCTGTCAGCCTGGGGGATGGAATAGGGTCCAGAGCTGCCCATCAGTGAACAAGGTGGGTTATAAACAACTGAGATTATAGGTTGTTGCCTATCCTGATTAATAGGTTTGTGGTGAGGAGACAATGGAATAATTTATACTAGGAAATGGCTCCATTATCTGTCACACTATAAAGTGCTAAATACATTCATCTTTCAGGTAAGTGTTATTGGACTTCTGTGTTCAAGTATTAGCATTTATATAGCTTTCAGGATTTCATTTTCATGCTTAAGATTAAATGATACAAGTTGCCTTTAGAAGTATCTACTATGACATTTACTAATACATGAAAATTACTGATGATCAAATTTGTAAATCATATTTTCAGATTGTAATAACTGACAATGTGCAAGACCCTCTAAAAACTTAACATTACTTTGTTCACAAAAGTAAACTCTTTAAGGCTAAAAATATACCTAATCTCCTTTTCAATAAATACTCATAAACAATGGATTTACTCAGCTTTTGCTACATGAAATTCAGAGAAATATTTAGTGTTTGATATTTAAATAGTGTTTAGTTTTAACTTGTAATAAATTCGAAGCATATGGATTTAAAAAAGAAAAATAATATTCTAAAAATAATATTGGCTTCTTC
Source organism: Vespertilio murinus (assembly GCA_963924515.1). Taxonomy (NCBI): domain Eukaryota; kingdom Metazoa; phylum Chordata; class Mammalia; order Chiroptera; family Vespertilionidae; genus Vespertilio; species Vespertilio murinus. Next base: position 66,394,146 of record OZ004709.1, read on the forward strand.
CTTTTTCTTGGTGCCATTTTTTCAAACATTTATACTCTACCTATAAAATATGCATCTGTATAAATTATGGCTAAGCCTATTTTTACTTCTTCATGGTAGATCTTTTGTTTAGTATGAGGATTCTTAATCTCCAGTGTATTATGTACTAAAGGATAATAGATTTGGCAACAGAAATATTACATTCCACTAAAAACCAGCTCTATGATTCACAATTGGACTTAGGTTCTTCTCCCACTGCAAGGACACACTTACTTCCAAAAGTTCTAAAGGAAGGTTCCAGTTTTACAATTTCCAGAGTCCTATTTTCTCCACTAAAGATCCTATACTTAGGTTGTTTTCCACTAGTTCTCAAAATAATACTAAAATGACAGTATGATTTAAATAAATTCAGCAATCTCTTAATAGGGGTTGTTTGATTTAACTAATGAAATTAATAACCATGTTATTTACTTAACTTTGATATTGAAATAAAATTATTTCTTATAATTTTAGGATGAACAAATTGAGATTTAGGATGAATAAAATGAGACATAAAAATAATACATAAGTCATACAGGAAAAAGGTGATAAATTGAAAGAAGAAAAAATCATTATTTTTCCAACACCCCTTCCCCCCGAGAAAAAACCATTATTAGTCTCTTTACCACCGTCCTTTTGCTCTGCACATTTACCATAAAGGTAAATGTAATACAAAATATAATATACTGGTGTTTTTTCAAATATATTTTTATTGATTTCAAAGAGGTAGGGAGAGGGGGAAGAGAGAGAAACATCAATAATGAGAGAGAATCATTGACTGGCTTCTGTATGCCCTACACTGGAATGAAGCCTGCAACCTGGGCATGTGCTCTGATTGGGAATCGAACCCCTGGTTCACAGGTTGACACTCAACCAGTGAGCCATGCTGGCTGGGCAATATAATGTGGGTTGTTTTTCTTCTTCTTCTTCTGATTATAACTACCACCAAATGACTTCTTATAGAAAATTTTGAAAATATAAAAGTAAGACTAACATATAACCTGGGGAAAAACCATCAGATATCACCTAATTCTTATTCTAGCACTTCCACTAAAAGCAACCATTACTTAGCTTCTTCAGAGTTCACTCAAAAGGAGTTTTCTGTAGAATGGTCTGCAGCAGCATACTTGTATTTTCTAAAGTGCCCAATATTTATTCCCGCCTGAGTTGGGAATAAATCATGCATATGCAAGTTGGGGCAGCTACAATATTTTACATCCCATTGTTACAGATATAAAAGATCCAGCTGGCCAAAACCGGTTTGGCTCAGTGGATAGAGCATCGGTCTTTGGACTGAAGGGTCCCAGGTTGGATTCCAGTCAAGGACATGTACATTCATTGCGGGCACATCCCTGGTGTGGGGTGTGCAGGAAGCAGCTGATCGATGTCTCTCTCATCGATGTTTCTAGCTCTCTATCTCTCTCCTCTCCCTTCCTCTCTGTAAAAAAATCAATAATATATATATATTTTTTGCCTGACTGGTTTGGCTCAGTGGATAGAGCGTCGGCCTGCAGACTGAAGGGTCCCAGGTTCGATTCCAGTCAAGGGCATGTACCTTGGTTGCGGGCACATCCCCAGTGGGGGGTGTGCAGGAGGCAGCTGATTGATGTTTCTCTCTCATTGATGTTTCTAACTCTCTATCCCTCTCCCTTCCTCTCTGTAAAAAAAAAATCAATAAAACACACACACACGCACACACACACATATATGTGTGTGTGTATATATATATATATATATATATATATATATATATAAGATTCAGCTGTTCTTGCCAAGAGCTGCAGATATGGGGAGGATGTAGACTAGAAAATCATAATAAGGAGTGATGAGTGCTAGTATTTGAGATAAGCTAGGATGCAATGGAACCGGTAGGGTGGAACACAAACATATTCTGCTTGGGGATAAAAGAATCCTGAAGAACAAGCTCCCTGGAGATGCTGTGGTAGGGCCTCACTTGGAGGGGTGGTACAGCTGGAGACAGAGAAATGGAGAATCAGCAGGGAACACACGCTGTCCGGATCAAAGGTAATCCCACCCGGCTGGAGGACAGAAAGATCAGGTCAAGAGATGAGGTGGGTGAAGTTGGCCTGGGCCTTGCATTCCACAATAAGGAGTCTGTATTTTATGCAAAGGGCAATGAGGCGAGTAAGCAGCAGAGCGACCAGATCAGGCATGTGTTTAAGAAAAAGCACTACTCCGGCTGCAGGAGAGAAGAGATGGGAGACATGGCAAGGCTGAGACTGAGGGGAACAATAAACCATGGCAGTTATGCATATTGGACATGAAGAGGACCTGAGTGAAGGCAGTGGTGATAATGAACGCTAGAGAGATCGAGGAGGTTTAGAATACTCCTTACCCACCACATGCCACCTAGAGATTGACCTTAAAGCCTACCAAATTACTAAGAAAGTATCTCAAGACTTGCCTCAATAATCTCCTTTGATGTGAGGTTATACAAGGCAAATAAGATTATATTTTGGATTCTACATTAAAGGGATCATCATATAAGACCTGAGTAAGAATTTGACACTACAAGTCAGAAAGGCAGGGATGTGCCGCATCATATATGGGGAGCAGATGGCTCAGGTTGTTCAATTCAAAGATCCTCTAGGGCAATGGGACCACTGTAGCAGAATCAGAAAAACACTCCTTATGTCATGGTAATTTATCAGGGCCATAGGTTGAAAGGAGAATAAATCTCTTCTAAACAATATTAGTATGAAGCCATTGGTATTCATAGTAAGTCAATGAGACAGTTGCTCAACTAAATGCACATTTGCTGGATAAACAAATATGCTGAGTTGAGGATGAGGACTTTATAGGTACCAGGGGGGCATGGAGGTTCAATAGTATTTGTTTTCTTTTCCCATTTGGCTTGCTAACATGGTTTATTTGTTCCCTTAATCAAGGTTTTACAACTTTAACTTTTTCCCCCCTGCTGTACTTATATAAAGATATGCTTATGCATTACTATTTTTTCTTTCTTGCTATATAATACCACATAAACAAATTAAACTTAGTTGATATAAGTTTCAGATGCAGGGTAAGAGAACAAGAAAACCTAGAATCCCTTTAATACATATTTTCAGTTTGCATATGGCTTGACTAAGTCAGATCTTCTTGTAAAGCAATGATTTAAGTTTTTTATCCATTCAACCTCATTTAAGAGCTAATTTTGTGTTGCTAGATATGGAAAACAGGTAATAAATAAAAGGCAATTAAAATTTATATCAGATTGCAAACTGATTACAGGTGCCTACTTCTACTGTAAATCCTTTGCAAGGAAAAAAAAGTTGATGAGAATAATCCATACTAGTACAGGAAAACAATAAATGGCGCACACATTATCAAGTATCTCTGGGAGGAAGAAAACAATCATGTGCAGAGAAGATAACTCAAAATACATGTAGGAGAAAATGATTCTTCCAATAGCCAGAAATATCAGAGAGGCCACTGATAGAAGAGTATAATGGATGGTAACACTGTCATTGTGTGATAGCAAGTGATGCCGCTGTCATCTGGAGGATTTTGAGAAATCGTCTAAAATATGAGACGAGCTTCATAATTCTTTTTAAAGTTTATGGTACCCTTTCTTTACTGCTTCCGGAACATGTTCAGGAGTAAGCCACATGTCCCATAGGAGTATGTGACACTGCAAAGAAAATAATGTGACTCAGGCCATATTGACAGTGACTCCATAGCAAAACAAACAAATAAATAAATAATAATAATAATAATAATAATCTGTGACTTGGGCCTTTGGAGAAGACTGTCTTCACAGATGCATCTAAATCCTATCAGTGCCTCAAAGTTACTCCCAGAATATTAAGATCCTATTACACACTTCAGGATTAGCATTGAGGGATATGGAATTACCTTTAACTGGAAGGCAAGACAACATGGGAATGTTTATAACCAGAACAATTTGAGTAAATCCAATCCCAGGTGTCTGCATGGGCCTTACCATCTTTAAAGGAGATTGAGGTTTTCTGTATCTTAAATAAAATGTTCTTTTTTTTTCCCCTAAGGAACTATAATTTCCCTGTAACTCTAAAAGGGTTAGAGGAACCTGGGATGATAGGTGAAAATTGTCCAAACAGTGATTGGTGAGAAGGGAATCGGGTGAGCAGGGAGAAATTGATCAGAAGAAAGGAAAGGACTGTGCATGTTAAAATGGTAGCAAATGGAAAATTTGAAAGTTTATCCTGTGGGAGATAGCTAAAAAAAAATTGATTGCTAAAAATCATTTTTCAAGCTAACCAAGATTTACATTTCCTGTTCTACACTCAGAATTTAAATGGGAAAACTGATGCAGAAGATTTTAGGGCCACTCTCCTTTTCACATGATTGGCTTCTTCCCATCCTCTGTGTTTCCCCTGAAAGAGTACATCCTTGCACAAGGCTCCCCCTGACTACTTAGCAATATGGACTTCTATAGCTGGTTGGAATGCATCAAGTGTTTCAGTCAAGTAATTAGAAAACCATGGTCCCCAAATACAGTTCAGGGAAATGTGCATCCAAACCAGACACTATTAGAGCTCCAGAGCCCTGCCCAAATCTTCTGATTCTCCTCACTGGCAGCCTTGTTTCAACACCTGAAACTCTCCCAGAGAGCTCAACCTTGGCTGCAGGGCAGGCTGGAGAAGTATGAGTTAATGCCTCCAGAAGCAACCCTCAAGAGCTCTCATGGGAAATGTTGGATAAATAGCCCAGTCCTCACCTTTCAGGTGGGGTAACACTGAGGCATGTTACACAAAGTTTCTGCAGAATCCCCAAGGGCCTGAGCCCCAGCTGCCCACAGCAGCAATTCTGCTCATTAGGACACCCTGAATTTATTTTCCTCCCTTCTCTTTCTTACTTCCCCACTCACCTTCCAGTGGTTCCTGAAACTACCCCTCCCCCCTCCCCCGCCCCAGATAAACTACTTGTACTCACATCCTTGTCTCAGTGTTTACTTCTGCAGAGATCCAGCTAAAACAGCATTCTTCCATATAAGAAAATGAACCAAATATAAAAGAAAGTAGCTTAAGATGAGTTTGAACAAACAATGACATAATTAAGAAGCAAGAATAGCAGGATTAAAAACTTTAGACGCACCATTATGGTTGCGTTGCTCAGTGCTCTCCTCAAGCCCAGTAGGAATTCATACCAGCTGTCTGTGTGCACATTTCAGAGTGCCCTGAAATATTTACTGGAAGCCAAGTTTCACTGGAATCATGAATTACCATTCTCAACAAACTCCCAAATTGTGCTATTTCAAATGTACGAATGCCAAATTTTAGTAATAATGAACTCCTCATATCAAAACTTTCAGGTTTATATGTAAAAAATAAAATATCATAGGGCATATCATTTGCTCATTACAAAGAAAAAGTTCAGCATTTTATCAGCATTAAGCCCTTAAGACTCCTGAGAGCCTTGTGAATGCTGGTCCAGCCTTCACAATCCCTGCACTAAATAGAGGTTTCACTGGGTAAAACCCTACTACTGCAAGCAAATGCCCGCTGCTTTCTTGGCAGTCTGATCCCTGGACCAAAAAAAATAATTTAAACAATATGTTCCTAGTCCTTGAAAGAGCAAACATGCCTTTAGGGGAAAAAGAAAAAGAAAAACACACAAAGTTTTATCAACATTGGGTTTGATATTTACTCTTCTCTTTCTTGAGTCAAGACAGGTTCTTACTACATTCCTTTCTTCAACGGCCATTCTTCAGGAAGTTGTTTCCTGGAAGGGATTTTTTTTTAAGTTCCTGGGAGAAACTCAGTCATGCTTATGTTGTTGAGATTCTAATATTCTTTTTCTTTTAACATGGTGAGGGGAGGGTGGAATACATGGCACAAAGATGTTAAATTACCCCCTTTCAAACAGTACTTCTTTTGGGTGTAGCTTTTCTTATTCTCCACCACACAGAAGTCATTTTGCTAGGTGCCTGTACACTTAGTGGCCAGATTATTATGATCTCTGAATGCATAATAATCTGGCCACTCAATATATATTAGAGGCCTGGTGCATGAATTCGTGCATGGGTGGGGTCGGGCCACCAGGGGTAGGGGACATGGTCAGTTGGCTAGCCTGCCTACTGGTGGAACTCCTGGTAGAGGGGATGATTTGCATATTATCCTTTTATTATATAGGAGTATATAGGATATACACTGAGTGGCCAGATTATTATGCATTCAGAGATCATAATAATCTAGTCACTCAGTGTATGTGTTTGCAAGCTTATCTCCCTCACCTAGACCATAATCAAGTTGAGGGTAAGAATGCTACCCAGTTTAGCTCCATTTGCCAGGAACATGCACCTAAGTGGAGGGTGAAAGCCCAGCTCCCTCTCCTGGGGGTAAGGAAAGAGGATGGTGGGACTTTCACTTCAGTCTACTAGTAAATTCACCAAGGCTTCCTTCTCTCTTTGTCCTTTAAGGTCTCCCTAAAGCCCTTACTCTGCAATGTAATTCTGGTCTCAAGGCTTTCTTCTGGGCATCATCAGCTATGACATCAACCAATAGGATTTAAAAACCTACCACTGGCAATATGCAAGTTAATGGGTACCATTTGCCTTAGTTGAGGGTCCTTGATTTACAGGGAGGAGAAACCCACTCAAATTAGCTTGAATGGAAAGTTTAGAGAAGACACTAAATTCCAAAGGTGCATCATAGCCTTGGGGGAATTAGAAAGTCACCTTAACTTGCTGGGACACTTGGTCTATCTTCTCTGACTCTCTCAGCACTCTGTCTCTCTCTTTTTTGCTATAGTTCAATATTCCTTGTGATGCTTTACTCTAGTGTAATATGTTTGCACATGGCTATGGCTTACTAAAAGAACAAAACTCTTACCCTGGCTCTATAGAGAACCAACTCAGTCTCTTAGTGCCCTAGGTCCAAACGCCAGAGAAAATAAACCAAAACACCATCTGGGGTTAGGTGTCTGTCGCTCTCAATCAGATGTGGCCTCAGAAGCAGAGTCATCTACCATGACATGGCCACTTCTTCAGCATAGGTAGACTTTTTCAAAAGGGATTATGGGTTTAAGCAGTATTTCCCAAAGTGTGGTACGCGTACCCCCAGGGGTACGGGAAGAGTTTGGTGGGGGTACGAGTTGCACCAGAGTTTGGTGGGGATATGCACTGCACTGTGCTTAGCTGCACCTAATTCTACGTTCTCATGAGTCAAGTCAAGACAGAGATGGTCTGGTGTGCAAATAAATGTTATTTATAATATAACTTTTATTTATATTTATTAAGAATAATTTTATTTTTTATTATTATTTTGTGTATGTACCAAAAACAAAGAAAAAATAAGTATATTTTGATTGTTATTAAAATAGATCCATTTTTTTAAGAGGGGTACTCAGCATTACGAAAATTATAGAAGGGGCCAAAACTGGTTTGGCTCAGTGGATAGAGCGTCGCCTGGGGACTGAAAGGTCCCGGGTTCGATTCCGGTCAAGGGCATGTACCTTGGTTGCGGGCACATACCCAGTGGGGGGTGTGCAAGAGGCAGCTGATCAATGATTCTCTCTCATCGATGTTTCTAACTCTCTATCCCTCTCCCTTCCTCTCTGTAAAAAAATCAATAAAATATATTTTTTTAAAAGAAAAGAAAATTATAGAAGGGGTACACATATGTCAAAAGTTTGGGAAACACTGGCTTAAGGCAACATCTAATATCTCTAGGACTATAACAATGCCAGACATGTTTTGTTTTGATTTCAAGCATCTGTGTTGGCCCTTCCCAATAAAGCTTGAGAATTCTCACTTCTCTTGAACATGTTTCATCAACTCTAATCTAATGGGCTTGTTCATTGTCTCTCAACATGCTAGGTTAACTTTGTCTCAATGCTCTCTCTCTCTCTCTCACTGTTCCTGCAACTATCTGAGCTTTTTCTCTGTTTCTGCCCCTATTTCCTCCCTTCTCCAAGAATCCCAATCTTCCCCTAATGCACATAGTGATGCAGGCATTCCAGGAATTCAGGGACCTGAGGGTTTTCAACCCACTGTGGGTTCTTGGCTTTGCACAGGAAAGAATTCAAAAAACAAGCCAGCAGAGTTTAAAGTGAAAGTGAGTTTATGAGTGAAGCGGTGAGACAGAAAATGGGCTACTCCACAGTCAGAGAAGGCCCCCTTTAGTGAAATCCTCTTCTTTTATTAAGGTTCCTTTAATTGGGGAGTAGAGTATTCAACAAGGAGGAGGAATATTCATGATCTTCCTGGGAAAGGAATAGAGATTTCTCAGAGTGGATCTGTGGGCCATTTCGTGTCCTCATATGGGCTTTATGTTTCAAATTATTGTGTTATTTAGTATGCTAATGTATTACAATGAGCAGATAATGAAACTAGGGATTACCATCAGGTGAAATTGCCATGTTGGGTGCAGCTGGTCTCTGCCAGTTCTAAGCCATTAAATCTGGTGGGAGGTGGGAGGAAATTCCTTCTTCTTTACAGTTTCTGTAGCTTTTATCAATTGCAGCTGTTCTCACACAAACCCTATTTCAGTAGCACCATCATATTTTGTCCATTTGCCCAAGTTGTATGGTAAAGTCAGAGTTGTTTTCCTACATAAGGAATGAAATCTGGGAGAGACCAGGCCTCCCTCCTACTTCTGCTGCTTCCCCTGAAGCACTTGGCATCATTCTGAGTACGCACACAGGCAACAAAACATAGCTGCTTTTGCTTTATGTGCCAATGGAAGAAATTTGGCTTTTCTACAGCCTAATTCATAGGCTAGAACTTCGTATCGCTGTCCCTAAGGCCTTACCACTGCAGTGTTGAGTTTTCTATACTTCCAACTGCCAATATCTGCATCTCTTTGCCAGAGGGCTTCCTTCCAAACAGCAGAAAGCCACTCTGGCCTCAGCATAGTAGACTAGACAGAATAGGAACGAATCTCTGACAGCCCTCATCCATTGATCCTTAGAAACTGGTGGGTATATAACCCAGTTCTTCCGCCCTCCGTAAGTCAACTCTGGGTCTTCTACACTGGCTCCCAGAATTCCCCAGGGGACTTGAGCTCTAGTTGCCTATACTGGTAACTGACTTATGACTGCCTTTCCTTCCTGTCTCACTTCTGTGCATCCCTACTAGTGTTTCCTGGGGTCACCTCCCAAATACACTGCCTATTCTTATATTCAGTCTTAGCTCAGGGTCTGCTTTTGAGGGAACCCAGACTAAAACAACATTCAATAAATTCTTGTGGAATGAATGAGATTTTCACCTTTAACTTCACAGGCAGAGAAGCCAAACCAGGGATGGAGCTGGCTTTCTTAGAATAGTGGGATAGAAGACTTAACCCATACTGTACCTCAACAGTGCAAGTACCCAGAAAGGGGAGACTACATGGGAATTAGTTTAAAACAAAAGGAATGATTTCTTTTTTCTTTTTTAAAATATTTTTTATTGATTTTTTACAGAGAGGAAGAGAGAGGGATAGAGAGTTAGAAACACCGATGAGAGAGAAACATCGATCAGCTGCCTCTTGCACACCCCACACTGGGGATGTGCCTGCAACCAAGGTACATGCCCTTAACAGGGATCGAACCTGGCACCTTTCAGTCCGCAGGCTGATGCTCTATCCACTGAGCCAAACCGGTTTCGGCAAAAGGAATGATTTCTTATGGGCAATTGTGAAGTTCCCACCACCGAGCTAGACCTACAGAAGGCAGGTGCTGACAACACAGTGGCCCACAAGTGACTGGCCCAATTTGGGATGGGTAATATGTATCTTGGCAGCCCAGAAGCCACACCCCATTTGTCCTGGTTTCCACTATTCAAAAAAAAAAAAAAAAGAGAGAGAGAAAGTCTGAAAACAATAATAACTACAGTATATTAGACTTCTTGTTATCTTCATGAGCCATAAGCAACATTTGACTTGAACTCTGAAATCAGAGAAATGTCCCCTTTCTTGCACCTTACATTTGGGAACAATTTCTACCTGATAAAGAAACAAAGCATTCCAAATGCTTGAAGGATGATGGGGAAAAGCTGTTACCCTTTGATCAACTGAAAGAGCAGCTTAAGTATTTCTGATTGTTGATTACATAATTCAAATTCTTGAACTTTTAATGCTTTGTTCCTTTGTTTGCTTGAGGAGTGAAATTGCTCAACGAAATGTGGAAAGGCCTGACAAGGATTATTTTCATGATTACCTCCCCAGTTCTTGTTTTCACTTGTTTGCTCATGTCTACGTGGTCTCTGGAAGGCTTTTAATTTCATTAGCTCTTTTCTTAAAGAAAAGTTAATCTGCTAGGAAGGAAGGCTAATTTATTTTAGGTCAGTGAACATTAACACTTTCCAATAATTAGTTCCAAGCCCCAGTTTCTAGATAACTACCGGGTTCAGCAAAATCGTGGTTCACACGAAATTGACCTGTTTTCAGCAGAACCACTGCAATCTGATGAAAAATGTAATATCCCACATTAATTTGTCATTACAGCCAAAACAATTTGCAATATAGCAAAGCAATGATTAGAGCAAATGATGCTTATCTTTTCATTGGGGAAATTCTACAAGACAGCTCTGTCATAATTTTAATTTGAGATTTGCCTAGCTATCCTGGTAAAAACCATTTTTTTTGGATTTGTAGGTTTCTCATTGTCTTCCATTATAAAAATGTATAACAAATTTCCTGATCAACTACGCATAATCAAAAGAAGAACACCCTCACTGCTGTGGACTTGAATAAAAAGTGCTCAGAAATATAGCATACTAAATGAAGAAGGGGCTTACAAAGCCTTTGCTTTACAGGGGAAGGATGTTTTCCTACTGTAAACTATCATGGTAGCCAGAATAGTAGGACTTTGTCTCCAAATGCCCACATTTCAATTCCTGGAATCCATGAACATGACCTTCATGGCAAAAGGGGTTTGCAGATGTGATTAAGTTAATGATCTTGAGATGAGGAGTTATCTGGGTGGGCCCAACCAAATCATGAGTCTTTAAAGTCATAGACCCTTCCCCAGCTGCAATCAGAGATAACTATGACTATGGAAGAATGGTCAAAGACAGTTCATCCTGCTGGCTCTGAAAACAAAGCAAAGGGCCACAAGTCAAAAGCTGTGGCTGGCTTCTAAAAGCTGGAAAAGCCAAAGAAACATATTTTCTTCTGGAGCCTCCAGAAAGGATCGCTGTCCTGCTGACACCTTCCTTTTTACCCAGTGAGACACCTGTCAGACTTCTGCCCACCAGACTGTAAGATAATAAGTATGTGTTGTTTTAAGCCAATAAGTTCATGTTTTAAACCAATGATTTGTTGCAGTAGCAACTGAAAACTAATAGTTATGACATTTAAATAATTATTGGAAAAACTTATGTAAGAGTGTGTGTATGGCCAAAACTGGTTTGGCTCAGTGGTGGAGCGTCGGCCTGCAGACTGAAAGGTCCTGGGTTCGATTCCGGTCAAGGGCATGTGCCTTGGTTGTGGGCACATCCCCAATAGGGGGTGTGCAAGAGGCAGCTGATGGATGATTCTCTCTCATCGATGTTTCTAACTCTCTATCCCTCTCTCTTCCTCTCTGTAAAAAAATCATTAAAAAATATTTTTTAAAAAAAGAGTGTGTGTGTGTGTGTGTGTGTGTGTGTGTGTGTGTCAAAGTGTGGTTTTTCTTTTTTCTTTCCTTTTTCACCATCTGGAATTAACAGCTATTAACAATTTGCACTGTGACCTTTTATTCTGTTTTATAAAAAATAAAATCTTCATTAAAGCTGAACATCAGGTCCCTTTTAGCCATAAGGCCCAGTAACATTCCTGACCCATTCCATCAACCATAGTTATATTTTAATATGTATTCTTCCAACATCTACAGACAGCTTATACAACTAAATAAAAGGAAGATAAATGATCCAATTAAAAAAAATGGGCAATGGACCTAAAAAGAATATTTTCAAAAAAAGACAGAAGGAAGGCCGAGAGGTACATGAAAACATGCTCAAAGTCAGTAATTATCTGAGAGATGCAAATCAAAACAACAATGCGGTACCATCTCACACCTGTCAGAATGGCCAACATCAACAAATCAACAAACAACAAGTGCTGGCGAGGTTGCGGAGAAAAAGGAACCCGCATGCACTGCTGCTGGGATTGCAGACTGGTGCAACCACTGTGGAGAACAGTATGGAGCTTCCTCAAAAAACTGAAAATGGAACTCCCATTCGACCCAGTAATTCCACTCCTAGGAATATATCTTAAGAAACCAGAAACACCAATCAGAAAGGAAATATGCACCCTTATGTTTATAGCAGCACAATGTAAAATAGATAGGATTTGGAAACAGCCTAGATGCCCATCAGCAGATGATTGGATCAGAAAACTATGGTATATCTACACAATGGAATACTATGCTGCCATAAAAAAGAAGGAATTCTTATTATTTGCAGCAACCTGGATGGAATTGGAGAGCATCATGCTGAGTGAAATAAGCCAGTCAATGAAAGAGAAACACCACATGACCTCACTCATTTATGGATAATAAAGAACATTGTAAAACTGATGAACAAAAAGATACAGAGACAGTAAAGCAACAAACAGACTGTCAAATTACAGTGGGGAGGATAGGGTGATATGGGGGAGATAAGAGATCAACCGGAAGGACTTGTATGCATGCATATAAGCAAAACTAATGGACGAAAAACTCTGGAGGGAGGGCATATATGGGAGTGGGGGGTGGGAGGCAATGGAAAGATATGTACACATATAATACCTTAATAAAAAATAAAATAAGCCAAAACCAGTTTGGCTCAGTGGTAGAGCGCAGGTCTGCGGACTGATGGGTCCTGGGGTTCGATTCCGGTCAGGGGCATGTACATTGGTTGGGGGCACATCCCCACTAGGAGGTGTGCAAGAGGCAGCTGGTTGATGTTTCTCTCTCATTGGTATTTCTAGCTCTCTATCTCTCTCCCTTCCTCTCTGTAAAATATCAATAAAATATATTTTTTAAATAAAAAATAAAATAAAAATATATATATTCTTATAATCTACTTAAGATATTATCTATACATTATGCTAAGCAAAATAGCCAGAGGAAGATAAATATCACATAATCTCACTCATTTGTGGCACATAATAGACAAAAAATAGAAACAGAGACAAAGAAGTATCGAACAGACTGTCAAACTTCAGTGGGAAGGCAGGGGAGGGGTGGGATGGGGGTAAGAGATTAACCGAAGGACATGTAGTATGTATTCTCCATGCATATAAGCATAACCAATGGACTCAAACACCAGTGGGGGTGAGGGCATGGATGGGGGTGGGGAAGCGTTGGTTGCAGGGAGGTCAATGGGGGAAAAGGAGACATATGTAATACTATATGTAATATTTTAAACAATAAAATAAAACTTAAAAATAAAATTAATCATAGGGGAAAAGAATAGCAATAGAAGCTATAAAAATAAAATATTATCTATAAATACATAACTAATTCAAAGCATGATTTTGTGTGCACTTTCTCAATTTTTACATGTAATGTCATAGAATGAAGAGCCATTTGACAAGAGCTGAAAAAAGAGAACACGAAGCCACCACCAAAGGTGATGCATCTTAAGAAAGAGAGGCTCTGGCTTCTCCCTGGCTTGCCTTTGCTGTCCTATCTCCGGTCTCCATGCTTCCCATGGCCTGAATCCAGCCAGAAGGCAATTGGCTGAGAAGTTTGAGAAATACAGCTTTCAAGATGAGCTCCCTGCAATGCAGAAGAGTGCAGGAGAGTATACAGAATGGACCTGAGAGCAAGCAGGCTAATGTCTGGCACATGCTTTACAGGGTATATTTACATTCCTGATTTACAAAGAAGGTGTTGTTTTGTTTTTGTAAACCTACAAATTTTCAGTTTCAAGGATGAAGATCATCTACGTTTGTTTTGCAGTTTATTTGGGTCCAAGAACCTTTGAGTACTTTAAAAAAAGGTGTTGAGGGGATTCTGTGTTTCAGAGTTTCAATCTGTAAATTGGAAACAATAGCACCCACCTCAGACATTTATAGTAAATATTAAATAATTTTATATTTGTGAAATACTTGCAATAGAATCTGGAAGAAGACAAGTGCTAAAAAAATTAATTAAATAAATAAGTATGCAAAAATATGGTCTTATGTATATTTTCCTAGAACAGATGACTCATTGATTTCTCAAAGGAGTTCATATATGCTTCTTCCTGTCAAGGCGGCCTTTCAGAGGTGAAAGGTTATCCCCCCCACCCCCACCCCCCAGCCCAACTGGTTGGCAGAGTTTAACACATGACTGGTGTAAGGTTCCCCCCCCGCCCCCCCCCCACCACCCCCCCCCCCCCCCCCCCGCTCAACTGATGGGTGGAGTTTACCACATGACTGGCACCTGTCACAGAGACATCTCCAAGACATTGAACCACCAATCAGCACGGGCTAAAGTATCCTTATAGCCCACCCCTTCTTGTTCCGCCCTGGGCCCAACTCCCTTCAGGTCTGGCCCTTAAAAGGGACCCCAGGCAAGACACGTGTTGCTGATCCACCATGCCAGGAGTCAGCCCGGTTGGGTCAGTCCCTTGCTCCCTCCCCACTCTTCCAATTCTCCAACTCTGATTTCTCTACCTCCATGATGGATTCCGCCCATTACCAGTGAATAAACTTTACTTTAAAATTCCCTGGTGGTCTGTTTCCTGTTTCCTTTCAAACCTAACAAGAGGGAGATGAATAATCTACTGATAATGTTTATTGAATGAATGAGTAAATTCCACTTTCAAAATAAAGGCTGTATATAGTACATTTTTCAGGGACACAACTATGTTCTTAAATAGAGTTTGCCTGCAATGCAGTTTCACCTCTGTGAATGTGTTAGAATCTAATGAAATGAGTTGTCCAGGATGCTCTGGTTAATATGATGGCACAACAAACAATCTAGGCATTATGACCATTATGAGGAATTGTCTCATAATTCTATTCTTATTATCAGCTGGGGAAAGACTCCTTGAGAAATGAAAGGAGAATATCCAGTCATTACTGCTGGTAAAGCAGAATTCAGTCCATTCCTGGGGTGTGAAAACTTCAAGACACATAAGGAGACTAAGGCTAGGAATTGTCTGCTCCTGATAATGGCACATGGCTACGTGGTGGATGACAAAGAGGCAGCAAATGGCATGTTGTGGCATTTTACCCTGTTCCTGAAAATATCAGTTGGATTATTTAGACGTTTTAGCTTGCACTAGTCAAAAAAGAAGATGGAAACTCTAAGCTGAAAAGTGCTAGAACTTATCAGTAAGTGGTGTGGTGGCATGTCTTGGACTGGGTTCCCCAGAAGCAGGCTCAGATACAAAGATTTGAGCCCAAATAGTTTATTTTTGAGATGACCCCAGGAAGCACAGCAGAAGAATGTGGAAATGAGGCAATGAAGGAAAGGAAGTTAATACAGGTGCATTAATGAGTAAGTTATACCTTTGGTAACTGAAACTCACTCCTGGTGGGGAGCTGTGTGAAGACCACATCTCCAAGTTGTACCCCCTAGGCCAGTGTTTCCCAAAGTGTGGTACGTGTACCCTCAGGGGTACAGGAATAGTTTGGTGGGGGTACGTGTTGCACCGGAGTTTGATGGGGATATGCACTGCATTGTGCTTAGCTGCGCCTAATTCTACATTCTCATGAGTCAAGTCAAGATAGTCTTGTGAGGCGTGAGATGGTCCGGTGTGCAAATAAATGTTATTTATAATGTAACTTTTATTTATATTTTATTATGAATAACTTTATTTTTCGTTTATTATTTTGTGTATGTACCAAAAGAAGAAAAAATAAATATATTTTAATTGTTATCAAAATGCATCCACTTTTTTTTGACGAGGGGTACTCCGTGTTATGAAAATTATGGAAGGGGTACACATATGTCAAAAGTTTGGGAAACACTGCCCTAGGCAATGAGGAGCTGAGATAGTTGTCCTCTAATTCCCATTTCTCATTGGTTGAGAGCTGTGTCTGGGAACAAGCTCCTGCAGCCAAAGGAAGTCCTTAGGCAGAGAATCCAAGGTGCTGGCAGTAGAGAACCATTGGCATGGTCAGGAATGCTGATGTTGGGAGTATGTGGGCAGGACATCAATAGTGTCTTACTACCGGGGGAGAAGTAGAAGATGGAGGAGCAGGGGCCTGAGGATGAGGGAGTGAGGAATGATGACCACTCACTTGGATAGGCAGAGATCTGGATGGCCAGGGTGGTATGCCAATGAATGAATGCGGATGTTTCATGGAAACAACTGAAAGAGTCTCTAATACAGCCCCCATTTATCTTTATTGCCCTTAGGTTTTAAAATGTCTTAAAATGAAAAAATAATAATAAAATACATGGGGGAGATAAGAGATCAACCAAAATACTTGTAAGCATGCATATAAGCATAACCAATGGACACAAAACTCTGGGGAGGGAGGGCATGTATGTGAGTGGGGAGGGGGTAATCGTAAGATATGTACACATATAATACTTCAATGAAAATGAAAAATAAATAAATAAAATGTTTTCAAAATCATCAGGGTCAAAACTCATATTTATCAGCCTTCATGTCCTAAAAGGGGACAATGAGAGAGTATAACCACACATGGAACACTCTGAGGCTAATTTTTTTTATAATGAAAAGTATTTATATTTTAATGTTAAATGATTTTAAATGGAAAAAATAATCAGCTTTGGCCAGTGTGGCTCAGTGATGGGAGTGTGAACCCCCTGAATCGAAGAGTTCAATTCCTGTTTAAGGGCACGTACCTAGGTTGCAGGTTCAGTCCCTGGCCCCAGCTGGGGTGCATGCAGGAGGAAAACAATGATATGTCTCTCTCACATCAATGTTTCTCTCTCTCAACCTCACTCTTCCTTCCTCCTATTCTCTCTAAATATCAATGGAAAAAAACATCCTCAGGTAATAATTAACAACAACAAAAGCAACATCCAACATTGTATATCTAGTAAAAAATAATAATAGCCTACCAAGCCAATGTTAGAAGAACATATTATTTTTTTATTTTTTTAAATATACATATTTTATTGGTATTTTACAGAGAGGAAGGGAGAGAGATAGAGAGCTAGAAATGTTGATGAGAGAGAAACATTGACCAGCTGCCTCTTGCACACCCCCTACCGGGGATGTGCCCACAACCAATGTACATGCCCTTGACCGGAATCGAACGCGGGACCTTTCAGTCCACAGACCGACGCTCTACCACTGAGCCAAACCAGTTTCGGCAAACATATTATTTTTTAAAATCCTTTGTTAGAATAGTGGGCTTGTAGTTACTGTCCTTATAATTTTCTAAATTTTGCATATTTCCACAATAAAAATATACTAATTTATAACTTACTCACAAATTCCTTGAGAAAACATGTCACTCAATGCTAATAATGACCCTAAAATTATTTTGTTGATTTGGCTCATCTGAGCCTCTGCTGTTAGATTCTATTGAGGACTTTGCTTAAAGATACAACCTCTTAGGAGATTAACATCCTCAACGGTGTTCTCCTAATTCCCCAAGAAGTCCACATCACATTCCAGTTCAACCATCCAACCAACATGTACTCATTCATTTAGATAAATACTTACAGAGCTCCTACTATCTTCCAAGCACTAACCTAGGCACCAGATAAAATCAGGCATAGTCCCAGCCCACACTGAGGGAAGTAAGTAATAAAATAAAACAAATCAAATAAAAATGTATATCTTTGAGGAGAGATGGGAGGTAGCCAGGCAAATACTAATTGGGTTTCTAATGTATGCATGGGGTTGCCAGCTGGGGACTTAGCCATCTAACTGTCAAGCCACAATCAAGTTCCCTATAATAACAGAGTGAGAGAAAAACAAATAAACAGTGTTAGATTATGTCTCTCAGTGTCTATAGGGAGATGTGAGAATTCAAAGGAAGGGATAATCAATATGGGCTAAGTAATCAGAAGAGTTGCTTTGGAAAGAATGTAGCTTTGGCTCAGCTTCTTTGCCAGAAAGAAGGAAAGGTGTTCCAAGCAAGGAGAACAGTGTGTGCAAACACTCAGAGGAATCAATAGCAGGGGTCTGTTTACTAGACTGTGAGATGACCAGCAGGATGACACAGGAGAGGATGGGTGTTTGGTAGAAGGGATGGACTGTCCCTGGAAACCAAGGAAGGATGCTTTGACTTGATGTGATGGGAACTAGGGAGTGAAGAGTGACAAGATGAAGGTGGTACCTGAAGGAGGATTGATATAGCTGATTATACCACCTGGAATAAGAGGAGCGAGAAGGGCTGGCGACAGAGATCCAGACAGCAATAGAGAGTCTCACAGGAAAGATGTTCCTCCTTTTATTTGTGGGAGGCTGGGGTATAAGAGGTTCACTGGGAAATTTCTATTAGAAAGGGAAATATTATATTGCTTAATATAATCAATTTAATCTCATTTATTTTATCCATCTGTCTCCTACAACCAAAGAAATATGCTAAAACCCAAAATATTTTTTGGCTTTTCCAGAAACTCTCTGCATAGAGAAGACCACATTTGCAAATTACTCAGTTTTCCTAGAGTAACCCCATGGACTGGGAGACCCTTCTCCTGCTGTAGGGAATCCCTCTCTCCTACCCCATTCTTCTTTCCAGCTGTGGTGGTGTGGGAATGAGGGTAGGAGGTAAAGGGACTCCTTAGCCAAAATGCCTTGCTGGAAGGGTGGCAGAGGCATGAGATGGGGAGGGGAATGCCTTCCCTGACGAGTGCCGGCAGATGAAACAGTGCACATTCTGACCTCTCAGATCCATGACCCACTGGCTGGAACATACCTTGGTAGGTCATGTTCTAACATGTCCTCCTACTTAGCTGCTTCTGTTTTCTAGATCTCTCCAGGACATGCACATTTCTAAACTTCTATGATATGAGAAAGAAAATATCTACTAAGAAGGGATCCTGGTGGATAACTGGGTTCAAATTTTTAAAAACAGAGCTTCAAAAAATAAGTAAATAAAAAATAAAATAAAATAAAAACAGAGTTTTGCGGCTCTCACACAAACTGTACTTCAGGGAGAAGCCTTGTTGACCTCCTTACCTGCACTTTGTTCCTGCCATCTGAGCCATCCCCGAGAGTTCTTAAAATAGTATTTCAATCAATAGAATTGAGGCTTTCCCTATCCAATTGGAGCATCTTCATTGACCAATCAGAGCAGTTTCATTCTGACCAATCAGGACAGTGTCTTTTGGACCAATAAAACTTTGAGAATTTGGAGTTTTCATCTGCATAAGGATGAACCGATCGGGGGTGAGGACTTCTGTCTTCATAAGGCAGGTCCCCTCTGGCTGGAAAAGTGCAGTTTTTCTTTCCATTAAAAACTATGTTTCCCTGGCTGGAACTGAAACAAGAATAAACACAAAGATGTCTCCCCAGAGCGGAGCAGAACAGACCAGCATAGGAGCAGAAGTGTCTAGCCAGACAGGGACCTGGCCCCGGGGCTGTCTGGCTGCAGGACTGCCTGGCAGCCATGCTGTTCCACATTTGAACTGCTTCACAATTGAGTTGTCATACCATTGAGCTGTTCCACAGCCATGCTGTTCTCACAGCTCTGCTAGATCACAACTGAGCTGTTTTCACTGAATCAAGTTTCATTCTTCATCACACCCAAAATTGGGGGTTCCTTTTGGTGTTGAATTGATGCCAAAGACCATCAGTTGGCAGGTGTCATGTCTTACTATATACTTTAAGGGTTTTGCCCACCATAATAGAGAATTCACCTTTGTTTCTGCTTCAATGTACATTGCAAATCCTCAGTCAACATAGCACTAGAATTTCCATACAGGATGGATTAATGTGTGGCAATCGACTTACCCAATGGGACTTTGTTCAAAGCTGTATTTGCAGAGCAAAATGCTATTTTTATTTTTGTTTTCATTTTACTAGGGCAGAAATGGAAGTGATGAGGTACTAAAGTCCACAGCTGCCAAGCCTGTCCTTCATACCACCACTGAGCCCCAAGACTAGATTTTTTTCAGTTACAGACTCTTTTATATAAGTCCTACACCCTCACCTTTACTGTCCCATCTAGGACAGAACAAGGTACTGGATATAAAAATCATTTACCAGTGAATAAATTGGTAAATTAGTTATCTAACTGCCCTGACTGAGCTGACTACTTCTTTCTCCTGGGAAGGTGAACACCTTCTGAGAAAGTTCTCAGGAATCAGGTTCATGCTACCAATGCAGAGCAGACATGACAGCTCTCAGGGCTCCAGGCTGGAAACACCATGCAGTTTTCCTGGTTCTCCGAGGCCCTCTAGTGGCTGTCTTATGTTGAACTCGCACCTGGAATCGGCCTACTTTCCACCTCCTCCTAGCAATTCCACCAGCCCTGAATTTTAAAAGAAAAGAACCCTTTCTATTATTTATTGATTGATTTGCTTTATCTAAAAATCCAAAAAGCAAACAGGGATGTCTAGTTTTGGACACCATCGAGGTTCACCTGCCTTCTTCACATTGCCCTGGTTGGTTTGTATTGAATGAGCTTTGAAAGCATCTCACTGCCTGCTCTGTACTCTTTCCCTCACCCCAAATACATACTTCAATTTGGTCTTTATGTTTGCTTTAGAGCATCTTGGATTGTCTTTTTTCTCAGAACACAGGAAGGGTCCTGGCCAGTTTGGCTCAGTGGATATAACGTCAGCCCATGGATTGAAGAGTCACAAGTTCTATTCAGGCCAAGGGCGGATATCTCCGTTACAGGCTCAGTCCTGGCCCCTAGTCAGGGTACATGCGGGCAACCCATTCATGTGTCTCTCTCATGTGATGTTTCTCTCTCCTGCCCCCACTCCCTCCTTCTGTGCTCTCTCTCTTAAAAGTCAATGGAAAAGTACCCTCAGGTGAGGATTTAAAAAAAAAAAAAAAGCACAAAGGGCCTAACTAGATCCTTTGTTAGATCCTTTATGTAGAGGAGGACAGATTTCCTTCCCTACCTGCCCAGCCAAGGTGCCCTCCCAAAGCTTTCTCTGTGACTCTTGGCTCCAGGGCATCACAGAGCTTTGGCAAAACCAGTGACTGCTATTGTCTTTTATGCCTTTAGTAGGTAGGTGAAGCCACAGTGTGGTTTGAAATTGGCTCCGTTGGTCATTTTTATGAATTGATTTTTACAAAGCCTTGGGAAATGTTCCTAACATAAACAGCCTGAGTTATTGCTGTATCACCTTCATCTGACCCCCAGGAACCTTGAAAGAAAATCCCATCATTCTCACCTGGCCTTCTGCCCAAGCCAGACAATTAGGCCACTGGCCAGGAGGAGACTCAAGGAGGAGAAGCCTATGAGTTTGATGACATTTGCTGTTCCCTTGGCTGAAAGGAAGAGTGAATATTTGCTGGGCTTATTTTATATGCTGACGATTGAGTGTATCATCTAGTGAGACCAGTATGATCATGTCCATCTGACAGATGAGGAAACTGAGACACAGAGTCCAATGTATTTGCCAAGATCACACAACTATGTAAGTGGCAGAGTTAGGATTTGAACCCAGATCCCATTTAAACCCCACTCTTTAGCCAGCACCTGCCACTTATCTTACTTAGCTTTAGGTTTCAGGTTTTGGACTCATAGTTTATGTGAATGGTGCCTGTTGGAGCTGAGCAGTCCATAGCCTGCACGCCTGTCTGGAGTGGCTCAAAGCAACATTGATTGTCTTGAAAGCCTGTCATGGCCAAGATTCTGGGCCTGGTCTGAAATCTAGAGCCTTGGTACTCAAAGTGTGGTCCCTGAACCTCCACCACCAGTAATAAATGTCAGTTTTTGGGCCCCATCCCAGATCTAGTGAACCACAATCTTCAAGGATCTCCACTAGGAATCTAGTGATCAGATTACCTATAGGCCTTTGTTAAACACAGATTCTGATTCGGGGGGGGGGGGGGGGGGGGGAGGTGGTGCTGAGCTTCTCCTTCTCTAAGCAGCTCTCAGATGATGCCATGCCATGAGCCTCACTGAGATAACACAGCTCTAGAGCAGTAATTCTCAAACTCTGCCCTGCATTCAAATTACTTGGAGGTTTTGTTAATGCAGATTGCTGGGCCCCATCTCAAGAGATTCTGATTCAGAGGGTCTAGAATGGAATCTGAGAATCTGCATTTCTAACAAGTTCCCAGGTGATGCTGATGTGGCAGGTACAGAGACCCCGCTTTCAGAACTGCTGTTCTAAACTGCTAGAATTCCACTCAATTAGACAACTAACCCCATGCTGCTTGGCTTTGCATTTGCACGGAGCTCTGCTCAGTCCTCAAACCCTGGCATTTTAGAGCTAGAAGGGACTTCAGAGACCAGAAGCAAAGCCAGGATTAAGCACTGGAACTCGCTGTAGGCGATGCTATTTACTCTGCATCCTGCTGGCTCTGAAGCCCCATGAATCCTCCCGCACCCAGAAGCTGCAGTATTTGTGGTGAGCTCTCCATCTCAGACCAGCTCTGCAGGCACTTGCGTCCCTATCAGGTACATATGTCATCAGCACAATCTGTGAAAGCACAGTGGCTTCTACCTCACAGTTCTGTGAAAAGAGGGCTTTGGAAAAAAAAAAACAGCAGCCCGGCTGACAGCCGTGAAGAAGAGAAAAATGCAGCAGCTAGCAGCAAACCCAGACAAGGTGATTCAGCACAGAGGCCCTGGAGCAAAGGCATAAAGCAGGATACTGACAGCCACTGGCACCCTCACTGTGCTGGACAGTGCTGAGAAGGTCATTTAACCTCTCTGTGCCCAAGAAGATGCTTTTTCCTCAGGGAAAACAATACTCTCATTCAAGGAGATACACACAAAAGAGGGTCTCACCCATGGATGTGACATGGGGCTTGGATCAGTTAATTCCTGTTGCGTGGCAAATCTCACAATACTTAGTGGCTTACAAAAGCAATCATCTATTATTGCTCATGTGTCTTTTGGGGGGAAAAAGCAGAAGCGGCCAACGCACCTTGAAGCATAGGCTTGGAATTGGCATGCCATCACTTCCACCATATTATACTGCAAGACCCAAAGCCATCCCACTTATTGATAGAACTCTCTATAACATGACACTGTACAAATGTAGATAAGGGGAAAGGTTTGTGGCTCTTTCTACAATCAATCACAGAGGAGTTTTCTAAGTTCAAGAGACCTTGAGACAAAGATTCCAAAACAAATGGTTAACTTGGTTACTTGGGAAGTGAAGGAAATAGAGGGGGGATTAAGACATACAGGAAAGCAGCCAGTTCAGTGTGCATAACCAAGCCAGCTACCCCTCTGGCCAGCTGGAGCTTAATTCCACTGGAAAACTCTGGAAATGTTGGACACATGCCTTTTTGTTATCCTACCTGAGGGAGGGAGCTGGGATATTTATACATCAGTTCTTATCAGTCATTTGTTGAAGGCTGCTCCCAGTGGACACTATTCCCCCATCAATTCAGCCTCTCACACTGAAAAGTAGCTTGAGAGGTCAGGGCAGTCGTTGGCAAAGAAACGCAGGTCCTGGCAGCTGGTGGCTTGGCTGCTCTGCACTGAAGAGGTAAGGGAAGAGAAGTATAGGTAAGACCTCTGCAGTATCCCCTACAGTCCAATGGTGATAAAAAAAAAATGTCAAGCTTCAGTTTTAAGTTATTTTAATCAAGACACTTTTTAAAAATCTGTTTGCTTTATTTGGGGTGATGCCTCAGTTCTCTTGCTGGCAAAGGTTGGGACACTAGATGGCATCATTTCTAGTTGTCTTATGGCTCAGGAAACAAAATGCCAGGCAATGTTCTGAGTTGTCCTTGGAATTGAATAATTACCGGCTTGAGCTGAGAACAAAGGATTGTGTCTGCCACAGCAGTGGTGGCCACTTCAGTGCTACCAAAGCCACAAACCATGGGGCAGGCAGATCACTGGCATTTTCTAAGGAGTGGAATTCACAAAATCCCTGGAAGGAAGCAGGAAGGAGAGTGAAGCTTTCTACCTCCGGAAAGGTCTTTGAACTGTATGAAAAATAGGCTAGAAGGAATAAAACTAAACTTAGAGTAGAAATTTATCCTTGGAGGTGAGAGTGGAAAAGGTGATGATGAGGTTGCAAGTGAGGGAGGGTCAAAGATTTAACATTTTATTTAAAATATTTAAAACAAATGAGATAAAATGCTTTATAATGGATATGAGGAAATTTCCATATCATCTTTTCTTTCTCTTAAATTTCAAAACAGTGTGTTTTTGTGGGGGTAGGGCATGGATATGATGCTGTTCTATAATTAACAAGTTTTGGTAGGATCTAGAAGTTACACTGATTTATTTCTTGAGTAACCATTGACAAGACTTTCCTGAGTCTTTATTTCCTTATCTATAAAGATAAGAACAGTAGTGATCTCAGAGGATTTTCATAAGCCTCAAATAAGGCATTGTCTTCATAGTGCCTAATACAGTGCCTGAAGAAAGATGGTTACTCAAAAAATTGCCCTTCCTCCAGACCCTCACCACCAAGGGTACAAGGTTTAGGCTCCTCCCTCACCTAATCAAACTAGATGATGACTGGTGGTCTAGATGTGACTAGAACAAAAAAAAAAATCTTAAATAAAACCTATTCTGACTCCTCTGAATCCAGGGACAGAGTTGTCTAAGAAAAAACATGTTTCCTGGAAATATAGCTAGAGGGACATCTCCCCTCATATAAATAGGGATTATAGACTTTACAATCAATAACTTTTTCAAGGCTTTAAAATCTTCTACCTTGAAGGGGTTCTAACCTTTTCCAGAACAAACGTATGTCTTTTATCTGGCTTGCAAAGAAATACTGCCTTTTTTCTTTGAGTTACATGAGAACTCTTTTTTTTTTTTTAAATCTTGATTGTTGAAAGTATCACATATGACTCCCTTTCTCCCTCATTGACCTCTTCTAACCTGTCTCCACCCCCACACCCCCACCCCCATGCCCCAGGACTTCACCACCCTATTGTTTGCATCATTGGGTTATGCATATAAGCATACAAGTTCTTTGGTTGATCTCTTGATTCCTATGCAAATGAAAGAAGCCCCAGTTAATCTTGACAACACAAAATGCTATGAGGAAAAGAAGGGGGTAATATATCTCTAAGAATGGGAGATGTAGAATGAAAGGAGAACTAGACAAATCTACAGCTATAATTACAGACTTAAATACCCCTCTTTTAATATTTGTTAGAACAACTAGACAGAAACTCAGAAAGGATATATAAGACTACAACAAACCATCAACCAACAAGATCTAATCAATATCCATAGAGGTATCCTTTGCCTCCCTCTCACCCCTCAACAGCAAAATATACATTTATTTCAAGTGCTCACAGAGTATATACCAAAATAGATCATTTATTATTTATTAGGTCATAAAACAAACTTCAACAGAAGTTTGAAAAAAAAACCAGAAATCATACAGAATGTGTTCTATCACAATAGAATCAACCTAAAAATGAAGTCATTCTCTTTGTCCAATTTTATTTTTATCTTGAAATTGACAAGATCTGCTACAGTTACCTTTCAGAGTTGATAATAGGCAAAAATAACTTAATTGAAAAAGACACTTAACAAATATATGAATGAAGTCTATGTATAAATATAAGTACCTGAAAGTCCATTTCTACTGGTAGTTTAAGGGACATAATTGCTGGGCTAGGACTACCAACTAATTTTATTTCCACTATCAGTCATTAAACCCCTGCAATATAATCAAAGAATAATCTTGGACAAAGAGAGATAGTAGTCTAATCTCAAGAGGCCAGAAATATGCCAACTGTTCTCCCCTTTGCTGCACACCATACTGTCGAATTAGCCTCGTTTAGTCTGTGTTGTAGAGCACAGACCACTTTAAGGCTAAGATACCACTTCCAACATTTTCTATTTAAGGGCTGGTTTGGAAAGATTGCACAGAGTTCATCTCATGGTCCTTCATACAAGAGAGAAACCATTTGGCCATGTATAGCCTAACGAGACAGAAATAGAAGGGATAAAGCAAATTTTGGCTATCTTTGAGGCAGAAGGTAGAAATTATTTACTTTATTGGAGGCAATTGGAAATACTAGGATGCTTTATGCAACCATTAGCTTTTTCAATACACCCTCAGTGGATACCTAAAATCATAAATAGTACCGGACCCTATATATACTATGGTTTTCCTATTTTTACATTTCTATGACAAAGTTTAATTTATAAATAAGGTACAGTAAGAGACTAACAATAATAAATAATAATAAAATAAAACAATTATAGCAATATAATGTAATAAAAATCATGCAAATGGCCTCCTTTCAAAATATCTTATTATACTGTACTCAACCTTCTTGTAAGGATGTGAGATGATAAAATGCCTATGTAATAAGAGGCATTTGCAGTTTGAGGTGCAATACCAAAACTAGCACAAATTTCTTTTTCCTTCTTCACAATTTTATAAATATAAAATTTGTTCGTATCATAGATCTTAGCAATCTCAGTATATAAATTTTATTTATTTCTTTCAAGAGTTTTTTTTTATTATTATTTAAAGGAAGCCCTTCACAGCTACTCTTTGGCATATCTGAATTGCCAACATCATTATTCTTACAATTTGGAGCCATTATTAAGTAAAATTATGATTACTTGCATGCAAGCACTTTAATACCAATACACTTTATCTGATAACTGAGTTGACTACTAAGTGACTAATAAATTGGTAGCATTTCCAGAGTGGACAAACTAGTAAAAGGGATAATTCAGGTCCTGAGCAGGTCAGAATGGGATGGTGCAAAATTTCATCATGCTACTCAATGGCATGCAATTTAAACCTCATGAATTCTTTATTAAGTTGTTTATTTCTGGAACTTTTTATTTAATATTTTTAGACCATGGTTGACTGTGGGTAACTGAAACCTGAAAAAGCATAAAATAAGGGGCAATATTATAGCTTTTTAAATGAGTGAATGTATAAGCTCATTTAATGGAAGTTTAATAAAGAGTTGGTTGATCCAGCATCCCAATATTATTATCTGAGGCTTAAGTTCTCTGCAATTCTTGGCTTTGCTACTCACATTTATAAGCCTTCATGCAAATCTGTAGAGTTAGCTTACTCTTCTGAGCAAGGCAGAACTTCCTCAAACAGGTACCAAATAATCTCTCATCAGTTATGATTAGCCAGAACTGGGTCACATGACTTTTCATAAACCAGTTATAGACAAGAGGGTGAGATCCATTCCAGTCAGATTTATTCCTGAAGCTGAGGGGATTATCTGAGTCCTATGGGCTACATAAAGATAGGACACCTAAGCAAAACTGAGGTTCTGTTAGGGAGCAGTTCAGTTTCCCTCACACTCAGTTCTGGATGTCAGCTGGGACATTAGTGAAATACCTATATGGGGCCTCTCCACATGGCTTGGGCTCCCTCACAACATGGTGGCTGTGTTTCAAGAGCAAGCATCCTGAAAGAGAATGGACACATAGTGCCTTTGAGGACCTGACCTCAAAAGTCATTCAAAATCACTTCTGTTGCACTCTAGTCTTCAAGGCATTCATCAACAATGTCTAGGTTTAAGGGAAGGAGAAATAACCTGATGGAGGGCAGCAAGAGCATGTGGTCCTGAAAATTTTGCCATGGTCACCCTATCCAGGTGGCTCATTTGTTGGAGCATCATCCTATACACCAGAAGGTAGCAGGTTCAGTTCTGGCATGCCTAGGTTTTGGATTCAGTCCCAAGAAAGGAGGAAACCAACAGACCTTTCTCTCTCTCTCTCTCTCTCTCTCTCTCTCTCTCTCTCTCTCTCTCCCTCTCCCTCTCCCTCTCCCTCTCCCTCTCCCTCTCTCTCTCCCTCTCTCTCTAAAAATCAATGAACATATCTTCAGGTAAAGATTAAAAATAAATTAAATAAATCAAAGTAAAAATATTGCTATGGTTATTTTTGAAAAATGCAATCCTCCATTCTTCCTTACCTTCCTACACAAAGAACTTCCTTCTGGAGCTTTCTTCCATTGAACACTGTTGGGTTTGTGATTTTGGATCTTTATCTTATAATACTCAATTCCCAGGGATTGGAAGATAAAAATGGTGCATTTGGTAGAAAACATTTGAGAAGAGCTTTATAAAAGAACTCCCAAACAAAGCTCTGGTGTGCACTGTGATCCTCTTCCAACCAGGCACACAAAGAAAGAGTTTGACTTCCTGATTTCCCCAATCATGTCTCAGCACTACACAGGGAACTCGGATTTTCCTCTCTGCTGTGAAGGCTGGAGATGAAGAAGACCCACAATGCCATTACCAGTTCTAATAGTTCATGAAAACAGGAGAAAAGGATAATGAGTTAAGAAAATTTAAAAGCATTATGCTGGGCTCATCAAAGGAGAAGCTGAGCTTGTTGCTGGCTTTATATTTGAATGCGGTGCCTGGTTTTCATGATGGCAATAATAATTTATTGACAAAATGCTTTTTATTGAATTGCCTTTACTGAAGAGGCCCTGCATGCTTTTTCACCAGCTTGCTCCAATTAAAAGCAGCAGTAAACAGAGCTTTTCTATTTAGATTGAAAAGTAACAATTAAGCTCGCTCAGTTATAAATAGGAGGCAGCTTCACATCTATGGCCCCAACTACACACATTAAAGACTCTAGGCCAGATGTCCCCAATTCATTTCTACAGGACAAGCCAATAAATTGCCAAACTCTAACCTTAAAGCAGACAATTTCTTAGAAAATGGAAGGAGGTACATTATTCTAGATAATTACTGGGATGTCCATGAGGCCAGGAAATCATAATACATGCTAAAAATCTAAATTTACAGGCTTCTAGCCTTTTCATTTTACCATCATCAAGCCATGTTTTGCCTTGGGCAGCTATCAGACTTTATAGGAAATATAGTTTTCTAAATGTTTTCCCATTAGTATGAGTGATTTAGTAAAGAGGCCAGAACGTGGGCAGTCAGTGTTGAATATTTTTTAATTTAAAAAACTGCAAGTGCCATTAATGTCATCTATAAGTCATAATTGTAAAGGCATGTGGTTCAACCTGCTCATTATCTGCAAGAGGAAATTGAAGGCTCCAAAATCACAAAACTTGACAGTAACAGAACTGGAACTCAATAGCTTTTCTGACTACTATTCCAGGTTCCACTGAATGGGGGGAAAAATTTTTGCCCTTCTTTCATTCTTTTCAGTACAGAAGACTAGAAGAATGAGACCTAAGTAATAAAATGTCCAAAGCATACAATATTTCTTTGAGTGCAAGACAACCTTTTGAAGGTAACAGGACTTTCCCACTTGGAGATACTGTGTCCCCTCTGCCTCTGTATCTTTCAATTGACCCAAAAGTTGTATATTTCTAAAAGCCCCAAAAGAGTGATTTTCCAAAATCTGTCTTGAGTGACCACCCTTTTATAAGACTTGTTTTATAAGTTAGATTTAAATACTGGAAATCTGGCATTGTAATTGTAGTGTCTGCCAAGCTAGGGAAAAACTCTCTTGCAATTTCAGACTTGGGAGTCAATAACTGGCTAACTTACTGTCCCCAACAGTCCCTCTTGGGTCCAATTCTGATTGAATGGTGATCAAATCTGGAGGATTTTTGGCTTACAGCTATCCCTCTGTCTCATTCTTTCTCGCCCCTCCCTCTTAAGACTGGTTCTGAGGATGCAAAATTGGCAACTCAGGGCTCTTGGCCTTCAGATCAGAACCATGGGCAGCAATACAAGCATCACCATACCCTATCATGGCCATTATTTCAGCCCCTACTTTGTCATTTCTTTATTTTCCAAGTCTAGATCTATAGGCTAGCCCTATGTAGAAATCCAGGTCTACCACATAGCAGGCAAAAATTCAACAACTCACCCTTAGAGTAATATTTACATAATAAAATAGTTATAATTAGCCAAAACCGGTTTGGCTCAGTGGATGGAGCGCCAGCCTGCAGACTGAAGGGTACCAAGGTTCGATTCTGGTCAAGGGCATTGTGCCTTGGTTGTGGGCACATCCCCAGTGGGGGGGTGTAGGAGGCAACTTATCGATGTTTCTTTCTCATCAATGTTTCTAACTCTCTATCCCTCTCTCTTCCTCTCTGTAAAAAATCAATAAAATATATATTTTTAAAAAATAGTTATAATTACTTGAATGCATGCTATGTGCCATTTTACAGATGAAGAAATTGAGATTTAGAAAAAAAGATTAACTTGCTAAGATTCACATGTCCAATTAATACCTAGGTCTTGCACTCACAGACCAAGGATATGTTAAACCAGACATGAGCCCTGAACCTCCATGTATCCTACAAGTCATAGTATTTTCTTCCCTGGCTTTGCTGACCCAGGTTATGGATTGGATTTGTCTTGCTATCTTGCTGAGTACTCTACTTGTATTTACCTGGTTAAAGCCCTCATATCCATCCTCTACCCACTCTTTTTCCCTGGGAGCTAACACCTGCTCCTTATAATTTGTCTTCAACCTCTACCCTGATTCCCATTCTATGCATATGGTTGGAGATTTTACCCTAAATACATATCACTGGGGAATTCCTGCTTCAAAGCTCTTCCCACTTCTTGCCAAAATTAGCTGTGGAAATGAGGACCTAAAATCCTCATTGCCATTTAAGTCAGATTCCCTAGAAGCAGAGCCCAAGACAGAGAAAATCATGAACCATGATATGTTGAGGAAGGACTCTCAAGAGAAACATCTAAGGCAGGAAAACAGGATATGGGAAGAAGCCAAGTAAACTTGGCTGATTCATGAAAGGCTCTGGAGTGTAAATCACAATGTTGACACAATTGTCTCCTTCTTAAGGCTAGGGGGCTGGCCTTTTGTACCTCTGTAAAATACGTCATTGCTATTAGTTTCCCATGGGGGCAGGGTACAGGGGTATAACTTCCTAAGCATCAGTTAAGGACAATTCTTAGGGTGGGGGGAGAGAAGGGAAGTGGAGAGAAGCTTTGTGAGTCCTTAGCAGTCAGCACTCAGATGGGGACTCAAATCCATTGCCCATCCAACAGAATTTACTACAAGTGCCTAAGGCTCTGAACTTCCGGGGGTTTCAGCAATTCTGATTCCTTTCTTTTTCACCCCACCTCCTTGCTCCAGGTCTCCTCCTTCTCTCCACCACCCTTCCAGCCAGTTTGGCTGGCGTTCCTCCATGCCAGCTACTCATTCACAGGTTACTTGACTTTAGTACCTGCACAGAGTCAACCACATTGGCGCCTGACACTTTATTAGTGTTCTAAATCTTTGTTTACAGTTACTAAGACTCCCCAGGTGGCAGCAAAAAAAGTCAACAAGGAAATAAAACAACCGCCAGCTGGCATATTAGTTGGGGATAAAACCACTACAGAGGAAACAGCTGGGAATGTGCCCACAAGCCTCTGGGCAGAAGGCTCTGAAGGTTCATCTGGAGTTGCATGTTTGAATCCCCCTTTTCCAACCCGGTCTGTTGACCCTCCACATCTTCCAGATCCTTGGCACCATGTGAGCCTCAGGAAGCTGAGGCAGTCATGAGCTCTGACTCTGTTCCACTGCTTTTGACAGCTGTCTGTCCATCCTTGGATGCAATTGCTTGCTGCCACCTCTAGTAATCCCTTGGCAAAATCTGGGCCACTACATCCCATTGTTTCCTTATTCTAAAACTCAACTCTGAGACTAAAGCCTATGTGCTTCCTATTGTATGAAATTAAAACTTTAATGTAACCATCATCCTCCCCCCCCACCAAAAAAAAAAAAATAACCCCGCCCATTTTATCTGGTACTAGATAAATTAGGGTGGTGCAAAGAAAATCATACCGAGGACCAAGAGAAATATGCTAACATTGCCACTCCTGCTTCTTCCTCCACGGTTTGATTTCCCTGCCCACATGCATGCAACTCATGGACTAGAGACCCTCTAGTCCAGTGTTTCCCAAAGTGTGGTACACGTACACCCAGGGGTACAGGAAGAGTTTGGTGGGGGTACTTGTTGCACCAGAGTTTGGTGGGGATATGCACTGCACCGTGCTTAGCTGTGCCTAATTCTACGTTCTCATGAGTCAAGTCAAGACAGTCTTGTGAGGCGTGCGATGGTATGGTGTGCAAATAAATGTTATTTACAATATAACTTTTATTTATATTTTATTATGAATAATTTTATTTTTCATTTATTATTATTTTGTGTATGTACCAAAAAATAAAAAATAAATATATTTTGATTGTTATTAAAATACATCCTTTTTTTGACGAGGGGTACTCAGCGTTTACAAAAATTATAGAAGGGGTACACATATGTCAAAAGTTTGGGAAACACTGCTTAGTCCATGGGCTTTGATGCCTGTGTTTGAATCCTGGTTCCAACAAGTCAGAGCTGGGTGACCTGGGGCAAGTTACTTACAATCTTTATGCATCAAATTTCTTATCTATAAAATAATAGTACCTATTATATAATTACTATGAGGGTGACATTTGAAAATACATGTTAAAACTCAGCCTTAAGGCTGTATCTAGATTTGATGGAGCCAGACGTTCATGCAAATATACTCCCCACACACGCATTTCTTTTTTCTGTTGCTTTCTACCTCTTTGCTTTCGCTCTTTTCACCTTTGATGAAGAACACAAACAGCTTACTGTCCCCACTCCTTTCTTTGTAGTGCTTTTCATATTGCAAGGGATTCAGCCACAATTAAAGTGGGCCTTTAAAAGAATTCTGGGGCTTTTAACCATTGGAGCCCCTTAAATTCCTTTTGAAACATCTCTGAGAAAATCAGTCGATTTAAGAGTTGGTTAGTGTGGCCTTTAATTGACCCTTCAATTTCAAATAAATGTGGAGGAAATTATGAACTTCTTCAACAAGATCACAACAATTTAAGGAGAATGAGACCTTGATTCAAACCATCAGGAACTTAGAAAACAGACTTAGAACGTTTTTGGATGTGGTCAAAGAAAGCACCCTAGGAATTTTTAAATCCTGTCTTGTTTTGCTTTTAAGAAAAACATCAAAACAAAAACTAGGAGAGATATTATCCCAAATTAAACAGATCAGATGCAATTATTATGGTTGACATTGAGAAATACTGATAACCAAACTTTTATCTTTTTAGAAATAAAAATGATAGTTCTCACTTAGGCTTGAAGTTTTCACTGTAGGCTTGAAGCTGGGGAAAAATATAATTCAATATCCTGCTACATATGCTAAACAACTGACAGAATCAGCCAAATTCATGATCAAATGGGCCACCTGCAAACTCCAGAGAATACCCTCTTGTATCAGCCACCTTTTATTTATTCAATTTTTAGATTTGTGGACACAAGTAGGGATACTCCAAACGTGCCCAACGGTAGGTCTGAAACAGGCTGAGGGTTTGAAGACCACCTTGGCAAGCAGTCAGCTGAATTAGAAATAAGGACAAAGAAACAAGAAAGAAGAAACTATTGTGTGTCAGATACTGTGCAGGAGCTTTTTCTGAAGCCATCACATTTGCTTGTCTAATCCTTATGAGAGGTCAGCATTACCAATGGGAATCTTGATGCTAAGTAATTTGGTGAATATTACACAATTAGAAGTATTTTTAGGACTTACCTATTCATTCTCTGATCGTCTACCAGTAGTCAGGCACTTGACTATACAAGTGCTTCTCAAAATTTAGCATTCATGAAAATCACCTGCAAGTTCTGGAATGCAGATTCCTGGGCCCCACCTTCAGAGATTCTGAATTAGTAGGTCTGAGGTGAGGCCTAAGAGTTTGCCTTTTAACAAGATCTCAGGTTATGCCAATGCTACTTAGTGAAAACCCATTTTGAGTGTTGCAGTCACACAAATGGGTGAATAGCAAATATCACCACCTCCTTCTCAGAACTCACAGAGGCAATAATTGGGCTCACAAGTGTTGATGGGTACATGAGTAAGCAGGGAGGTGGCAACATATGGGAGGAGCCTCCACCTGGAAGTTTGAGAGTCAGTTTTCCTGGAGGAAATTTCAAAATAAGCTGAGAACTTCAGATTGAGAAGAAATCCTTGTCATATGCAGGCAGGTGGCAGATAGGGAAGTGAAGGGAGAATATTCCAAGCGGGGACATTTATAGAGTCATTGATGGAAAGGTATATTCAAGAAGCAAGAAGTTAGAGTAGCAAGAAAAAAGACAGACTATGCAAAAAAAATTATTAAATATTATTTTAAGGCACTTGGGATTTATATTGGAAGCAAAGAGAACCTCTTGAAAGAATTTAAAGACTACCTAAAAAAAGTAGAAAGAAACCTCATATTTATGAATTAGAAGACTTAATATAGGATATCCCCCCCCTCAAAAAAAAAATGTATACACTCTTTAAGAGCTGGTAGCTCAATTGATGTTTTTTTTTTTTCTTTTCAGATTTAACCTATTGGAATTAATAGTCATTCAAATAGTATATATTTCTTAGGACACCCTGTGTTGTTAAGATAGCAATACTCAAATTGATCAACAGACTAAAAATAAGCCCTATCAAAATCCTAGCTATGGTTTTGCAAAAATTGACAAGTTTATTGTAAAGTTCTAATTAACATGAAAGTAACTGAGAATGGCTAAAACAATCCTTAAAAAAAAAAAGAGGAATACATTCAGAGAACTCACACTTTCTTATTTCAAAATGTACTGTAAAGCTACAATAATCTTCTAAAGTATTTGGTACTGGCAAAAGGATTGCGATATGAATCAATAGAGTCAAATTGAGGTTCCAGAAATAAACTCTTGAGGAGATTCAAAATGATGGCCAAATAGGCAGATGTGTCCTGCGCCTGGTTACAGAGCAGATAGAAGGAAGTACTAAATAGAATAACATCCACCCAGAAATAAACTTACACTTATTTTCAATTGATTTTTGACAAGGATGTCAACACAATTCAATGGAGAAAGAACAGTGCTTAAATAAATACTGCTAAGATCACTGGTTATCCACATGCAAAAAGAAAAAAAAAAAATGAAGTTGAACCTGTATCTTACATTGTATTGTTAATGAAAAAACAAAACAAAAAAACCATTGAAACCTGTAAAGATTTTGTGAGTTTATTTGAGCCAAACTGTGGACATATGCCTGGAAGCAGAACCTTAACAGATTGAGATAATGCTCCAAAGAAAGGTGGGGTTACATTTCTATTTATACACTGAAATCAAAGGAGGGACATAGGTGAGTTACATGAAATTCATTGGTGATGGAGTAAGGAGATGGAGAAAGCAAAGTGGTGGGAAACTCCTGGGATTGGATTAAAAGTAAAATGATGGACTTGTACTTCGGTGGGTGCAGGAACAATTAATATGATAACGAAGGAATTTGAGGTATCTGTCCTGGCACCCACCACAGTTGGTTGTGCCCCAGGGGCTCCAGAAAAAGGGAAGTTACAAGTTACCCAGACATCTCATAGATATGTTATCTTAGAGGCGAAAAGGCAAATGGGCTCAGTAAAGAAGGTCAAAGTTGATCTTTGTCTGGGAAAATATCAGCCTAAGACATGACTACCCACTATAACCTGTTTGTAGTTAAAATATTTAATTTTCAAACCATCTTTTGTGGTTATTTTAGGTCTCTGAGTTTGAAAGACTGCCAAGAGGCCTACTCTGAGCTTGTCAGGTTAGCATGTGGCTCTTTTCTTTCACAGTATGTAAAAATGAAGTAAAAATAGATCCAAGATCTACATGTAAGAGATAAAATTATAACAATCTTAGCAGAGAACCTAGGCATAAATACTTGTGATACTGTATTAGGCAATGATTTCTTATATATAACAATAAGCATAAATAATAAAAGAAAAAAATAGATAAATTGTACTTCATCAAAACTAAGACTATTAACATTCAAAGGATACCATGAAAAAATAAAAAGATAACATAAATTGGAGGAAATACTTGCAAACATATATGATAACGGACTAGACCACATAAAAACACTTAAAGTCAACAACAAAGGGAAAAACAAACCAATTTAAAACTGGACAAAGAATCTAAAAAAAACAACATTGCTCCAAAGAAGATTTACAGAAGGCCAATAGAACATTGGCTCAATTTCATTAACCATTACCTGTATGCAAATCAAAAGTACATAAGATACCACTTTGGATGGATGACTAAAATTTAAAAAGAAATATCATAGATAATAACAAATGTCGGTGAGAGTAGAGAAATTGAAACCCTCATACATTGCCAGTGGAATTTGAAAGCAGCCAACTTTTGAAAAATAGTCTGGCAGATCCTTAAAAGTTAAACATAGTTACCATATGATTCAGCAATTCCACCTCTAGGTGAATTAATTATACATTCATACAAAAGCTTGTACATAAGTGCTAATAGCAGCATTGTTTATAATCACTGAAAAGTGGAAACCACCCAAGTGTCCATCAAGTGATTTAATAGATAAACAAAATGTGGTATATCCATACAATCCAATGCTATTTGGCCATTAAGAGGAATGATATATTAATACATTCTAAAATATGGAGAAAACTTGAAAGCATTATGCTAAATAGAAGAAGTCCATCATATATGATTCCATTTATATGAAATGTCCAAAATAGGGAACTCCATGGAAACAAAAAGTAGATTAGTTATTACCAGACACTGGAGGGAGGAAGGAACAGAGAGTGACAGGTAATGGGTATGCAGTTTCTTTGGGGGTTGATGAAAATGTTTTGGAATCAGATAGTGGTGAAGGTTGCGTAAAACTCTGACTATGTTACAAACTGTTGAATTATACACCTTAACTGGCTGAATTTTATGGCATGTAACATCTTAATAAAATTATAATAAGAACTATATGCGTTAAAAATATCACATTTTATAAAACACATTATAATCAATACAGTATGTATTATATATCTCACATATAGTATGTATTGTTAATTATATATATTATATTATTTATACACTTATATGTGCACTGGCATATATAATTATATCATATCAAATTATAATAAATAACTAGGCATGTTATCATTGTTAATGAGCCCTGTAAGCTCTTTTGTCTAATGTCAAAGTTGAAGAAAAACTAAATTATTTTGATCCCCACAAAACTTCCTCCTTACATAAACATGCCACCCCAACATCTTCCATAGGTCTAACAGCGGAAAAGAACTTTGAAACTAACCCTCTTCTGTGGCAGGCTGTTTTTTGTTTGTTTGTTTTCTCTTATTTTGGTTTGTTTTGTTCTACTCAGTGGTTAATAGTTCTGCTGCAGTTAATAGTTCTGCTGAACCTCTGCCTTCTGGCTTCTCCATTTTAATAGCTGTGATTAAGGTCAAGTTAGCTCCCTTTTCTTGCCCAGATTCCCTCTGTAAAATGGGAGGAATACTTGGATTCATCACACAACATCATAAGGAGGTCTAAATAACTTCCTAAAAATTCCATGTTCCGTCATTGAAACGGGGTCTTATGCTCAATAAATGATAATAGTTGTATCATTTGTATAGTATTGTCCTGTTCTGCAGAGTGACAAAAGCATCTTACATTTTAAACTTAGGCCTGATAATCAGGGCGAGGTCAGCCTCATCCCTAATTGGGGGAAACCAGGGATCATGAAGGGCAAAGGCTCAAGAGTTACAACCAGGACACAGGGCCTGAAAACCCAAATCTGGGGCATCCCTTTCTGCTGCTGTGCAAATAGACTGTTTCTGGTTTTCCTATCTAACCTCAAGATTAATTGCTGCATTAGGGGAAAGACCTTGAAGTTTGCTCATACGTTTTCTGTGTTTAAAGGAAGGTTTTTATCACTGAATTTCTGCAGTGAGCGTGAGTCAAGGAAAGTGACTCAGGCCATCCTCTCAAAGAGATGGCCATAAATCACTGTTTGCAGAAAATTAATCTCCCCTGACTCCTTTAAAAAGTTAGCAATTGTTAGCAGGCAGAGTGAGAGTCTTCAAAAGGAGAATGATAAGACAATCTCACCTGGAGCTTCTTCTGGACTCAATGACATTAGAGAAAAGTTGTTCCCTCAAGTAAGCATTGGGAAAGAGTCCCCGCAGGCAGACACAGCAAAAGGAAATTGTTGGTGCCTGAAACTCACTACACATATAAACTGGATCCAGAAAAATAGCCTGGTCTCTTCAGGGGAAGGTAAGATGTCACGAAGCTGTTTGACCCAACAACGTATTTTTTTCTACTCATCGTTGAATAACTAGAACTTCTTGAAAATATTTATCCAACCGGTTTAACCAGCGGCACCCACCAGCTGAATATGGATGATATCCAGGCCTTGCGGCCAGTGTAACAGAGGCCCAGGAGCAGGGGATTCAAGAAACAGACTCTGAAGTGTCACTTACTCCAAGCTCCCATTTGAGGCAGGGCCACAGTGAAACCATGGCCGGGCTTTTATTTTTATTTTTATTTTTTTTAAATGTATTTTATTGATATTTTACAGAGAGGAAGGGAGAGAGATAGAGAGCTAGAAACATCAATGAGAGAGAAACATCGACCAGCTGCCTCTTGCACACCCCCTGACTGGGGATGTGCCCGCAACCAATGTACATGCCCTTGACCGGAATTGAACCTGGGACCTTTCAGTCCGCAGACCAATGCCCTATCCACAGAGCCAAACCGGTTTCGGCCATGGCCGGGCTGTTAAAGTGTGGTTCCCAGGCCAGCGGCACCGACATCCCCTGCGAGCTTATTAAAAATACAAGTTCTCTGGCCTTTCCCCGGATGTACGTACGAATCAGAATATCTGGGGTTGAGACTCAGATGTTTGTTTTTCAACGAGCCTTTCAGATGATTCCGAGGGGCATACCAAAGACTGAGAATTACTGCTCTACTCTTGCCTGTAAAGGGGCTCCTTTAAGGAAGTAAATGAATAGACCAGTTGGGCTTGTTTGGGCTGCAAGAAACAGAAAGTGGACCATGATGGTCTATCTAAATAAGGAATTTTATTTAATTAATTAAGTTATTTGGTTTGGTCCCAAGAAGACTAGAGGTCAGCAACCCCCAGCCGATGCTACAAAACCAGGATGTTAACATGATCTCAGGATCCTTCTTACCTTGCCAGCGTTGGCAAGTGGCTTTTGACCTCAGGCCGCAACACTCCAAGGCCACAGGATGGCCTCTCCTCTGTGTTGGGAAGGATGAGATCAGAAGGATGATGACAGATGAGGGTAAAAGGCACCCACGAGCTGGGTCCCTCCACAGCTGAAAGGTTTCCTGGAAGCCTCACATTTCGTTGGCCAGGACTGCCAGCTGTCCAGCTGCAAAGGAAGGTGATGTGGTGAGCATTTCAGCTGGCTGCTTTGCTGCTCTGAAAAACAAAACATAAAAAACAAGGTTCAGTTAGTAACAGTGGAGAAAGAATATCAGTAGAAAAGTAACAGAGCTGCTAAGTTGGGTTGGTAAAGAAGGAATTGTTAAAGTAAAAAAAAAATATTCAAACCTGTAAAGAATTTTTGCAAATTTATTTGAGCCAAACTGTCGACAATTGCTGGGAAGCAGAATGGCAATGGATCAAGACAGTGCTCTGGCCCGGTGTTTTTTCACCTTGTTTTATACATTATAATCAAAGGAGAAGATGAAATTCATTGGTAATAGATTAGAGAGGCGGGAGAAAGCAAAGTGGGGTGGGGGGTGAGGCAGGAAGAGGGGCTCTGGGACTGGATGAAAAGTAAAATGATAGACACATTTTTTTTTATTTTTTTTTTTGCTTAGGTAGGTACAGGATAGTTAACTGTCAACAATTAACATGACAACAATAACAATGAAGGAATTTGTGGTCTCCCTCCAGGCGCCTTGGTGCATTTGGTTGTGCCCTGAAGGATCTGGAAAAGGGGAAGTTTAAAGTTACCCTGATGCCAAAACCAGTTTGGTTCAGTGGATAGAGCATTGGCCTATGGACTGAAAGGTCCCAGGTTCAATTCTGGTCAAGGGCATTTACCTTGGTTGCAGGTACATCCCCAGTGGGGGGTGTGCAGGAGGCAGCTGATTGATGTTTCTCTCTCTCTCTCTCTCTCTCTCTTCCTCTCTGTAAAAAAATAAATCAATAATATATATATATATATATATATATATATATATATATATATATTTTAAGTTACTCTGACATTCCTCAGGCATGTTATCTTAGATGCAAAAAAAAAAAATGATAGGCTCAGTAAAGATCAAAATTAAATTAAAGGTTTTAGTCTCAGATCATCCTTTGTAGTTACTTTAGGTCTCTTGAGTTTGCAAGGCCACCAATGAAGAACCTTCCCTGACTTAGTCAGGTTTGCATGTGGTCCTTTTTCGCCCACAGAATGCATGATTCCAGTCTAAATAAATATTAATTGTAGACACTGAATCTTCAAGGCTGGAAGAGAAAATAAAAAGTACAAAGAGCTTTAAAAGAGTGATTAATAACTTTATTGGATAAGACCTAATTATGGCAAAATGTTTATAAAATGATGACTTTACTTTGGAATGTTATCCTATTAAATTAGGAAATACAACATTTGCAATTGTATTTGAGACTTCCTTTATTACTGCTTCAACCCTGGATGATTTTCATTCTTGAAAAAATTTTAGAAGCTGAATGGTTAGCACCAATTGTAATGTTTGCCGTAATGCTGAGTTGCTGTAGTTGAGTAAGATGACCTTTGTTATCTTTTCCTGACTGAGTTCATTTTACTTAATTGTGGAATCTGTTTCATGTCCTAGTGTTACTTCCTGACCAGAAAACTTTTGCTTTGCAAATAAGCCAAACAATAATATCTTTATCCCAGAGAAGTACTCCTAAATCAACTTGCTTTGACATATATTCAACTTTCAGAAGCTACTTATCTCTTCTTGGCAGCAAAAGTTTCAATTTAACTGAGAAAGTGTCCCACTCCCACTTACATAGGCAGCCTCCCAGCCAGCTTTTTTTTCTACTCACAAACGAAGTCACTTGGTACTCATCACTGCCTACCAAGCTTCCCAATGGGTTGATATTCCTCTCCACCATTCCCAGCCCCCAGGACCTAGCCAATTGAAAGATAAAGGTGGGATGGGAGGAGGGACAATAGAAGCTAGAACTAGTAATCTCCAAGTGTGGTCTTCCCACCAGCAGCATCAGTATTGATAGAAATGCAAAACCTCAAAGTCATCCCAGAGCTATTGAATCTGCCTCTATGATAGGAGCAGAAATAGAATATTGGGACCAGCTCTCATTATAAGAAATATTAATCATGCTCTGTTAACCATGATTGTTTTGTTCTGATTAAAGAAAGCACAGTCTATCTATCTAACCTGGCTGGGAGTTGCATGTGGGACCTGGGAGCTCACTTGGAAATGTGGTCCATTCTCCACATCCAGGAGCTGCCTATAATCAAGGACAGATCAACAACCTTGTTGCAGAAACAGAGGCGCCTGCCCTTTGAAAACCCCCACTTTGCGAACCCCCAGCTTTTTGCAAACCCCAGCCTGCATTACCTGTAAAATGCCCATTTGGCAT
The DNA here is from genome assembly GCA_963924515.1 of Vespertilio murinus. Taxonomy (NCBI): domain Eukaryota; kingdom Metazoa; phylum Chordata; class Mammalia; order Chiroptera; family Vespertilionidae; genus Vespertilio; species Vespertilio murinus. The sequence goes on from OZ004709.1 coordinate 66,435,406, forward strand.
AGCATTTGCCTACTTCCCAATGTAATCCTCATCCTTCTACCCAATATAAGCAGCTGGTTTATGGTGGGGTGCAGAGGACATTTTTGTGGATGACCTGCTGCTCTCCCATACTGCCGGCATTATTGGAATAAACGCTCATATATGATTCAACCCTGCCTCTGCTCAATTGGCTCAGATAGTGACCAGTAGCCCAGACCCATTGGTTCTCTGGTTACATCTCTCAGGGTGGAACACAGTATTCTGGTTTAACAAACCCTCCAGGTGATTCTAACTAGATGTAAACTAGAGTCTGAAAACTGTTACCCCTAGAACCGGGGTCGGCAAACTGCGGCTCACGAGCCAGCTTTTTGTCCCCTTGAGTGTAGGTCTCCCACAAAATATCATGGCCTGGGCCAGTCTATTTTGAAGAAGTGGCATTAGAAGAAGTTTAAGTTTAAAAAATTTGGCTCTCAAAAGAAATTTCAATCGTTGTACTGTTGATATATGGCTCTGTTGACTAATGAGTTTGTCGACCACTGATAGGTGGAGGGAAGAGGTGAAGCAATTAAAAAGTACTGATACCTGTCTCTTGCCTGCAGAAATTCTGATTTTGTTTGTCTGGAGAACAACTGGACAGTGCAATTTTTAAAAAATATTTTTATTGATTTCAGAGAGGAAGGGAGAGGAAAGAGAGAGAAACATCAATCATGAGGTTTACTAGGGATTGAGCCTGCATGTGCCCTTGACTGGAATGGAACCCAGTACCCTTTAGTCCACAGGCAGATGCTCTTTCTGACAGTGCGATATTTTGAAAATGACTTTATTGTGAAAATGAATTTATAGTCAGACATGAGGCAAGAGAAACGCCACTGCTCTCAGCACCACGGAGAAGACCCACATATTTGAGGGCAGCATCTCAATCAGACAGACTCAAAGCCAGTACTGGACCTTGTTGCTATGAAGATAAATAAAGGAGACAGAAAGCCCTGGAAGGGAACATCTCCCACAGGTACCACTCAGTGCAGCCAGCATAACCAGCCGGAAGGGGAAGATAAGAATTATTTTGACAGGGAGGTCATTGCTGTAATCACATGAGAATTTCATCTGCTTTTAAGAAAAGGAAGAGCCGAAGCTGGTTTGACTCAGGGGATGGAGCGTCCGCCTGTGGACTGAGGGGTCCCAGGTTCAATTCCGGTCAAGGGCATGTACCTGGGTTGTGGGCACATCCCCAGTGGGGGGTGTGCAGGAGGCAGGTGATCGATGTTTCTCTCTCAATGATGTTTTTAACTCTCTATCCCTCTCCTTTCCTCTCTGTAAAAAATCAATAAAATATATTTTAAACAAAAGAAAAAAAAGAGAAAAGGAAGAAAGAGTCCTCCCTGCTCCAGGAAAACCTACTAATCACTTGCAGCCAATGAAAAACCACCACAACCTTGAACTCTTGCTCTTCTCCAATGAACTTTTGTTCAAAACAACCATCCCCAATGTCCTCCCAAAACCTAATTAAAGCAAGCCCTCCTTTGTCCTCTGGACTTGCCTATGGTTTTGCCATAGCTGGCTTCTCCCTCCATATTGTATTCCCATACTATCTCTGAATAAACCCATTTTGCTGGTAAATTAAGCAGCTATTTTATTTTTAGGATTGACCTTGCTTTAGGAGGGATATACACAATGATCCTTCTTCTTATGTCCTATCTTGGCTTTTATTTTAGGACCCACCTTTCTCTTCTCCTGTGAGGCTGGTGCTATGTGAGCATCAGGGCTCACTCTAAGAGGGTCCCATATATCTACTTCTCAGTTGGCATGTGGTCCAGCCAGCCAGAGTTGGGGGTGATGAAAAGGGGATTGAGGCCAAAGACCTGTATTAACAGAAAAAGTGTATTTGTCCTGAGTGAATATCCCCTTTGCACATCTCCCTCTTGAATCTCTGGCCAGAATATCAAAGACTCAAGGATGTGGGTTCCTAGCTATCATCTCTTTTTCTGTCTTTCCGGAAGCTATCATCCTGCCAAATGGAGCCTAGTCTGTTTTTCCGAAATTCACTACTCCCAAGGCATTCCTTTTTATCTTCAGATTTCTCTAATTATGCAATGTTTTCCCCCTTATGCTAAGCCCAAATCTGCTTCTATGGAAGGCCCAATTATGGATCTTAGATCAGACTGCAGAATGGGTTCCTCCACATGATATTACAACTCATCAAACTTTTAAACACAGTTATCAGGCCTCCTCTAAGTTTTTTCTAATTCTGAGTTCAGAATTCACTTTCTAAATAGTGCCTCTCTGCACGAAATGTTGTGGGGTCCCTCACAGAAGCCCCCCCCCCTTCCTGGACAACATTCCCATTTCTCAGCTGCTCTGAATGTTGGCTGTTAATAGCTACATCCTCCTCTAGAAACTGCACAAGACTGATGGGAGCCATAGCAATAGAGATGTGTGCCACTCCTCACCCACGGCCAGCCAGGGCCAATAACGGGCTGAGATGGAAGCAAAACAGCTTCTGGTGAGACCACATCTATACCTCCTTAGCCCCTTCCCTTTTCCTGAGAAGCTTCCATCAACAAATCACTTGATAAAAATCCCCATTTCAGGTTCTTCTAGGAAACTTGACCCAAAACATCTCCCGATGAGCAGAAACATTTAAGATTGCTCTCTTTAGCCCTAACCAGTTTGGCTCAGTGGATAAAGAGTTGGCCTGCAGACTGATAGGTCCCAGGTTCGATTCCAGTGAAGGTCATGTACCTTGGTTGCGGGCACATTCCCAGTAAGGGGTGTGCAGGATGCAGCTGATTGATGTTTCTCTCTCATTGATGTTTCTACCTCTCTATCCCTCTCACTTCCTCTCTGTAAAAAAAATCAATAAAAAATATTTTAAAAAAGATTGCTCTCTTTACATGCTCACCCACATTGCACACATTTGTTTGATCAGTCAAATTAAATGCCTGCTGAGCCCTGAAGGACTAATACATAAAGAGGGCTGGAGAACCGGTTTGATTGGTACTGTGAGGGCAGGATGAAGCCTGAGAAACCTGGATGACAGCTGCTACCTCACAGATGCTCTGCAGAAGGGAAAAGGTCCAGTTCTCAGTGCTACTGTCTTAATGCCCCAGCTACAGGTGCATTCATTACACACACACACACACACACACACACACACACACACACACACAAAGGGCCCTGCTTTTCTAATCCTCCCTGTATGCACACTCATTGCAATGTGATTTTGTAGTTCCTCTAATCCAGAGTTAGTGTTTCTCAGCCTCTGAACACGGGCTGGTCTGTGACTTCTTTTGATGGATAGGATTAAACAAAAGGAATGGTGTGCCAGTCCCTAGCCTGGCCTCCAGAACCCTTGAGTACCTTTATTTCTCAGACCCTTAGCTACCACCTTGTGACAATGCCTGGAGTAGTTTGCTGGAGACATGATGAGAGACTCATGACCCAATCAGGCCATGCCTTCAGACACCCAGTGACATGCATGGCCTGTGTCTCCCTGGAGAGCACTGTCCTGAAAGGATGCACTACGATTTGGGTCACTTTGTTTGCATTGTTGGCCTGAGGACCCATCAGAGGACACAAATGTGGCAGCGTGGAAAGGAGGGGGCAGGGTGGAGGTAAGGAAGAGGAATCAGAAACTGCACAAAACGGCAGAAAGGCAGGGAAAGTGGGAGGATGCAGTGCCAGAGACATTTCAAGTCTTGGCTTTGCTGTCTTCCGCCTCCCTTGCCTGAAAGCCAGAGGTGTGTGCTATGACGCAGTCTGCAAGAGGCTGTTGGCAGCCATCCCAGAGCAGAGCTGGCCTGGGCCCTCACCGCGGGGAGACTGGAGGCTGCCCTGCGCACCTCTGCTGGGCCCCACAGAGCATCAACACCATCTGCGCCAGAGGGGACGCAGCTCTGCCACAAACAAAGGCAGCCAGACTGCAGAGCAGGCTGGGAAGCTGGGTGCAGTAACCGAGCAGGTCAGCTCAGGACATGCTTGTATACACTGGCAGGGTTCAAGGACCCTAGGCTTTTGCCATCTTTTTCTACCCCTCTAGGAAGTAGTTCCAGGTTTCAGACTTGCTCTCCTGACCTGAACTCATCTGGATGTTCCCCCTTGACCTTGAGCCCTGTGACAGGCCCACAGCCAGGATGACTCTGGCTCAGCAAGGCTCAGGGCTCAGATCAGTGAAATTTTCCTGGACTTGGTGGCCTCCCCTCAAATCCAGCTATAGGGAGGCTGAAAAATACCCAGGGCTCTGCTTGTCTGGGTGCTGACATGGGAAGACTCCAAGGACACCTACAACCGCCCCCTCACCATCTCCACAGCTAACAAATGTCAAAGATACAGTTAAGAGTAGCCTCCTAACACTGCTTTGTTTCCTAAGGCAAAAGGATAGATCGCATGGCAGGAGTTCCAGAACAGGCGAAGGGTATGGGGGTACCACAGGCTGGTGAGAGAGCTACTCAGGCAGGGGAGGAAGCTTGTGGGTCTGTAAAACCACGTGTGTCTTGAGCTGTCCCCCGTGGAGTGTGAGATCAGTTATCTCCTTACTTCCTTGATCTTCAACCTCACTGGTTCTCTGGGCTGCCCAACTTACTCCCCTGCATTTCACCTTTCTGACCTCAATGGTTTTCCGTCTCCAGTGTTGGGAGATGACTACCCCTCTATAATAAACAGTGACAGCCTGATCATTCAGTCAGGGTCCAGTTGTGTGGCAAGAGCCCTGACCGACCTCCCAGCAGATGAAGCTATGCAAGAAAGAGGGCCAGGTTTCCAGGCCAAGGTCAAAAACTGCTCTGTGTGTCGGGGTGTATGTTGGTGGGTGGCCAGTAGTAGGAAAGAAGGAGACAGACATCATTTAAAAATATATGTCAAAAACCACTGTTGGGGGATTAGCTGCTTCTCAGGCCGCCCAGGACTTCCCACGGAGCTTTGGCAGAAAAAAATGCTACTCTCTTCTGTCCCTGCCGTGCACCTCCCCACAGCCCCCACAGCAGCGCCAATCAGCGAACACACTCAAAACCCTACTGTGACTGTGGAAATGCTCTTAAAAATCTTCAGAACAGAAACGATTTAGCAATGCATAGGCTAGATGCAACATGACTAGCATGTTAATCAGTTAACTCCAGGCACTATATTTTCTGAATTTACATCGATATTTTCCCCATTTGTTTCCCCTTGAGACAAACAGAACTTAAAAATTCCTCTTAGATTTAGCCTTATCTGTGTTTTTGTTATTCTCCCAGCAGCCTCCTAGGTAGTCAAGTCATTCACTCATTCAATTAATAATTAATCTGTATATGTCATATGTGAGTCATTGTGTTCATAGAGGAATTGGCAGAGTCTCTGCCATAGAGAAGCTTCTTTAGTCTGCAAATATGTATTGGTGTGGCCTGCTGACAGTACTATGTGAGGGGCCAGGGTTGGGGAATAAAAAGGAAAAGGGCATACAAGTTCTCAAGAAGCTTCAGATACATTGGGAGAAATGTGCAAGGTCATAGCCCATTTCCATTGTCACAGAAATGGATCCCTGAAAGCTTGTGAGCTATGCAGGCTCAGGCCCCACCCCAGACCTGCTGAATAAGAACCTGCATTTTCACTGAACATCCAGGGGCTTCCTAGCATAGTGATGTTTGAGACCCCACAGATCTAGACAGTTGAAGTTGTAGGCGTTTAGGGGAGAGAATGATTATTATGCACTTCAGTGGTCAAGAAAATATGCATGCAGGAGTTTGCCTCTGAGGAATGACTAAGCTTTGACTGGGTACAGAGGACTGAAGGAGAATAGTAATCTCCCGCCTCCACAGAGTTAGAAGAAGAAAAAACAAAAAGTCTGCAAACTGCAGAACGCAGTAAAATTTTGCAGGTCCATTTTCCACAACAGCAAAGGCTGTGAGTCAGGTAGGATGAGTCTGCAAATTCTTATAGATGTCAGGATCCCCAAATGGCGACTTGCCCGGATAGGACAGCTTCAAGGTCGGTCTGCCTGGTGTCCTGGAATGGACCTGCCCACACAGTATTCCTGGCTAGACAATAGCCTGCCTGTCAGTGAAGTAAATCAACCAATGAGAAACAGGCTCATTATTGTCCAGCAGTTTCTCAGCCAATTGGCAGCTCCCAGCACATTGAGTTCGGTAGTGGCATCCTATGAACATCGGTGGCGTGGCTGCTTTATCAAACCACCCCAGGAAAGCAGATAAATCACTGTGAAGTTGTGATTACAGGCCTGTGTGGGTGGCTAATTCAATCTTTCTTTCACTCATCCTTCCCACATTCAATTTAAGAATTATGATTTTTTGTTTTAAATGGAAAAACTAAAACAAATGAATAAACAGATCAAAACATGACTGTTTACTGTGATGTCCTCTTTCTACTTACTGCTCAACGTGTGTATTTGCCCAAAAAATTTAATCAGAAAAAGATGATGCAGAACTTCACAACTCCATTGAATGCCTAGTTTAAAAGCTAAGCCTATGCTCATTAGTGATGCAATGTGCCCATCGTTTTACAAGTCATGCCAAGGAGGGTATATTCCATAGCAGGTAAACTCTAAAGACAACATGGCCTCAGGCATCTACCACTGGACAGATTTATCCTTGAAATTATTTTCTAGCAGAAAAGAATAACAAATAGAAGGTCCTTCTATGCCCTCTAACCTTTGCAGCCATGGTTTGTTTTATGAGGCAGCTGCCAGGAGTAGAAGCTGAGCTGAGGCCGGTTAGCAGCACCCAACTGGCTGGCTCACACATACCTAGGACTTGTGACTCATCAGTTCTATTCCAATCCCATTGATCTGATGCTTAATTAACAATACAGCAGCAAAATCTCTCCTGACTCCACCTCCACTCACTGCCACCCCCAACACTTCCTGCTCTGTCTTCTTTCTTCTCCACCCCAGTGTCCAGAAAATGGGAAGCATTGGGCAGTCAACTAGTTCTCTTAGCCATTACCATAAATTTGCATTCAAGTTGGTGCAGCCTGGGGCTCTACCTAAGCTAGATGGAAGGGAGCCAAAGGCCCAGGCTGAGAAGAGTAGACAGGCTCTTCTTTATCTAAGGGCTCTTCTTTTAAGAAGGAGCTTCTGAGTAGGGGGAGGTTCGAGTCTTAGACGGAGCCTATTGTGCCCCCTTTTTTTAAATGATCAAATGAAAGTGTGAGAAATCTGGAAGTCATACAAGTAAGGACGCTCGAAGGAGCTGATGGAGCTGAGATGAAAATTATTTTGAATGTTGGAGGCATTGTCCTGTGAAAGAAGCAGAAGGTGGGTTCTTTTTGGTTCTTGTGAGTAGGATGCAAGTTCAATGAATAGAGGAACTTCCTAATACACACAAAAAAAGCCTCCCAACAGTGGAAGCAAGGCCCTACTTCCCAAGGTAGACAGCCTCATCATGACAGTTAAGCAGAAGATCCATGGCCTTTTTTTTTTTTTTTGAGGCAGTAGTATTATAAGGGGAAGATTGGAAAGAACTTTATCATTCTTTCATCTCTGAGATTCTATAACACATGCAGAGTTAACCTTCTCAGTGTAGTTTCTATGGTCTTATTTTATACATATTATTCCATGGAATTCATACAGTTCTCCAGTAGATAGGCACACTTATTTCTGCTCTCTCTGTCTGATACTGTGTAGCTCATCTCCTTCACATTATGCTGGTGTTTTATCTCTTCTAATAAACTTTGTTTTCTGCCCTTTGTAATGTAGCCATCTCTTCTTCCATTTCTCCATCTCCTACCCTGCTTCATTTGACTTTATGGAATTTAGCATAATCTAAAATTATATCACAAACAGCTCTGTTTATCACCTGTCTCCACCATGAGAACAGAGGACTTAGTTGGGTTTGCTCAGTGCTCTGTTCCAGCATATGGAATCAAGTTGTGACACATGTCAGAACATACATGTGTAATGAATAAATGTTTCTGTTTTATAGATGAGGAAATTGAGACATTGAAGACGTGAAGGAACATCCTCAGGGTCATACAGTGAGTAAAAAGAAGAATCAGGATTTGAGCAATGTGGTTCTAGAGTCCACACACATTTCTGCTCCAGTCCATTGGACTCTTTGAAGAAACCATGTTTTCTTAAAAAAACAAAAACAACAAAAATCTATGACCCTTGATTTTCTCTTTAAATATCAAACAATTGTTTTCCTGCTAGCTGCTTTCTACTCTTTCTATGGCAGGGTACAAAAAAAAAAAAAAAAAAAAAGAGAGAGAAAGCATTATGTGAAGGAGATATTGGGATTGAATCCAAAACAGCAAAGTTGAATTAGCAAAAAATCTGAACATTTCAGTGTGTTGTGGCTAAGAAAGAACTACATTTGTGTATTGTCTGCATCTTCAAATCTACATGTGAGGCCCTTAACTGTCTTCTTGCTCAAGTTCTCAGCTCTCCACACCATAGATCACCAGGATGTCCTTCACTGTGGCTTCAAAGCAAAAAAGAAAAGAGTGATGAGGCAAGAGCTTTCCTGACTGGAGAATGCCCTGGCCAATTCCTCTCCTGGGATCTGCAGTGAGAACTGGGGACATTTTCACTAGGTTAGTCTTGTTTGAGGACCCATTTTGGGCCTTGGGCCTGCCAGAAATCCCTTCCCTTTCAGATCAACCAAAGCCGGTTGCCCGTCAGTTTCAGGTTCAACATAATATGTTCTCCCTTGGGGGTCACCATTGTTCTTTACTTAAATATCACCATCATTCACCTAACGGTATCAGATCTGCTGGTATTCCTTTTACTAACAAAGCATATGGAATATCCTATATAATATAAGGCTAACATGGGAATTGACCAAATGGTGGAATGACCATTAATAATGACATGAATTGACCACCAGGGGGCTGACGCTGAAAGCAGGAGCTGTCCCCTGGTGGTTAGTGTGATCCCACGGGGCACACCACCCATCCAGAAGGTGGGCTCAAGGCTGGCAAATGCAGTGGTGGTGGTGGGAGCTTCTCCTGCCTCCACAGCAGCCTCTCCCACCTCTGCAGCAGTCAGAGGTCCCTGTAAGGCTCCCAGACTGTGAGAGAGCTCAGGCTGGGCTGAAGGACCCCTCACAAGTGCACTGATTTCGTACACCAGGCCTTTAGCCCTATATAATGCCTAATATGCAAATCGATCAAACAGCAGAACGACTAGTTGCTATTGATGCACACTGACCACCAGGGGCTCTGGGCAGATGCTCAATGCAGGTGCTGCCCTCAGCTTGAAGGCCCCAGGCGGGTGCCAATGGGAATCCCCAAATCACACTACCAGTCACCTCACAGAGGGAGGTGACCGGTGGGGGCAGTGGGGCCACCTGGCAAGTGGGCAGTGCCAGGTTGGCCAAGGTGAATGCCAGTGTGGGCCCCCTGACAGCCCCACCAGTCACTGCTCAGATTGACCCTGATAGCTGGCTAGGCCTAGGGACCCTACCCATGTACAAATTTCATGCACCAGGCCTCTAGTTTGTTTATAAAAAAGATACTAACATAAAATACACTGAGATACTAACCATACTATATAAAATGCATTACAAAGTGAACCTGTGCTTACAATCCTACCACTAAAACTTTTGCACCCACTTCTAGCCTTCACCAAAATCCACTAGGTTCTAATGCAAAATCTTACAGAGTAGTGTTTGATAAAGAGGGCGAGACTATGCTTATATATATATATATATATATATATATATATATATATATATATATATATCCAGTGAGGGGTAGGATCTACTTTCTTTCCAAACTCTTAACATAGGGGAAAAGGTCTTCAAAGGTGCAGTGTGAACAGAAAGATTATAATCACTATTTGTGTGCTTTAAAATAAATGTGAACTGCCATGCACTCTTATGTACTCAATTTGAATCAAAACAAAACAAACACAAAATTAAACCTGACATCTTGGGAATGAGAAATCCTAAGAGTGCCTGCCTGGCACATGGCAGGTACTCCATAAATAATTTGAATGAATGAGAGTAAATAAATAACTGAATCACGAGGTCTCTGATGTTGAGTGGTATAGAATTCTCCTGAAATTTCTGGTGAAAACGGAAACATTTAAGTCCAATTAAAGTTTTTTTTAAATCTCAAAAGAAAGCAGATAATTATTTTTGCTTTACATTTTTTAATGGATTAATAAACAAGAGAAGAATTCTGCTTTCTTCTTAGAAGGCAGAGAATGATATATATACTTGGCCAAGTTTTCCTATTTGTTCCTAGTGAATGATACTAACTTTAATGCTGTGCTATCCAAATATAAAATTTAATATACCCTGAGAGAAAGATATATATGCTTAGGCCAAGGCTTTTTAAACTTGACACTGTTGACATCTGGCACTGGATAATTCTTTGTAGTGAAGAGCGGTGCATTGTAGAATGCTTAGCAGTGTCCTTGGCCTCTACCAACTAAATGCCCATAGCAACCCCATGCTGAGTCATGGCAATCAAAATGTATCCAAACATTGCCAAATATCCCTTGGAGACAAAACTGCCTTTGGTTGAGATTTAGACCTTAAAAATGGCCAACTGCTATAAAAGTAAAATTGACATCTGAGCTTTAAAAAAAAAATGTGAACTAATTTTTCCTCTAATTACAGCTTTGTCTTAATTTTTGCCCCAGGTCAATTAGGCCCTGAATAGAGTAGTTATAGAGACTAGACATCTCAAAGGGCACTGAATCTTCAAGAAAGGTTGTTATGCTATAAATGATACAGTTTTCAATTAACTGTTGACAGAATCATGTTGCATTATAATGCAATTCAGAGATTTTTTAATCACAATAATTTATTTTCATGAATTAGAGTCTACTACTTAGCTGGGGCCATTCTGAGTCTGCAGGTTCATTGGGGCAATTTTGCTCCATGAGTCTAACTTTGGGGCTCGGGCTGGAAAGGGAGAAGCTACTAGGGGGGAAAGTCCTTCTCACAATGGAGGAAGAAGTTCCCAGAACATTAGCAGAAACATGCACTGTTTCCTTCAGTATTAGACACCATTTCAAATAGGTGAAAGCCAGCAGTGTCAAATGTTGGAAGGGTATCAAGCAACAGTGACATGTCATTTCCACCCACATTCCATTAGCCTGAGCAAGACGCAGTCAAGGCCAATATCAGTTGGGCAGGAGAGTGCATACTTCCCTTGGATGTTGTGGGGAAGGAGTGGAGATAAGCTGAACAATAATCTACTACAGTTAAACACATGAACTTCAAAGACCCCATTTTTAATACCACCTTGGAAAGAAACCAGGGTTTTCAGTTCTCATTGGTTCCATTGCTTTAAGAGGCACAAAGGGAAAAATTATCACTGACATTTGAATCATGTTTGCAAAACATAATAAGATCTTAGTTGGGAAAATGCACAACATAAATACCAAAATTGTCTTGGCTTCCTTTGAGAAATCTTACTATAAAACCCATAGACTGCTGGTTTTATTGTTGTGTTTTCTTTTCAGGACCCATTGTCTTCATTTGGGCTAATTAGTTTAAAAGGAAATTAAAGTATCGATGAAATGATTTAACCTCGTTTCTGTGCAACCAGAATACTAAATAAATCACTAGCAGTTTCACAACAGCCAGCAGCCTAAAACAGAGAAATACAGGAGTCTCAGTTTGTTCCACCTTCTTAAATATTCTCCTTCATTAATCCTGATCATATTCCAGAGATCTGTGTACTGTTTAGGTGCTATGTGCTTTAAAGAGTATAGAGAGGAATTAGAATGCATCCAACAGCACAATTATTATTGGAAGGGAACAGAAATTGGATACTTGCAGGGTCTTTGATAAATATCTAATGTGAATTTCTTTAATTCATAATGTTAAAGCTAAAAGATTGTTCACCTACCCTCGATACATCTTCCCAGGGAACAACCCCATAATTTTATAGATGATGAAAATGAAATCTTATTTAAAAATCTGTGTCCCCAGCCAGTTTTGCTCAGTGGATAGAGCTTCGGCCTGTAGATCAAAGGGTCCTGGGTTCAATTTCGGTCAAGAGTATGTACCTGGAGTGCAGGCTCCTTCCCAGTCTGGGCCCTTGTGTCAGGGCTCCTACAGGAAGTAACCAATCAATGTGTTTCTCTCACATTGATATTTCTCTCTGTCTTTCCTTCTCTCTTCCACTTTCTCCAAATATCAATGGAGAAATATCCTCGGGTGAGGATTAAAAACAAACAAAAAAATCTATGTGTTGTTCAAGGTCACCCTTTAGGCAAAGCAGATCTTAAGCTAGATCAGCACAAGTTTTCTGGCTCTAAACCCAGAATTTCCAGACACACCATGTTTGTTAATAAAGTAAGGGAATTGTGGGTATTTTGCCTGAAGGAAACCATAATAGTCTCAGATTTTAAGTAAATAAATACCCAACCAAGGTGCAGAACTCTGGGGTCTCAAATGGAACATGCAAAAGGCTTCTGTTTTAGAATAATGGGGCCACCCCAGTGGTCCCATCTATGGAGAGGTGCGATCTTCAGATTTTAAGTTAGAATGTCCGTTCTGTCACCTGGGCCTCCATGTGCCAAGTCCAATGGCAACATTTCATTCTTTCTGACATCTGATGTGGTTGGCTTCTCCCACTTTCAGAAATTCCCCCTGGTTTTCTCCTACTTTTCTGATTGATCAAAATTCTCTTTTCAACTCTTTTTTTTCCTTTTTTTTGCATTTATCCCAAACTCTGGTTATCCCTTTGGCTCTCCCTTCTCCCCATTCTACATGCTGGTCTTAGAGCCTAAGATTGTGGCTCTCAAATAGTTATCCTCAGCCTAAATTTTTCTTCTAAAGCCAAAACTATATACTCAACCTCCTGGTGAACATCTGTTGTCCCATAGGCACCTGACAACAAGTTCTCTCCCCATGCTTTTCCTTTAAACAACCATTTCCTTCTCTGGTACCCCCATCTCAGTAAACACCATCATCATCCACTCAATTGTACCATTCAAAAGATAGGGACTTGATGTAGGTTTCACTTTTCCCATCACACCTGACATGTAAGCCCTGCAATGCTATATTCCCAATATTTTCTAACTGTCCCTTTTCCTTCAATCATAGGCACTTAGTTAATTTACTTTGTCATTTCTTGCCTGGATTATGTACTGGCCTCCTAATTGTTCTGTCAGCCCAACTCCAGCCCTTCTGTACAACCCATCTGTCCAGAACACACATTCTTCAGCAAGTTTTCTCTAATAAAGAATAAATTTGAGTTTTAGCCTGGTTTATATCAACACTTGTATTCTGAGCATGGGATGTTTATTCATTAAACATTATTTATGAAGTGCCCACCATGGGGCATGCCCTGGGAGACAATAGTAAAACCAACCAACCAACCAACCATCAAACAAACAAAAAACCCACCAAGAAAATTCTTCAGTCATCTTTCTCCTGGAGCTTAAACCCTAATAGGGGGTGGCAAATAATGCAAAATTAAATTGATACCTATAATAAATAACATTAATCCAGTACATATTTTGTTAGAAAAGCACTTGTGAGAAAAAATAAAAGCAGAGGAGAATGAGCAGTAGAAGAGGGGCTGAAATGTCACATAAGATGGTTATAAAGGACCACACTGAGATGTTCTTCCACACAGTAGGCACTTACAAACTACTTCTCAGATGATGAAATACATGATAAGAGCCTAATTTTATAGGACCCATGCAACTAGTTGTGAATAAAGCAAAAAGTAAATCATCCCTATTATAGGGAACTCAGGGAATTAAAGTAGCTTGCCATCAAGAAGATGGTGTAGTCAGGTCTCAACCCAATTCTTCATCCTCTAACACAAAAGAGGAAATGGCCAATGTCATCTCAAAATTGAGTTTACAACAGCATGAAGGCCTCTGTGCGATGCAGGTGGTCTAGAGTTTGAGTGCATTCTGTTGTAAACAGTTTTGATCCATCTGAAGTTCGGTGAAACACAGTAAGGTCTGAAGGGAGGCTGAGCTGGGTTTGAACTTCTTTCTGGGGTTCGCCTGGCTGAGCCAAGCAGGCTGACAGCCCACTCACCCAATTTGTATTTGTTCAACCAGTGGGAGTTGAGTGTTTGTAACAAGCAATGCTCTAGATGCTGTAGATTCCTCTGTGAACAAAATAGACCATCGTGGAGCTCTTTGAAAGGCAGGCAGCAATATGTAATAAAGTTTGAAGTACTAACTGCTCTGAAGAAAAATGAAACAGAGTTGGGGATGGAAGGTTAAGGGGTGTGCAGAGCAAGGTGAAGTGGAAAAAGCTATGGTCCTCATGGCAGTGGAAGGTTAGTCAGCTGGTAACAAGAAGTATAGACCCAAAGCACCAGGCATGGAATTGGGTTAAGTGGACACTCTTGTCCAGGGTTTGTGGCTCAATCTGCAGGGGAGAGCACAGATCCCCAAGCCTGCCCTAGACAAAGGTAACAAGGCCCTGCTTTACACTAACCGTTGGTCCTTTATTTTTCCCCACTCCCTGAAATCCCCTGAGTCATCTTTCCTGGTTTTCTTCTTTCCTGGATTTGTAACACCAGGTTGGATTTTTGAAATGTGAGTTCCATCCTAGAACTTAAGAAAAAAAGGAGATCAAAGCACCTTTGAGGTGCTTATAACTAATAAAATATTTCTCAAAGTACATTGATGTGCACTGCAGGTGGGATCAAGAGGTTCTGTGTGGTTCTCTCCATCCCTCTACCGGGGGAAGAAAGTATTGATTATGACTTGCATAGAAGCCTGTTTTACTTCAGTCCTCACCTATAGTTTAATTGCAAAAACTGGCTTTGGACTCACACAAAATGGATAGAGGGCGGCAGAGTGGGGAAACAATGCAGTTTTGGGGTAACCTGAGAGAAGAGCCTTTTTAGAGTTACTCTATTCTCTCAGCGTGGAAAAATATCTATGGGAAACTTAAGGCAATAAAATAAAATAAATGTCCTTGCATTTACTTTGACAAATTCCTACTATTAGTGGTAAATGTTCCTGGATTTTCATTTATAGTATAAATATAAGGTCTCCTCTTTATTTATTTTTTAAAATATATTTTATTATTGATTTTTTTACAGAGAGGAAGGGAGAGAGATAGAGAGCTAGAAACATCGATGAGAGAGAAACCATCATCCAGCTGCCTCCTGCACACCCCCCACCGGGGATGTGCCCACAACCAATGTACATGCTTTTGTCCAGAATCAAACCCGGGACCCTCCAGTCCGCAGACCGACGCTCTACCACTGAGCCAAACCGGTTTCAGCAAGGTCTCCTCTTTAAATAGCTTTTAATTTTTAAAGTGAGTACAAGTGGGATATTCTTGGGTTGGTTCTCTCAGCCTCCTGTTTTCTTTCCAAGAGGTTGGAAGTCTTAACATTACACTTTCTAGACACCCTGGCTGTTTGGGTTCTGGATACAAATTACATTGTACCCATTAGATGAAGTTGCCTGGGTTTTGTAAGGGAGAATAAGGTGGAGGCAGTCCTGCTGCAGGAGAGGCAGCTGATTTGTGACCTTTGAGAGAATCCAGTGTGAGCAGGAGTCAGAATCAGAGATTTACTCTGTAGTCAAAAGTCTCATGGGAATGAGGTGACTATGGAGGCAGCAAGAGTAGAAAATGTGATAAACCATTGGTTTTTGTGTTGTTGTTTTTTACTTTGACATTGGAACCAACATTCCACTGGTGCCTTTTACTTCCATTCTCCCCACTGCACGCCACTCCCCCCCCCCCATTTTGTAAGCACTTATTTCCCTGTATTAAATCACCTTCTGCTTGAAATACCTAGAGTGCTTTCTCATTCCTTCACTGAGCCCTGGTGATATGGCTCATATGACAAAAACTGTGAAGGTGGTAAATTCTGGTCTTATGGATCTATAACTAAAAAACATGTTCTCAGAATTTACACACAAAAAAGGAGAAATTAGTGGATTTCAGAAATGTTACAATTAGGGAGGAGGCAAAGTAAAGCTGTACATGCTGAGGCAAACATCCATTAGCTCTGTAACCTCAAATAGTCCATTTAATTTCTCTTGTAAAATTTGTTTTCAATTACTGAATAAATTGTGGTATAGTTGTGCAATGGATTACAATAAAAAACATGAATCATGCTGAAACAGGTTTGGCTCAGTGGATAGAGCCTCAGCCTGTGGAATCAAGGGTCCCAGGTTTGATTCCAGTCAAGGGCATGTACGTTGGTTGCTGGCACATCCCCAGTAGGGAGTGTGCAAGAGGCAGTTGAATTTATGTTTCTCTCTCATCGATGTTTCTAGCTCTCTATCCCTCTCCTCCCCTCTCTGTAAAAAAAAAATCAATAAAATATATTTAAAAACCATGAATGAATTATTTACAGCTCCATGCAATAATATTAATACACACTATAAACAAAGCATTGAGAGAGTGAAGGGAAACAACCAGTCACAAGAATATATATTCAATAATTCTATGTGTGAGTTTCAAAAACAAGAAGACTCATCTAGAGTGTGAGGTCAGGATAGCAGTTATACTTGAGGGATTAGTGACTCAGAAGGGAACATGAAAGAGCCTCTGGATGCTGGTAGTGACCCATGACACTTATGGGTGCATGTTCCCATATTTATTTTGTATTCCAATAAAAGTTTATTTAAAATTTCTTCATGCGTTTAAGGAATTCTAATCCAAGAAATTTAAGAAAGCCTCTTTTGCAAGTACTCACAGATGGATATGCCAATTTTCAAACCCATTGGAAGCATGTGTTGAAAGGAAGTTGCATCTTTAGCTGAACCTCACAAAAAAAAGAATCTTCATTTGAACCTCACATTTTTTAGAGAGAAAATGGCTTGGTTTTCAGGATCCCAAGTCATACATTTTCTGAAATCTCACACCTTATCTACTGGTAATTCAGCAAATCAAATTTATATATATATAATATGATATATATATATAATATAATATATATATGAAGAGGAAGGATGATGATGGACAGACATCTTTTTTTCCTCCTAGCTCAAATCATGTAATGCTAAGAGAGTTCTGCATCTAAGAGCGTGGCTCAGCAAAGAGGTAGGAGAAGGAGCGCAGGAAGTAGCTGTCAGAGTAAATGAGGTAATCACCAAAGAACAGGAAATAGTGCAATGTCTGAGAGAGGTGGCAGTTCAGATATTGTTCTCTTAGCCAGTGCATAACCAGCCCCTGAAGTTTATACGTAAGTGACTAGTTTATAAATTACACTAGCTCAAGACTTCTGCCTCTAATAATGGGAGACGAGGTCATTTGAATTAGCATTATTACTAAGAACAACTAGAAAAAGCTGGAAAATATGTTTAAAAAATTAATACTAAAAGTCATCCTGAAAGCATAAAATAATAAATAATATAGTGAAGAATTACCAAGTAAACATCCAGGGGAAATTAGAAATCCAGAGAGGTGAACCACTATTTTGTGCCAGAGACAGTAAAGGGTTTTGTTTTTTAAATATATTTTGTTGATTTTTTTCAGCAAGGAAGGGAGAGAGATAGAGAGTTAGAAACATTGATGAGAGAGAGTCATCAATCAGCTGCCTCTTGCTCCCCCCCAACCCCCCACTGGGGATGTGCCCGCAACCAAGGTACATGCCCTTGACTGGAATTGAACCTGGGACCTTTCAGTCCACAGATCGACGCTCTATCCACTGAGCCAAACGAGCTCTGGCAGTAAAGGGTTTTGTTAATCTCATTGTACCAGGAAGACAAAACTTGGGATCAAAGTCACGGAGCCCTCATATGCAGTTTAGTTTGGAGTCATGTGGGTTGTTTAGATGATTTCAATTTGTTAATGATTATGGTGAGCTCAAAATTGCTGGAGTCCCAGGCATATGACAGAAATAAATAGAATTTATTTCTGGGGAAAATAACATCATTCTAGATCGAAATAACTTTCACAAATATTTTTTTTCAAATATAATGTCTTACATTAAATAAAATCAGATAAAAATAGATGATCATTAAAAAGAAGCATCAAAAACTTTAGACAACCAGAAAGAAAACCACAGGGGCAATTTACAGATGAATATAAAAAACAGACTTCACATTTTACTATATAAAAATTAAAGTTGGAAATATGACAAAGGATTGTAAATATATTTTAAAGAACAAAATGAAATTCTAGAACTGAAAAATACAATAGCCAAAGCAAAAAGTCATGAATGATTGTAACAGCAGAACAGTTAGAGCTGAAGAAAGGATTTGTGAACTGAAAGACAGTAAAAAATAACCCAAATGAAGCATGGAGAATGAAACAGTAAATCACACTAGTTTGCCCAGAAACAAACTCCTTTGTAGCAAATTTCCCTACATTGCCCCCATTCTGCTCACCACCTCCTTCTTCACTATCATCACAACAGTACCATGAACCAAGATACATTCACTCTGTAACTTTTCCCCTCACCAACACTAACTTTATAGCAATTTTATTAACTTTATGGCAATTTTAATTTGATTTGGCTTGTGTGAAAAGATTTAAAGACAACAAACTTAGAAGGAAGTGGTATAAGAAACAATATAAAGAGAGCTACTTTCAAAGGGAACCAGTGGTGCCATCCCAGAGGAACAGCCTTGCACAGCGTAGGCCTCCAACTTTTGGAATATTAAAACAGGGCAAATAACTTTTGGACCAGGCCTAAGACTCAAAGGACTGTTTGCAAAGATAATGAAAAAGCAGATAGCATGACTACCAGGCTGATGGCTACCAGACAGAAAATAAAAAACATTCCTGAGAATAACTGTCACTATGTTAGCTTATCTGTACCAACAGAAAATCCTTCCTTCTATTGATGTAATTGCTCCCCTTCCTTTTCTCATAAATATATCACTATTTGCACTTCTGCCTGAATCAGTGCTTCCCAAGTAACTATTTTTAAAATTTCAAATAAATGCTTGTTGCCTTCCACTTTGACCTTTTATTTTTAGGTTAACAGTGGCTAGCAACTTTGTTCCACCTACAATTAGTTAATTACTTAACTAATCTATGTATGTATGTATGTATGTATGTATGTATGTATGTGGTAGGTCTTCACAAGGTATTTTTTTAATGTTTGAATGTCTTTAGGCTCATAAAGAGAAACAAGGCTAATGATATAGAATCACCCAGGTCCAGATTTCATCCCTACTAGGGAAATGATCAGATATGATTATAACATACCACCCTTCCCACTAAATCTGTCTCTGGAATGAAAACCACTGAGATAAAACTCCAAACTACTTATGATATTCCACTACTCATAAAAAATCTCAGGATACTTAGAAAATATTAACTCTAAACATCAGCTAAATTGGTGATAAAAGGAATAAAGAAAAGGAAAGAACCCCATTGCTATGCATTAACAGCAATTCTACAAAGCTCAGTTGGTTGGAGCATCATCCTGTACACCAAAAGGTTTTGTGTTTGATTCCCAGTCATTGCGCATATCTAAGTTGTAGGTTAGGTCCCTTGTTAAAAAACACACACAAACAAACAACAACAACAACAACAACAAAACAATGCAATTCTTGGATAAGGAAAAAGGAAGGAAGGAAGGAAGGAAGGAAGGAAGGAAGGAAGGAAGGAAGGAAGGAAGGAAGGAAGGAAGGAAGGAAGGGTAGGAGGGAGGAAGGACCCCATGCAAAAATCCAAATACATGAAATTAGCAAGCAACTTGAGCTTCTAGCAAGGAAAACAATGTCCTCTCCCCTCAATTCAGACGGAAAATGTTTATCTCAAGCTCAGACAATCTGGTCTAAGAAACTGGGTCCTGGTTCTCTATGGGCCTGCTAGTGTGATTGTCTGTCAGTAACTGCTGTGTGGCCTGTATAAAACACTGGCCAATTCTAACCCTTAGACGTTTCATCTATTAAAGGCATGCAAACCAGGTGATTTTAGTACCAAAGGTTGCTTTCAATTCTAACATTCCATTTGCTAAAATGCATCATTTTATTTCTTAACCTAGGTAGAGGTTACACAAGTGTTTGCTTTATAATTATTCTTTAAGGTGAAGATATACATTTTATACAACCTTCTAAATAAATAATGTTTGGAAATGTGTTGAAAGAAAAAAAAATGCTATCAGAGGAAGCCAGTCTCGTACGATTCTTGAATTTATAAAAGTATGTGTGAAAATTGAATGTCAGGAGGCAAAAAGCCAAGAGCAGATTGAAGCTTGTAAAACTCCTGAAGCTTCAAACCACTTTAGCAATAAGATAGAATTGAAGAAAGTGGAATGAATGGGAACTTGCAGGACAAGTAGGACTGTTAGGAACTCATAAAAGTCCCCACAATGGTCCTTGGAGGAAATTGAAATTCAAAGGTTGTTACTTAATGGCTAAAATTCATCTTAGCCAAAGGTGACCTTGAACATTTATTGCATAGCCTGTGAAACAACTTTTTTCTAGTTTATAGAAAGAAGCATCTTAATAGGCTCAAAATAACTTGGTTGTAAAACTTTTTTTTTTACAGCATTTATTTATTTTGCCAAGCACTATTTTGGGCCACATAGGTATGTATACCTGTTCTCAAGGAGTTTGCAGAACTAGAAATCTCTATGTCATTGAAAAGAAATTCCAAACTCCTTCCTCCTGTCTGACCTCATCTAAGAACATCTCTCCTAAACCCCACAGGCCTGTTTTTGCTTTAGCAATCTCCCACCCCAGGACCTTTGCACTTGCTGTACCTGCTACCTCATATTCTCCGCCTCCCCCCCCCCCCCCCATCTCTACCAGGCAAATCCTTCTTACCATTAAGTTTCAATTCAAATGTCAGAGATTCTTTCCTGACATCCCAATTAAGAAAATAATAATGTTCTTTCCCTCTTCCCCCAATCATTCTCTATTTCATTTTTCAAAGTAATGTTCTTCCAAATACTCAATATTTGTAAATATCTATTTAACTTATTTCTAGTCTTCCTACTCTCAATATAACGTTCCAGATAGTAAGACCAACTGACTTAAGGCTTAGAACCAGCAAAAGACCAGCTTGATTCAATACGGTGATTAATTTCACTTTGCAGTAACTCCTAGCCTCATTATAGACACATTATAATACATTAGCATAATAAGCAACACACCCCCAACAGCCAAGATCAGAAATGGAAAGCCCATATAATGACACAATATGGACAATGGAGCCCTTCCAAGAAGTCTCCACCCCTTTCCTTGGAAATAACTCGAACATTCCTCCCCCTTCTTGAATGTCCTACACCTTGATTAAATGGGGTACAGTAAATCAGAGTACCTTAAATCCCACTATGGAGGGGCTTCTCTGTCATGTTAGAGCAGAAGATGAATGAAAATACAGAGTAATTTGAACAATAGACATGAAAGACTTTGAACTTTATTTTGTATTCTGGAGGTGACAGGGATTAGGAAAGTAAGATTTTGTCACTCATTTTATGGAACTATTAGTCTGACTGTAGTGTGAGAAATGGATTTCTGTAGGTATGAGCATCAATGGACAGTTTGACATTTGACCAAAAAGGTGTTATGTGTGTGTCTAATATTTGGATATTTTACTGAAGAGAGATTTCATCAAGACTCAATATAAAATAGGTTTCACCAAGACTCAATATAAAAGAAATAAAAATAAAATAATAAATTAAAATATGAGCACTATGTAGAGGGAAAGTAAGAAGTACTCATATTGAAGAAAAAGATTCAGCAGAATAAATATTTGTTTTTTAAAGGTGATCTCAATGAGCAGAAAAAGCCCCCATTAATTGATTCTTCATACTTTTGGAAAATGCTCAATTATACATCTCATAAATATTCAAATAAGTTAAAATTTTCTAGGAGACAGGAGCATGGCAATTTTTTTTATTAATAGTGTAGGAAAAGCTTAGATTGTATCATATAAGACAGTGATTGCTTTAAGGCAGAAAAGAGGCAAATTTAGATCTTAACAAGTTAAGATAGAACATTAAAAAAAAGTACAAACTAGACTCAGGTATGTTCTATGTGATCCTTGCCTCTGCCTTATCCATTCTTTTGTAGTGGGTTGCTCCTCTATGCTAAGCAATTTCTCCCATACCTCTATAGATGCACGGTCAATTCCTTGGTCATCCTTGAGCCTGCTCTTTGGTGATATAATTGCCAAAACTTCCTGAAGTTTAAAATATCAGAGTTATTCCACCCACCTTAAGTTATAATAATGCCCGAAAGGAGACAAGAGTGGGATATGATTGAGGAAGTTGAGGAAATAAGAATTAAGATGAGAAAGTGACCAATAGGAAAACTCGAGACAAGTCAAGCCAATAGTCAGCTCTCCCTCGGGATCAGCTGGGGGGAAACTGAGGTCAAATAAGGACATTTGCAAGAGAAGACAACAGGCAGTGGAGTCAGATGGCTTCATCCTTATAGAAGCTATGCACACCCTTTGCAGAGGAGGAAGTTCGATTTCAGGAATTGGCTTCAATTCAGTCAGAAAAAGTTGCAGGAGCCAGGAGGCTGAAAGATGTCTGCCATCTGGAGAAACTGGAGGAAGGAGAATTGGAAGTCATGCAGATCAGGATGGGAAGATGAGAAGACGGGCGGGGATCCCTTGGGTGGGTCAGATGCCTTCTCAGGGCTCTTATTTTGGGATACAACCTGTACAGTCCTGAAAGCTTAAAGTCAGCAATAAGAGAAAATTATTTCACTGTTAAATTTTCATAAATCTCTATTTTGAATTGACACTTTGAAAGTGTCTTTCAATATGCAAATACAGTGTTCTGAGATCCTCTAAAAAGAAATACCAAATCTGCAAAATCATTAACAGCAATTCTACAAAGTACAAAAAACTTATGCTTTTTGGTTAAAGATAAAGGAAAGAATACCAGATCTCTCATTATACAGAATCTCTTTTTGGAGAAACAAAATTCAGCAGAAGTCATTGAAACACTGGCACGACTGAGGAGGAAAAGTTAAAGTTAGTAGTGGTTACAGGCATAGGCTCGGCTCTTGGAGACCACATGAAATCAGATCCTAGCTCCACTATTTACTAATTTTGTGTTCTTGGGTAAGTCCATAAAATCTGCAGTCTATTTCCTCCATCATATAAAGGGAATAGAAATCCACAGAGTTTCCGAGGATTAAAATTCAAAATAATAATGCATGTAAATTACTTAGCACAGTGCCTGGTACATTTTGAGAGCTAAATAATTATTATTTATCATTCCCATCACCACTATTATTAGTTCATTAGAGAGAGCTTCCAGAACTATCCAGGGATTACAATGCTGAATAGGATTGGAGTCTTCCATCATCTACTGACTTGCAGTATGAATTCCACCAAATGACTCAGCTATTAAAGGGGAACACGATCTGTATCCAAGTTAGATCCCAGACATTGAACTGGTGCAAAGGAGTGTTGAATTCTTGCATCAATTCTACAATGAACTCACTGTGAGGTTAGACAAACCACACATCTGTACTCGGTTTCCGTATGGCTGAACTACATAATCTTCAGGGTTCATTGAGTTTTAACAGTCTTTGATTCTGCAACTACTGTTTCAAATGCAGCACTTGTGAAGTAAAAACAGTATCACTCCCCTTTGCCTGTATTGGTCTACATTTGTGGGTTTTGAGAAAGCAATATATGTAAGTGGTCTTCCATCACAGGTAAGAGGTGGTTTGCCCTCCTCAGCCGAGCCTGCCTGCTCAGAGCAGACATTTTGCTCTGTCCTTGGCTGGCTGCTCCAGGAATTTTCTACAACAAGCTCCATCCATAATGCACCCGGCAAGAGGAAAATGAATTTGCCCAGCAGTCCCAGACATCCCTTGGGGTTGCAGGGAGAGACCATGCCAGGCATTTCGCTGTTAATTATCAGCACCCTGGCTGCCGTGGCCCCTTGCTGTGCCAATTTGAGATGAGACTCTTTACTCTGCTTATTAGGCTCAGCTAAATAAATATTACCCAGCATTAGTGTTGTCAAAGATACAGTCTGAATTTAGCTCCCTGGTGTGGCTATTGGTACCCAAGTTTTTCACCATTACTTTTTTTTCCTGCCTCCCTTTACCCACCCACACTCATCCCCCACCCCTTGCCTCACAGTTAATCACTTCCTCACTGGACATTCAGCTGGATTCTGACATCAGGGAGCTGAAATACAATATTATTGATTTAGCTCTTTAATAACACCTCTGCTGTTAGATTTAAGGGCCTCAGTATTAACTACTTCCTATTCCTGACCCACAGGCTAAATTCTCAGCCATGTGTTTTGAATTAGAATCACCATTCCCTCATGCTTCAAACACTCAGAAGAGAGTTTTGATAAGACTTAAAGGCCCTGGATGCAGAGATTGGTTTAAAGGTGGAAACATGATCCTAATCAGGGTAATCATAGCTCCAAAGCTTAATTCCAGGACTTGTTTCAGCTATTTGGAAAACCGACTTTTTCTCCTTGGCTGGATGTTGAACCTAGAAAATGCAATCCCAAAAAGCTACTTCTGTTACTTATTTTGTAACCATGAAGGTAGAAACGACTGAGAAAAGAGCCAACACATAATAAATGATGCAAAGAAATGCAGAAAAGAAATCACTGAAGAGCCTACCAAGCTTTACCTGAAGACGCCCAGATCTTCAGATATTTCGGTTTCAAATGATTATCGCTCCTTTATTATTTAACTTGGAGTGGGGAATTCTAATACCTTAATCTACATTTACCTATTTGTTATATGCAGTCTCCTTGCAGTGTCTATTTGTAGCAAGTGCAGGCCCATATCCCTCCATGTATACCATTGTAATGCTCTCCTACCTGAATGCCTACTTCTGAGGGCTTACTCTAACGCTTCTGCTTTAGTACAATATTGGTACAAAGGGTCATTAATATCCCTCTGAGGAAGCCTTCAACCAATGACTGGCAGGAGTTCCTAGATAAATACTCCAGCTTCCTTGATCCCTTGGGATAACTCTGAGATATGTTCTCTCTTTGGGTTCTCAGAATCTCCCAGTGGGATTGAGCCTAATTTGTTTGATAAGGTTTCTGGCAAAGACTCGTGCCTGCCTTTCCTTGTCTCACTTCCTCACTTCTCTGTGGGCTTGTTGGCATCACCTTCTAAGTAAATTACTTGCACTTGTGTCTTTGCAGGCTGGGACACCGTTTCACAGAGCAGCAAACGAAGGCTGCACCGATCTGCAGAAATTCACAAATATCATCTACTTGTAACTTTAAAAAATGCACTTCACAAGTTGTCCAGCTTACATAATTTTCTTATGTCTACCCTCAAACAGACTCATGTGTACAAGGACCCTTTTGGCATAGACTCGGTCTAGAAAGAAGCTATGAGTTCAAAAGCCTGTAAGCCAGTGTGTTATTTCCTATCAGCGCTGGCCAAGCAGAGGGAGGTATACTAGACAGAAGACTTTAGGAGAGAAAGAGAAGTACAGGCACAAACACTCCAAGGTGCAGAGGATGCTCATTGATCCTTGGGCTCAAGCCGTGGCAGTGAACTGTCTAGATTCTTCCATTGGAAGAATTGGAGTCGCCGGGCTTATTAATTGGTGGTCTTGAAAGATGAGCAACACAGACATGTTTAAACTCCGAATATACTCCCTCCGTTGCATAGTTTCTCCCCCGGTTCCTAAACCCTCTATGCTAAGAAAAACATCGCCAGGCATGGGGCTTTGCCAGAAACATGCATTTGCTTTCCAAATGGTACCTGACAGATGAAAAATGCACTTTTAAATAATACATTCTCTGACTAGTCTCACTAATGGAATGTTGTCTAGTATTTACGTAAAAAATGTTAACATGCGGACTCCTTTGTTTTATTTTTATTTGGGGCATTTTAAACCAAACATTTCACTTTAATGCCAATGGGAAACGGTCCATGTCTCTTCTGTGTTCCTTTCCATCTTCTAATCCTAAATTCCTGCCAAAGAACCCATATGGCCAACAGGGCTTGCATTGAGCCCAGTGCAATTCCATTTCACTCTTGTTAGAAATTACAATTATGACATTAAAAAGTCAGCGCCTTTGAAGAAAAATGGTTTAACCCCTTCATTTTACCAATAAGGACAGGAAAGGCATGAGGGTCTTAGAAGACAAAGCTGGATGGGCCTTTAAGGGCATCTGTTCCATTTCACTCCTGTCACAGATGAGGAAACTGAGGCACAAGTCAAGACTTTATAGCTAGTAAGAGGCCACAAAAAATGTCTCCTGGCCTTTCCTTCTCCCTTCAGATACAGTCAGAAAAGTCATATTATACTTAAGATCCAACCTTAGTTCATTTGGTGTGATGCTCATCCCTAATCTCGAACCACTTCCTGGTCCTGAGCCCAGGTGCTGGTGTGGCCAGAGAAATGCCAGAAGCCATATGGAATCCCAGGCCACCTTCTGGATGAGGTTGGACGGTGTACACCTTGAAACCAACTCACTCCAAGGGATAGAACAGATGGCATTCCAGATATTAATATGCATAATGCAGACTGCTGAGGTTTTTAAATAAGTATGTATTTTTTTAAAAAAACATTTTTATTTATTTCAGAGAGGAAGGGAGGGAGAGAGAGATAGAAACATCAATGATGAGAGAATCATTGATCGGCTGCCTCCTGCATGTCCCCCACTGGAAATCGAGCCTACAACCTGGGCATATGCCCTTGACCATAATCAAACCTGGGGCCTTTGGGTCCACAGGCTCCATCACTTATTGCTAGTACAATAAGTATGTATTTTTAACTGCATTCATTAAAATCAAGAATTTTATGGCTAAAATGAAAGCAAAGCAAAGGAAACAACAAGGCACTATTCAAAGTTGTGCATTACTCTGTATTTGTTGGCATTGGCTTCCACAGCATGTTCCAACCTCCACAGAAACTGGAAAATAACCAGAAAGAAAAGTTAAAACACCAACAAAAGATGTTGACTTCAGAACCCTATTCTCTGAGTCCCTACAAAGGCCACTCATGGGAGAGTTGGCATTCATCAGAACAAGAAGTGGGCAGAATTTCTTCTTGACATTACCACCGCTTTCCATTGCCCTCTCCTGATAATTCCACTTTGACAATCCCACCCCCAACTTAAACTATGCATACTTCATTCTGGCTACCTTAAGAACAAGATTTAAGGGGGCACAATGACAATAATGAAAGTCACTAAATCAGTGAAATGAGATAAGAATCTGGACTTCTAAAAATCTTCATTACAAACAGTAACTGTCAGAAGGTTTTAACAATAATAATACTACCTTGCATGTACAGTTACTTTCAATTTTCAGAACACTCTCAAACACATGATGTCACTTAATTTGACCTTTTTAATAACCCTATGAGATACATTAAGCATGAATTGATGCACCTCATATTATAGATGAAGAAATGGAGGCTCAGAGAGGTTCAGTGACTTCATAATAAGTGGTGCTACTGGAACTTGAACACAACACTCTTTGGTTCTATGTCTAGCAATGTGTCTGATTTAGCATTTGCCAATGCCAGCCAAAATGGCTTTCACTGGGGAATGATTCCAATTGCTGCTGAAGCAGCCTAATCCTTAGATTAACTGATTCTAATGAGTTAGAACAGTGGTCGGCAAACTCATTAGTCAACAGAGCCATATATCAACAGTACAACGATTAAAATTTCTTTTGAGAGTCAAATTTTTTAAACTTAAACTTCTAACACCACTTCTTCAAAATAGATTTGCCCAGGCCATGGTATTTTGTGGAAGAGCCACACTCAAGGGACCAAAGAATCGTATGTGGCTCGTGAGCCGCAGCTTACCGACCACGGAGTTAGACCATCAGGGGGTGGAATAAAGTTATATTCCCATATTCTGGGAACATCCCAAATACAAAAATTAAATTCTAATGCATTATTTGATACTATGACCTTTTCAATTCCTCCCACTAGAGGCAGAATATTTTCCCCTTCTTCATTGATAATGAAGGAGACAGTATGACTTGCTTTATGAAATATCAGTAAGCATGATACAACAAAGTCTTGAAATAAACTTACTTAGCTGGGTGCGCACTTTTATGCTCTGGTTATCCACACAAATTGGCTTGCTGTACCAAGTAAAAAGACCTGTATATAGATATATACCCAATCTGCAGCTTTAAGCCAAGTCCATCTAAACCCAATTTACTAGTATGATCCAGTCACTGATATATAAGCAAGGGAAAAAAACAGATTATTTGAAACTACTCAGTTTGGACTGATTTGTCATATAGCATTAGCTGACTGATACCCTATTTTCATCTTACCATTCAATATATAGTTAGTCTGTGTTTTGTTATCATTACTTCCCCCCCCCCAGGCACCTCTTAACAGAGGATTCAATATCAAGATTTGTATCTTCATAGAATTATGAAGAGCTACCTAATGGTAAAAATAAGGTAGGTAAAAGTACATCCAACAAAGGAGAATACTGTAAGTGCCAGCTGAATATTCAAATGAGTGACTGAAAACTTTAGGCATTGAAGTCTATTTTTGTAGTTAGTATGTAGTCTAGTTTTGTAGTTAGTATGTTTTGTTCAGTATGTTAGTGAAAATGCATTGTCATTAGAAAATATTTTCTATATGCTTCTTTACATAGTTACTTGGTATTTGGTATGCTAGGAAGGCAGTTTTACTGATTAAAACAGACAACCAGAGGCAGGCAACTGATAGAAAATATAGACTAGGTTATCCTATATAATAAAAGGCTAATATACAAATAGAGCAAATGGCAGAACAACCAAACAACCAGTCGCTATGATGTGTGCTGACCACCAGGGGGTGTACATGGAATATGGCAGACATTGGCAGCAAGAGGGATGGTGGAGCAGGTCAGTGAGGGCACCAGACCAAGGCGAGGTGCCAGTTGCTGTCATTGGGGCAAGCCTCTAGTGGTTAGTGAAAATTCTTTATTCCTGCATGCTGCAGTCCCACCCGGCACTTGCACCTGCTGCTGGCAACAGCCGCAATCACCCCTGAGGGCTTATCCTGCTCCTTACGGGCATTTGCAGCAGCAGCCATTGCTTGCACCCACTGACAGCTCTGGCCCCATTTGCACCTATTGCTGGCACCAGCCCCAATGGCTCCAGTACCATCCAGTACATAGGAGCAATGGCAGTGGAACCAGGGCTGCCAGCAGAAAGGGGACTGGGGACTGTGGCAGGAGGGGCCAGGCAGGGATGCGGAGGATGGGCCAAGACCCACCCATGTGCCCATTGCATCCTCGTGGCCCACAGTTCATTTTAAGGTGCACAAATTCATACATTGGTCCCCTAGTTGATAATAAAAAGGTAAGAGCAGATATTTTATGAAAGAAAACTGTAATTGAAAAATAAACACTTAAATTAAAAAAAATAAAAATACCAAGAGATTTTTTTTAAAAAAGAGTAGCTATTTTACCTGGCCAATTCTGCCATTTCAGCTTTGTAGGATGTAACCTAATCTCCAAAGCCCTAGAAAAACAATTTTTCTGCCTCCCTAGAAACCTACAACAAGTTTCCATCTATAGAAAAATATATGCTTTTCTAGGTGTTTAGGAGGTTCAAATCACCTAGTTCTTTACTCAACCATTCCAAGCTGAGTGCAGGAGCAGTTCCACATCTATAAAATTAGGGTAAGAATTCATGCTCCAATACCAGCCCACTTGTAAGAAGATGGACTTGGCTATTCAACAGTTATCTGGGGACAGTTTCCTGGAGACAATGAAAATACTATGCCTAAAACCTGGTCAGCATTCAGTAAGTCAGCCATTCTTCAATATCTGCTAGAGATTGGTTCCAGGACCCTCTATGGATACCAAAATCTGAGAATGCTCAAGTCCTTATATAAAACTAGAGGACTGGTGCACAAAATTCGTGCAGGGGTGGGAGGGGGTTGAGGTTGGGAGCAGGTCCCCTCAGCCCAGCCTGTACCCTCTCACAATCCTGGACCACTGGCTCCTAATTGCTCACCTGCCTGCCTGCCTGCCTGCTTGCCCTTAACTGCTCCTCCCCCCACCAGTCTGATTGCCTCTCACTGCCCCCTGCTGCCATCCAGGTTGTCCCCAACTTCCCCCACCCTGCTGGCCTGGTTGCTCCTAACTGCCCCCAACCCCCGCCAGCCTGGTCATCCCACATAGCCTGCTGTTCAGTTGTTTGGTCATCCCTCACTAACCCCCCTGCTGGCCTGGTCATAGGAAGCCATCTTGTGAGGGTGTGAGAGTCAATTTGCATATTACTTCTTTATTATAGAGGACTAGAGGCCCAGTGCAAATAATTCATGCACAGGTAGGGTCCCTAGACCTGGCCAGTAATCAGAGCAGATTAGAGCTTTCTGGCTACTGGCCAGGGGCTCCCTTTGTTCCGCACCACCCCCTGGTGGACAGCACACATCATAGCAAGCAATAGAACTCCCTGTCTCTCTGTTGAACTCCCATGGGGACACTGCATATTAGCCTTTTATATATAGATGAGGTACTATTTATACATAGCCTGCACACCAACTCCTGTATACTTTTAATCATCTCTAGATTACTTATAATATCTGATGTGTTGTATCAATGTAAACACTATGTAAATAGTTGCTATATTGCATTGTTAAGGAAATAATGACAAGAAGGAAATGTCTGTACATGTTCAGTACAGACACAACCATCCTAGGCCTAACTACATAGTATACACGTCAGCAAAAATGTAGCATTTTCTGGAATACTTTTGCTTTGAGGTTGCTTGAATCCAAGGATGCAGAACCCAGGGTTATGAAGAGCCAGCTATAATCCTAAATGAAAAAACAGAGGAAGATAGGAACCAGCACCAGTCCTATCCTGCCCTCTATTCTTCCACTCTGTTTTATCTGTTTGATCAAATGTCATCTATTTGGTCACGCCAACTCTCAGCCCTATGATTCAGTCATCACAGTGTCTTCACTGATCACATTCCTCCTAAGTCCCTAGGTCATTTCAGACTTGACTTGATACCAGTACATTTTCCATTTTAACTCTTAAGTCCTTTCTTTTTTTAAAAAAATATATTTTATTGATTTTTTACAGAGAGAAATAGAGAGGGATAGAGAGTTAGAAACATCAATGAGAGAGAAACATTGATCAGCTGCCTTCTGCACACCCCCTACTGGAGATGTGCCTGAAACCAAGGTACATGCCCTTGATCAGAATCAAATCTGGGACCCTTTAGTCTGCAGGCTGATGCTCTATCCACTGAGTCAAACCAGCTAGGGCTTAAGCCCTTTCTTAATGTGCCCCAATGCACTGTGTTTTCTACTCCCTCGCTATAAACTCCAAAACATGAACTTTCGTTCTCAATTTCCCTCATAATATTCTTTCTGAGAGCAGCATGCTTGTTATTCAAGCTGTAACACCTACAAAGCACTTTATTCCATGCTACCTCATTTGACCCTCGCCACAGTGCTAGAGTCCTACTATTCAATGAGGACCTGGAATACAAAGAGGGTCATGCAGTCTGTATGCAGAGCAATCAAGACACAAACCCAGTTTTCCTGCCTCCAACTCTGGAAATTATTGTTTTTTTATCGTGCTAGTTTAAAAAGTACCATCACTATGGAAATTCTCAAACATCATTTATAATGTTCAGACTTAGATGAGAAAATAAATAACTGTTAAGAAAAGGAACTAGTTGTTATAGCACCAAAAATAAATAAATAAATAAATAAATAGCCACGTGAATCACTTAGCATGGTCATCTTTGCCCAAAGGACCAATAGTCCTGTTTCAACACCTCAATAGAGATCTGATTCTGAGTTCAGTTGGCAGGACTTCCCCTTCCAAAAATACCTCCAGGCTTAATGGATAGGATGAGCTTCAGTAGATAGATCCTAAACTATACACCTTGGCTTCCAGCCAAGCCTTCAAAGGTGACTAAAGAAGAAATGTCAGGAAAGACCAAAGGTTGGCACCACATCATGCACTAACTGTCAGCATCTATTAGAACTTACTACTTTCATAAATATTCACATTCCAGAAGTGAATAATGGGGCATTTGGTCCTTTTGAAGGACCCTAAAAACTGCATCTTGAGAAGGTTCCTGGCTTTCTTATGGCCTTTGTCCAGCCTGATTTCATCCTAGAGGTCATTTCCAAAGAGCTAGCTTGGGTATGAGATACTAGAAAATGTCTAAATTAGGAGAAGGCAATGAGGGTTCAGCTCCTGAGGGTTCTATTAACCAACTACTAGTATGTCATGTTGAGCAAATTCCTTGGCCTATCCTGACCTCATCCTCTCCAGAAGTGTATATTGAGTGTATAATCAGCCCACAAAGACAAAATAAGAACTCAGGGAACTCACATTCTAGGGAAGATATATGATAAACACATAGAGGACATGAAACAGTGAAGAGGTTTGCGGAGAAGGGAGGAGAGGTGCTATGGACAAGGTGCTATTTTGGATTCGATGGTCTTTTGAGAAAAGTAAAGAGAAATAAATATCTAGGGGGAGAGAGTGGCAGGGGCAGGGGAGAGCATGTGGAAAGGTCCTGAGGTAGGGTGTGTTTAAGGAACAGGGAGGGAAGGGAGAGAGTGGAAGAGGGGGAGGAGAGAAATAACGGATCCATGTGGAAGGGATTTTAGGTCTGGTTATGACTTAGAATGGGAAGTCATCGGAGGGATCTGAGTAGGCATGACTTGGGCTTCTCTATGAAGGAAGGACAGCCTTTCCCCACCTGGAAGCAAACTGGTATGGATAAGAGAAACAATGAGGGCTCTTCATGGCCCTTTTAGCCTCTGAGAGCCCAAGTCACATGGCTTGCTGAACAAATCAAGCCCATCTCTGGCAAACTGCATCTAGGCTTGAGGCAGTTCCTCCATTCAGGAGGCCCAGGCGGCACCATTTCTCCACCACCAGCCTGTCTGGGAAGGACAGCAGAAGTTCCCGTGGAACCTGGTGACCCCATCAGCAGGTCCCGGAGCTCAGGGTGGCCTTTCCAAGATGGAGCCTTTGGCTGCTGCTTGTCATTCCCATCTGACCACCAACCAGCCTCCCTCCCCCCCCCCCCCAAAAAAAAGGTCATCTGGGAAAGCCAAGGGGTTAAGGCCCTTGGCCCTTACCCAGTAGAGTGATTCTTCTTTGGATGCTCAAGCCTCTGTTATCTTATTTTCTTTTTCTGGGTCACATGCTTGGTGTGAATGCACCCTAATACATCAGTTTGATATTTATAACATCAGTATGTTATAGCTCCGTTTCTACTTGCCTGCAGAATTTCAAGCTAAGGGTTAGATAGAGCAGGACCCCTTGGAGACTCCCCGGGCTCCTGGCCTCCACCCTCTCCCTCTGCACAGCTGTGTCTTTGCAGCTTCAAGATCCCTGAGTCATGCCTCACCATTTCTGTCTCTCCCCTATCCCTGCGCACTATTCCTGACGCAAAGGAACACTGCGCCTGGGCCATCGCCCCCCTTCAGCAGGGAGGGCACCGCTCTGCCTGGCCTCACCGCGCTGGGTGCTGCAGGCAGAAGGTCGGGAGCCAGACCCAGGGAGGGAGAGGCGGGGGCAGGAGCGAGGGGAGGAGGAGGGAGGGAGCGAGGCGGGCGGGCGTGGGCGGGCAGGATCTGCCGCAGTGAGTTGCGTGTCGGTGATTCGTCCGCGGCCGCAGGCTGGGAGGCGGGGATCCTGACTCACTGTGGCTCTGGGGGGGCTGCGGGCTGGCGGGCTGTCTGTGGCGGTGCCTCCCCCGCACCCCCCTCCCGCCTTCCCCTGCCTTCCCCAGCAATCTGTTACAGGAAGAGGGGCGCCCGCGGGGCATCCCCTGGGTCAGGGTCCGCCTGCGGGCTTTCCAAACAGCCAGTGCTCCTCTCCCCGGGAGCCCTCGGGGCGCTGTGTTGTCACTGTTTGTTTATTTCCACTTCTGCCCCCCGGAGACTCCAGCAGAGCGGAGCTTTCTAATGCACCCCTTGATGAAGTGGGGGGTGGGAGGTGGGGGAGTTTAAGGGGGGCCGCCCTGGCACTTGGCACACTGCCTAGCACATCTTTGTCACTTGGGGGGATCAGTCAATCGCAGTGGAAGGAAGGGGGAGGGCCGGGAGGAAGGAGACAGGATAGGAGAAAAGAACAAAAAAAACAAACAAAAAAAAAGGAAGCGAGCTCAGCCTCCATATCTGCTAAGTGCAGAATAGGCCTCAGTGTGTAATGCACCGGAATTAACGCCCCGGGAAGGAGATGCCCCTCACACCCTTGGGGCATCCTCCCCAGTGTTTATGCTCCTAGAATGGCAATAATGGGGGCCTGAGGACAAGAAGAAAAGGGGGTGCCTCTTGCTCTTAAAAAACGAAGGTGCTTATACTTGTTCTCAAACCACCAATAGCATGAGGCAAACAAGAGGGAAAGCCACAACTTGCTGGACTGAAGAAGTGTCAGGGTGAACTGTGTCCAGGAAGCCGATGAGGAAGAGGGCAAAGAGGAATGAGCAACGTGACTAGTGTTAATAAAGGCATTTTAAAATTAAAACAAAATGGGGGAGAGAGGATCATAAGCACCCCGTTGGCCTCAGAAGACCAGTTGGCCCCAAAGCAAAGCAGGAGGCCCCATCCTTCCTTATCAAAACCTCAGAATTTGCAGAGCCTGGAGGATTTTCAGCTGGTAGCTAGAACCCTATTTCACAGATAAGGAAACTGAGATTCAGGGAGGCTCTGTCACAGGCCCAGGACGAGGAAGACAGGGCAGGAATCAATGTTGGAGATTGGACCGATGCATTACCTTGCCCACTGCAGCCCCTGCCTTTCCCTGAGCATTCTCCCCTCCTGGTTTCTCCACAAGAAAAGTTTTGGGGGGAGCCCCACTTTGTGTTTGCTCAGGGCCCTAGAAATGGAAGCTGTAGAATTCTGGGTGCAGAGATCCAGGCAGCCAGCAGCTTCTGACACCCCCCGCCCCCACCCCGCCCATCCCCTGGGGTGTGAGCAGCTGCCTGAAAACGAGCTTTCTGGGGCAGCTCTGCTCTGAGATGGGGTGTCTCTTGCAGCTCCAAAAACAGATTTTGCCATCTCATCCCCACATTTGCAGTCTCCAGTTGGCGTCTTGTGATTGGCCAGAACTTTTCCTCGCTAGCAAGATGAGGAGAATCTGCCTCCTACAACCAGCTGGGAGAAAACACTGCAGTAGCAAAGATGGAAATGGTTGTTCCAACCCCTCTGATGGGTACAGGGGAGTCAGGTGTGGGCTCCTCAGGCAGAATGATGCCAGGGACCCTCAAGGGTCTCTACACTTGACCTTGGAGGAGAGGGGAGCTAACCTTACACCTTTCATTCTGTAACTGGGGGTGTCATAGTGGATATTTTTGGTGTTCTGGAGCAAACAATTTCTCAAAATTGAATTCTAAAAGCTATCAGGGCCGGCAGCTTGTGCACACAGAAGGGGGTAGCTAACACACTTAGAATGGAGGACAGTTGGAGCTTCCTGTCTGCCCACCCCAGTCTGCTTCCACAACTACTGCATCACACTGACTCCCAGCTTTCTCCAGCGTCCCTGCCTAAGAGATGCAGTCTGTTAGGCAGGGACCCTGGACCCATAGCCCTCCAAATGGCCCATAGCCCTCCAAGGCATTCCCGGGGTTAAGGCTTACTTCACTCTTAATATCCCCCATGCTGAGATTCTCTGTCTTGGCTGCTCTAGAACCACTGGAGAGTTTGAACTAATGCTGATGCCCAGGCCCCACCAAGTAAATTCCTACTTCTGCAGGTGTTTTCTAGAAGTTCTCCCAGGCAGCCATAATGTTCGATAAGATTGAAAAACCCCTGTTCTCCTGGTAACGGCTGGTTTTGCCTGCTCACATCTGTTCTCCTTTCTAGTAACTGTACCCAGTGTTACCTCGAAAACCTCATTCTCTCTGGATTGAGTGACGTTAACCCCACCATCACCTCCCACACCACACTTTCACGTGGGGCTAGCAGGTTACCAGTTTGAGCACAAGGAGATCCAGTGAGAATCGGCCTCCAGACTTCTGATAGAACTACTGGGAAAGGAAACATCTCTTTGTGCCGCAGTGATTCAGCAGAAAACTGGGCTCCCAGCGGCCATTTTTGTCACCACATGGAGAAAACTGCCTGTAAATTAAGACAACACAGAGGAAAAGAGAGACTAATGATGGAGTGAAAAAGATCTGAAGCCTAATTAAAACCACGAATTAAAGCCAGAATCAATCTGTTACATAACCAGGTATTACCTTGAAATGTAGAGCACAGGGTTCTGATCTGAAGGGTCACCAAACAGGTGAGTTTCGGTGTTCATGGTGAATGCCTCTGAAGACAGCAGAAGGATGCGGTCCACCCTCAAGGCCGGTAGTTCTCAGAGGAAATGGCTGCAGACACAAAAGGCAGACACGTCCTATTCCATTCTTTCCTTCAGTGAACATCAGGAGTAGCTCCATCTTAGTTACATAAGAAAGAGCTTGAGGCATAAATGAATAGGCTACGGGGACAACGTGTGGACTACATTCTAGCCAGGTCTTTAGCGGTTTAGTAGCCAGTTTGATAATACTACAGAAAGTTATATGGCCAAACAAAAGCAGGCAACAGATCATCAAGACAACGCATTAGATGGCTTCTTGGTCAGGAAAAGTTCCCTGAAAAACAGGCCCCCTGTCTGCAGCTACAAGTGATAAAGAGTCATTGACTCACTGGATATTTTTTCTTTGAAAGTTATATCAGCTAGCAATTGTTGCATAACAAACTGTACCTCAGCTAGATGGCTTAAAAATGATTTATTTGGCTCAGCAATAAATCAGCAATTGGAGTACGGTCTACTGATTGGGTGGTTCTTCTGCTGTCACATGGGCTCACTCGTGTACCTGCAGTCAGCTTTGGTCAGCTAAGCCGCTCTGTTTCTGGAATTGACTGGCTGTTGGCTAGGGAGTTCCCATGCTCAGCATGGTGGGCAGGCATTTTGGAGAGCCTGAAATCAGAAAATGGTGAGCCCCATGATGCCCAAAGGTATGAGTGGGAAGAGAGGGAGAAAGCGTAACTGTTGTTTTTACCAGGAAACTCCGGAGAAGTACCTGAGAGGACGTTGCCTATGTTTTCTGGGTCACACACAATGATAAGCCTCTGGACTACATCTCGAGGAAACTTATAATAAAGACTTAACCACGGAGAACAAGACTGTTCCCTACTCAACAGCCTCTTAACTGGTTGGTTGTTTTGTGGTTGCTATTCCCAGCACATGCTGTGCACCTGTACCCAAGGATAAAGCCTCATGACATATATTGAGCAGAACAGCATGTTGCAGACCAAATATGTAGTCTCCCATTAGAAAGATGATTTAAATGCATAGGGAAGAAATAATCGTGTTGCAACAAGAACCTTGCTGTCAGCCTTAACAAGGTGTGTGGCAAATGCTTCCTCTCTTAAGAACTGCCAGAGCCCCCCGGGGCATGTGCTGCTGGACCCTCCGAGGGCACCCATTAACAGCCTGGCAGGTATCCACAGAGATGCTTGGCTGGGAGGCCTAAGCAGGACACTGAACAGGTGCCCCTTTCCACTCTTCCTGGCCACCGAGTCTCATTTCCAGTCCAAGCTGTGGCCGCAGGAAATGCAGCAAATCAGCCAAGCTCTGTTTCATCCCAAAAGTCCTCTGTGCCTCTGTGTGCACATAATGCGAATTTAAGAAATAGTCCCGAAAGGATAAAAAGAAATGTCAATAGTTTTTAAAGAGCTAGAACTACTGATAAGCCTGGGACAAGCCAACAATCTCTTAGTGATTCAGACAGTTACTCTGACACGGAGACCAGTTTCCAAGTGACATGGCGGTGCCAAATGCATCTTTTTATTGCTTTGTTTTCTGATGGCTTATTAGGATGAAGGCATTGAATACTGTTTGTTATCTACATACTAGTGTCCAAAATGTCATCAATAGCAACAGAGCAAACCACTTAGAGGTTGCCACCTATGTGCCAGAAGACAGGATTTCTCTCTTCAGCTGTTTCCACTGGTTCCTGGGACCATCTGTGCTGTGAGATGGAGAAAGACTGTCCGTCCACACACTGAGTTCTTGTCTGAAATATGGTGATCGCCTAGATCCAAACTTCACAGGGGCCTCACCTAGGTAACGCTTGGGCCCTCAGCATTCCAGGCTTGCTATTCAGGATGGCTGAGGTGTCAAACTCAGCAAGCTGTTTCCATTGAATGAAAATAAAATTCTTAGCTCCAATGTCAAAATCTTGAGAGGGTTGGGATATAAACCATAGAGGAAGACTATCCCTAAGGAAAGCCTATTGTGAGGCCAGAAACAGTATGATTCTTAACCAGGAGGAGGCTCTCCTTGGGTCGAATGCCATCCTGCCCCCAGTGGTGGATGACAATGTTCTGTGAGACCAGGCTGTGCCAGTCTCCAAAAGCATCTACATCTCTGTCAGATAAAAATGTCTATACTGGCCCATACCCTTCTTACCTTGGTGGCAGGTGAGTGCAGTGTGGACTGTACATGCCACAGTGGGGTTCATCAATTGTCTTAATCAGCCAGCTTATCTTTCTCTGCCCTGAATCCACAATAATGGGTCCGTAGGTGAAAAGGTAGAGGTGGAAAATAACGTAATAACACTCAAATCTTAATTATTTCTAATGAGCTGGAATATTAATACTTGCTACTTAGTACATTTTTTAAAAGGCAGCCTTTTTATTATTTTTAACTATATAATTTTTATGTTTACATGATTGCAATGAAAGCAGCCCCTTTCATTAAACATAAATTTAAGTTAAATGTAACACATGCTTATTGTAGAAAATATAGCTATACTACCCATAATGCCAGCAAACACAAAGCAGATCAATTTTATATGCATATATATTAATATATATATGTACTTTTGCACCCTGCTTACATAATTTGATAGTTTATTGTGAATATTTTGCCATGTCATGAACTATTTTCAAGAACATAAATTTAACAGTTCTTTAATATTTCCTCCCAAGGTAGATGTCAGTTTTATTTCCAGACATTTAAAGTTTTCCCAATTTTTTCTATAGTAAACAATGCTCAGTATTTTCCTGAAAGTTCCAAAGCACTATGGATTTCTTTTTTCTTCTCCTTTATAAATTAGATATTTTAGTAGAATCAGAATTTTAGTACTAAAGAAGACCTTACAGAAAATATCTCTCATTTTGTTTTAAGGAACTTTTCTTTAAGATTTTTTTAGAGCAGAAAATTAGACAAGATGATGTAACAAACATTAATTAATTATAACCCCTTCAGAATTTTTAATAAAAATAACTAGGATATTACAGATAAAGCTAATGTCTCATTTATTCTATTTCTACATCTGATCTTTTCCTCTCTCAAACTGACTGTTATAACTATGGTATATATAACCCAGTCCACATTTTATATTTTTGCCACATACATATAGGAAATATAGAGAGTTGAGTTTTTATATGGACAAATGTTATCAGACTGAATGTAACATTTTTTTTCATTTTTTTTCCAGTCAACATATTAAAAATCTATGTTGATTCATATGCTTCTGGTTCATTCATTGTAACTGCTATATAGCATTTCATCATATGAATATATAATCCATTTATCCTTTTTTCCATTTTTTACAGCCATTTAGGCTATTTTTAAATTGACTCTAGTATAAATAGTACTGCAGTGTATGTATAACTTTGTTCATATTCATAGTGGCAATGTATAATGCCAGTAGACTTCTAATATTGGCCTGATACATCAAATGTCTTTCCATCCATTTGTTTTTAACCTTTCCGAGTTTTGTTACTGTCAGTACCTCTCTGGAAAGTAGCAAATTGATGGAGCAAATAGATGGATTTTTTAAACCAATTTGATTATCTCTGCCTTTTATATAATCTGTTTGTATTATTGTAATTACTGATGTTTGGACTTCTCTCTGCCATCTGGTTTTGTGCATTCCATTTAGGAAATTTTTCTTTGCTTCTTTTTCCTGTCTCTGAATTTTGTTGAATCTAAAGAAATCTCCGTTTATTCTGCATCTTTCTTCTTCTTTCAAACAGTACAATATTTTAGAATTTACTAACTCTGACCTTCTTTCACCTATTATTTTCCAATATGTTCCTTTTGGTATTTCTAGATGTTTAAGGTAGAAGGAGAAATTTCTTAGTTCAGGTCAATCTTCAATTGAGAGTCCCAGAACAGAAATTCCTAGGATTGAATATTTGAAATTTTTGGAGAGATATGCATAAATATATTGATACTAATTATCTCAGAATGATATGATTAGAAGTGCTTTTTATTTTGTTCCAAAATGAAAAAAAGTAGAAGAAAAACAAAAAGAAAAAAGAAAAGGAAAGTAACTTGCTTTGCTCTTTTGTTCTCATACTATAGTTTTCATTTTAACTGAGAGGATATAATTTGAAATTTGCCTATTAAAGGTAACTCAGTCTCTACTGTGTTTCAGTCATCAATTAATATGACAATGCCATATCACAAATGATCTCAGCTGAAACCGGTTTGGCTCAGTGGATAGAGCGTCAGCCTGCAGACTGAAAGGTCCCGGGTTCCATTCCGGTCAAGGGCATGTATCTGGGCTGTGGGCACATCCCCAGTAGGAGGTGTGCAAGAGGCAGCTGATCGATGATTCTCTCTCATCCATGTTTCTAACTCTCTATCCCTCTCCTTTCCTCTCTGTAAAAAATCAATAAAATATATATTTTTTAAAAACAAACAAACAAATGATCTCAAAACCCCAGTCACAGACAACAATGAGCATTTATTTCTCTCAATTCTGTATCTGATGATCTTGGTCTAGCTTCCTCATATACCTGGAATGGTAGACAGAATAATGGTAACAAAAGATGTCCATGTCCTAATCC
Organism: Vespertilio murinus; assembly: GCA_963924515.1. Taxonomy (NCBI): domain Eukaryota; kingdom Metazoa; phylum Chordata; class Mammalia; order Chiroptera; family Vespertilionidae; genus Vespertilio; species Vespertilio murinus. The sequence goes on from OZ004709.1 coordinate 66,475,938, forward strand.
CCGGAACCTGTGAGTATATTACCTTCCATGATAAAGGGAACTTCACAAATATGATTAATTTACAGATTTGAGATGCAGAGGTTATTTTTACTATCTGGGGGAGCTCTTATAAAAGATTGGCAGAAGGTCACACAGGAGAGAAGATGCTATGTTGCTGGCTTTGAACATAGAGAAAAGGTCCATAAATGAAAGAACATAGGCAGCTTCTAAAAGCTGAAAAAGATCTATAGTCTCCAGAAGGAATGCAGCTCTGTGGACCCCTTTTAGACTTACAAGCTCCAAATGTGTAACAATAAATGTGCATTGTTTTAAGCCACTAAAATTGTGGTAATTTGTTGCAGTGGCAATAGAAAATGAATACATCTGGGCTGTCAGCTGATCTAAGATGATTTCAGCTGGCATGACCACACAACTCTTAACCCTGGGCATGTCTTCATGTTGATGAAAGACATGGAAGTGCAAGGAAATGAAAACACACAGGTCTTTGAGATGTAGGCTTAGACCACGTTTCTTCAATTTCATTCTATTCACTATAGCAAGTCACATAACCAACTTCAGATCCATGAGTGAGGAAAGAGAGTTTACCCCAGACTCTACCTTGCTAGAAAGAGGATTTATGATGTCACATGACAAAGGACAGGGATACAGCCTAGTGAAAGAATTAGGGCAAATGTTACAATATACCACAATGATTAACCTAGTCTCTTTTGGGTAAATGATTAATCACTTCCAATTTCAGATGCCTTATCAATGCTGATGGTCTTGTATAATACATGTTCTGTCCCCACTGAATTGTCCTTCTCTTTGGGTCTTGGTGGTTATACTTCTTTTCTGGGACATGGCAATGATTTCCATTCAACCTTAGTCTGAGTGGTTCACCCTGCTGCCCTCTACTACAAAATATACACACCCTTTACTGCAAGAGTCCCCTGATGGGGTCATAACCCAGCTTCCTCAACTGTCTTACAAGTCCCTGTGTTCCCTACCTCCTTAGTCACCCAGGAAATTCTGAATTCCTTATAAAGCATTTTCAGACTAAAGCAAGTGTCATAAGCTTTCTTGATGATTAACTACATCATGCCATGTGCCTACGTCTTTTCTGCCTTCATCTCCCCATGTTGGCATAAGACTCTTATAATAATCTAGAAATTTTCCTAAGGTCTGCTCTTACTAGTAAACGAGAAAATTTCCCCATGTTCTGGCACTCCTCCAAACAATCTGATTATTTGTGACATTGTATAATCTTGGATGCTTTTAGCTCTTAATAACAGAAAGCCCAACTCTAACTGATCAAACAAAAATAAAATTATATCACAAAATGGGAAGTTTAGCATTACAATTGGTTGGTTCAAGACCTCAGCAATATCAGCTGGGACATGAGTCCCTTCTGTCTCTTCACTCTGAGAGCCACATTGTTTGTCTAATACCAAAGCTGGTTTCCTACATGGGAAGGAATTGGCTGTAAATACTACTGCCAGCCTGCTTTCTTCATCATCAATGGGGGAGAGGAGAACTTTGTAAACTTGTATTAAAAGGTTTCTCCTTCAGCCTGATTGGACCAACTCAAAACAAATGAGTGGACAGATGAATGTCGTATGCTGATTGGTTAAAGCCCGAATTCCCAATTGCCATCAAGAGGGTTGAGATTACAGTATTATCATTTGCATTGCCTAAGCCCCACCCCTGTAACTGGAGGGCAGTTCAGTTTCTCTAATCACATGCACTGTGTGAGGTAATGATGAACACGTAACAAATCTTCAATAAGGAGGCAGGCAATTATGGATGCTTGCAGTTCAATAATAATGTCCCTAAAACCGTATTTCAAAAGTTTTTTTTTTTTAATATCTACTAAAAAGAAACAGTATATTTATATTTGACCACTTGCCCTTCAGTTCCTCTCCCTCCCCCTTTTTTAGAGGTGGAAAATATCTTCTCCTTTCTGTCTCATTGAACTTCTCTTTAAATATAAATTAAATTCTCTCTACATATGCTTTATTGTGAAACCCAGTGTTCAGACTCAGGTTGCTCTTAATATGTAAAGAAAATGCTTAAAATTTTAAAATTTCTTTTTGCCAACCAAAACAAGCTTTCTAAAATTTTGTTTTCTTAGACTTAAGAAGGCCCCCTTTGTAATTCAATGGCACTCAACATTTTACTAGCAGGTGGCTGCCTTTCCCATGAAAATATACCAGTAGATATAAGTTGTCCAATGAATAGAGAGTAACAAAATAGAAAGACAATTAGATCTACTGAAAATTCAGAAGGTATTATATAAAGATAATAAAATAACAAAAACAAACCACTTTCCCCTATCACACTTCTACTTGCCTGCTTTTTTACTCTAGGCATCGAGGATTAGACCCTTCCAATCTCAGATGATGTTAACTCTATCATGTTGTTTAATAAGCAGTCCAAATGGCTTTTTTCAATTATTCCCCAGTTCATTAGTATATTGGCTTCCTTTCTAGAAATCATTATAACATGTAATTATCTATTTATTTGCAATTATGCCTATTTTTTGCTAGTTTGTTGTTGATTTCCTGCACTAGAATATAAGACCGATGAGGGTAAAAACCTCAACTATATTGTTTACTACCTTATTCTCAGCATCTAGCAGAGACCTGGGAAAAAATAGGCTTCCAATATTTATTAGTTGGATTAATAATTTTTTATTTTGAAATAGAATAGCCACTTACACAATTTAGCACTTTCAGGTTCACTATCTTAGCTGATTCTAAGAATGAAGTTACTCTCTCCACCAGATAATATTGATAATAATATTAGGTGTACAGAGATGTTGAGCGACTTGCTCAAAGACACACATTGAGTGTTCCATATGAATCTCAAATTTGGGTCTTTTGTCTCAAACTTTGTGATCTCTCCATTCTGACCTCCACTTTAAAGTTCTTAAAGTTTAAGAACCACTACTCTAGGTAGGGAAGGTAGGAAAGCCCTCTCTGGTCAAAGAGAACCGAGTGAGCAATGTCATGGAAATGCGAGGCAACAGGGAGAATTCTGGGGGAAATCTGGTGGTGCATTCTGGGAGCACTTACATGCTCTTAGCCCCATAAAATGCCTAGGGAGATATGAGACTTTCTACAAGAGAGAAGAGGAGAACCTTTCTCTGCATACTTGGCTTCAAAATTAGCTACTACTGCCTCTAGCAATGCCCAGACCAAGTTCCCTGCATAATAAATGAATCTGAATGAAGGACACAGCATAGAAATCACAAGGTAAGGGAGATTAATTTTAGCCTCTGTCTTCCGGAGCTATAGCTACTTGGGAACAAAGCCAGCCTTCAGAGCTCAGGGCTTCTCCTTCAGCAAAAGGAAACATCCCAGGCCCTGCAGGCATGCCCCATGCCATGCTCAGGGATCTGTGGAGGCAGGTATCTAATAGCTGACCACATACTAGGAGGAAGATGACAGCAAGACAAGTAATGCTGGCTTTTCCTTCCCTTGGAAACCCCAAGGCCTCTAAAATCAGAGATCGGAGTAGTTCTGATGATGCTGCAGCAGCTGTACAACCTCATCCCTGCTCCCAGAACTTCTTCCAATATGAAATGGGATTGGCTTTATCTCTGAATATATTACCTATGATAATATATTACCATTCATCAGCAATCACTGTTCTCATTGGTCTTTGAAAAAAAGCTTTGCCAGAGGTCTTAGGCTCTGTATTAGTTCCCTATTGCTGTAACAAAGGGCTACAAATGAGTGGCTTAAAACAACAGAAATGTATTGTCTCACAACTCTGGAGGCTAGATGTCTAAAATCCAGGTGTTGGCAGGACAATGTTCTGAAACTCTAGGTGGAATTCTTCCTTGCCCCTTCCTAGCTCCTAGGCTATCAATCCTTAGCATTAATGGGCTTGCAGCTCTATCATGCCAATATCTGCCCTCTTCATTAGGTGGTGTTCTCCCTGTGTATGCCTGTTCTCACATGGTGTTTTCCTTTTTTTATAAGGACACCAGCCATATTGGATTGAGACTCACCCTAATGACCTCATCTTAACAATTATGTCTGATGCCATTCACAGGTACCAGGGGTTAGGACTTCTACGTATCATTTTGGAGGACACAAATCAAACTATCACTATCACTGTCTCCATTTTTTGGAGGAAGAAGCTAAGACTCAGAAAAACCAACAAATTTGTGTGATGTCACTATGGCTGACCAATTGTACTAGTGACCTTAATTTTTCATGCCCCTCTGTATCTACATCTTTTGGTAGTGCTATTCCATACTGACTCTGGGCTTGGCCATGTTTTGTTTTGGCCAGTGGGATAAAGCAAACATGATGGAAACAGATTTGAAAAGTGCTTTCACGTTAGGATTTGCCACTGAAACTCTGACCATCATGTGAATAAGCTGCTGGATGATGTGGGGCCATGTGAAAAAAGACCCCATCATCTCTAATAAATCATCTTGCACCTTCCAAACCCCTAGTTGATGACAAATGCATGAGCAAGACCCACTAGATCAGATGAACTCAACTCAAATCAGCAGAACCCATAGCCAAACCACATAATCATGAGTAATCATGCATAAATGGTTGTGCTTTAAGACCCCAAAACTGGGATTGTTTGTTACACAGAGAAAACTAACTGATATAGTTATATAAATGGTAAGTTGTAGATCTGGTTGTGGTAAGGAGGTGGGAGGGAGGCATGTGGGGAAGGAAGTATGCAACTGAATCAATTGGTTATTGCTATGCAATAAGCCACCCCAAAACTTAGTGGCATAAAACAACAATCATTTGTTATTTTTCATCAGTCTCTGGTTCCACTAGGAAGTTCAGTAAGTCTGGATAGCCTTGACCCAACTTGGCATGGCTTACTCAGGTGTCCACTATGAGCTGCCAGGTTGGCTGTCAGCTGGCTGACCTAAGATGGCCTCAGCTGGGATGACTTGGCTCTGCTCCATGATCACTCACATCCTCCCAGCAGGCTAGCTCAGACACATTCTTTTCATGGTGCAAAAAGCAAAAGCAAAATTGCAAATGTACATTTTCAAGCATTTTCTTTCAATAAAATGATTACTGGCTCATTAATCAAACACACCTCATAGTGAGGCCCAGGACCAGTGTGGAAGGCTACTCACCAAAGCTGCAAAGAAAGAGAGGCATGGAAATCTGTGTCTATTAATACAATCAGTCTCCAATAATAATCCAATAATCATGAAGCCATACAGAGAAATGGGTTCTTAGAAAAAACAGCAAAATGCCAGCCATTTAGAGGAACTGGGTATTTCAGGTAGCTCCTAAGACAGTGTGATAATAAAGTGAAAGCGAGTTCATGAGTCAGTACCAGAAATAAGTATGTAGGTATAAGTCTGTGGATATTTAGTCCCCAGGTGGCCCCAGTCTGGCCCAGATCTCCTCCTACTGTTTTCCTAGCAACAACTCCCTCATATTGACTAAACAGAAGAGATGCTCCTAAAAGGCCCAAGTGCAGATCTAGAAGGAGCAAAAGTTTTCAAGTGTGGTCTTGGCCTGTGCATGCCTTTAGATGGAGGCAAAGTTTAACATTTCTTGGCTTCTATGACCTTATAATCATTAGCACCTCTTAATTCTTTACTGTGGACATGTTGTCATTTCCATTTCTCAAACTGTAGAATAAAATACCCTCATCCTAAGAAAAAAGTAGCAAATAATTCAAGAGTATATAAGAAGAAAAAAATGTAGTATATTTTCTACCCCATCCCACAGGGATAACCACTGCTTTCAATTTGGGCACGTTTTTCACTCTTTTTCCTACACACTCACTTTTTGCATGTGTCTTTGTGAATTATTAAACAGGCTGGGATAATGAGGCCAACATTCTACATCACTTTCTGACAGTCCAGAAAGCCAGTCTTTCTCTCTCTCTCTCTCTGTTTAACTCTTGGACCATCCTTCTCTAACCAGAAAAATACTCCCCCTGGTAATTAGTCCCATTCTGCCCCTCTGTGAAGGATATAACACAAGAACATCTACTGTAGAAATGAACCCAGAAAAGTGGGTGAGAGTGAGACAAGGGGAATAAAAATAAGTAGGAAAATAAGATAAAATAATAAAAATCTTGGAAAATGCTAAGTAGATCTTCTGATACAAAATTGAATCTAAGGGCCTAATGAATATATATTGCATCCTGAATAAATATGGGTGATGAATCTAGAGGTCAGGAACTCTTAATAGTGGGCAGGCCAAGCGGGGCCTCACACTTCCCACTTAATTTTTAGCCCATGTTTAGTCTTATTAATTGGGCCTTTTCAATTGCAGAAGTCTCACCTCCATAAATGTCTTCTACTTTCAAAGTCTATGTGTTTCATTTAGGGCTTAATTTACATGCAGATGCATGTGACAAAAAATTGAAAAATAATAGTGACTCAAGGAAGATATATGTTTATACTCACTTGCATAAAGAGAATCCAGATTTAGATAGCTTAAAACAGGTTTGGCACTGTATGCAAATGTATGGTGTGGAGCTTAAATAAGCTACAGACCTTGATTTTTTTTTTCTGATACTGTGGCTAAAAGTCCAGAAATGTGGTTAGCCTTTACTTTCCTTCACAAAAGGATAAAGTTTTAAAAAAAAATCTTCATAGGTACAAAGACAGAGATGCAGGAAGATAACCCTGGTTTTGCCAGAAGAAGCCCAAATGTGAAGTGATTAGAAAGTCCAAGAGCACACTGAGATTCATGGGTTTGGAGAAAGGCCAACATAGCTGTGTCAAAAAATAAAAATAACTCATGTTGCAAAACTCATTTTTGTATCATAAGAGAAGTTCTATATCCAGCTCAGATCACTCCCATAAGCTCCAGGTTTGTAGATCCAATTGTCCATTGGCTATCCAAACACCAGTAGAAATTAGCATATCTCACAGTCATCCCAGATGGAACATGGCTAAAATAAGACGTGTTATTTCTATGCATAGTTTTTCCCATCTAGGGAAAATTAGCAACATTTAATTGCTCAAGCCACAACTTCCCACATCCACTCTAACACCAAGTCCAGTTAATTCTACCTCCAGAATATAGTTAGAATTTATTTCTTTCTATTTACAGAGTCACCCCTCCAGTCCAAGATGCCATCATTCTGTATGGCATCAACAGCCTCTGAGCTGGGGACCTGGCTTCTATTCTTGCTCCCCAACCCCCCAGTCTTAAGATGACAGTAACAAGCCAGCCCAGATCTAGGAGAAGCAATGTAGACCCCCAGGCTCTCAATGAAAGAGGTGTCAAAGAATTTGTGGCCATCTAAACAAAAAAAACTGCTGCAATCACCCTTACAGAAATTGGCAACCAATGTAAAACTCTTTCTTTGGCATTCCTGCTGTTTCTATTCACAGGCCTTGCCCAATATGAAAAAAAAAAATTCCATCCCAATGATATCTTCCACAAGGTGAAATGTTCCATGGTTTTTATCTATAAAAACACAAGCCTGCCTGTTTAGACTTTGAGGTGATTAACTCAAACCAGCCCTGTACCCCTTTATTGTTAGTTTAAATAGCCTTCAGCAAATTGTTTAATCACTCTGGGCCTCAGTTTCCTCATCTGAATTAAGAATCCTTGTGTTGCATCCTCTCTAAGTGCCTGGCAATTTAGTCAACTCAATGAGAATTCAGTCATTAACTAGGCTCACAGGCCATGAATATGTAGTGTATAATAAATCTTTAGTTGCATAAGTTATATGAGGACTATTTCTATTTTAACTTTTCTTAAAGTATGAGATTCATGAATATTTGAGCTTTCTTGCCATCCCTCCCCCCCAGCATCCCTAAAGCATCCAAACCAACTTTAGATGCTATGATTATTGCTACAGCCAATTTTCGAAAAGCTACTTGCTCTTTTTGACCCAGCCAATTTGTTCCCATTCTAGTTTTGCAAGCACACTCCTATCTGATTTGACCTTTCTTTAAATTCCTGCAAGGTCTTCTTTTCTTTCTAACTGTTCCATTTCTTTTTTTTTTCTTCAGTTGCCTTATCCAAAAGAAACTTCTTACCTTTTGTTAGCATAAATTTATAACAAAAAGAAATCTCTGTTTGGATTTTCTTTTGTTCTATGATAAAGTACAGTGTATGCTGAAGCAGAGAACTAAAGTCCCTTTTTTACATATTGTGGGTTCATGTAAGCTGAGATAGAAGACAAAAATTATATTTGTTTTTCAAAACTATTCAAAGTTTTTAAAAATCAATTTTGATTACATTGTTTATAAGGAGGAAAAAAATGTTTTGTTTATTCTCAAGCCTCTTTTTCTAAATTTTGGTCCAGAAATATATATATCTATATTACATATATGTAAATTAGTATAAAAAGTAAGTTCTTAAGAAAAGACATTTAATATTTTCAATAAAACTAAATCACTATCAGTTATCAACCCAGAGAGTTGAGGTCAGCATTTGTTAAGCATTATTTTTGCAATACAATATGCACACGGAATATTACACAAATAGTAAGGATATGATTTGATGAATTTTTTCCCCACAAACTGAAAATACCCATGTAACCTGCCAAAGGGTTTACTTTTTAAAATCTTTCTGAAGAATTCTCAGTGATGGGCTCTTGAGAAACACCTGTGTAGTTGTCATACATTGTTAGTAACTTTATATAAATACTAGGAGCCCAGTGCACAAATTTGTGCACCTTGAAAGGAACTGTGGGTCATGAGGCTGTGGTGGGCACAAGGGTGGGTCTTGGGCCATTCTCTGTGCCCCCACCCAGCCCCTCCCACCATTGCCCTGCTCCCATGCACTGATGGTGCCAAACCCACTCACACCTAATGATGGTGCCTAGTAATCGGAACCAACTCTGGGCACCGGCAGTGGATGCAAGTGGGGCTGGTGCCATCAGCATGTGCAGTGACAGCTGCTCCCCCAATTGACCCTCAGGAGCAGGAGGAGGTGGAGAAGCCCTCGGGGGTGATCAGGGCCAGCAGCCACTGCTTGCAACTGCTGATGGCACCACACAATTGGGACCAGCACTGGGCACCGGCAGCAGGTCTGAGCGGCAGCTCCAGTGCTGGCTACAGGTGTGAGCAGGGCTGGCACTGGCAGTGGGTGTGAGAGGTATCTGCTAGCCCCGATCTCCTCTCAGGAGCAGGGAGAGGTAAAGAATCCCTGAGGGGCGATCTGAGCCAGCAGCCGCCATCCACACCCGCTGACAGCGCAGAGAGCGCTGGGCAGGACGGTGGCACACGGAGCAAAGAATTTTCAGTAATCATCAGAGGCTTACCCTGATGACAGAAACCATGCCCTGCCTTGTCTGGCACCCCCGTTCACCTGCTCCGCCATCCGGCCATTGCTACCACCCACCATGTTCTGCACACACTCCCTGGTGTTCAGCGCATGTCATTGTGACCAGTTGTTCAGTTGTTCTGCCATTCAGTCTATTTGCATATTAGCTTTTGATTTTATAGTATGAGGCTGTTCCTCCAACAAAATTGAACATTCTACATAATTTCCACAGTAAGACCATACTTTATATGTTATTTTTTCTATCACAGAGCTAGCCTGTGTAGTACCCTGAACTGAGGATACCCTCAATAAATGAATATGAACTATATTCAGACTCATTTAGTAATTAAACATTTATTCATGCTCTGCAACTTCTTATTTCTTGTTTTACTTTCTAAGGCATTTTTTTCTGGTCCCAATTCCATTGGCCAAATGCTGGAGTTTCTGAAGACTCTTCTTTATCTACACTTTCTCTTTAGTTAAGCTCATTTGTTCTCACTGATATATCTATATGCTGAAGTCTCAAATTATAACTTGTACTCTAGTCAATTAATTGCATTGATGGCCCAAGTAATGGCCCTCTTGTCCAGACCCCTTTGCAATGTGACTTTGCAAGAGATCCCATTACTAAGTGGAGTCTGTTTCTCCACCCACTGAATCTGGACTGGTCTTATAACTTTCCTTGGCCAATGGGATTCTGGGGATGTGATGATGTAGAAATTATTAGCTTAAGGATATGCTTAATCTTGGAACCCTCCCTCTATCATGCGAGCAAGCTCAAGGCAGCCCACTAAAGAATTTAAAAAGCACGTAGATCATTATACTATCTGAAAATTAGCCAACCCCCCAAAACAAAGCCACATAGACAAGTTACAGCTGAGTACTGAAGTATCTGGGAAAGGTGGGACCTAATAGGACTACCAGCATGGCCCAAGATAATTCAGCAACCTGGAGAGATATAAACAAAATAGTTATTATTTTAAGCTGCTGACTTTTGGTGTGCTTTGTTACACAGTAATAGCTAACGGATGCACTAGCTTAGACTTATAAATAGACATAAATTCAATTACCAATCTGACATCTCCCTATGAGTCTCTCATTGCCATTTTATACATCTTCGCCTTTCTAAGATATTGCATCTTTTTTTCTAGGGAAGAAGTTAGTTATCCCAAGAAGAAAGTGAATTGGCCAGGATCCTATTTCATCATTGGCCCAGGAGAGGCAAGGACCATATTTGACAATCAGAAAGAGCATCTGGGCTGGTTATTAGAACTGTTTGTAAAACCTCCAGTTCTACTTCTACAGGAACACTGAGGACTCTACTTTCCCATCCTGTAAAGTAAGAGAAGCCAGATAACTTGATTTGCACAATTAAATATGAGCAGGAGTGGCATATGTCTCTTCCTGTGGAAGCATTTAAGTTTCTGGGCTTGTCTGATTCCCCCTTTTCCCCAACATTGACAATTGTGGAAGCCCATACTAGAGTCTCATCTGTAAAAATCTGTCAGTGATTATAATGAAGAAAGTCCATGCTTATCTGTACTGGACAAATAGCTTGAAAAATAATAATTTTTGTTAGGTTAAGCCATTGAACATGAGGGTGTTTATTATTGCAGTATAATCTTGCCCATTCTGACCAATACATCATCCAAATCCAGGTCATGTGGTTCAAAATGGAAACAATGGGGTTTGAGTCTTTTGTTCCTATGACTAAAAATAGAAACGCTATGTCTAGTCAGACCAAGATTTAGAGGCAAGGGATCAAATTTGACAAAGTCTATTCTAGGCCTGATTTCCTATAGGCATTAGTGCAGGAACAAATAATGTCTTGTCCATGTGAGTAAAAAATATGTAGAGAGGTTCATTTAAAGTCTGCTGTAAGCTTGGGCCTTTTCTCCTGCCCGGAAGGAAGAAAGGAAGGAAGGAAGGAAGGAAGGAAGGAAGGAAGGAAGGAAGGAAGGAAGGAAGGAAGGAAGGAAAGATAAACTGTGTGTTTCTAAGATGTTTTTCCTACAAAGGCCTTAACATTTTCATTGTCTTCTTTCTAGATATGCTAAGATAATTTTTTGTCCTTTACAAATACATAAACCATCAAGATTAACATCCAACTTGCTGAGTCACTTGCCTTCTGCTTGAATTTTAACTACAGGGATCTGAAGGCAGCAGTGGGGGAGGCGGGGGAAGAAGGGGAGGGAGAAGAGAGACTCATTCTAGAAAGAAAAAAGAAACATTAAATCAAATGGAAAAAGAAAAAATCTTTGAAAATTTTGGCTAAGATATATATTTTCTTGTTCTGTAGTGGGAGTCTTGAATGTAATATTTTAATAAAAACAGTAAGGTTTGAACTGGATTTTATTGGAGGAAATAGCAAGGTCATTAGAGTGAAAAGACCTAAGTTGTTTCTTATTCCAGGGCCTCCTCTATTAGCTGTCTGATTCTGACAAAGTCAGCTAATGTTTCTGAGTCATGGTTTCCTCATTTATAAAAAGGGAAAAATAAAACTTACAAGTTGTTAGGAAAAATATAATGCTATAAAATAGGACACCAAGCAGAGAATCACAAAATGTTTCTCTCTTCTGTCACTCATACCATTGCTTAATTCTACCAGAAAGTTTCTTTCTCCATGAAGCTTCTTGAAGACCAGCAGTAGAAGGTCAAATTGTAGTCCTAATTCTGCCATTCATTGGAATAGTCTGTTCTTTACCTTCCTCATCATCCACTATTCACATAATTCTGTAAGTTTACCAGCATTTTTACAGAGGAAACAGAAGCTTAGAGAATTAAAAAGTTACCCAAGTTCTTACACAGAATATTTTAGTAATCTATTGTCACAATAATGCAGTATTACACACCTCCCCAAAACTCAATGGATCATAACAATAGCCATTTGGTATGGTTCATTGACCTGTGGGTCAACAGAGCAGTTCTGCTGATTTGAATTGGCCTCATCATGGTCCACTCATGAAATTGCAGTCATCAGGGGGTTGGCAAAATTCTCTAGTTTATAGCCAAAGAACTATAAATAAGTAGCAGGAAATAGAGTACTCTCTGGCTCTTTTATTGAGTAAAATGGTGATCATCGGCCTGCTAAGTAATATTCCCTGAACCTTAAGCCAGGAATCTCCTTTGGTCCAACGCCTTAAACCAGTGCAGGCCTGGAGTAGGGAAATGGGGAGGTCCATGATTCTGATGGAAAGGCTGCCTCCATCCCCATGCTATCCAGAGAGAGGTGACTGATAGCAGGACTGAGCCTACTAAGGGCACACAGAGCTGTCCAACCCCACCATTTTAAGAAAAGGGCAATCAAGATGGTGAATTCACCACAGCTGGAGGTGATTAAATGGAGATGTCCTGATACTTCAGCACGTCCCATATCAAACTGTGGTTCATGAGCCAGCAGCATCAGTATCACTTTGAGAACTTGTTAGAAATGCAGACTCTTGAACTCTACCCAAATCAGAATCTGAGAAGCACTCCTTTAGCAAGAATCACAATAGAGAAACACCTCTGGAATAGCATCTGCAGTCAGACTTGCTCTCACTGGTTAGTTAATACTTCAAGTCTCAGCTCCTTGCTGAGCCTTTGACTTCCCACCCAAGCTTTAAACACCTTCAGTTAATCAACTGGCCCACTCTCTGGAATGAGCATTTGCTTTTTTTTTTTTCTTGTTCAGAATTCATCCCCCTTCTTGTTTAGCTCATTCTGATTTTTGTTTGAGACAACTCCCTCTCCCACTTCCAGTCCATGTATTTGGGATGGGATTTACCATGGTTCTGACCCAGGCTAGCCAATTACAGCACAATAGCCTTCTAGCTACAGTGATTGGTTATGGAAGGAGCACCTGACCCAGGCCGGGCCAATGTAAAAAGTAGTCAGGAATGTCCCACTGTTGGGAAAGTGGCATTTTTTTCTGCTGTTGGGCACAGCTGGTGGAATCTATCTGAGAGTGAAGTCAACACATAGATGACAAGAGATACATTTTCAATGGCATTGTTTGAACACCTGAATCCAAACTTTCTTGAAACCAGATCTGATCCCAGACTTTTAATGATGTGAGCCATTATTTCCCTCTGTGCCTAAATTCTTATGACTTGGATTTCTATAACTTGCAAGCAAAATAGTCTTAAAGTACAAAGTATGTTTCAACTTTGCTGACCCAAAACAAGTCCTGGCTGAGCTCTCTTTCACTCCTATTCAATTTGTTAAAATAATATCAATCTCTTTTTTTTTGTATTCTCTATTTGGTAATTCATTTTTTCTCATGTTTTTCTTGTTTTGATTTTTTCAGAAGATTAATATAGTTTCATGAAAAAAAATTTAATAAAATCATACATTTTAGTCTTTATCCTTCTCCAAAGTAACCATCTTTAAACATTTCAGTTTTAGGTTCTTCTTGGTGTTTATAATTTTAATTTTAAATGATATACTTCCATTTCTTGATTTGCCAACTTTAGATAATATGTATTAACTCTCTTTTAAAGATTAGAACATGATCTAATTGACTATTTCTTTCTTATTTTAAGGCACAGACCTTGTTACACATATTAATTTTTGGTTTTCTGTTGGCTAATTTTAAATTATATATAACTTTATTATAGCTATATAATATAAACTTTTTGTTTCTATCAACTAACTTTATGCCAACTCTCTTAAATCTTTACCATCTATAATGAATAAATTGGGGCATTTACATTAAAGAACACCTCTTCACCTTGTACCCTCTCCAGCAAACTCTTTTAACTAGCAAATTTTGAGAATTCTACCACCACTTTTATATGTTATGCTTCATAACATTTACATTCCATTAGTTAAAAGTCATTATCTTTTGTGCTTCTCCTCAACTTGATAATAAACTTTAAAAATCAATAAATTGCATTTATAGCATTATGATTATATAAGTACTATTTTAATTTGAACTTATTTTCTTATTTAATCCTCATCTAAGGATATTTTTCCATTGATTTTGAGGAAGAATGGAATGACAGAGAGAAATATTGATGTGAGGATAACACATGGATAGGTTGCCTACTGCGTGAACCCTGACCAAGGTTTGGCTGGGAAGGAGCCTGCAACAGAGATACATGCACTTGACTGGAATCAAACCCTGAGACTCTTCACCCCACAGGCCCATGCTCTATTTACTGAGCCAAACTGGCAAGGGATGAACTGATTTATTTTCATACTTGCTTCCTAGTTTTAATTTTATGAAAGAAATTCTACATTATTTCTAACATTTACTAGATTCCTAGTCTTCCTACATTTTGTGGAGTCTTTTGTGAGTTATTGTCTTTGCTGACATACAATCCTCAGAAAATATTTTTATTTGCAGACAGAGTGTAGAGAAAGTAAACTTCCTAAGTCTGTGTATGTTTGGAAATTCCTTTATTTTGCCCTTCATTCCTTATTAACATTTTGGCTGGGTATAAACATATAGAGTAAAATTTCTTTTTCTTCCAATGTTTCAAGACTTATTCCATTGCCCTCTACCATCTGGATTTGCTGATGAGAAGTCTGATATTGGTATGATTCATGTTTCTTTATAAGCAACCATCCTCTTCTCCTCTATAGAGGCTCTTAAAATCTTCCCCAAAGAAAGTGGAAAATTATTCAAAAGAAGAAGCATATTTATTATGTGGAACTAACTCCTCAGTGAAAAATACTCACTGCATCATATTAATGGCTGAGTGATTATTTAACAAGTCCTGGCATTAAAAGGATGATTCAAAGAAAAAGACATGATATAGGAAAGCTTGATTATCATCAACCATAATAGGAAGTTCAATGATAGTATGCTTTATACGTCAAGAATTAGTAATGTCTGCATATTACTTAGAAACAAAAAGAATTTACCCAAAAGAAAAAGCTAAGGTCATTGAAAATGTTTCTAAGTGCTAGTTTAGTAAACAGGACTCCTAGTGAGATTGTTAATTGCAAATGTAAGGAGAAAAGAGTAGAGGAAATCAACTGATATGTCTTGATCCTTCAGATGAGCGTATTCAATAAGAAGCTAGGAATATGATTCTGAAGCTCATGAGAGAGGATGAGAGTGGAAATATATAATTAACAATCATACACATATAAATAATGGTTAAACTCAAGGGCCTGGATCATGTTGTTTTAAAACAACATGTGAAGGAAAGAATGGGACATTGGGTTCCTTTGGTGTATCTGGTCAGTACAGGAGTCTGAAAAATCAATCAGAATGTTCACATATTAATTGGAATTTAAAATAATGATTATTTTATACATACCTCAGAATTGTGAGAATAAAATGAGATCGTGTATATGACAGTGTTTTAGAATTTGTACTGGGCTGTTCGATACTCTTCCCTTTGGCTTATAGTACAGAAGTGTCATGGTGGACAATCAGGACCCATTCCATGGACATATGGAACTCTCAGAGGGCTTGTTGGCTCAGGGAAATGTCCAACTTAACCTGCTAAGCATCACAATTTTTCTGCTTCAACCTATCTGCTATGGAAAATGAAAAACCAACAATAATAGAGAGAAAAAGAGGTGAGGACACCTAATAGAGTAATAAGAAATGGAATGATTGGTGCAAAGTGTCAGGTGAAGCCAGAGGTTAAGCTAGATGAAAGCTCATTGAATGGAACCATGAAATCATTGATGCTATCTGCTGAGATATTAGAGTGTGCCTTGCCCAGCCTGGTGCCTGTTAGCTGGCAGAACTGCCCTGCCCTTCATGGCCAACACTAATATAATGGCCCCAGATATCCTTGCTCAATTCCCAGCCAAAATCTTGAACTATTCACCTCAATCCATCTCAGCCTGATTTTCACTGCTGGAGTTGTTGGCCCTTGGAATCAATTCCTACTTAAGACCTCATATCAATCCCTCAAAAACAGTGGTCAACATGGTTGTTCTGTTATGACTCTTGGCTGAGTCCCTTGGATATTTTTTCGAGCAATGGCTGACCCAATTCTTATTTATGCTCCTTATTAAGTATTGATCTCCGAATTCCCTCCTTGGTTACACATGACACTCTTTTCCTTTGAATATGGTGCTTCTGTTTACTCTAGGTAATCATGTTTCCAGACTAGATCCCTCTCTTGGAATTCACCTCAACAAAACCTTGTGGTCAGTGTCCTAAAAACTCATCCCGTTAGCAAAGGACCCTTATAGCTACTAATGAAAAAAGTCATACACAAACCACAATATGTTGAAGCAGAGTGGTCAACTATAATATGAAGCTGTGATAGTTAATTTTATGTCAACTTGACTGGACCAGCTGCCCAGATATTTGGTCAAACATTATTCTGGGTGCTTCTGTGAGGGTGTCTTTGGATGAGTTAATATTTAAATCAGTAGAGTAAAACAGATTGCCCCCCCCCAATATAGCGGGCCTCATCCAGTTAGCTAAAGGCCTAAATAGAACAAAAAGGCTGATTCTCCCCAAAGCAAGAGAAAGTTCCTCTTGCCTGACAGCCTTTAAACTGGAACACTGGCTTTTTCCTTCAGATTCAAACTGAAACAACTGCTCTTCCTGGGTCTTGAACCTGCTGGCCTTTGGACTGGAACGACACCACCATCAGCTCTCCTGGGTCTCCAGCTTGCCCACTCGCCCTGCAGATCTTAAGACTTGCCAGGCTCCACAATCACATGAGCCAATTCCTTATAATAAACCCCTTTGGATATACAGAGAGAAAAGAGGGGGAGAGAAATTTTACTGGTTCTGTGTATCTTGAGAATCCTAGCTAATATAGAGGGGAGGAGTCTGAGGGGCTTGAAGAGTCTGCACTAAAGCATAGTGATTATGAACTTGGACACTGGGGTTCAAATTCCAGCCATACCATATATTAGCTCTGCCCTTGCTCAGGTTGTTTAATCTAATTCTGAATGCCCGCCTCTGTTTCACCTAAATCCCAATATATTCCAGCGCCAAGTAAATGGCAGGTAAATAATGCAGATGAAGAAACCAAGGTCCAGAGCCATTAAATGATACATATCTAGTTAGTAGCTAACAAAACAAAACAAAAAAGTTACCCTCCATATTAAAGCAGTCACGTATCATTGCTTAGAGAATGTTAAAAAGCTCATCAAATTGATATATTTACCTTACTTAACCAATATTTCATAATGTCAGACATGATGACTTAAATTACTTCACAGTTTCCTTGTCCTCATTTTACCTCTGAGATAACTGAGGTACAGAGAGGATACAGAGCTAATAATATTCATAAAAGACTTATTGAAGGAATGCTGTGATCCCTTTCAAAGAGCCTTTTTGAGGTTTGTTCATTTTGGCTACTATTTTCTCCTTCCCTCTATCCCTAAATGTCACTAGGTTCTTCCTTCCTACTTGCCCACAGGCATGTTTCAGCATCACAGTGGTCCTCAGATGCATTCCTATATAAAAGAGAGCCTATAATTTGAGTCATTAAGGAACAGGAATGTGGAAGCACCATTCTCCTTCCTTCATACAATGCAGTTCTTAGTAAAGAACAAAGTGTTATTTAAAATTCTGGGTGTGCTTGTTCTCTCTCTCTCTCTCTCAACACAACAAGCCAGACACAGAAATCAATATTCCTGATGGTCTTTCTACCTCTCACAAGGTATGTCCCTTCCTCAGAGGCCTCAGGGAACAGAGACAGCCTGGGGAGTTTATATCTAAAGCATTTATGTTTTTGACCAGTGCTGTTAGGTCATTATAGATAAATGGGGGTGGAGGCTGGGGTAAAGGATGGAAGAACTATAACGAGAAAGAGGCAAGTCATGTGGAAAGCAAACCAAGGAATCAAAACAATTGATTGTCAAATTTTATATTCTTCTGCCCACATCCTATAGTGTTGAAATATTGTCACAGGACACCAGGCATGCCCCAAAGGAGGACCTTGGAGAGGGGGTTTCTAAGTTGGTCTCTTTCTAAACTACTTTCAAATTGACTTTGGAAAGATCGTATGATATTTTACAAATCATATATTTTATTGTTCTTCTTTATGAAGATGTAGTTATTGATTCAACTGTGAATCTTGAACCTTACCTGGGAAATACCAGTTAAATATTTTGGATCTAGAGCTATATTACTTTTGGGCATGGTATACCAGAAAAAAGCTTTCACAGATCAAATTAGCATAGTGTAAATACCCATCCAGCAAAACAGGTGATTTTCTCATTGCTCATCAAATAAATGACTTCCTACTCGTTAGTTACTCTGTATGCTGGTTCTTTGTAGAAATAACTCACAGGCAGCTGAGTCATTTCTGAGCAACTTTTTCATCAGCTTCCTTCTCTGTGGGATTTAGGGCTTTATAGACCCTGAATAACATGAACCTGCTGGTTCCCTATTGCCAAGAATGACTATGGGTTTTTTCTACACAAGCATTGAGAAAACCCTACATGGAAAGTCTCATTATATTAAAAATAGATTTAGGGCTACCTGGTCATCCTTAGTAGACTTATATTTATCCAGTATTTATGTTTTTCAAATGAGCCTGCTACCTCTCCCAAAACAAGATAAAGAACCTCTCAAACAGCATCATTTTTAACACAAGCACAGGAGGATGCAAAATGCTGCTGCCACCATGAGATAATCCAGGAGGGCCTGTAGTATTTTCTGTGATGCTTTGAATCAGCCTCTCTCCTCTTATCTGTAATTTTTAAAGATGTCAGTGTGGGGCACCAGCAGTTAAAAACTCAGAATACCGAGCCAGTTCTTCCCCGTGGCTGCCACACAGCTTTTGCCTGCAGGACGAAAATACATCACTGACGTAGTTACTTTTTTTTTTTAAATTCTGGAAAATCCCCCACCTCCTCCATTCCTTCACATAACTTTCAATCTGAGGGCCATAAACATGTTCTATTTCTCCCTCACTGCAGGCTTGTTCCCCCAAGCTTCCACATGTCAAAAAATCAGCACATTTTAGAGAGAAAAAAAAATCTTAACTATAAAGGATGTTGTGGTAACATTGCACTGGCCACTTCTCCCATCCCATTTTGCTTCATAACGAAAGAACTATAACTAGGAGTTTTATTGGCATTACGTGTCTAAGGACCTTGCTGATTTTATTCTTTATTGCCTAAGAATCTTGAATGTTTAATGAATATTTAAGCAAACAAATTTCAGTAGCATGCCCTGTTTTAGGAATCCAGTTTTAATAAAAATTCAAACATTATTTGCTAATTATTATTGAAAACATTAATATTTCAAATACCCTTTGGGTCAGGGAATCTTTATGAAACAATGCCTTCTATTTATTTCAATTAGAGGCATCCTTTATTAATTTTTTATAAATCTGCTCGCTCTATCCTCCCCAACCCTTTTACAACTCTGCTTTCCTCCTTTCCTGAGATTCATTCTCCTTGTCTCTCTCCCTCTCCCCCACTCTCCTTCCCTCCTACTCTACTCCCTCTCCCTCTTTTACCACCTCTCTGTTATAGTGAGCAATTAAAAGGCTAAGCTTGGTTCTAAATGTGTGTGTGTGTGTGTGTGTGTGTGTGTGTGTGTGTGTGTGTGTGAGAGAGAGAGAGAGAGAGAGAGAGAGAGAGAGAGAGAGAGGGAGAGGGAGAGAGAGAGAGAGAGAGAGAGAGAGAGAGAGAGAGAGAGAGAGAGTTGCGGGTGGAGAAGGGAGGGGCGGAGACAAGGATTTTCCATTGCCTAAAAGAATCCAAGTTTCAACACTGCAAGGCACGACTTCTAATCACATCCTTCCCGGAAAAGTACAAGCAGTTCCTCAGCCGAGGTCCCCCACCTCCCACGCGCTTCCCAGCCCGCCCTCCCCTTGGAGAACCCCGCGGCAGCCTCCCAAACACCTGTGACTCATCCGAGAGGCTGCCACCAGGGAGCCATTTGCATAACCCCCTCCCCGGGCGCCTAAGGCGCCACAAAGAAGGGCAGTTAGGATTATTGCTTTATGATTATTCTTTTAACCTGTCATATGACTACACAAGCAGGCTTCTCCCCCAACACCCTGTTTTGAGCATCTGGGGGTCCCCAAGCCAGCCTCGACTAGTACCCAGGTTTGAACGAACTACCAGAATTTTGTAGCGTCCCAGCGATCCTTGAGCCCGCAGCCCTCTGCATTCCCCCGGAAGTAAGTCTGGACGGTTCTCTAAGGCGTGTACGCGCCCCCGTGGACTATGCCTAAGAAACCCAACATTAAAACCCAGGTGCTGATTGCAAATTCAACCGGAAACAGGGTCATCTATTTTGACCTCCGCAAACAACTCGCAACGCTTCATCCTTGAACTCCAGCAAACCCACGGTGTTGGGGTTAACTGCCCTTGCCTCCCCCTTCCCCCAACTCATTTGACATCGCCCAGCGAGAACCGCTCTGACGTACTTTAAAATAGCGTGCGCGAGTCTCCCCCACCCACGGACTACATTAACACGAACTCCACGCCCTCGATGCTGCCTTGATAACAAGGGGGAAAAAATCACTTATAAAAATAGCAACCTACGTAGCCTGTCCATATTTGGAGCTGGTGGTGGTTGACAGGAATGCCCCTTTGGACCCTCTCCTTTAGAAAAAAAGAAATTGCAGTTGAAATGTTCACACCTCCGCCCTCCAGCCCCCACCCCCATCCAGCCCTCGCCTTCTGCTCTTCCTCTGCCCCCCGCTGCTATGACTCAACCAAAGATTCCACTCACTACGGAGAATTTATATATATATATATATATATATATATATATATATATATATAAAATATATAATCGCATACGTACGTACATATCTGTCATATACACACATTACATACGCATACATAAATAGCACATATACAAAGAATATCAGAAACCCAGTCGCGAGATAAACGTGTTTGTTCCTGAGACCGGCTGTCAAAATGGGCTTAGAAGAATCGTGCCATTCGGTTGTTTATAAAAGACTAAAACACAGAGGTTTGCAGTCAAGTGCACAGGGAGCTGAGTCTCGCGCAGGGCACCGCGCGGCTCCCCTCCTCCCACCCCCAGGCTCGGCCCTCCCGCCACCCTCCCCCGATAATACGCTCCCCGCCCCTCCAGGCGGCGGCTATTAAAAGCTGCTGACGTCAAAAGGGACGGCCATCTTTGATGAGGGCAGAGCTCACGTTGCACTGAAGACGAAACCTCAGGGAGGTCAGGCGCTGCTGTCTCTCCTTCTCTCCCAGCCCGGTGGCTCCTCCACACTTGCAGCCTGCTGGGTCCGGGAGAACACCACCCTCTCGGGAGAAGCCAAGGTAAGGAGCCCCATCCCCAGGTCGCGGATCTGGCTGGATGGCTGCGGACCCACCGGGATCTGTAGCTGGGCAGACCGAGTGAACTTGGGCAAATACAAGTATTTGTGCACCCAGGGTGCGGTATTCCGTGTGTGCGCGTCTGGCTAGACGCCTGCCGGGGGCTTTTTAAAGTGTTTTCTAGGTGGGCTGCTTGGGGAAGAGATGAATGGAGACCCTGCTGATGGAGCGATCCCGAGGAAGCGCTAGGATACGTACTAAATAATAACTTACTCTTTTGAAACAGCAGTGGGGTCCTCTCTTCCATTTTGCGATGCAGTTTTCGGAGATGTTTAGACTGTTGGGGTTTTTCTTTTTCTTTTTCTGTAGAGCAAAATAAACAAACCCGGTTATTCTGACCCTGTTATTATGTTGATGTTAGGGCGCTATTACCAAGGGAAGAATTGGGGGAGAGGCAGGGTGTGGACGCTGAGGAGGCGAAAGGAGAAAGGGGAGTTCCCGCTCCGGGCAGGCTGAGCCGCAGCAGCAGCGGCAGCAGCCTCCATGCCCTACAAACTTGATTTATGCCGCCTGCTCCTTGTCAACTGCGGGCTGGCGGGAGGCGGGCGGGTCGTGCTGGGTGGGAGGGCTCTGCGGAGAGCAGTCGGGGGTGGGCTGCCCTGGGGACTGCCGACGACCTCACTCAGTACCCTGGACAGCAATACCAAGGAACGGCGCTAGGTCCCTCGACCTTTCAGCACCGCGGACAGCGATCCGACCCCGGTGTTGCCTCTGCTGCAGAGATGCCTTGGCCAGGCATGGCTAGATGTTCCAGGGCTGCAGGCCAAATTGCCTCTCTGAGACCTGGGTCCTACAGAGATCCCCCTAATAAAGCAGACATAGTAGGTAAAAAGAAAGAAAAAATAAATCCTGCCCACTGATCCTCCTTTGCAGGCAATTGCCTGCTCTCTCATCCCCTCAGCTCCTGCATAGCTTTAAAAATAAATAAATAAATAAATAAATAAATAAATAAATAAATAAATAAATAGTCCACTTGTGGAAATTTTATGTGTGGCCCTGTTTTCCTTTTTAGATATAAAATAAACCCGTTTTGGAAAAAAAATCTTCAATTAAATATCAAGGTTTTCGTTTGTTTTTGTTTTAGCACAGAGTAGATCTGTCTATAGATTTTGGTAGGCATAAAGGAGGTATACAGGAAGATGCAAATAGGATTTTCTTATAGGAGAGCTGTATCTCCATACATATTTTTATTTGATAAAAAATATAGGGGTAGTTTAACTAAGCAGAATTAACTTTAAGAATAAATCCTTCACCCTTTTGCTTCTCCCTCATGCTTATATGTAGGCACGAACCCAATCACATAACCAAAACATACATCTCTGAAAAATATTGCAGGTCTTAGAGGATATATATTTAACCTCTTTGGCCATGGTTTCAGAGTGAGTGGAAATATTTCCTATGGACATTGGTTATCTCAGCTGATAGTTTCTGATTTTGACAACACTAAGACTGGTTTTCCTTGGGAGAATCCAATTGTGTCCTTCACGGTAATGTGAATGGACCATGGTGTTAGACTGAAATTGTACTCTGACCTACAGATCTACTGCAGTTTCTGTTATAGCACTGCGGGATTTTGCTGAGGCCGGTGATAAGTACTTTAACCATTGTCTACTCTGAGACTTGGAGACTCTAGGTGAACCCAAATTATCACAGATATTTCCAGATGTTTTATACAGTTAAAGTATGCATATAATGATCAGGAGCAAAACTGGACTATATGAGTAGTTGTTAAATAACAGTAATAGTATATTATGTAAGGACATATACAACGCATTGAAGAAATGCCATTATGACCTCTTGAAAAGCTGCAAGGTTTTGAATTGTGTTTGGTTAGTTATAACTCCATTCATTTATATACTAAAAATGCTCAAATGCCCTGTCCACATAGAGAAGATACTTTCTCTTGGCTCTTTACTTCCTAGTGTTTTATAATTATTTTTATGGGTAACCATGTGCTTCCATGTAAGTATATATTGATTTGTGATTGTATATGGCTGTGAAATTATTATTCAACAGTATATAACTACAGGAATCATTTTATAACTCTTCAGTATGCAGATGAAATCCTTAGTGATGGGAAGAGGGGAGAGAAGGAGGGTCGGAGTTATCAGAAAGCTTTGACTTTATGTTGCATGTCCAAACAGCTCTCTGCGTAGTTGCGTCAAATGAAGAAGCCTAGTGCTGCCGGAATTACGTGCTTGGACATTAGTAATTACTGCTGGGTTTGTTTGCTAGTGGAGGACTGGAGAGTGGGGGCAGGAGGGTGCGGAGGAAGAAGACTGCAGTGAAGCTGGCAAAGGGCACAGATCTTGGAGGAAGTGGCGATGCGCACAATTATCGAGCTGGTTCTAGAATAGCTTACGGAGAAATTAAAGGAAAACATAACTGAAGCATGAATTTAACATTTACATTATTGATAAGCTTCAGGAAAAAAATCAAGAGATTTCTTTTTTTAAATTTAAAACATTCAGAGCAATATGAAGAGAAGAGGCAGGGGCAGATGGACATAGGGATGTGCCAGGAAGCATTCACGCAGACCCTCTAATGGTACCTGCTTTTTTGTTTATTGGCATTTTCTGCACTACCGCCTTAGCATTCAGAAAACAAAACAATCATCTCCTTAACCTCTCCATAATAAAATATCCCAAGAATTCACAATTTTGTTTTTACTTTGTTAAACTTGCACAAGCACACATGCACAAATACAATACAAACTGCCCCTTAATTAGCTTGTCTAAAGACATGGCTAAGCTCTGAGAGTTAAGCCTGGAGTGATGGTTATCAATCAGAGGATTGATGTTTCTGCCAGTAGAACCTCTTCCAGTAGCAACTGGCCTTCAACAGAACATTTAGATTTTGATGATTAGTAGAAATGAGAGATAATTTGAGAAATAAGTTGAGAGAGGAGATGAAAGATAAAATAGATAAATCTGATTTTTGGAGGATGTACTATGAATGAACTATTTTTCCCACATCATGGAACTGCTTTACAATGCTATGAAGATAAGAAAATTGGTGTTTACAGCCTCTGTGCTAGATACGTTTCTGCAGCGTCATCCCTTGTCAGCAGGGACCAACCTGATAGGAAGCTATTGATCATTCACTGAGCACCAGATACATAAATGAACCCCCTGGAGGATATAAAGTCTCATGTTTATATGGACAGCTGACTACTATGATGTGAGAAAGAAGACAGGACTTAAGCTGGCTTTTGGAAACTAAAGAGAGGAGGGGGAGGTCTGCAAGGAAAAGTTACAGCATAGACAGAGCTAAAGTTAGGCAAGCCCCAGTTACAGTCAGCAAACCCTAAAAATGCCCATCCATTTGGGTGGAGTATGAAGCTTGTGCAGGGGAATATGCTGGAATGAAAAGTTGGAGCCTTCCGTGGAAGGCCTTGAATGCCAAGCTCAGGATTTGGTGCTTTATCCTCTAAAGTTGATTTCTGAGCAGAAGCTGATATAGCAAAATAATCAGCTCTTTTTTTTTATATCTAGGAGTTGTTACTGAAAGAGTGGATTAAGTTGGCATTCTTCCAGAAATAGAGGGATGCAATTGGTATCATAAAGGATAATTAATTTTAAAAAATAATCGTCCTCATTTAGGCATCTTTTAGGATCCCTCTTCAGGATGCAGATACACTTATATGTCCTGCCCAGAAGTTAATCATAAATTTTAATTTTCCATTACTGACTAAAACAAATTATTCAAGATGAGCACCTACCAGAGAGATTGACAAGCAGGTCAGAAATGTAGTGATAAGAGGTACCCAGAAGGAATCTACTTGAATAATTATGCATAACACTCTCTTGTACCTTCTGAGTATGCTACAATGACTTGATGGGTAAAAAATATATACCAGTTTCTCTGTGCATGTTTCAGGCATCATGATACATAGAAACAGCCCCAAGTGGCTAATCAGGGAAAAAAATTAGATACTATAGTAAAAATTGGGAAGACAGAGGTGAAATGGGCATTAATACTACAGTATTTCTTTTCCTATCATCCTTGCTGACATTGGTTGATTACCCTTTCCTAAGGGCCAGCTTGAAGTCTGAACCATACCATTTCCCTTTTAATCTTTTACTCTCACAGAATTTCAAATGCTGACTAAACTGCTGAACCAAAATAGTCAATGACTTTGTGTAGAGTATGAAATGGCGATTGCAGACGTAAATCTTGTTTCTATTTCATTTCTGGCTCTGAAGTGTCAAGGGACTATGCTCATCTGTTCTTTACCAAAATGCTTGCAGAAAATACATCCTTAGGATAACGTGATTTTCAAGTGACTCTGGGGGAAATCTGGAGGTAGTGACATTGGATGCTTTAGAGGTCACACTGGTGGTGTTATACTGAGTGCAGAGGGCTTTTCAAATCTCAGTTAAGATGGAGGGAGGAGATGTGGCATACCAAAGAGGAAGCTAGGACATGAGAGTGGACAGAGGTTATTTATTTATTTATTTATTTAAATTAGTCCTGCAGGAGGAAAGATATTTAAGAGAAACTTCCAAAGATCCCCAGTTCCACTCTAAACTCTTCAAAATTGCTGTTATTGTGTAATGATTGTAGCTACTCATTTCTACATATTTTTTTCCAAAGGGATCTCATAGCACTTTACCCAATATAAAAGACAAGTTTCTGATATGTAAATGAATGATGCCAACTATAGTTGTATGAGTTTATCTATACATAAAAGGCTAAATGACCGACCATCCGTACATCTTACATCTGACCGGCTGACCAACCGGCCAGTACATATGATGTGCACTGGCAATTTAAAAATAAATGTTGACTCCCACACTTTTACTATAGATAGATAAAGGGTGAATAGTGATATTAAGATATTTTGTATTTTAATTTTATACATTACATTATATATACTATTTTGACATATAATTTTTTGCAATAATGTAATTACCACACAAATCTTTATTCTAATTAATTTCCTTTCAATGTGCACAAATCCATGCACTGGGCCACTAGTATATAATATCAGATAACATTTAGTAAGCCATAAATCTGATTTAGAAAAACAGATATCCAAAGCAGTGACTAATCAAAGTAGAACTGTGGGGAAAAGAGTAAGCCCTAATTCTGAAAGTTTTTATCTGTACTAGTTCACTAAATCCCATAACAACCTTATAGTCAGGGTATTATTATTTTTATTTTACAAATAGGGAAGCTGAGGCAGAGAAAGGTGAAGCAGCTTGCCTAACATCACAGAGCGGAGCCAGGATTTAGATGCAGCCACTCTGACTCCAGAGACTAAGCTTTTAACTACATACCGTGCTACCTCTTGTATCACTCACGTTTTTCAGATTGGTCAAAGGAGGCACAGAGAACGAGCATGACTTTTTGGCATCATCTTTTCTCCTCAGTTAGGCAGCAGGGCGTGATGGCAAAGGATGCTGATCAGGACTCAGGAGACTGGTTCTAGTGCTGAACCAACTGCTTGTAATTTCTTGATTTGGGATTACACTATCTTTAAATATGTCACTCAACCACTGTTGAACTCAGTTTCTTCATCTGTGGAATGACAGAACTGAACTAATGGTTTCTAATATTCCTAGCATTCAGAAGTCAGTGAAATCAGTGCTGAAAACTGATAGGTCTAGGTCCGGTGCCCTGGTGGTCTCTTCTGGCACTGCCTTAGAACTGACCAGACTCCCTCCCCCAACATAATATTACAACATAATATTAATTACATTCACAGCTCTCTCTTACTCAAAGTCTCTCTCTTCTCTCTCTCTCTCTCTCTCTCTCTCTCTCTCTCTCTCTCAATTGCTTTACCATCATCTTTCTGGAGTCTTCTTTCTGATGGAACCTAAGAAGTCCCGTCTTTTTCCCCACAGCCTTGCTCTGAGTCATCACTGCTTTGGGGATCTCCATCCTTCTCAATCAGATTCATTGCTGTCTGGCACAGACTATTCTCTACAACTTGCCTAAACATTGTATCTTTCTTTTTCAACTAATTAACTGTGTTTTTTTTCTGTACCCCCCTTTTGAACATCTCCTATCCCCACTTTAAGTCTGAATTAAAGTAATTTACTAGCTGCTATTTTCTCAATCCTTTTTCTTCCTCTGTCACTTTAGAAAAGAGGAAACAGAAGCTTTTAAGGAATCTGTGATCCCTTATGTACTTAAAAGGTGACATTTCCATATGACCTGAATTACATAATATTAGTGGCCAGCTCTAAAACTAGTAATCACATTTACTGGATGGGGGGCAGGCGGCGGCAAAATAACATTTCAAAAAGTTTTAAGCCCAAAGGATGAGAAGAGGAGGACGTTTTAAAGCCTGTGAGTTTTAAAGGTCAGAGGCTAGCAACTGGCAGTATGTTATTAATTAGATTCATAGTCACATGTGAATTAATTCACATGTTTCCAAAAAGCCATGTTCTTGTTGCTACAGCCCCGTTTCTACTGCAGATGTCAGCATCTTTTCCGGAGTAAAGCTTGATGTTACCAGAGGAGATCCTAGCTGATTTTCTTCCTGCTGACTCACAGAGGTTGGCGTCACTGGTGACTAACTGATAAGAACAAATCTGTATGCCCAAAAAGGGAGGGGAGAAAATCCTGTTTAAAGGACTTTCCTGTAACGTTTCCTTTTAAGTGTTTAACAATCATTCAGAGAAACTCAAAGTGAATTCCCACGTCTGCACCAGATTGATGCTGAGTGACAGCTGCTCTAGGGTTTATAGATTGTTTTCTTTGGTCTGGAAAAAATACATTTGATCCTCTTAGGTAATAAAAGTTGAATTCTGATCCACTGAAGGGAAAACTACAACAACTCACTTATCTTTACTCCTGTGTTTGGGTTTTGTTGTTATTGAACTGATTTTGTTTCTACAGGAAGTTGCCTAATTATCATATCCTAAATTGAGAGTTTGCACTTTTTGCTGACTCATCTCACCTTGTCCTCCAAGATGGCCCATTTTATACTTGAAGAATAAGGTTATTTTCCTGCTAAAATGGTAGGTTCTATCAAATGACCATCTGGTCTCAGCCTCCCCATCACTTCCTATATCCAAACTAGTCATAGAGTTTGAACTTGGGAGATGATTTTTTCGTGCTTGTAGGCTTGAATTAGTGCTTCTGTCCTTTACTGATGACAGCATGTATGAAAAAGAGTCTCTTACATACCCCCTGAGACCAGAGTCACCCTGCTTTCCGAACACATCAATCTCCAACTCCTCCCTCCCCCCGCCAAATACTCAGTGTCTCTTTGCCTAAGAGATAAAAATAAAACTAGTTTATATGCTAAGTCAGTCCCATTTATCTTTTCTAAACTACATATATGTTTAACAGTTCCTCTATAGACCTATTTATCCTTAAGAAAATGCCATCACCAAGTGAACATTGAATTTTGCATTTCTTTTTCCTGGTTCTTCTCTTGAACCAAGTCAAAAACCACTGGTCAGTTATTCTGCACCCTACTTTCTTGGCTTAGAATGAAGATATTATTATAACCATAAGAAAGGAAGTAATTCACTTATTGAATGCCTATGGTATGCCCTACTACACACTTCCCATGCATTATCTCATTTAATTTTTATGGCAACCTTCAAACAGTTTGGAATCCTTGTCTTTCCGACTACAAAATCCATGTTGCTCCCTACCACCCCATGAGCTTTTCAGTGAGGTGTGCACAATCCATTGAGATTTTCTAATAGAAAGCATACTCCTGGCATGTAGAACATGAGTCAGCAAAATCCAAAGGACTCGGTCCTCTGGGCTGAAAAGTCAGGTCAGATATGATAGTATGAGTGACCAAGAGAAACTCAGTATCCAGACAAGCTCATTGAGCCCTAGCTTGAGAGTCAGGTGGGTGAATACTTAGCTCATCTCTGCCACTTCAACAGTATGACTCTCACCTGAACCAAGCCTCAGTTTTCACATCTGTAAAAAGAACGTAGCTGTCATGCACATGTCACATGGTTGTCATGAAACCTAAACGAGCTAATGCTAGTGAAGTATTGTTACCTGTGCCATTCAGGGAGAGAAGAAGGGACTGTTGCTGTCATGTTTCGTTATTTGCCATTTGCCGTGCCAGGTTTCCAATGTTCTTCATTACAGGTTACGTGAGGGCTCTGTGCTTCATTTTCTGATGTTGACTTTGCTTTATGAAACAACAAGTCTTGGAATCACATTTTTTAGCTTGATTAGCATGCATGATAAAATGGGAAAATGTGTTAATAGTCTCTGATTTTTCTATTTGGGGAAGGGTTTTTAAAATGCCTTTGAATAGTGTCTCTGGGAATGGCCGCATAGTTCTCAGGATACCATTTGGAGACCAAAGAGATTTGGTTATGGTTCAGCTAAACACTGGTCCCCTTTTGTTCAATGCCTTGGGTTTTCAAGGCCCTCAAGGAGTTAAAAGAGATGATATGCAAAATTTCCTGCTATTCCTTAAGCTTAAAAAAAATAAATTTGCTGTAAGATATTTAGTGAAGCATTATTAGAACTACATCTGTTGGCTTCATTTTGTATTCAGCTTTGTGTTAGGTTTGTGGGGGAGGGTTGGGTTCCTTATTAATATTGTGTATGCACATGCATGTTCTTGTACCTGCATACAATATGCAGACAGAGAGGTACAAACACAGACTTTCTCAGTCAGCCTCCTACATGCATCATATCATTCAGAGTCTTTAGTTTTATGTTTAAACCAATAAATATAAAAATTTCATCGGCTAGCTATATGAACTAAAAACTGTATGCTCCTAAGCCACATTTACAGAATGATTCCCCTTCATAGTCGGAAAAGAATTCTGAAGCAACCCTGTTTGCAGTAATGACCTAAAATTTTGCTTTGGGGAAATTTCATCCAAATCTAATCCTACAAGATAAGAGAGCACTTTTAAGCATCTACCATGTGCTAGTTATTATATTACTGTCTATTACTGTGGCTAGTGTTATATTTAATTTCTACAGCAACCTCCTAAGTGGTGACTGTTATTTTCCACACTTGACTAGAGAGGATACTACTTGGTCAAGGTTCTACCAAAGATTCCAAGGAGATAATCGCCACCACTACACCCTCCTTCAGCCTACTGATACATAGACGGGGTAAGTGATTAAAAAAAAATCTGGCTTTTTGTTAAAGCCTGATTGGGAAAAACACGGTTAGGACCAGCAGCCAGAAGCAGCCCTCTCTTCCTACTCCTAATCCTACTTCATATCTAGACATTGGGATTCACTGAAGGAGAAAACAGGAGAGCTAGGACACCTTACATCCTGCTTCCCTCCTCCACCATCCTTCCCGAGGTGCAGAACCTGTCTCCGGAGGTGTGTGGCTTGGAGGAGCAGTAAATGTTAGCTTGCTGTGGGCAGACAGGTCCTAGAGAAAAAGCCAAGTAGAGGGCCGAGCTATGCCAGCTTGCTACCTATTTCCCATCTCACAGAGCACTTAAGTTGGGGGTGGGAAAGGCACATGAAGGAAGGGGATAGTGGAAGCTATCTTCCCAATACCGGTCTTCCCAAAGAGTGGGGGTTCCCACCCTAAGGGACAAGGTAGAAATTGGTGAGTAAGTGGGAGAAAGTGGTTCCTTATCTTTCACACAGCTAATAAGAGAGAGAACTTGAATTTGAATTTAAGATCCCAAGAGCAATGCTATTGACTCTCCACAAGCAGGGATGCATTATTCCAGTACAGATTCTCCAACTGGGGCCTTTGGACCAGCATCATCAGCATCGCCCAAGAGTTTGTCAGAAAGACATTTCTCAGGCCCCACTACACACAGTTGTCCTGTGTTTTCATCACCTCCAGGGGATTTTGGTGTCTGCTCAAGTTCGAGAACCAGTGTCCTAGAGATTTTAGCAGTTTCCTCAAGTGTTCACATTGATCTGAAACCGGGTCTGATGAGGATGTATGGTTTTCCACTGTTTTCTACCTTGCAAAGCAGTGACTAGGTGCTTGGAGAGAGGAAAGCTGTCCTGGGCCACTGCATAGACTTAGTAGTAAAGATGCTATTGTTTATCCGAATGAGTTTGAAGGATGAGGAAGGTGAGAGTCCACTGAATAAGGATGGGGCCTTGGGAGGGGATCAGAGGACTCCTTTTTATGCCTTTTCCCCCTGCAACAATAGATATGGCTCCCAGAATTCCCCACCCCAAAAACCTATCAAATATTCAAATCTCACCAGAGGATACAATAGCCCCTTCCTTCTGTCTAAAGTCCCAGCATGCAGCCTCTGAAGGATGCCTACTGTGCAAAGGATAAAGCAGCTCCCATTGCTTCTCCTCTGGGCCCCTCAATAAACTGCCTCAGTGGCAAGGGAGCGGCCTGGCCCTTTTCCATTCATCCCTGCATCTTCTTGTTTCTGCCCTGGATCAGAGCTCCAACTGACCTTGGGAAAAGGATCTTCATAGCTCACATCACTCTCGTTTTCTGCTCTCCTCTCACGTAGAACCATAGATTTGGATTGCTCAAACAGACCTTATTAATGGAATTTTTTTTAAAAAATGACAAATAGCCCTAGCTGGTTGGCTCAGTGGATGGAGTGTTGGCCAGTGGACTGAAGGTCCCAGGTTCGATTCTGGTCAAGGGCACACACAAGCTCTATCCCCAGCCCTAGTTGAGGCTTGTGTGGGAGGCAACCAATCGATGTGTCTCTCCCCCTCCATTCCACTTTCTCTATAAATAAATGAATAAATGACAAATAACTAGACACAGAGATAAATTGCTTGCTAAACTTGCAAGATGAGCATTGCAGCCAGGTTTGCTGACTCACAGTTCAGTGGCTCTTCCCACTTCCCTGTGCTGCCTTGCCACTTCTGCCTCCATCTCTTCCAAATTTTCTCTCCAGCACAGTGCCACACTCCAAACAGGAAACCTCTCAGGCTGTTGTTATCCTCAGAGACCTTTGGTGGCCTCAAATGGTGACATGCCATCTATAAAAGTGGGGTATGAACATTCCTATAATTCTGCACTGCCAGGCAGAGCTTCCTGAAAAAATTAGTTATGTTGCTTATATCTATTTGAATTTTGTGCATGACAGAAATAAAAATATAAATTGTTCAGGCAAAACTGGACATCGATTAGCTAAAAAAAATCTGAATAAATATTGAATAGTCAAACCACTGGAAGGATAAAGAGGTAGCTAGAATTCCAAAATAACTCAAGCCCAATGTTTAAATATTGATGATGCTTTCTCTCTGCACCTGTCCCCTTTTCTTTCATTACACAAACTTCACTTCTCTAGCTAAAAAGCCAGTTACTCCCTCCACACACCAGAAACATGAAAACTCAATTTATACTTCCAACACATCCTTCCTTCTCTGCTTCAAAAGCTTGGGATGGTTAACCCAATTTCATAGGTGAAATACCTGCTTCTTTAGAAGAAGAAACTAACTTAACCTAAAGGACATAGAAACTTAATTGAAGTGAAGGATGGCTCTTTCACATCTTTCTGAACTCACCCTTTCCTGATTTTGTAGGATGTTCTCGCCTCATTATAATTCATTGATTCATCAAATATGTTTTTTCCTCTACTATGTGCTAGGCACTGCCCTAAGCAATGGGAATAAGCAGAGAGCAAAGTTGATCAAGGCCTGCTGTCACAAAGCTTACATTTTAGTGGAGAATGACAGATACTACTATAAATAAAATAATATAGGACAGAGGGGATAAGTAATGACCTCAAGGGTAGAATGCTGATTTAGAGAGGATCATGGGAGAAGGCTTTCTGAGAAGTGGCATTTAAGCAGAGACCAAATCACCTGAAGGCCCAGTGATTTTGATTTCCCATTCACTCTACACCTTTATTAGAACCTTGGCACTTGATTCTATCATGTATCAGCAATAAAAATAAATTGGACCTTGGTCTAAATAATGCAGATATGCTTTCCCATTATCTTCTCATTTTTCTCTCAGATTTCAAAACCTGGAGCACTTATAGCTTCAGGGTACAGTAAGAGAAAGTCACTCTATGAAATCCAAACAGCTCACAGTGGCAGAAATGGAGGATTTTGGACCTCTGGTCCAAGTTTTTCCTCTTTTGGCTCACTTTGCCTCTTAACATGACCTTGCTATATGTATGATATCCTGATGAGCTGGGCACTTATGGCCTCTGCTAGGCTGATGAACTCAAAAATGAGAGCCAAACCAAGGATATTGATACAGGATAGTTAACTAAGTGGTGAAGTTTCCTTGAAGCCTATAACTCATCCTTCTAGTTCCTACTGTAGCTATTAGGCTGTGTCCATGTGGACTTCATAAGGACATATTGGTATGTGGCCCAATGGGGGGTGGGAGAGATATGAGTATACCTAGTAAGTCCTAGTGTAGTAGCCAACCATAATATTGAATTTGCTACAAATTTCCTTGGACACAATAAGGGGCAGGAAAAGGAGCGAAGAAAGGAGGGGGAATAAAAGGAGAGCCTCCTGCCTCTGCCTTCATTGACTGGAGTTCCTCTTTGCATCAATCAACAAAAAGATCCAGTAGAAAGCCAAGTCATTTTTGATTGAATGAACAAGTAAACATGAAGGGTTGGCATCTGATTGAATGACAGGATGCAAGAAGGCACACAGACCCTGAAAGAGGAAGTGGGCACAAAGAAGCTGTTAGGCTACAAGATATTTTTTCTAGACCAGAAAATTCAGGTTCAAGACCATGTTCTCATTCCACTTGCTCTAGTCCCTTCTTTCTCTAGCATTCCAGGGGTCTGGTTTTTCTTTCTTTTGTCTGTGCTATTTGAGCTTCTTTTTAACTTTGGTTTCTTGAATAAGGCTTTTGTGTATTATTAAATTAGAAATAAGTCTCACATGAGTGTCTCCTTTATGGTTTGTTTGTTGTTTTTTCTCCTAGATTTACTTACAGCCCTGGCCAAATAGTTCAGAGTTGGCCTCTGGGAGGAGCAGGCAAGGACCCTTTGATCGTTATTGAGGTGCCTCTTTTGGATACAACAAGTTGGTGACTTAAAAAAAAAAGTCTTGTATACAGAGACTGAATTTTTATCAGGTCACTTACCAAATCATCAGATACAACTAGAAGTTTCCTGGGTTATTTTACCACAATATCTTCCTACAGGTGTCTTCATGAGTTATGTTAGTATTTTGAGAGACAGAATTGGGCAAATAGGCACTAAAATAAATCAACCAAGTTTTACATTTTTTTAAATCTGAATATAGTTAGCTTTTTGTTTTTTCCAATGGACCCTACTGGCAGTTTGGTAAAGCCTATAGATCCCTTTTCAGAGTGATATCTTTAATGTATAAAGTAAAATACATAATTTGTTATACAACAAAAAATTGCATCTGGATTTCCTAGCTATTACCCTAAAACGTGGCTTGAATAGCAACCATTCAATTTCTTATTGCTACTGGTTCTATGAATTAAGTAGGTGGTTCTTCAGTCCATTGATAGGTTGGCTGGGGTCTTGGTCCATAAATGGTGATTGATGCTGGCTTTCGACTAAGGTGACAGAGGTGACTGACCACAAAAGAGGGCACTCTCCAATGTATAAGCACTTACAAGTCTATTTATGTCGCATTTGCTATTCTCTCATTGGCCAAAGTAAGACACATGGCCAAGCACATAGTGTGGAAAGGGCCACCCAAGATTATGAATACTGAGAGAGGAATTATTAGAGCGATTTTTTGGGGGGAAAAAGGAAAAGGAAAGAAATCTACCACAACCCCCACCAATCTTGGGAGCTTAAGTCAGAGAAAGCCCCTTCACATACCATAGGCTGGGGACTAGGTTCTGGTTGTCCATCCTGGTGCAACATAACT
This sequence comes from Vespertilio murinus, assembly GCA_963924515.1. Taxonomy (NCBI): domain Eukaryota; kingdom Metazoa; phylum Chordata; class Mammalia; order Chiroptera; family Vespertilionidae; genus Vespertilio; species Vespertilio murinus. The sequence goes on from OZ004709.1 coordinate 66,511,112, forward strand.
TCCACTAAATTCCACAACCCCAGGGACTTAGGATGGGTTTTCATTACCTTACTGCCATAGGCCTTCCAATTTCTTTTCCAGCCAAACTTAGAGACTTAGGGTCTAAGTTTAAGGTATCCTTGGGTCAAGAGGAACATCTCTCTGCATCTTTCCAAGCTAAGCAATCGCAGACCCAGATGTCTGGTAAATTCAGGGGAGAGTCAAAGAGAAATTTTTTTCTTTGAATATTGAAAGTGAATAAGCCTTTCTAGATTCAAACTGGGGGAAAAAAAACCCCATCAGCTTCTTACTGCTTTGTGATGATGTTTCTTTATATGAAATTTCACTTGGACTTGTCTTAGTGCGGGCAACTTTATTTGATTTTTTTCTCTGTCCTTGCAGAAGTGCCAACTGTTTAAGCAAACCCTGCTTTGTCCTCTAGTTGCAAGAGCTCCCCATAATGGCAGAAACAATTCTCTGCCAGCTCTCTGCACAGTGAGCACTTTGGAAATGGGAGCTCAAGGGAGGAGGCAGTGGAAAAAACCCTGAAGGCTTTCAACTGTGCTGCTGGGTCATGGATAACAAGCCAGGTACCTGTACTGGGGCCTTGAGGCAGGCCCCACCAGAGCCTTTATCTTAGCTCCTCCACAGATTAGCAGGGGATGTCTGACTCATCACGCTGTCTAGCTAGGCACTTCCAACGAACATTCTGAGTCCTGGCTGTATATTTTTTCAACTCACTTAAGGTCAGAACCTGGGCAGAAGAACTGTCTACTCTTTCAGATACTGCACCAGCTTCAGTTTACTGAGCTCCCAAAGCAAATGAAATTAAAGGCTTTTAAATTACCCTTTAGTTGGTCCTCCCAGAAGCAGACCTGAGAGAAGGATGAATGCATTTGTTTTATTTGAGAGATGATGCTAGGAAGCTCTGGTAGGTAAGCAGGGAAGCAGTGGGGGATGGGAAGGAATCCAATACAGGAGGCATTCATGAGCATATTACTACATGCTGGGGCTCACCCCTGAATTGCCCTACCCCAAGGGCAGAGAGTCTGGGCTGTTTATGCACCAACTTCTATCCTTCAGTGGCTAAGAGGTATAAGCCCTGTGTAAGGCCAGGCCTACTCCCGAGATTGGAGAAATCTCTAAGGCAGTGAGTGGTAGGTGCTTGCAGTAGAGGCCCTCAGAATATGCAGAAAAGGTGGGTGTCAAGGAGATGTAGGTAGAGCTTCAAGAATGGCTGCTACAATTTTGCAAAGTGTCATCTCCAGACACCCCAAGCATCACAACAGCTGTCTCCAGCTTTGGTGCATTCATATACGTTTGCATATGTTCCAACACATGTTCACTGGGCTCCTATTGGGTGCCATTTATTCAGCACCTTAGCAGACCCCTTAAGCTAAGGTTTTGGAGTATATAATTTCAGTTGACTCCCATGACAACCTGCAACATAGTTTTATTTTGCAGCTGAGAAAACTAAGATGGAGGTTAAGTAAATTGCCTTAAGTCCCTCAGCTTGGAAAGGGCTGAGTTGAGATTCTCATCCATACCAAGTTCCTTTCCCTGTAATCACCACCCCAATTGGGTGGAGAGTCTATTCTGCTGATTTCAGAGAAAGCCCAACCATGCCCAGCCCCTGCTCCACCATTTCTCCAGAATCCTCCTCCTCTTTGTCTCTCTTGATCCTGTGTCTGTGGCTCTCAAGTTGGATCCAGGAAATTAACTTCTGTCCCTTTGGTGTCCAGACACTCTCGCAGGGCAGTGGGTTGTCCCTCATGTGCTCCAGGCCCCTATACCTGGGCTCTATGACCACTTTCTCCAAGCTCATTGCATCTTTGAATCTCTGAGTTCTTAAACATCCGCCAACTCACGCCCACCCGTGAGCTGTGCTCCTCCTGCCAGCATCTGTCTGATGCTTTGGCAGGTCCTGCCGCCTCTGGTATCCTTCTGAAGGAATCAGAGAACTATCTCGTGACATTAGGGCTGATTTCACCTGTGAGCTCAAAGCAAATAGAACCCAGTGATTTGTTTTTAAGCATCAGAGCAAAATGGAAGGCCCAATTTGCTGCTCTGAATATTTTTAAAATAAAGTGGCACATGGTAAGGACCAGGAGAAGGAATAATTAGTTCCAGAGGAGTGGGAGGGAGGCGGCAGCTCTCACGGTCTGAGATGGTACGGCAGCAGTAAACACAGAACTTCAGCTGCCAGGTGGCAAAACCATATATATCAAAGGGAGTGGGCGGGGCGCAAAGCAGTGCTGCACAGCTCCACTTCAGAGACGATAGATCTGACTTCATGAGCATCCTACTATCATTTTGAACAGCAATATCAATAGCGCGTCAGTGTCGCCTCTGGTGTTCTGAAGCCAATATCGGTAAGCAGCCAATTCTCTCCACCTCTCCCAGGACAAAACAGAAAATAAAGCAGTAATTGAAGGAACTAAAAGAATGGGGGCTGAAGTCTTTAATGGAAATGCCCTGGTAAAGATCAGGGAGAGCAGGTTTTAAACCATGGGTCCAAATACCCACGGACAAAATCCACAGTGTCTTAAAGGAGACAGAAGAGTAGGGGTCACTCTTTCAGACCTAATTTTGAACTCCATCTTAGATCCCACCTCTAGGTGCTTTGATCTACTCAGCCATCTCTGTGCCCTCGTGTGTGAGGCTACACAGCCTGGAATCATGGAGTGTCGAGCTGCAAGAAAAGTTGAAAAACTCAAAGCTCTCACTCACAAGCAGGGACGCTGCTGTGGCCTTTTAATTTCGCGCTTGTTAGGTAGAGCCCCCACACTACCTCACAATACCCATGAGCCTTTCTGAAGTGGAGGAGCAGAGGGAGACAAGGCGGGCAGAAGCCCTCTGACTTCAGAGAGACAGCACCGGAAACCCACAGGGACCATTCTGGAACCCAGGTGTATTCCCGCCCTGTTGCTACGCAACAGTATTACTGCAGACCCGGTAGCATAAAGCAACACACAGTTATTGTCTCACAATTTCCGTGGGTCGTGCGTCTGGGCACAGCCTGGCAGGGCTCTCTCTGCTCAGGGGCACACAGGCTGCACTCAGGGGGTCAGCAGGGCTGCTTTCTCATCTGAGCCTGAGGTTCACTTCCAAGTTCACTCAGGTTGTTGGCAGAATTCAGTTCCTCTCATGGGAGGATTGAGGTAGACTCTCAGCCGTGGACCCCTTCAGGTCCTTGTCAAATGCCCCACTTATTTTTGCAAGAAGGGCCAGGTTCCTCCTGCTTAGGTCAGGCCCACCCCAGGGAATCTCCCTTTTCATTATCTCAGAATCCACTAATTAGAGACCGTAATTACACATGCAGAATCCCATAGCCTTTCCTCATAACATGACCTCCTCACATCCTGTCACATTCATAGGTGTTACCCACACTCCAGGGGAGGAGATTACACACAGAGCTTGGGTCCCAGGGGTGGGAACCTTAAGAACTCTCTTAGAATTCTGCTCCCCACACTGGAGAAAGCCCAGTTCTGTCTCCTACAGCTATCCGGGTGTCCCTACCCTAGAGGGCACCCGGGTCCGTGTCCCACAGTCAGAGGCCTCCTTAATGACCATTTCTCAGTGGCCAGGCCTCTTTCCAAACTGGGTAATTTTGATGTTTGCAGACCCACCTGCCAGCCTGAGTTGGTGCCTGCAGGCATTTTTCTAGCCTGATTGCCTCAATCCACAATCATTGTCCCAGAGGCCAGCAGAGCCCCAGAAGAGCAGGCAGGGGCCTCCGGAGCATTCAGCTTCCAGTGTTTGCAGTTAGTGTCTCAGGGAGTGAGGCGAGTGGCCTCATCACTGCGTGGAGTCAGCCATCACTGTGTGCAACCAGCAATCACTGCGGACTCTGGGGGGTCCCTGACATGAGCTACAAAAACACTGCTGTGGAGCAGCTGCTGGGGGTAATGGGGATGCTCTAAGGCTCCCTGAGCTTTCTCGGAGCCTCGCAAAAGAGCTGGGGCTCCCCACCCAGCTCAAGGGAGGCCAGTGTGGGCTGCGGGGCCCTCAGCATACCGAGCCCTGCCAAAGCTGGGCTGCCTTGAGACCAAAAAAAAGCAGCAAGGGCCTTGGCCAGAAAGACAGGGATTGGGACAGACCTCAAGGGAGCAAGCTGGCGGGGGGGGGGGGGGGGTGGGAGCCACCGGGAGGCAAGGGTGGTGTCTTTGTCCTGTGCATCACAGGCAGCCTGGCAATTCCTCCTGGCTCAGAAAGCATCAACACTGCGGATCCTCCTCATGCAGCATAGGAGCTTGTAGCAGCCATTGATTCACCTCCCTCCTCTGTCATTTACCATGTACTAACTGAGCATCTATTCCATGCTTAGTGCTGCTTTAGTCACTGAGATAACAGGGGTGAACTTGTCAGGCAAGAACTCCTTTTGTGGAAATAACATTTTAGTGGGAGGAGACAGGTATCAAAAGACAGACAAGAACAATATCAGATGGGGATGAGGCTAAGCGGGAGATTAAAACAAGGTGAGGTGTTAATGGGAGACGAGATCAAAGAAGGCGTTTGAGGAGATGACAGGTAAGCTACTGAAGAGAAGGCACCGAGGGAGCGAAGTTGGTGTGTTTGCAGGACGCAGTGGGCCCATGCTGTTGGAGGGAAGCGGGCAGGAGGAAGGTGCTGTGAAATGAGGCCAGAAAGTTAGGGAGAACCAGACCAGCATGGCCTGGAGAGGCTGGCATTTGTTTAAAAAGGACAGCAAGAGGGTTTTTCTTGTTTTGTTTTGCTTTGTTTTGTTTTAAATATATTTCTACTGATTTCAGAGAAGGAAGTTGAGGGACAGAGAGGTAGAAACATCAATGATGAGAGAGAATCATTGATCGCCTGTCTCCTGCACATCCCGTACTGGGGATCAAGCCTGAAACCTGGGCATGTACCCTGACTGACTGGGAATCAAATTGTGATCTCCTTGTTTATAAGTCAATACTCAACCACTGAGCCATGCTGGCCAGGCTGGGAGGAGGGTTTTAAGAAGGGGGTTGATATGATCTACTTTTATCATTTTACAAGGTCACTCTGGATTGTGATGGAGCAAGAGTGAAAACAGGGTGCCCAGGAGGAGAAATCGCAGCTTCTGAGTTTGGCTATGAATGAATAAATGTAGACCAAGGGAGATTATGTGACTTACTTAGGGGCTCCCAGCTAGTAAGGGGTGGCCAGCGGGGGAGCAGCTTCAGGCGCGGCCATCAGGGAACCCTAAGCTGACTTAAGTCACAGTCCCTGGTTACAGTGGGATTTGTGTGTAAGTGATTCCCTGAGGAAGGATTCCCAGGTCAGCCAATAAAAATCTGATCAAAGCAGGATGGGGCAGGGAAAACCCCAGCAAGGATGTGGTCTGGGTTGGGGACCAGCCTCAGCCTGATCCCAGGAGGAGCTCCAGAGTATAAATTGGATCACAGATCGCCCTGCCTTGAGACAAGAAGATAGCCCTGTATAAGTCTGTCATTGGCCAGCCTGGGGTGCACAGGTATGTAAACTCCCAGGCATCTCAGAGGAAGTGGGCCCTGTCAACCAAGGGCAGGTCTCAGGAGAAGTCACAGGTATACACAGCCATCGCAAGCCCAGCGTCTGGGGACCTGGTGCACCTGCCGGCACAGTGTGACGGGGGTCTGGGCAGTGCACTTCCAGCATCCTTTGTAGTAGCCACGACCTTCCTGAGTGAGGGAAGGGGGATGACTAGACTATGCAATGCCCTGTTGCAAGAAAACATTGGGTCCAAAAATTAAAAAACAAATTAAGTGAGCTAACATGGAGGTCTGTTACAGGAGGAACTTCATTGCCCACAGGTTCCCTTCAAAACACCTTTAAATAGTCAGCTCCCACTATGCACTGAAAATAGGAATTGATTTACGGGTGTTCCATTCACCCAGCTTCTCAGGAATATATTCATTGCGTGCTGGAAGGTGTCAGCACCCAAGCTCTGCACTCTGAATGAAACAGCAGAAAGAGGAGTTTATTTCAAGGTATTCACCCTGCAGGTTGGGAAACTCGAGGCTATGGGAGCAACGAGTTCAGAGTTGCTTACAGACGAAGGGATTTTTATGCGCCTGTGTTGACCGTCTCCTTTGTCCCTCACATAAGTGACTCCGGTTTAGTTCGGTTCCATAAAGGTTACATCTGGATGTCTAGTTAGCCAACATAAAAGGGGGTTAGGATTAGGCCCACCTAACCAGTGCTTTAGAGTGTTCCACCAAAGAGATCTGATTCTGATTCTGAGAGTAAATGTGACCTATTCTCCCTGAAACCGGTTTGGCTCAGTGGATAGAGCGTCGGTCTGCGGACTGAAAGGTCCTGGATTCGATTCCGGTCAGGGGTATGTACCTTGGTTGTGGGCACGTCCCCGGTGGGGGGTGTGCAAGGAGGCAGCTGGTCGATGTTTCTCTCTCATCGACGTTTTTAGCTCTCTATTCCTCTCTCTTCCTCTCTGTAAAAAATCAATAAAATATATATTTTTAAAAATGTGACCTATTCTCAGGGAGAGCTGGCCCAGGAGGTATCCCTGCACTGTGACCACAGAGAAGGAACCGTGGCTCAGGCAGACCACCTGCAGGCAGTGGCCTCTGGTGCCCTTCTCAGCTGTGTAGCTCTTAAAATTTGTCAGTACATCAGAGTCCCCTAGGATCTTATAAAAATTCCAAAGCCTAGGCCATATCCTAAGCCAGTCAAATCACTATTTCTTTTTAAAAAATATATTTCTTTATTGATTTCAGAGAGAAAGGGAAAAGGAGAGAGAGATAGAGAGAGAATGGTGAGAGAGAATCACTGATCGGCTGCTTCCTGCACGCCCCCCCACTGGGGACTGAGCCCGAAACCCAGGCATGTGCCCTTGGCTGGAATCGAACCTGGGACCCTTCCGTCTGTAGGCTGACACTCTGTTCACTGAGCCAAACCAGCCAGGGCTCAAATCACTATTTCTGAGGGCATTTAAAAAAATTTTTTTAATTGATTTCAGAGAGGTAAGGAGAGAGAAAGAGAGATAGAAACATCCATGATGAAAGAGAATCATTTATTGACTGCCTCCTGCAGGATCCCTACTGGTGATTGAGGCCACATCCCAAGCATGTGCCCTTGACTGGAATCGAACCATGACCTCTTGATTCATATATCAATGCTCAACCACTGAGCCATGCCAGCAGGGCCTGAGGACATTTTTAATAAGCTTTTTGTTTTTGAGTAATTTTAGATTTGCATCAAAGTTGCAAGGATGATATATATACCTTTCATCCAAAGACAGCATGCCTCCCATCCAATTTCCCCCAAGGTTAACACCTTAAATTATCATGGTACATTTATCACAAATAGAAAATCAACATTAGGTTATTACTATTAATCAAAGTCCAGATTTTATTTGGGTCCCTCCCACCAGCTTTTTCATTGGTGATCTATTCCTGCTTCTGGATCCAATTCAGGTACACATTGTATTTAGTTGTTATGTCCCCCCTGTCTCCTGTGGTCTGTGGCAGTTTCTCCATCTATCTCTTTCATGACCTTGATAGTCTTGAGGAGCTTTGGCTGGGGCCCTATAGAATGTCTCCCCATTGAGGCTTGCCGGTAGTTATTCTTATCAATAGGGCTCTGGGTTTTTAGAAAGGATGTGACAGAAGTGAAGTACTCTACTTGTCACCTCATGTCAGGGAAAACAGCAAAGTCATATGACATCACTGGTGATGTTCTAGTTTACTTCTTGTCTAGGTAGTGTTCACCAAGTCTCTCTACTGTGAAGTTATTTTTCCCTTCTATGCTCTAAACTTTGGAGGTGTGTCACTGAGTCTAGCCCACCCTCAAGGTGTGTGTGTGTGTGTGTGTGTGTGTGTGTGTGTGAGAGAGAGAGAGAGAGAGAGAGAGAGAGAGAGAGAGAGAGAGAGGAGGTTATGATCAAGCTCAACTTGAGGGACACATTTTTACAGCCACCATTCTGACCCGATCTCCTTGCCTTAATTCCCAGTCACTTTTGTGCAAACTTTCTCAAATGATCCAGGATTTGAATACTCCTCAGATCCCCTGGGAAGGAACTAGCACATCCAGACTATGTTATGTTGGGCAGGTTATTTAGTTCCTTCTGCCTCAGTTTCCTCACCTGAGAAATGGGTATTAATAGAAACCCTATAGCTAAGCATTATTGCAAGGATTTAGTTAATAGCTACCAAGTTTTGAACACATTGCTGGACAGAGAACAAACATTCTATACATGTTAACTACCAATAGTAGTAACAATAGTATTGGCAGTAATGCCTTCCTTACTCTAGTCTTGTGTATCAGATATCTACTGCCTCAATAATGCACCTCAATGTCATAAAGCAGGAAGTTGTAACTTACATTTGAGAGGGACATTTGAGCAACTCAGTCCACAGTGTTTATTAGTAAGTGAACACTTATTTAGCATTTACTCTATATCAGGCCCTGTTCTAATCATTTTCATACTTACTTATTTACTCTTTACAAAAAGCCTTTGAGGTAGAAACCATTATTGTCCCCATTTTTCTGATAAGGAAACTGAGGCATAGTAGCTTGCCTAAATGCACACAGCTGGTGAATTGGCAGAGTCAGGATTTGAACTAAGGCAGTTTGACTTCAGAGTCTATGCTCATAACCACTATGCTATACCAAGTGGTCCAGTGTTGGGAGACTCTTTGAAAGGGGGCTTTGCCTGGTCTGGGCAGGGAAGCTCAATAGGGAAAACAGTTGTGAAATATTGGGGGCAAGCTTATACAAAGCAAGTTGGGGACAGAGATTGGGGAAGAGAACTGGGGTGTATGGAAAAATTAAAGAACTTCCTGGTTCCTGCAAAGTCAGCAGACATTATGTAGCCTTTCCATAGGAAGTTTCTCTCTCATTTTGTCTCCTGTTTTCAGTTCCTGAATGTGTCCTTGGGAAAATTGATCATGTTTTTGATTTTAGGGAGATGGAAGAGGTAGGACACCTCTTTCCATAATTGGAATTGAAAGTCAGCATAAGAGGATCTGGACCAAATACATTCTTGTGCTTTGTCTTCAAAATTTAAGCAATTCACCCTCCTTCGCTTTTGTGTCATGGGTTGGTAATACAAAACAAGTTTCTCATTATGAGAATTTAGATTCTATTCAGTTATGTTTCAGAAGAATGAATGGTCACTGGGATTCAGGAGTCTAAAATAAATATTGTTTCTGACTGTGGGTTTCAAAGTATTGCATTTAGGTTTGCAAATCCATATTCTTTTTTTATTTAATATGTTTTTTGTTGATTTCAGAGAGAGGACTGGGGAGGAAAAGAGAGATAGAAACATCAATAATGAGAGAAAATCACTGATTAATTATATCCTGCATGGCCCCTTCTGGAGATCAAGCCCACAACCCAGACATGTGCCCTGACTGGGAATTGAATTGTGACTTCCTGGTGTATAGGTCAACACTCCACCACTGAGCCACACCGGCCAGGCCCTAGATCCATCTTCTTGCACCTGAACTCAACTACAAAATTTTTGGTGACAGGAGTGCTATATTATCTCTCTCTTACATATACCCACAGTGACAATTCCCACACAGTAGGTGTTCAGTACACGTTTTTAAATGAACTTATAATTAAACAGACTCGTGATAACATGCTGACTTATTACATATTTAAAATTGCATCCAAATTTGAGAGTTCAAGAGCTCCTGTAAATCATCAGCTATGTCCTTTCCTTTGCTTCATCTCATCCCCATAGAAGAGCATATTTCTGCTTCCAAACTTGAGGAGAAATAAGGGTGTGTTAGTTCACATCATGATTGAAATTTTAAACATACCATTACCGACACCTGCAAGCTCAAAGCTTCAGCCCAGGGAACGAGTGTCCTTGAGCATCGGTGTGTTAGTGATGCTCATTGGAATTCATCGTACACTTGAATATATTGACCCGACTTCTGTCTCAAGCTTGCTGGGAAAACTCAGAATTCTAACAGTTTCATTGAGCATGTGGTTCGGAGCCGATTCTGACCCATTCTATTTCAGAATGCCATAATGCATTTTCCTGGTTTATAACAAATAAAAAGATAGTGGGCATGTGTGTTCTGTGCACATCTGTACATGATGTGGGGATAGGGATAGGACATGGAAGAAAATAGATTTTTTTTTTAAAAAAGGGGCTGACCTATTTATTGAGAGGGAAGGAGACCAAATTGCACTTGTAAGATTCTTCTTAGCAACGAAGACTGAATGAGGGCACAAAATGTTGCTGTTTGGCTAAAACATCTTCTACAGAAGAAAGAAAGAGGCAAGCCACCGTGACAATGGCAGGTGAGGGTGATGACTTAGCCGTCCACCCTATGCAGAATCTCCATCAATACCCGAGCCATCCTCCACCCACAGAACCTGAGTGAAAACTGCATGCTTTCTGGGAAAACTCACTTGCCAGACAACCTCCTAACCTTCCTACCCAATTGCCACTTTTAAGCTGTAAAGAATTTTACAGTCTCCTTGAAATCCAGAAACTGTCCCTTTAAATGGAAAGATAGGTACAGAAGAGGAGAAAACAAAACACCTATCACTAATATTGATTCACCGGGAGTGTTCATAACCCCCCAGGGGCAGCATCCTTGCTAGAGCTCACCTGGTCAGGTAGATAGTATTTATTGAGCAACCACACGTCCCAGGAAATGTCCTGACACCTGGTTGAGTTCTAACTTAAAGGTTAATGGGGGGAACTCGGGCCTCAGATCTAGGAGAAAACTATTCAACCTTCTTTTTCCTCAGTTTCTTCATGTATAAAACAGGGGTAATGATAATAAGGTTGTTGTGTATTAGCTATGGTGCTAATTCATCTCATTTGAACCTATGAATTCCACATGTTAGAAAAGAATAGGTGATTTCTCAATGGCTAAGGCTAGGGTCTTTCTTACTCCCTAGAGTTCTAGAGAACGCCTTAGTTTTGCATCTGGGCTCTCATTAATTGATGGCCATTAGCAGAGTGGACAGTAGTATCATCAATAATCACTTGGTCAGATCAGTGGGTCCAGCCCTACATCAATTTATTTCAGAATCCTTAAAGGAAATGGATGACAACACTTATTTACCAACTACATTCTTCCTGTCCCAGCCCACATCTTCAGAGTTCCCATTCAGACCAAGATAGACATTAAACTGGAGCTAAATTTTAGCTTCAGCAGAGAAACAGACTAAGAACAGAATTGCCGGTTGTTCTGGAGATCCTATATGAAACGTTTATATTAAGTCAGGCTTTTCTTCCCCTCTGGGCCTATCTTCTTTTATTAAAGGACGGGAAGGCAGCACCTTCCATTACGGACATGCCTTCCAAGCATGCTTTGCTTCTGCTCTACTTGCTGCCTGCTGCTTACTCATACTGATAGACCAGCTGTCTGTAAAATGCTTAACATAAAAGAGTGAAAAGAAGTTTCACTGCTGGATGTGGAGAAAAGAACAGGATAATGGCACTACAGCACTCCTAAGTATACCCCGTATATCAGTTAGCTTTTGCTGGGTAACAAATAACCCCCCTTAGTAGCTTCAGATAACATTCATTTATTTAGCTCTTGAGTTGACAAATCTGCAATTTGGGCTGAGCTCAGCTGGGCAGGTTTTCTAGTCTTGGTTGAGTTTTCTCTGTGTTCAGATGGTAGGTTAGCTGGGAGCTAGTTGGTCTAGAGTGGCCTTAACTAAGATGACTTATTTCTGTTCCACATTGTCTATTTCAGGATCAATGAGGCTAGCCTGGGTTTGTTCACCTAGTGGTTGTATGGATTCAAGAAGGGATGGAGAACACTTCCATTCAGGCAATCATCCTGAGCCTATGCCCATGGGTAATGAGGCCTATAGGATTGATTGCATGGGAATGAGCAAACACACAAGTATATACAGAAGGCAATAAAAGGTATGCTTAGCTCTAAGGATAAGGGCGTGGAGACAGGGAGACCCATGAGGATCCATAAAATATTCCATAGCCAACCCCAGTACCTCATCTAACAGTTAATATTTTCCCTTTTTAATGCAAATAATTTGATAGTGTTTCTTTTGATCATTAAAACAATTTATGATAATTGCCAAAAAATGTGTAAAGTATAAAAAAGAAAAAATAATCAATCTTGATCTCATGGTCCAGAGGCAATAATTATAGATACTTATTATACATACCAGAGGCCTGATGCATGAAAATTCGTGCACTCAGGGGGAGGGAGTAACTCAGCTGGGCCTGCCCCGCTCACAGTCCAGGATCCCTCAGGGGATGTCTTACTGCAGGCTTAGGCCCACTCCCAAGCCATAGTCTGGCCACCCTCTGCGGCAGATGACTGGGCCAATCAGGGGAAGGCGCTGCCACTGCCGCAGCTGCCAGCCACCGCAGCTGTCTGTCCTTGACCCTCGCAGCTGCTAAGACTTTGTCTGGAAGGACGTCCAGAAGGACATCAGGAAGGACATTCGGCTGTCTAGTCTAATTAGCATATTATGCTTTTATATTTATAGATGGTATAACATTGGCTTTGTTTCTATCTATATTTAAATAACCAGTAACATCAGCTGAGGAGCCCTATATGTCAGGCCTTCTGCTAACTGCTTTACATGTATTAACTTATCCAGCCCTTACAACAACCATCATTTTTGAGACAAGGAAAACGGGGCATAGAGAGAGTAAACATCATACCCGAGGTCACATAGCAGGTAAGTAGTGGAGCCAGCATTTGAAGCAGTGCAAACTTATTCCTCAAATGGATCTTGACCATGAGAATCAACTGTCGGTCCTCATATTCCGTGTTACTCAAACTTAGTGTTTGACAGAATCTCCTGGAGGGTTTATTCAAACACAGATTGCTGAACCTCACCTCCAAATAGTATGATCCAGTCTGGGGTGAGGCCTGAGAATTTGTCATTTTTAACAGACTCCCAGGTGATGCTGATGCTGCTCATCTGTGCACCACACTGAGTAGCTGTGTCCACAGCAGCATTAGGTGGGCACTGTTAATTCTGCTTCACACGTGAAAGGACAGAGGTTCGGGGAGGTTCAATGAGTAGGCCATGGACACACTGCTGGCCAGTTTTTTGTTTTACTCCTTTTCCAGTTTTGTCTCATGGAAAACAATGAATACAGGCAATTTTCACCTCATTTTCTAGCCCATGCTTTTCTTCTGATGTGGCTCTGGTGCTTAAGAAGATAGTTCAGAACTTAAATGCAGCCTCTCTGAGAGTTGGGCATTCCTGTGAGATGCTGAGATGGCAGTCATTTCACCCTTCACTCATTCATTCATTCATTCATTTACTTCCTTGGGGAGCGGCTTTCACTGGGAAGCTCTGGGATGGGCAGTGTTATAAGCCCTGCACCCAGAAGCTTCTATATAATGATATATAAGTGATGGTCCTCATAAAAAAAAAAGATCTGGAAAAAAAATACACAAAGATTTTGCCTTTTGAAGCTACAGAAAGGAACCTGCTCTAAAGGACTCTATGCTATTTTAAACAGCAAAGAGCCTTCTAATATTTCTCTGGGTTTCATACAAGGAAAAGGCAAACTTCCTTGTAATCAGCAAGGCTTTGTGATGTTCTGACCAGATACAGTGTAGCTGTTGTAGCCATGTAGGATTAGCTCATAGCTTTCTGGATGTCTGTCATCATTGCTCTAATTGTGGTCCAGGAAGCAATAGAATCACTTGATAGAAATGCTGATTCGTAAGCCCCACTCCAAACCTAGAATCTCTAAGGTTGGAGCCCAAGAATCTGTGTTTTAACAAATTCTGGTGATTTTTCTGGGGCTAAATTTTTAGGAGCCTGGTCTACTGAGAACTATGTGGAGATAATTACTTTGCCTTATAGGAGGACAGCTGGCCCTCTGGAAAGTTTTAAGTCTGCATGTTCTCAAACTACTGACCACCAGAGTCACATGGAAAGCCTGTTACAATGTAAATTCCTGGGCCACACCCTCAGAGCCACCAGTTCAGCAGATCTAGGGTGGAGCTCATGAATTTGCATGTCTAACAAGTTTCATGGGGAAGCCAAAGGATGCTGCTAGTCCTGGACCATACTCCAACGAGCACTCCCTTAGCTAACATCCTTCTCCTCTTCCTCCTCCTCCTCCTCCTCCTCCTCCTCCTCCTTCCTCTTCTTCTAATCCGCACTAGAAGATATTTTTCCATTGATTTTCAGAGAGTAGAAGGGAGAGGGAGTCAGAGAGAGAGAGAAACCTCAATTGGTTGCCTTCCACGTGGTCTTACTCATGAATGGAGCCTGCAATCCAGGTACATGTCCTTGATTGGAATCAAACCCATGACCCTTCGGTCTATGGACCAACACTCTAACTATTGAGCCAAACAAGCTAAGGCATCAACATTCTTCTTGAAGAAGGCAAAACAAAATACTGACTTTCACTTATAAGATCTTTTCAAGATCTCTGATTTAAGTTATGCTTAGAAACAATAGTTTCTTAATTAGGGAACTCATTTTCTTCAGAAAACCACTTCTAAAACTTATTTTGCAACCAACATTTACAAACTGTTTTGAAAGAGAGCTGGTTCTGTGTCAAAGAGCTAGTTGAGACTAAAAGTAGAGGTGTGTATGGTACAGCTGCATGATTTCATGTTGGGGAGACTTTGATCACCTTCCATCTGCTTAGAACCAGAGGTCCCTGGTAAACATTGCATGGGGTTACAGTTAGGCCCACAAAAGTGACACCTAACTGGCCAAGAGTGGTCTCCAGATTCTCTGTAAAGAAAACTTTAATGCTTTTCTCCAACACTTACCTTTACTTTTAAGCCTCTACTTCACCTTCTATGATACTGAGGCCAATGATTAAGCGTGTGTGTTTTCTTAAATTGCTACTGGACTCTTCAGTATATATTAACATGTTTGTATTAATTGAGAATGTCTTACCTTAAATGGTCAAAGGAAGATTGAAGCTGAAAATCACAGGAAATGATTAAACACCATACATGGGAGTTTGAGACTACCATCAAGTAAAAAATAATAATAATAATAATCTAAAGTGTGACCTGTGATTTTTGTCCACAGAAATGTTTACTCGGTGTTTCTGTGTGCTAGCCCCTGGGGCCAATAAGGTACCATGTAAGGACCTGTCACAGGATGGGGGAGGAGAATGTAGATGCATAAAGAGGTCAGTGTAGCATGAGTTGAGAATGAGTAGGAAAGACATTTGAGAGCACATAATGTCTAGGGAATGCCTTGGTCCAGGCCACCAGCATCTTCCAGGAGATGATACTTGTGCTGACTTCAGAAGGCTAGGTGGAAGCTGGCCAGAAAAGAAGGCAGCACAGAGTTGAGAGGTGATACTATGGCAAACGAAATAAGAGGGATTTGGAGGATTACAGTAAAAGTAAGTAGATACGCATTTTCATCAGCTTTGCTCCTGAGGGAGCAGTGATTAATAGGCATGAATCTGAATCCTTGGAAAATGTTAAATAAACCTGCTGCTACCTCCAAAGAGGAACACGAAAATCTATTTGAAGGAGCCGTGTTTGCACTTGTGATTAAAGCAGGCTAACCTTTCCTGGGTGCCTTTGTCTTTCCATTTTGTTATTCATGAAATCTTTCATTTTTATCAGTCCCCGTGAGGTTCTAGCTTAAGTGAACTCCAGGCAAGAAAAGCCTGTTTGCCTAAAATACCTGCCCCCTAGAAAGCGAATTTATGGAAATTTTGGATATTTGTGCAGCTAGGAAAAAAGAAATCTCAAATCTGAGGGAATGGAAACAACAGGAACCCGGAGAGACTCAAGGCGCAAATGTTCCATTTACTCTTGTTTGCCAGGGCCCTCCACCAGTGTGTGCCAAGTGAGAAAGAGTAAGAATCACAAACTTGCTTTTTAACATGGCTGCCATGACGTTCTAGAACCATCTAGCTTTACCATCCTTAGGTGGGTAAGGCAGTATGTGCCATGATTTGCTCTCTTGAAGAGAATGAGGATACAAGTGCATATTAACACATTCTGAGACACAACCACAAACTAGGTATCAGCAAAGTTTAATTTCCAAAGAGTGAAAACATGACTCTCCTACCAACGTATAGTGTGTATATGTCAAAGGTCCATTTACGCTGTTAGTGATAAAACCAGTAGGCTGGTCAAGCTCATCCACAGTGTGTTAAGAAACAAAGATTTATATAGACAATCAGGAAAGGAATGTTAAAATAAGTTTTTTGAGTTAAGTATGAAACTTATTAATGTTCTATAAGGCAATAAAACTGTAACACTTGTATCATTCTCTTTCCTACCAAAGAGAAATGATTTGCATCTGGACAAAACCAAGTATACTCAATCTCCTATAAAATAACATCTAACTTGACAATCTGGCCTCTAATTAAGAGTAAATAGTAACAATTTTAAGGGTGCTGGATATATTTCTTACTTCGATTGTGATGATGGTTTCATGGTGATGCACATATGACAAAATGTGTCAGATTATACAGGTTAAAATGTTCATGTATTGTATACCAATGATGACTCAATAACTCTGATAAGAGAGAAAGAGAGAAAATAGTAAGCCAAACAAAAGCACTTTCCCCTAGAAATTGCATAATCATTGGATGAGCCAATTAGATAATGATCCAGTATGGTATAAAAGGATGCTGTCATTCTTTTGCTTTAGTTCCCAGTTTGGGATAATTTTTTGACACTAATTAAAGCAATTGAATCTAAAATAGAAGAATTTTAGGTTTTGGCCACTGCTAACTGTGTGGCATGGGGAAAAATATTTAAATCTCCCTGAAGCTCAGATTCTCCATTTGAAAAAAATAAAAAGAAGATAACAATAGATTCCTATGTCTTAGGCATATAACTAGGATTAAATAAAATAATCATATGGAATGCTTAGCAAAGCACTTAATGCATATTATACTAAGGGCCTAGTAAGTGTTAACTTTTTAAATTATTGTTTCTAAGGAAGAAGATAGCTAAGGAGACTGAATCAGACAACATGGTGGGTAGAAAGACAATTGGCTAAGAATGAGGTGCTAAGGATTCTAAGGACTGTGTGATCTTGACCAAGTCACTTTTCTTTGCCTTATATTGCAATCCTCACCTTTAAAGTGTGAGAAGAGTAAGTGAGGACTAAAATAGGATCTAACTCTTAAACTTGAATTCACTCATCAGCAGGCCAGAACCAAATCCTGGGGGAATTCTGGCTTCCTCACATCCAGAATACATTCCTAAGTGCTAAGGGCTGCATGTGCACCATACTCTAACTTTGTGGTCAGTAGTGAAGACCCTGGATTCAGGCTCTCTGGCTTCAGCTCCCAACTTTGCCACTTACTGGCTGTGGAACCCTGAGCCATTCACTCAACCCTCTGAGTCCTGGTTTTCTATCTGTGAAGCAGATAATAAAGGTACCCATTTCACTGAATCACATACAAGGATCTAAACAGGGCTTGGCAGACACTAAATGCTCTGATCATTTTATTATTATCATTATTATTATTATTAGTGTCTGTGAATGAGAAGCTGAGTAGCCAAAGGTCCTGGACATTTATCAAAACTAAGGAGTGTTGTTAAACTTCTCAGAGTAACGAGGGTGGAGAATGTGATTTGTATTTGCAGAATAATCCCTCTCTGGGTGTCATTCAATGGTAACTCCAAAGGTGTATTGGGGTTCTTACACAAGTTGTCTGACAGCTGCATGTACAGTTTATAACCAAAACGCTCTGTGATCTGCATGTCACACACATACCTTGGGACTGGAGAAAATGTGTGGATGCTCACAAAGGGCCTGACCAGGCAGGTTTCAGGGTGACCTGGCCAGGCCTGCCACCCTGCTGACTGGCATTGTTCCCTAAGCAGGATGTGCCCTTGTGTTCCCACAGAGCCCACAGATGGCTTACCACCTGCTTCTGGCAAGATGGCTCCTCTCTAGTTCTGGAGTATGCTCAGCCCAGAGCTACAAGAAAATCTGTCCCCGGAGGGTTTCTATAGCAGTCACTGTGGAACCCCCTTGAGGTCCCCTGGGGCCCTTTGACCAAACCTTTGCAAAGCTTCTGCAGGTGTCCCTGCTAAAGGCAACCCATGACTCTACCCACACAGGGGCTTGTCTGGGTGTAACACCATAGCAGACTGCCTCACCCGTTCAGAGAGTCAGAAATGCCTGGGAGTTTTTGTGCCCTTGCCACAGTCAGTGGCTTTTAACAATAACTGATTGATGTGGGAGGGAGTCTAAAACCCCAGCTCTCCAGCCTTGAGGTGCGTTTTACGCTCCAGAGCTCCCTGCAGGGAAGCGTGGTTTGCTTGGCTTCTTCCCTCTTGTTGACCTACTTCCTCCACTCGCTGCCTGGTCTCCCTGAGAAACCCCCTGCACACAGATGCTTGGCTCAGGGTTGGATCCTGGCAGAGGCCAGCCTATGACCACCTCCGTTTCCCTTCATCCTCACGGCCAGGAGAGGTCTGTGTCTCTGCCGAGAGCTCGTGGAGCTCTAAACAGAGGAGGAGGCTCCTGCTTTGAAGTTCCTATAAAGCCAGGGCTTGCTCTGAGCAACTGGCCCCATCTTGAGCTACCTGCTTTGGGAGCACTGCGGGGGCAAAAGAAGCAGGATAGGAAGCCCAGGCACTTGCAGTGGGTGGAGAAAGAAGCATTCAGAATTTTCCAAGGAGAGTAATGGTGGCTCCAAATTGAGGTGATCCAGTCAGGACTGCCTGGAGTCTGGATCCTTTTTTCCCCAAGCACTGAGGTTTCCCAAAGCCTCAGAAACTTCTCCCAAAACAGAGGCAGCCTGCTCTGTGCCTCTCTGACCTCAGGAAATTTCCCTCAGCTTCCTCCTCCAGCTCAGCCCTGGCAGGAACTGAGCGGGCTTCTGCCATTTTCATTTGAAGTGAAAGATTGCTGAGAGTACTTGAAATGGCATCAAGGCACCATTTCCCTAGAAGGTGTCAGGGCAACCCATAGCCTGGCTTTTGAGAAAGGAAAGAGAAAGTCTAAAAGTCTATTTGAGTTTTCCAGATTACGAAATCCAAGTGGGCCCTTCAGTGAGTGTAATGACCGTGACCACCAGCCAGCCAGGTTTTTAGAAGTCAGAATGGTCTCACATGGACTCTTTGGTACTGGAAAACACTTAAAAGTTTGATTGCTTATAGGGCCATCAAGTGATGCCAGCTCCCCTAGACATAGATGACACCTTTAATTCTTGTCCATCACCTTGCATCTTGCATCTTGCATGTATCCTTTGAGTAAGAAGTTAACCCCTTAACCAAGACAGGCTGGGTTGGAGAAGATGGAGTCAGGATAAGCTCCCCGAAGTGTCTGAAATAGTAACACACACACACACACAAACACACACACACACACCTCTTCCTCTGTCTTTTCAGGGTTGTGGGTGGGAAATTCACGGAAGTCAGTTGTCCCTCTTTGTAACACACAAACACTACTGTTTACATGCTACCTGGCAATGGGAGATGCACAATAACAGTTTCTCAGACTCAACAAAGCAGATAAAGAGTAGTAGTGCTAATGGAGCACAACTCATTAAAAAAAACTTAGTGGGAAGGAGAGGAACTGAGTCCTGGGTTCATTGAAAATGTTTCTGTTCCTTGAGCATAATTAAAATTTCTGGTCCTCTTTTCCTTGGATAATGTGGCTTTGATAACTTCAGGCTTCCTTTAATTATTTTAAATAGGGCTTTTAAGCACAGAACAATGAGACTTTAATAATTATAGAAATAATATAAAAATGAAATATATACTTATATGAAAATATATAAAAATTGATCCCACTAATTCAGAATTGATAAGTCTATCTTGGCATTATGTAGAAAAGTCTTTACTCATAGGTAATGCAAAGGTATAACCAATATTACAGAGGTGAATATTTAAAGTAGAACAGATGGATTTAGTCAGGGCTGTTATTGGCAAAGCTGCTTGAGGACAGATTAAAGCCATCTTAGAGAGGATGAGCTTTCAGTTGTTTTCCAGCACCTAAGAGTTCTTTAAGTGGGTAAGAGTTAAAACCAGAACTAGAAAGCACTAAGAAATGGTAATGGTTAAAGTCAAGTCAAGAATACACCCAACATAGTTTATTCGTAGTTTCAACCTTTCTCTGTGCTTCTGTGATTCTCTTTACTATTACAAAGTATACTTAACTAACCTACATATTGTATTGTCAATTTCTTTGCATCATAAACTAATGGAGAAGCTATGAATTATTCCACAAATGATGTTTGGAAAAATAATAAATTAGAGTTTTAGCTCTTTTCTTATATACACCTAAAATAAGCTTTAGCTAGATTAAAAGTTACATAAAAATTACCACTGAGAAAGACTAGAAATATTTTTTTAACTGTTCTTGGGATATATAAATATTTTATAAATAAAAAATGAGGAAATCATAAATTAGAAAGTATATAATTCAGTAATATGTCTCAGATGTCATTAAAACATTTATTTTCTTTGACCATAAATTTCCACTCCCAGAAATCCATTGTAAGGAAACAATCCAAGATGTAGATAAATGTTTTGTATAAACATGTAGATGGCAGTTAACTTATAATGCCAAAAAGAGGGGGGGAAAAAGAAAACAGAATTAAAAATTCAGGAATAAGATTAGCCAAATAAAGCAAAATATATTACATGATCAAATATAACAGTCTTTAAAAATGGCATTTGAGCAATGTTTAATGAAACATTTAAAATGTAATTAACAATAAAATAAAAACATTACACACACACATACACATACACACATATATATTTCAAAAAATGTATACACAAACTTAGAATAATTATAAAGGCAGTGTTTAGTAAAATACATTTCATTTTCAAAATTGAACTATCAGCTGTTAAAGTGTATATACATTTTTGGGACTATATATATATATATATATATATATATATATAGTCCCAAAAATGTGTGTGTGTGTGTGTGTGTATTCCCAATTTAAAAATAAATTTATGTGCACACATACATACATACACACATATATATTTTTAAAAATATTTTTATTGATATTTTACAGAGAGGAAGGGAGAGAGATAGAGAGCCAGAAACGTCGATGAGAGAGAAACATTGACCAGCCGCCTCCTGCACACCCCACACCGAGGATGTGCCCGCAACCAATGTACATGCCCTTGACCGGAACCGAACCCAGGACCCCTCAGTCCGCAGATCGACGCTCTATCCACTGAGCCAAACCGGCCTCGGCATACATACACACATATATTGATTCTAAGTAGTGCTTCTCAGTTTTGGTGCATATTAAAATCACCTGAAGAGGCTTTAAAATATACTACTGCCTGGGACCCATTCTCAGAGATTCTCATTGATTTGGTCTGGGCTGTTATCTGGCCATCTAGATTTTTTAAATCGCCCCAAGAAATTTTAATGTGCCCTTCCTCAGATTCAATAACCATGGGAATAAGATTTTCCTAACTCTTCACTGGACATTCTTAGGAGAAGCATGAATATCCTCTCAGCCTTCCAAAGCAGAAGTTCGCCTGGTGACTGTTACCAAATTCCATGATGTAGTGTCCAGGGAAAATCTCACCTGTTTCTATTATTAAGGAAATTATCCAAAGGGTGATGGGAAAATATGAAATAAAATTTTAAATTTTTTTAAAGAAAAATCATCCTAAACTTGAAAATAAAGCAAAAAGGTTGGATACATTATATAATTCTCTTTGTTTTGCAACTATTCACTTTATAAAAATATATATAAAATTTTTTTTCTTGATTTTACAGAGAGGAAGGGAGAGCAATAGAGAATTAAAAACATTGATGAAAAATAGTACTTTCTGCATGCCCCTACTGGGGATCGAGCCCACAACCAAGGTACATGCTCTTGACCAGAATCAAACCCAGGACCCTTTAGGCCACAGGCCCATGCTCTAGCCACTGAGCCAAACCAGTTAGAGCTGCAGTTATTCACTTTTGATCAGACTCCAGACCCTGTGAAGTTACATATTTGATAACTTGGAGATTTTTATGTGCTAAAAATTTAAGTGCTTTCTGTCTTGTAGAAAAGATAACTGTAGAGGTTATAGGGTTGGAGGTTTTTTGTCCCAGAAAATATTAAGCAGTTTTGTATCTAATTTAGCAATGTCATTTCAGGATTATTATATATGAAATAGAGGCCCAGTGCATGAATTTGTGCACAGGTGGGGTCCCTCAGCATGGCCTATGGGCGATTGGGCTGCAATAAACAGTCCAATGCAGCCTGCCACTCCTTCCTGCAGCTCCCTCTCATCCCAGTCCCACTGTACTGCCACAGGCTCACACCCAGTAAGTCCTGATTGGGAGAGGCTTCCACCAGCTCAGCAGCAGCACTCCTCTGTCATGAGCTCTGCATCTGGTGCCCATACTGAGGGGATGAAGGGCCAAAATGCAATCAGCCCTCCAGGTGAGAGGTGGGATGCCCTTGCAAGCTTGGGTTCTGGATCAGTCCCACTGACATTCACACTGGTTGTCAGGAGCTACCTGGCAGCTGCTTTTATATCATTTCTTCCTTGCGGAGCATCTAGGGAGGGGAAATGGCTGCAGTACCTGAAGCCGACTTCCAGGAAGCCAGTGGCACTGTCAGGATCATGCCAGCAGTGCTGGTTCATTGGTGCCTGACCCATTCTCCGGAGATTGGACCTGCAGGACTACTGAGGGAGGGAGTGGCTGCCACCGGGCTGGTGGGCTGGCTGGTGGGCCACCAGGACAGGTAGATCAGCTGAGCATAACTCCTGCTGTGGGAGCACACCAACCACCAGGGGATAACTCTTGCATTGATTGTCTTCCCCCTGGTGGTCAGTGTATGTCATAGCAACAGTGCGCTGAAGGTGCAGTTGTTCAGTCATAATGGTTGCTTAGGCTTTTATATAGAGAGATTTTCTTTGAACCAGCTTCATCATTTGTTGGTTTCCTCAGTAATGAGTTAAATAAATCTTTGACATATACCTAGTATTCACTGTATATTTTCAAGTCATGTTTTTACTTTTTTGAAATTGCACCTTAAAACTACCTGATAATCAAATACACATTCAATGATAGAAGAACACAGGACACTCACAATGACAGGAAATTTATCCAGCATGATCACCTTACCATTTGGCCACAGAAAGCTTCCTTCCTTCTGATGTTCTCGTACATGCTCTCTGTGTGGTTTGTAAAATTCCCCAGGCCCTCTGTGCACAAAGTCTAATCCAAAGTGCTTTTTAAATCCACTCCATATTAATGATAACAAATGCCAAACTGAGTAACTGGAGAAGCCAGATTTATACACTGGGGTGGTTACAGTCACACTACTCATCTTAAGCAACTGGAGAGTCAAGTAAATCCAATTTTACAAATCAGTCTTCTGTTCCCGTTGACCCACATAATCACTTCAGAGACCCTTTAACATCAATTGGAGCTCTCTTGCTATCAGCTGGGACTCCTGACACTTTGACCAGACTTAAAAAAAATTTTGTTCCCACTCTTTTGTCAAATATTTAATGATCCATAAAATGCTAGAATGTAAGCTAGCAGCTTTGCTATTTAAGACACCCCACAGAGAATTCATTTCTAGAGCAAATAATGTTTTTGTGATTTTCGTAATTACTTAGTTGGTGCATGATGAGTTTGTTTGGAGTGGAATCGTGTTTGTAGGTCTTGGTTGCTTCAATAAGAGACATAGAAGAACTGTTATCTAAGGCCTAAAAAATAATATCTCCGTCAAAATTGAAAATAGCCGAGATTGGTTTGGCTCAGTGGATAGAGCGTCAGCCTGTGGACTTAAAGGTCCCAGGTTTAATTCCGGTCAAGGGCATGTACCGTGGTTGCGGGCACATCCCTGGTGGGAGATGTGCAGGAGGCAGCTGATTGATGTCTCTCTCTCATTGATGTTTCTAACTCTCTATCCCTCTCCTTTCTTCTCTGTAAAAAATCAATAAAATATATATTTTTTAAATTGAAAATATAGGCCAGCATGAATGCCTGTGTTGCTTGATATGAGATAATCAGATGAATCTGAGAAATGATGATAGGTGGCATTTTTTGTTCTCTCACTTCTATGGAGCAGACTTTGCAAGTGAGTCAGCTAGTTCCTAGGAGTTTGTCCACTTAGAGAATATTCTTCTTGTCTCCAAGCACAATGGATCCTTTAGTATCAAGAAGTAGATGGCATTGTTTCCCGTACAGCAAACCTTTCCTAAAAGAGACAAAAGGCAGAGTTAGTTCCATCAAGATTCTCACCTGTACGTCTGCCTATGGGAGAAGTGGATATTGGTGAGTTGTGTTAAAGGATTTGCCCCAGCTACTCAGGAAATCTCAAGTCCATGGCTACAAAGAACCCACTCTTATGGGTTTCAGCATCAGCACCATAAATACACCTTGACTTATTTCATAGAGCCAGAGACCACAGGTTTGGAAAGGAATTTGCACTTCTCATGATCCAGTGTCCCTTCTCATTACTAAATCTCAACCACTAGAGGCCACTAGCCATTCCTTGGATATTTCCAAGAACAGGAACTCACATCATCTGACTCACATCATCTAAGTCTTCCAATCCGAATTTGGACAGATCTCTTCAAGGTTCTTTATTGAACTAAACTCTATTTTCATACAACTTTCTCCCCTGTTGATGGCTTTGTTCCTTGGAATCTGCTGTGAATTGTCCTCTGCTTGCTCGGTAAGTCTCAGTAATTACTTAGTAGGTATCTGCAGCATCCAGTAGTTACAGTAGATGACTTTGGTAGGTCTCCTCTCTCATAGCTTTAAAATTAGGTATTTTTTAAATAAGGAAAACAAGCTTCAGGGTGAATTCTTTCCTAGCTGGACAACCTGTTCTATCAACACAATGAAGTTCCAGCTTTCTGTTCCTTCAGGAACTCTGGGAAGCAGCTTGCATAAATGGCTTGTTCAGGGAAGATATGATATTATAGAATTAAGGTGATCTCATAACCAGAGAAGATAAGAGTAGAGGTTCTTAAAGTGTGTTCTCTAAATCATTTGAGATTTTTTTAGAAATGCAAACTATCAGACCCCACCACAGAATCACTTACTGCAACCACAAGTTGAGTTTTAACAAGCTCTCCAAGTGAGAATCAGTGGCCAACAGAATTCCCTAACCCTGACAGAATGAAGAGCCAAATTTAAGATTTAGGCCAATGGCGTAGTCCTGGACCAACTACACTGAGTGGCCAGCTTATTATGATCTCTAATATGTATGTGTGTGTATATATATTAGAGGTCTGGTGCATGAATTCATGCATGGGTGGGGTCTGGCCAACCTGGCCAGGGGCAGAGGACATGGGCAGTTGGCGGTTGCAGGCCGCCCTGCTTGCTAGTGGAACTCCTGATCAAGGGGACAATTTTCATGTAGCCCTCCTGGGATTTAGCCTGCAACTTGGGCATGTGACCTTGACCAGAATAGAACCCATGCTCCTTTAGTCCACAGGCTGATGTCCTATCCACTGAGCCAAACTGGCTAGGGCAGTTGTAGATCTATTTTAATGCATTGGAAGAAAACATAACATTTAAAAATCTGATTTTATAGATATTATTACTTAGAATGAGGTCAAGCTTGAAACATGAGTTCATTGAAATCAATTTTTAAACGATTAAATAAATTAATAATCTGGTATGCATTTATGCTTGCATTATGATGAAGACATAAGAAGCCTAGGGTTTTGGATAAACTCTTCACAAAGATAATGGGTCCAGCATATACAGGACCTAGCCTTGGGTGTCTTCATCATGTGTACCTTTTCTAAGGAGAATAGATGTCATGGTTATTAGCACCATTTACCTGTCATGCTGTTTGTTCATCATGTCTCCAGAAGAAAGGCAAAAATAACAAAAATGCCAAAACTCAATTAGGTAATGATCTGCACACAAGTGATTTATTAAGGATGTGTTCTTGGACGGGGTTGCGGGGGGGGGGGTAGAGAAGAGGGGAGGGAGAAGTAGGACTGCAAGATGGAGAGGAAGCCAGGCAGTGGTATGACCATAAAAGGATCTTTGGAGTGTCCATTACACCTCAAAGGGGTGTCTCACATTAATGCACCCCCCCTCTAAAAAAAAAAGTCTGGGTTCTGTACACCTGTGCCAGTTAGCTGCCAGCTATGAGTCTGTCCTGCAGAGACCCAAGTACTTGAAGCTCTCCATGGATCAGTGAAGCAGCCCTAGGGTGTTCTTACAAAGAGAATCACAGGTGTAAGTCAGGAGTAGAATGTGCAGAAATGAGGTGTGACCACATGGAGCAGTGAGGAGATCCCAGGTGCAAGCAGAACACATCATCCACCACTGAACGTATAGCTGCTTCCTTCTCACTGTTGACTTAGTCTGTGGGCTCAGAAAGCATTTGTTTCAATGAAAGTGGGGTCTTTCTGCTTGGTCTTGGATTCTCTCTGTTCATGCACTACTGTGTGGAATCATTTTATTTAGGGAACAATGAAACTTGGTTTTCATGTGGCTGAGTGTTAGTCCAACGTGATATTGTTCTTCTCCCAGGAACTAAGATTGGTACCTTGGAATACAAACATTTTCATCAGTTCTCTCCTAGGCAAGATGGAGGAGGAGACCTGAAAGCAAAAAGCTCCTAGCCAGAGCCCCTCCAGCCCTCCTGTAGGGGCAGCCAGTCCACTCCAGCTGTGAGCCAGATGTGACTGCACTAACAGTAGCACTCAGGAAATTTTGGTTAAGTGGATGAAGTGATTACTGTGAATTGCTTTAACTATGATCAGGGTAAATGAGCTGAGGTTCGGTTTGCCCTCCCCTCTCTCCTGGTCAGTGAGTCCTCCTTGCTTCTGCTCCAAGTAAACAATCAGGAACTGTTGCATAATACAAACCTCAGTGCTAAATACCCATTTGGCCACATTTGCAAAACAGACAAAGGCAACATTGGCATTTTTGAAAAGGGAGAATTTAGGCATAATCAGTGTTGGTTGTGGCTGGCTGCCCTGTTGTAATTACAAGATGCCAAAGCTAGCTGCATTGAAATGCCAGGCCACCCTGGACCCCGGTCCCTAAAACACAAAAACCAAGCCAACGCCGCCTGTCGGCTATGCTGTCATCAATCCCAGAATAACCCAGAGACTCTTTGGGGAAGTCAGACTTCCCTTCTCAAAAGGAACAAGATCAAGACTGTATATGTTTATATATAAAAATGTACAGTCCCATTTAGGTGTGGGTGTTTAGAAAATAAATAAACCAAGCTTGAAAGAAATTAGGCTCTAATGGTGGTCAGTGCCTCCCCTCCAGACACTGAAAGTGATGATGACACTTCTGTGAGTTGGTTGAAATATCTGTCATTTATGATGGTTCTTAAGCCTAATTTTTCCTTAATAAGGAATGCATTCATGGTGTTTTTAGCATGAAACATACTATGACATCAATTAGTATGTACTATTTAAGATGGTACATACTATGACATCAAATAAAAGAGCATGGTGGAGAGAAAAGAAGGTTGCCACCTCAAATCAGCATGGCCTCTTAGCCCAGCTGGTGTAGCTCAGTGGTGAGCATTGACCCGGGAACCAAGAGGCCACTGGTTTGATTCCCAGTCAGGGCACATGCCCAGGTTGTAAGCTTGATCCCCTGTGGGGGTCGTGCAGGAGGCAGCTTGTCATTGATGTTTCTCTCTCATTAGTGTTTCTATCTCTCTATCCATCTCCCTTCTTCTTCTTCTTCTTCTTCTTCTTCTTCTTCTTCTTCTTCTTCTTCTTCTTCTTCCTCTCTCTCTCTCTCTCTCTCTCTCTCTCTCTCTCTCTCTCTCAAAAAATCAATAATTTTTTCCCCAAAATTGCTTCCTAAATGCTACAGAACAATGTGCTTGCATTTCTTGATGATTTTATCATAGGATTACCAGTTTTCCATTGGATATTTGGAAAGCCCTTCCACCCTACATGATGCTGTACCCAAATCCTTCTATTCTGGGACATAAGAAGGACTGGTGGTCATTGTTAAAAATGCAAATTTTAGCCCCACCTTCACAGATCTCTTTCCATAGGTGGTGTGGTGGGGTATCTACATTTCAACAGGCAACTAAAAAGATTAAGATGCAAGGACAAGCTACTGAGAAGCCATCTGTGAGCACTTTTGATTTATCCATAAGCCAGATAATGGGCATAAAATGGATATAAGATGGTAAATCAGTCATTCCCGAACCATTTAGTCTTCATATTTGAAAGGTAATATTTTGATTTAAACATGAAAGTTATTAAAACCAGTAGTTTCCACTATGAAAAGAGAAGGAGGTTGAATCTGATGCACAAGAATGTTCAACTAAAAGAGCAGGAAGCTAAGTCCAGCCCACACTTTAAAGGTCTTACACAAACACAGACACAGCAAATTTAAGAAATGGCCATTTTTAACAACAGAAGTGTAAAACAGAATCTTGCTACCTGTTATCTTCTAAAATTATCCTTTGCTCTGGACTTTAATTTAGCATTAATACATGCACTTTAATTATCCTCATTCTGAGAGGAAGAAGAATTTATTAGCACAATCTCCAATACTCTAAGTCCTCAGTGTTTTCTTCCTTTTGAACTCTGATGATCTTAAGCATCAAGTCTTAGACTTAACCAACAGCTGTTTGAGGAAGATGGAAAATCTCCAGGATGCTTTTTCTGACTTCCAAAACAAAGCATCTTCCCTTTGTTTTCCAAATGAAAAACTCTGTCAAATGGGAATAAACCAGTGTGTCCACCCTCCTAGGACAGGGCACTGTTGCGAGACATTCAGAGCCATGGCCCACGGAGCTGTCAATCTGCTTGAGAAGCAAATGCTGCTGCAAGTCTGCAGGTCATGTTGAGTGGGCAGAGTGAACTGATGGCCTGCGGCGCAGTAGCAGACATATAGGCACAGAGTCAGGCTCCTGGGGCGGGGGGGGGGGGGGGGGTGACACTCAGCCTCTTCCACTGACCAGCGCTGTGACTTCAGTTGGTTATCAAGTCAAGTTGTACTTCATTCTTTTCCTGCTTATTGTGGAGATAATGTGGCTTAGAGCAGCACTTCTCAAATTTCTGGTGCTTGTGCAGTAGGTGATCTGCTCCAGTAGGTGTGCAGTGGAGCTTGAGTTCCAGGTGAGACTGACACTGCTGGTCTGGTGACGACATTTGGAGTAGCAAAGGTTTGGGGTTCTATATAAACCCCCAGTTTTATATAAAGCTCCTGATTTGATTCTTATATAGCTAGTCCACAATAAGTGACCATTATTGTGCATAAAATTTTGACAACAAAATATATATGACAAAGACTGTTGGAACAAATGCAGCTGATTTTTCTTAGTTGAGAACAGCTCCGACAAATCTGGGGCGAATTCTTATTATTCAGAATAGAAAATGCTCCAATGCACTTGGGGAATCTTCAGGACTTGTCTCAGCAGCTGTTGCTGTGCTTCACTATTCCCTTAAAATAGGCACTTTGGGTCTTATGGTTCCATTAACTTCAAGGAGAGATTTTGTTCAGTGAAAATAAAGCACTAGGCCCATCCTTGATCACATTTCTCATACCACTACAGAGATAATTAGCTCCTGCCTCCAGACATCCAAGTGCTGGCTCCTTCTAGAAGGCGAGGATGAAAACCTAGAGTAATCAGGCCACTGCCCCACTGTTAGATTCTTAGTACTGAGGCAAATGAGAGTTCCCACAGCTTCAATGCATAATACTGGTTTATTGTTGTTTGGGTTTGTTTTTTGAAGATGGAAGGGATAGGTCTAAGATGTATATCTCCATTCCTTGAGTTTGGCCAAATATGTGAAATGTAACAACGTAGAGAAATGGAATATACCGGTGCAATACTAATCTTTACTATTAATAAAAGGAAATTAAAAATAAAATGCAAAACTATTTAAAAATAAAGAATAAAAGCCATATTATATTTCAAAACTATAGGATAGAGCCACAATAACACAAAGAAGACAATTTATAGCAATACTGTACCCCCCCCCCAAAAAAAAAACCCAAAAAACAAAATAAACGAATCTTTCCTTTATTTAAGAAGATACAAAAAGAACAAACCACAATATATGTTAGGAAGAAAAGAGAAGTAAAAATAAGAAATGGTTTGTTTTATTATTTAAAAAGTGAAACATAGAATTACATCTTCCCTAAGACTTCCTGCTATGGATCTTGGAATATAGGCCAATGTTCCCAGCAAAATATCTATCTATGCCTCTGTACACCTGATGTATCAAAAACACACACACTTCTTGTAGCCACTCCTACCTCACCTCTTCTTCCTAGGTCTTAACCTCGTATTTGAGTTCAGATTCTGCACTGAGAAAGCCTAAAGTATGTAAATAAGTAAGCCCCTTGATGATAGAGAAAGGGTTGTCTCTGGAATCCATCTGCTCTGTGTTCATTGTGGGTCTCAAATGGATTTGGATGCAACATTAGAGAATGCAGAGCTTTACAAATTGCACTTGACATCAAGGAGTAACTGAAGCCTGTTCATTTTGTACCACATACCTCAATAGTGACAGACCCTGTGACTGATGCAAACAGTCCCGTGCTGCGTCTGGGGCTGAGAACCTTGGTCTGCAGCTGGACATGGAAATTAGGGATCTTTGTGAGGCCTGTGTGGGCATCCCAGAATCTTGACTTTGATAATATGGATTAGATTTGGTTTGCACTCTTAAAGTAGGAATGGTCTAGCAAAGAGAAATTTGTTTTTATATTTTATTCCATGCATCATTTCTTGTTTTACAATATGGTTTAGGAAACACAAACTCCATCATGGAAAGCCCCATGAAAAGGGAATTTTACAGTCAAATCCAGACAGAGAAAAAGAAAATACTACCCATTGTATCTGTCTACAGGAAATACTCATTGCTTTTATGGATATGAAAGACTGATAAGGAATGCTTTAAGGATTTCTGTTTAAATTTATTTATCCCAGGGATCAGTAAGCATTTTCTGTATAGAACTAGAGAGTAAATGTTTCAGCTTGGAGGGTTATGTTGGTCTCTTGCAACTACTCAACTCTGCCATTGTAGCCTGAAAGGGGCCATTGACAAGTTAGATGGCTACTAGACTTATCATAAGCTATATAAATGTCTGATTACTAAGTTGTACACTAGAAATTAATATAACACTGTATGTCACCTGTAATTAATAAAAAAATAAATCAATTGACCAAAAATAAAAGGAGCTATTGACAATAAGGAAGCCAATGGCTATGGGTGTGCTCCAAATGGACCCCTGAAACTGGAATTTGATATAATTTTTACATGTACAAAGTATTCTTCTTTGAGTCTTTTTAACCACTTAAAAATGTAAAAGCCACCCTTTGCTATTGGCTAGTACAAAAACAGGCAGTGAGCTGGATTTTGATGTGGTTCCCTGAAGCACCCGGGTAGAGACCACAGAACCTTCTCCCACCTTACCTGATGGCACATTGACATTCCAGGAGATAGGGGGTCCTATAAGTAGGAGCCACTCAACGTGCAGTTTGTGGATGAACCAGTAGCATCAGCATCATCTAGGAGCTTGATAGAAATGCAAAATGTCATCCCTTATCAGAGCACTGACTCAAAGTCTTTGGGAGTGGGACCCAGCAATCTATTCTCACAAGGTTTTCAAGGACTCTGGTGCCTCTTCAAGTTTTAGAAGCACTGCCCTAAACCACACAAGGAAAACTGCTGATGTGGGAACATTAAATGCCACTGGGGGGTGGGGGGTGGTGGTATCAGAACAGTTCATTCAGCCATTTATTCAATAAGCCAATTAGCATAAATTGAACATCTACTAGGGGCCAGACCCCTGAAAAATGGTGATTTGAAATAATTAATAGAATACTGTTGGTCCCTTAATGGATGGGAAATTGTTTTACATCAGGGCCCCAGGGGATAGTTTTGAGTTGCTCTGCTTCTTATTTCCTCGCTGACTCAGCAGGCTTTGCTGGCTGGGGCCACACTTCCAGCTTGGGCAACACACAGGAAGGAGGTTTAATGCACTTGATGAGTCAAGTGTTCCACATCGTCTAGATAATAAATGCCATTTCGCTATTAAGATCCTTTCAGTCACTGAAATTACCATTAAGTACTGTCTCTGAGAATGTTAATATGCTTGGATTTTGGTTTTGTGGGACAAGTTATCCAGCACTAGCAGTAAACATCCCAACAGGGGGTCTAGGTATGTGCTCCATGCCTGCTGTCCCTCATTCTTAGTAGGAGAGGAGATGTTGCTTTTCTAGCTTTGAAATGCTGTGAATTTGAGATCTTCTAGACTCATCAGCCTTCCTCCCAAGTCTCAAACATACCACCATACTTTAGAGCAGGACAAAGGTGTGGGAGCTTCTGGGGGAACCATGAAAATGGTGAAAACAAGGGTATTTGCTATGTGGCTTCTCTGCCACCTCCTCAACTGCTCATTAGCCAGCTCCTCACAGGGTGCCATCAGCTTGAAGCCAACGGGCCCAATAGCTGTTCTTCAGATCTGAGAATAGCAACTCGGAGAGGAGATTGCCAAGGAAAGACATGAAACCAGAGAGAAGGATAGAGAAGAGAGCATGTGTGAGGGAGCATTCATCAGCAAATAGACCTGGAGGGTGGGAAGCACACAGACTTCTGCCTTCTAGTAACCTGAGCTGTTTATTGAAGGAGGAAGTTCCATAAAGGAACAAGCAGCAAAATGCAAAGCTGGAGAACAGGGTGAGAAGACACTCTTGTTTGTCCGCAGGTGCTAATCCCAGGGGAAGGGACTGGAGGCTCAGGCACTCTGCTGGTTTCCCTAGCTTCAGGCTTCCATGGGTATTCAGCATGCTTCCTGCCCAGCCATTAGTAAAAGAAAGCCAATTAATAAATAATGGATTTGTTCCACTCTAAGCGAAGAATACAGGCTTGTCCAGAATGAGCAAGGCTTTATAATTATTAAACCCCCACATCCTTACAAACAAGGTAAATCAGAACTTTCTATAATATATTCCCCCCAACAAGCCTGTGAGACTGGTATTATTTGCCTTGTTGAAGCACAGAGATGGTGATAGATTTGCCCAGAGTCACCCAGCAACTGAGTACCAGAGCCCACAGCACCAAGCAGGTCTTTCTGACAGGTAGGGCCCTTATCCATTCTACTAAGTTGTAGCCCATAGTCTACTCATTGTTTCCATGATCTACCGTTTCTTTCTGGAGGGTAGACCCCAGTCACTCAGAACATTGGAATTGTGCTTCTGCTCATCTCAAGGTTAAAGAATGACTTGGTGTAAATTCCTTCCAGTTTCTTTTTCCTATATCCCTAATTTCTAAAATGGAGACCCATATTTAAAGCAAAACACAAAGCACTTAAAGCTCTACATCACATCATAAGTGCATAATCTAGTGGCCAGAATAGGTGCCATTGAGGCTTACCTGCACCTTAGGCTGGCTCTGGGAAGCTGGGTGGCTGAGGAGGCCGGGACTCTGGAGGCAGATGTATGGAGCCACCAGACCCACCTGGGGTCAAGCCTGGGGTGCAGTGCTCCTCTTGCCCCAGCGAGGCTGAGGGCACTGGACACTGCCATCTTTGAGGGTGTGGCAGTCAATTAGCCTATTCCCTCCTTATTGGCTGTGAGTGCCACCATATTTGCGAGGGCATGACGGTTAATTAGCATATTCCCTCTTTATTAGGTAGAATATACATACATATGTGTATATGTCAAAACTCAAATTATACACTTGAAATATGTGGAATTTATTGTATGCCAATTAAACTTCAATAAAACTGTTAAAAATAAAAATAAATAGATGTGAAGTTAAAAGTATACTAACCCAGAACCACGTCCCTCCATCTCATCATTCCTAACTCTTGGGTTGTCTGTGTCTCAAAATATACTTGTAAGTAGACAGGTATGTACCTACCTCCATGGCAAAGCTGGCAAGTATGCATTAATGGCTTCTTTTGGAAAAACAGCACAATTCTCTTGACCCCCATTTGAAGATGGCTTCCAGCTCAGAGGATGACTGAGTCAAGGAGACAGAGTGGGGGCCATTTATATCTCCTATTTGTGCACATACACATATAAGCTCTCACATGTTGAAATCTGCTTTTTCCCAGGTTGGGTGGCCAAACCCATCACTGACACCCCATCCCAGGCGCCCAGCCACCCCTCACCACTACCATGGCCGAAGATGCTGACATGCGCAATGAGCTGGAGGAGATGCAGCGAAGGGCCGACCAGCTGGCCGATGAGGTGAGGGATGGAGAATGAGAAGGGAGTAAAAGAGAGGGGCGGGGTAGTTTGTCTTATTCGGGTTCAGGTGGTAAATGGGGTTTATTCTAATATCTCAATTAAAATAAACACACACACACACACCACTAGTCTGCTGGAGCAGGCTTAATTCTGAGAACTGATTGGTACATTTTCTGGAACTTTGCAAGCTGGTATTAAAGTTGAATTGTATAAATTGACAACTAATAAATTATATTAAAATCAGAGGTAATACTCAAAACTCACCACTTCTTAATAATTTTACTATTTTTACTACTATCTATGCTTTCAAAGTTCTTACATGTTTGGGGTTTGTACATGTTTGAGGTGCATTACTACAAATCTTTGCCAAGTTCACCATCAGTGACACCAAGATGTACTTAGAAATCAGACAGGTGAGAGTATTTTTATTGTGGGAATCTGCAAACACTACAAATCAGAGGTGGATTTATTGTCTTATTGATTATCTTGATTTAAGAGAGGGGAGAAAAATCTTAATAATTCAGATTAAACTTAAAAGTGTGCACATGTACAACTATTACACTATGCATAGCATGAAAGATTGAAAAAATCTTTTAGTTTTTAAAAATCAATGATTCTCTTCAGCAAAGAAGTCTCTTGCATCACTGATAAATGAGTAAAGTTCTAAGGTATGTCTTTATTGCTTCACTTTCCTCTTACTCATTAACATAAATGAAAATATCAGCCAGCGTTCATGCCAGAACCAACTTGTTCTACCTGTACTTAATTATGGGCACAGAGCTTAGCACAAATCCACAAAAGCTTTTGGTAGAATTAATTGGTTACATGGAATTTATTATAGAGTATTGTGTACTTTATTATTATTTATAAATTTTGTGCTATTCATCCTTTATAAACTTAGATCACATATCTTCACATTTTTTTCTGGAAAGCCAGATGTGAAACGTTTGCTAGCATGCACTGCTTGCAGCCATTCTATTTGGAATAACAGGCTACTCACAGCTCTTCCAGGAAAGTTAACATTCTTTGTCTCTGCAGAATCTTATCCAAAATAAGTTTGTCACTTAAAAGCACAGCTTTGAGAAATCACACTGGCTGTTAGATTCTAGTAGTCTGAAAGGAACTGAGAAAAAAGTGACGACACTGTGCCTGAGGGATCAGACTTCCCATCTCATTTTTTTTCTTATCTGAGGATGAAGATAATTATTATAGCTGCCTCCTCTGGGCTGGTTATTTCAAACATGCTTCATCTTTTTCACCCTAAGGCAACAGTTTAATTTGCATTCATAAGAACTTCCAATTGTGTTTCTAGGGGCTTTATAAAAAACAACAACAACAACAACAAAAAACACCTCAATGTTTCATCTCAATTCATGAAAAATTATATTTGTGTTTAAAATGCAACATTCTCATTCCAGGGTGGTCAAGTTAGTCCTCTGAGTATTTGAGATCACTTTTCATGCAGCCTGCACATGAAAAATTATATTTTCCAGATTACTTTGTCTGATATCAAGATCAGCTTCATATGGTTTTGATTGTTTGAAGATCAGCTGCACTGTAATTGCTTTAGGGAATCTCGTTACGTAGAAAGCCTGATAGGAAAGAGACTGGAAATGGGAAGACCTTTTGAGTTTCAGTTACAAATATAAAAGAATACATAGTAGTAACCCTTTGTGTTCTCAAGGGAGGGATGTAATTCTGATTTTCCAAGACCTCTGGATCCTGCACTTACAATATTTTTTTCTTTTGTCTTAGTCACTCGAAAGCACCCGTCGTATGCTGCAACTGGTTGAAGAGGTAAGGAGTGACCGTATTGTATAACAAACTGATCCCCCCAGCTAACATATTCTTTCCCTGACCCTCCTGCCTTTCCCTGGCTGGTTGATTCTGCTGTTCCTGGGGCCTCCGGGAAGCCATACAGTGAGGGAGATGCTACAGTGAAGTTGCCAGGTAGTCATCAGAGTGCCCTCTCCCAGCCAAGGCAACCATTACGATCTGAGAAGCAGAGATGGACAGAATTTTTGAGTAAATGCTCCCGATTAAACCAGAGTGACTTTTAATTTACAAAGGAATGATCTACATCAAAAGCTATTTGTAATGATTTCGATGCCTTTAAAGTTGCATCTAATCTTGACATCCTCTTCTGTCTTCAGCCACATGCGAGACTTTTTAAAATATGTACCCCCTATACATATAACATTTCCAGAAACTTTTATGTTTGGACTCAGGCACTAAAATGCATAATATAAGAGGGGGGGGGAATAAAATAAAATTCATGAAATAAAAGGATAATTCTTTAATAAGGGGGAAATATTAAGATCAGTCATATAAATAGAGAAGCTTTTTTATATTCCCAACTCTGGATTAAACATCCATTTGCGAGGCATGGTTAATAAATTCCCAAAAACTATTTTAAAATGGGTAAAATAGGTCAGATAGCAATTATGGAATCAAAAGCCCATTTGCAATAAAACTCACTGATTCCAATTTGAGAGAGCAGCAGTCAACCAGGAAGAATAAAAGGATTAATTGAACATGTCCTTTGGGAAAGATGAAATGGAAAAAGAATAGGGTGGGTTATATTTATTTAAATAAATAAAATAAGCCTAATAGTTTTTATTCAGTAAGACGCTGCTTTAGCTATAGTTTGAAACTGATAATCAATGTGTACATTCATGTGTAGTTATCATTTTTAGAGATCTTGGAAGTTCTGTAGCAGAATAATTAAATGAGCCAGCTCTCCTGATGCCATTGTGAATTGCTTAGCCAATGACACGAAAGGGAAAAAACAAAAAGATAAATTTCTCCAGGCTAAGAGGAAAGACAACTGCCTTTCACCCCAAAGGAGCCAACATCTTCCCTTATTTCTTCAGCTTTAGCTAGGAATGAAATATAATGGTTAGATGTGAATTGCCACGGGAGGTAGCAGGGAGTGATGATAACTGGGAGCTCCTTGGGAAGGACAGGGAGGTGGATTTAATAAAGTCTGTTATCACCAAAAAATGACAACTAGAGCCTGCAATGTAGCACAAATTGGCCCCCACAGGGAGGCAGGCCCTTAAGGGTCCTCACCAGCATAGGAAAGCCGCCTTTGCTCTCTAAACGAAGAGAAATTGTTTGCTGTATCCTGGGGACACCATTCATGCAGAAATCCTTGAAGACCAAGGAGGAGGCAGATAACCTACATCCAGGAGTGCTGGAGAGGCTTTCAGAGTAGACTGATTGTTCCTCAATCTGAGAGCAAACACAAGGACAAACCTTAGTAACATTTTCTGTGTGACCTTTGACATTGACCTGAAGGGAGCCCAGAGGTGTGCTGACAGAATTATCCTGATGCGTCTTTATCACCTTCAACCACAGCCTCTAAGCTCATTTTGTAAAGTGTTGCTTACATGTGAGCACAAGGAAGTCAGTCTCTAAAGTAGCAGAACTACTTCCAATTTGCTTACCTGTGCAATGTCAGGACACTTCCCAAAACATGGAATGTGCAGGAACAAATGCATCAAAACGCACTGCTTTGAACCCAGCAGAGTGTTTGGGCCACAGACACCTCGTCTGTGTCTTAAATCGCAGACAGTGTCCACTGGCTCTCAAAAAGGAGTGCCTGCTCCGATTTATTCTGGGGGAAAGGAATCTTAAAAGCTCTATTAGTTGATGTAAGATCCTCAGATCATACCTGTTGGTTTCTCCTAGTGTTTCGTGATCAGGCATGAAGTTATTCTTTAGAACAAGGAGCAAAACAGATGGAAGGTCTCTCCCTCCTCTAATGAATGAGAGGAAGTCCTTAGCCTTTCCATCCTTGGAAAATGATGAGGAAGCCATGATTAGAGTAGACTGGCTTGTTCTTACTTCCTCCTGGGTTAGTGAATATGTATGGTCAAACACTATGTCTAGGCTAGGGCATTGGCTATTCAGATGATTTCCTGCTTTTCAATCAAAAAGGAAATTCTCTTAAAGGGAACCAGCATTAAATATTCATCAAGGGCAGAAATGATTTGGAAAACCTGAGCATTAAAATACCAGGATCTTGCTCACGATCCCAAAATGCATCAATGCTATCTAATTTGAATGGAGCAGGATTCCTATTAAGATTCAGTCTCAAAGACAGGAAAGGGTACTGAGCTCATGATGTCTCCCTAAGGCAAATAGTATCACCTGCTGTGGAATGTCCGACTGCGCCATCTTTCACAGACGGTAGGGTGTAACAGAGTTGAGTGGTAGCGGCTTGATTTTTAGTAGAAGCCACATTAGCATTAAAGATGATGTAAAGTTGCACAGCGGTCAGTGGGGAAAGTTCAGAAGAGCTGAATGCCATACACAAGTAAAAAGGTTAGAAATGATAGAGCACTTGGTTCCCTCCGGGAGGTACTGTCTGTTTTGATGAATGCATTTCAGCAAATATGTATGGAATGTCTATCCCTGGGGGTGAGTGAGAAGATAAAAATTTAGATCATGCAGGAAAACAGCTATTACCAAGAGCTCTCCAAATTCAAGGTCATACCAGCCTTAAGAGCAAAGAGGAGGCAAGAATTACTTCTAGTAGGAGAGTCATGAATGTATACTAAAGGAGGGAATATTTGGTTTCAGACAAAAATATTAACTCTGCTAACACTAGAAGCAGTCTACACATGAATACCGTGGGCTATGAAAACCCAGCCTGGGAAAAGCCACACTGCTTTAAGGCAGGCTGGTTCAAAAGCCTGGAGTGGTGCCTCAGGGCTTCCCTACATTTCAGGTCTGTGTTAGCATCTTTTTTTTTTTATGCCAATTTAAATTTTTGAGACACTTTGGGCACAAGAAGAGAATAAGCATTCCAAAGCGATGGCTGTGCTAAGGCAGACTTTCTGCTAAGGTGGAAAATTCAGGCTGGGCGGCTGTGCCCCATCAGGCAGATGTGGGTCTCTGGGAATTCTGGCAGTTAGAGTGCCTGCCCTCTGCTAGTTTCAGCTCACATGTATTGGATTTGGGGGAAAGCATCTCAAGGTGGCAAAAGAAAGACTTCTAAGTGTTCCACAAACATGATTTTAGTTCATCTGAAAAGAAAAAAAAAAATAGAGGGGAGGAGGGAGAAATGAAAAAAAAAAATCCCTCACATGTCATACTGCCCTGCTTTTGACAATTATCCCCGCAACTTCAAATAGAAACCAAGACAAAAATAGAATCACCTCCTCTCATTCTTAGCTATGAATACATAATAATCTCTAAGGAAGAGGAGAAAATAATATTCTGCCTCCCCTGAGATATTGCCCCCAGGCCTGCCCTTCTCTCTTGCAAAGAACAATCCAGTCATTTTGATAAAAGCTGTCAACAAAACAGTGAAACCAAATGTACATGCTAATATTTATTGAGAACCTAAATGTGCCAGGTACTGTGCTGAAAGCTGTCATCATTAAGCATTATTATCTCACTCAATCCTTGTAGCCACTTTTCATGACTACAGTTGACCCTTGAATAATGCTGGGGTTAGAGGCACCCACATCCTGTGCTATCAAAAATCTGAGTATAATGACAGCATGTTGTTCTTCATTTTACCAAGGAAGAAATGGAGGTACACACTGCTTATGTAACTTGCATGAGACACAAGTGCACATGGCAGAGGTGAAATTAAAGTTCAGGTCTACCTGATTCCAGAGTGTGTGTGAAATATTATGCACAGCACCTAACTTCCTGTTCACATACTATATTTACTTTTTTTCTTTGAGAATTACACACACACAAACATATACACACACACAGAAAAAAACAAACAAAGAAAACAAACAAAAATAAAAGCAACTCATTCTAAACTGATTGAGAGTCCTTATAAATTAAGTCCTTTATCTTAATGTCTCCCTTTTTGAACCTCAGTCTCCGATGGAGTTGAATTTGTAGAAGCCTTTTACATTCCATGGCTCATTTTATCCTCCTAAGCACTCTGGGAAGTGAAGGAGCTATTGCTAGTACCATCAGAAGCTGGGAAAGCTGAGAAACAGAATAGGTGGATCTAGAAACAAAATTTCAAAGATAAGTCTAGATTCAGAGTTACTTATTCCCAGAACCCCGCTCCTCCCACCTGACCAGATTGTCTCTCACTAGGAAGCACAATTGAAAAGCCATGCATTTGTCTACCTACCTCTTATCCTTAGTGCCTGGAGCAGAATGGAGGCTCAATAAACACTGAGTGAGTTAGTGAGTGAGTGAGTGAGTGAGTGAGTGAATAAGTGAGTGAGTGAGCGAGGGAATGAATGAACCAACCTACTCACCACCCAATCTTATATGGCATCTTATCTTAAAGATGGGAAACATTCCGAAAGACCAAGTAACTCTCTCAGCTTCATAACTAGTTGCTGGCTGAGTAAGAGAACAACCCATCATTCCTGACTCCCTGGTCCATGTTCACTGCTTCTGTTCTCCCAAACTGGGGTCAATTTTTGCCCCATCAGATTAGTTCTGTGAATTATTCTAGTGTTGAAACATCTAGTCCCAAACAGAGTAAATGTGAAATTATATTTGCAGAGCTCCATACAAAATAAAGGGTATAACAACATATCAAAAAAAAAGTATAAACAGATGAGAACTGGCCAAACTGAAATCACTAACCTATTTCCCACCCACGGGCCCCAATAGAATGGAACCAAGATCTGATGCACAGCCTTGAGTTGATGCTCTGAGATGCCTCTTTGGCTCACCAGAACTTGCACTGTCACATCCATATGCTGGAATAAGCCATCTGCTTTTTAAAATTTCTTATCATACATAATGGCTAACATTTGCAGGAAAAGGCACAGAAATCATTCAAATACAGGCTAGTGTAGATGAATGTCCCTTCACAACACGTTTAAGAAAGAGATTTTGAAATGTCTTCTGGGGTCTGGAATCCTGCTGCTCAATATGTCCTCGCACCAGCAGCATCAGCACGGGCAAGCTTGTTAGAAATGCAAAAATCTCAGGCTTTCCCCAGTCCTATAGAATCAGGATCCACATGTTAACAAGGTATTTCCTAAACAGGGGACTCATGTGCACATTTAAGTGTGAGAAGAAGTGGTCTAGAAGCTTCTGATGCTAGTGGGTAATAATGTTATTTTTAGGTTGCCTAGATATCCTGCTCTAGATGCAGGAATTAGTTCTGTGAATTATTCTAGTGTTGTTCTTTTCTGAAGGTATTTATTTTATAAACACTTTGGTAATGCTAAATATAGGCCAGGCACAATGCTATCACTTGCCACATGTTAACTCATTCAATTCCCACAGCAACTCAATGACGTACTAGCTATTATTACATATGACAAATGAGAGAACTAAGGCACAGGACAATTAAGACACTTGCCTGAGGTTTCACAGCTAAGAAGTGAACTCAGCAGGATTCCAGGGCAGAGTCTGGCTCTAAAATCTGTGCTGATCACGACTCCTGAATTCCCCCTGAGCCGTCACTCTCCAGACAGCATCCTGATTTCACAACTGAAGCCTATCCAACTATGTTTAAAAGCAAGGCAGGCTTCGGTGTCTGGCAGAGTTAGCTGCACCCATTCTCTGAAATGGGCAATTATAAAAGCTCACAAAAATCACTTTTAGTGTTTTATTTAATTTTTGGAAGCACTATTAGAATTGAATTGTTAAAATACTATTTTTTTTAAATCCTCTGTTGACCTCCACTAACATCTCTCTTATTTAAAATAAGTCAGTAGAGAATAAACAGGGCTATGAGAGGTAGCTTATTTTAGATTATATTCTAGAAGACATGGGAGTTTTCCATGAAAAAAAAAAAAGTACAATTCATTTAAACTGTAAGCAATGCCATTTTTTACTTATTAACAGTTACCCGGTGGAAGGGAAGGTTTTTACTTCCATTGAGAGCAGTAATAAAGAACTGCAAGAAAGCTCATGAATGAATTACTTTCTCATACTGCATTATTGTGCAGAATTGAGTTTCAGAATAAAGAAATTTGGATTTCACCTGAAATAAGAAATAGATTTATTTTAGATTATTCTTAAATTCTTATTTTATGAGAATGACCTTTATTTCTCAT
Organism: Vespertilio murinus; assembly: GCA_963924515.1. Lineage (NCBI taxonomy): Eukaryota > Metazoa > Chordata > Mammalia > Chiroptera > Vespertilionidae > Vespertilio > Vespertilio murinus. The sequence goes on from OZ004709.1 coordinate 66,553,118, forward strand.
CTGCTAATCCTTTTCTAAATCTCACAGAAGAGTGAGTTTCCTTCTGAGTTGTGTATCTCATCCTCTGAGAAGCAATCTTTTCCTTTGGTAAACCTAAAAATTGTGCCCCCGAGATTCTTACACATCTTCCCCATGTGACATTCCCCTCTACCCAACCCAATTCGCTGATGGAGGCCAGAGAAGATTTAGTGTAGAAGATTTTGTAAGATTAGCTTTCTGTGGTTGGTGTTATGAAAACTGCAGGTGTTTTTATTTCCCAATATAAAATTCCAGTATAGTATTAAGTATGTGTACTCCAATTTTTGTGCCACGCCCTATCTACTGAGCTATATTACCCTCTTCTACCCTGAGAATCCCTGACAGAGCAAGTCCATAGGTAACCCATTCCTCTGAGTCCCTCCTGAGCCCCTAATACTCTTACCATATTTCCTCCCTCTTTTTCTTGGGACCTTCTTCATTTCCCATTTCTAATAGAGCTAATTACCCCCTTTACTGATTTATCTTTCTCTCTTTTCTCTCTAACTCTTTTTCAACTTTGCTACCATTATTGGAATGTAGAGTAAAGATGCTGGTATCAGGACTTTGGTTATGTTGGATGAACAAGGAGGTAAGTTGAGATTTCTTCAGTAAGAACCATTTCTTGTCTGAATAAAGTGCATTAAAAATTGTGCAGACACAGGTGGTCATTTTCACACATGTTAAACACATAGATGAGCGTGAAGATTCTAGCATTTTTATCATCTTGCCTTTCTTTACTGTTGAAAATATTGTAAAGGCAAATGTATGGAAATGTTGAGGCCTTCATGATTAAATGAATAGCACTACTTCCCGGTTATATATGGTAGGGTAACAGATTTTTAAAAGCAAAAATTATTTGTGTAGTTCATTTTTTAAAGGATAGTATTTTGGATAATGTGACAATTTTCTTATCCCCCTTATTCCCAATCTTTCCAATAAGTTTGATTTTCTTCTAATTATATCATTATATATATATCACGCTGTCCATTTCCTTTGACCATCCTAATTCAGTAGCTGGCAGTTTTGATTTCCAAATCATTATGGGGATACTTTACATAACTGGGAGGATCATAGGAGAATGGAAAGTTGAACAAATTGAAATATTAGACCTGTTTTTAAAATTATAGGGATTCTAGAAGCAATGAAAATCAGAGGGCCAACATTTTATTATAGCATCTCTAAGGTGGAATGAAGAAGGATAATACCAAATTTTTTCTTTGTCTCAATATGGGTATTCATACTGTGATGATTTGTTTCATTATAGCCACAAGTTAGTTACCTGATTTCATTCTGAATTCTTATAATAAACAATTTTAAGAATTTTTTATCTTTATATTTTACGAAAGCATTAGAAAATTCTTCAGGATCACAAGAATGTTTTATAGTGTCAAAGATAAAAATATAAAGTTCACAATAATTTATTCACAAGTGTGTTTATGAAGATCATAAATAAACTTGTAAGTAAGTAGTTAAGAATGTTTTCACATTTTTATCGTTGTTTATTGGGGTACCATAAACAAACTCTAAGCATAAAACTCAAGCTGGAAAAAACTTTGCCATGCTGGTAAGAGACATAAAGCATTTTTCTAAAATTAGAGAGCCTTTGCATATCATCAGTGAAAAGAGCAAAAACTAAAATAAAAATAGATGTAAATTATAAACCATCAGTTTACAAAAAGACATATGAAACCATACTTCATGCAACAGCAATAATGAGGTACCATTCTGTAGCAGACTGACACAAATATTTAAAATGTATAATGACCAATTCTGTGAATAAATTGAAAAACAGAAACTCTCATTCTACAGATGGGCACTACAGACTAATAATAAATGTTTGAAGAGTAATTTTTAAAAATATATATTTTATTGATTTTCTACAGAGGGGGAGGGAGAGGGACAGAGAGCTAGAAGCATCAATGAGAGAGAAACATTGATCAGCTGCCTCCTGCACACCTCCCACTAGGGATGTGCCTGCAACCAAGATACATGCCCTTGACCAGAATCAAACCTGGGATCCCCTAGTCCACAGGCTGATGCTCTATCCACTCAGCCAAACCAACCAAGGCTTGAAGAGTAATTTGATAATATCTTCAAATATGAAGTGCACCCATTTTTCACCAAAGCATTCCACTCAGCATTGTGCACTACAGATGTACACTGGCAATTATATAAAGAAAAATGTAGCCCTGACTTTTTTGGCTCAGTGAATAGAGCAGTGGCCTGCGGACAGAAGGGTCCCAGGTTCGATTCCAATCAAGGGCATGTACCTTGGTTGCAGAAACATCTCCAATAAGGGGTGTGTAGGAGGCAGCTGGTCTATATTTCTCTCATCGATGTTTCTAACTCTGTATCCCTCTCCCTTCCTCTCTGTAAAAAAATCAATAATATATATATTTTTTTTAAAAAAAAGAAAGAAAAATGTACATGCCTTAACCTGTCATTGTATAAAACTGGAAACAGACCAACTCTCTGTCAGTAGGGAGACCAACCAAATGAATTATGGTATGGCCATAAAAATATATATATATATTTTGCAATTAATTACAGGGCAGGTGGGAGGGGGCAGGCAGGGACTGAGAAAAAGCTTATCTTTGGAGTCCTCTGGGAAGCTGGGTCAAGGAAAGAGAGAGGAAGAGTAGGCAGGGAGAACCTTCTGACTATGATGTAGATCTGACATAAGAGAAAAGAAGGGAAGAATCAGGATTGGGTAGGTAGGGTCTCAAATGCAGTTTTGCTCTAAGAACATCTCAGCCAGGTGGGTATGAAGCACAGGAGCAAAGACTACCCAGAGAACAGCCTCATGTTGGGCAGGAATGCCCCAGCTTTAGTAAACCCACTGTGCTCAGCCATTGGCAAGAAGCATCCTGGGAAGAGCATGGCTTCCATGTAAATGCTATGGCAGATTCCCAAGGTGCAGCAGCTGGAGGTGTCGGCTAATTATACTCCTCCCAGCAGGGTCCCTCTTGAAGGCACATCTGAGGGGCATACCCTCATGGTTGTCATGTAAGGACTTATGTTCTATATTATTTACTTGTATTCAAGTATCTCAATAAATATGCACCAATCAATCCATAAAAATCAAGAAAAAATTTTGAAAATCAACTCCAATGCTCCCCCCCCCCAATTTTAATATACAAATTGTCAAAATATACATATGCAAATAAAGGAATCTAATGGAATTGTATTTTGAGGAAATTACAATGGTTGTAGCAGTCTTCAGAATTCACCAAATGAATTTGCTATAATTGTAAGATTTACTGGCTTGATCTCTGTAACAATGGTCCAGACTTTGAAACTTGGGATGCATCAAAACAGTTTGTTTGTTTTTAAATTAAGCAGCAGATGCCCATATATAAGAATGGTACCTCATTTCCAGAGCTAAGGTGATACATATACATTCAAGTAATTAGCAGTTCCACCTTATTAACTCTATAGTTAATAATTTGTATTTGAGGGGATGGGAAAGGGAGCATTGAAATAGGAGGAAAGGTTAGGCAAAAGAGTAGGAAAATTTCTCTTAGCCCCCCCTAACTATAAAGCACTAAGATAAAAACATGGAAGATAATATATACAAATCTGGTATCAACAAGAGAGAAAGGTAATATAGCATGCTTACTTGAGTTGCAAAGTTCATTGTACTTTGATGAAAAAAATATAGAGAAAAATGTTGCCGAAATTGTCATACAAATGCAAAAACATATTATTCTTAGCAAATGATTCCCAGAAACATCTAAATATTATTCTCTAAGAAGTAACATAGAAGAGCAGATTTTCCCCATGAGATAGTTAATGTTCTCAGCTAAAACATTTTAAATGTGGCTACACCATAGTAACTGCTGACTTCCTCAGTTAAATGTACTTCACACATTCCATTTATACTATCAAAGGAGATGAGCACCTTTTATAAATGACAAATGAGCATAAGTCAACAACTATCTTCACTGCCATCATAAATGCATTTTCATTCTGCATATGCTGTGTTTAGTTGCTTAGATCAGTAACTGCTTTAAAATTTCTCTCCAGTAATGCTCTAGTTCTTCTGTCTGTGCCTGAACACCAAAGGTGTTGGCCATTTCAATCCTGCAGGTACACAGGAGTCTCTGGAAACAGCCATCCTTCTGAAGAACCATTCCAGGTTGTCCAGCTAAATGGTTGCACTCAGAAATTCCTTACTGGATTCTTGTTTCATACCCAGGTCTCAGGAGACACCAAGGAGCATGACAGACGGTCCTGGAAATGTATTGAGTCCTGGGACTTTTCTTTTCTCCAAGAGAAATTCCCATGGAACAACCTTAACACTAATGTGGGATGACTTAACCTTTCACTTCCTTGTCTCTTGTTCCTTTTGTTGGTCTTTGCTGGGTTGTGTGTTTGTTTCGGTGCTGAAGCTGCAGCTCTTGGGAAAATCCCATGGAGTCAACTCTGAACAGTAAAATTACTAACCCCTTGCCTGGAAGAGTAAAGGCAAAGTCAAGCCTCGTTCAGGCACTTGCTGACTTTCTGCAAAAGTGCATGACACAACAAGGTAGCATTTGTGAGAATATTCCTCTTGCTAAAGTCCACTCACAAATATGTAATGAATAGTCATTCGTTAAAGCTGCAGCTGTCCAATGTGGCAGCCACATGTGGTTATTTAAATTTATTTAAATGGTTTCCAAATGCTCATCAATGCAAAATGAAAATCATACAGGCAGCATCTGTCTTCTAACTGGATATACTCACAAAGGCTTGTATACTGGCTAATAGCATTTGCTGTTCTTCTACTGTTTTTTATCAGGGTTAGAATTCTAAAGGCCCCATATGCCTTACTTAAGTAATATGAGTAGAATAGATGCCTAAACTTGGATCCCTGCATATCCTACCATCAGTGGATCTATCACAAATAACCAGTCATCCAAACATGACAGAAGAAAGTTCAAGTTCTTGCCCCAATAGGTGTTATCTAGAGAGTGTTATCTCCTGGAATACCTCTTCTGACCCAAAATGTTACTCTCCTCCCCAGCTCCAAGAATAAAGAGCAACAAGCCAGAAAGCAAACTTAGGGAGGGAAGGAGCAATCAGCCCTGGACAATGCATTGCACCAGCCTCTAAGATGCTGCTGTGCCCGTCAGATTGGAATGAGGATATCGGTTATTATCAAGCATTTCCTGAGAAATGCCTTCATAGAAAGTATTCGTGTGTTATGAAGTCACCATATGCCTAACACATCCACAAATATAATTCAGTACACCCTAAAAATTAATATTAGAATTATCTGTGAGAAAATGGTTCCCCAATATTTTTTTAAAATTAAGCATTTGACTTAAGTATATAAAGATATACTTAACTAACATATCTAGTTTTCTGAATCAACTTTTCTAAAAGCGCTTCAGAATCCTCTCTTAGCTATGACCTTGCTGAGCAAGCCAGCAGGCATGGCAGAACCCAGCTCTCAGAATATGGATTTGGACTCACTTGGTTTTATCTTTTCATTGGAATTATTTACTTCAGAAGCCCAATGCTGATGGACCAATTTTTCTGTTATCTCCCAACCCCTGAAGGCAGAGTGAGTGGAGCTCCTGAAATAGAGTCAGAGAGTTAATATTTTGATCAAGAGCAAATACAAATCTGTATGTATGTCAGCTGTCATTGCGTCCAACAGGCTTTTTTCCCTCTGAGCCCAGACTCTCCAATCTCATCTCAACCCAACATACCAGGAAGCCATTAGCAAGTATCCCATTGGGATTTGGTCCCCCCTATTTTTGTGTGAACTTAACATGGCTTTTCCTTTGATGATGTTGATTGGTTTCCCCCTGAACAATCTCTTCATTTATTAGTTAATTTGATCTACAAACTAATTTATTGCATTGTCAAAGCGAAATTGAAGTTTTTTAAAAAGTATAAAATCTTCTGGGATGTAAAGAATTGCTTTTACTTTTTTGGGGGGAAGGGAGCTTTTTTTCAGGATTTTCTTAAAGACCTTCTTACTATACCTGTATTTATTCAGCAAAAGGTCACTAGTACTACACTGTTACTCCTCCAGCTATTCAATGCTAGAGAACATTGAAATTTTGTTTTTATTGGTCATGTGAAAAGCATAGCAGAAACAGCACATTCATAATAATCTGAATTTTGTTCTTCAACCTCAGAAAAGAGAAAACAGCAGGCTCTTATTTTCCAAATGGACAGTCCCCCCAGTTTGGATCACTAATGAACCTTTGTTTTTCAGAATGATAATCCCACTGTACCATTTAATGTGAAATTGTTTTTAAGTGAGTATTTATACCCATAGACCGGAAATGTATTTATCGGTTTAATTCTAAACCTGCCCTTATTCCAGGAAGCATAGGCATGCATGCAAACAAGTATAGATGAAAAGAGGAAAGGACATATAATTAGGTTTTCTAATTGGACAACCAATTGCTGCCTTCCTGTAATGGTCTTAAAAAGCTGTTTTAAAAGTCCTTTCATTGAATTTGTAGTTGACTCAATTTGGTGACATAATTTTTGAAAAACTAATCAAGTTTGTGTATGTAACTCTGGCAACCTAGAAGTATAATTCACAGCCATGGCTATTGATCTATGTCTCTCATACACCAAGGTCAGCTTTGCTGGCAGCGATGACTCAGTACTGTTCTGTGTTCCCATCCATCACTCCTACAAAGACTCATGCACTCTCATTTTCCCTGCTTTCTGCCAGCAATTGGGATCTAGCATGTCCCCCATGGTAGAGAATGGGAGTTTAGGGGGCAGAGATGTGAAATGCCTTCCAAAGCCTTAATAGCAATAAGTCATAGGATGAGAGAATGAATTGAAATGTCCCAGCACTTGTAACATTGTGTGCTGATGGTGCCTGTTTTTACATCTTCTGTGAATTGCTATGAATTAAGTACAGTACTCAAAACTGAGAGCTGCCCATGAGCTGCCTTTGGCTAGATGACCACGCCTGGGGTGGGGGGGGGGAGGGAAGAGGAAGATCTGGAAACCATTGCTAATTATCACTTTAGTTGTTATTTTCCCCAAAGAAAAAGATGGATAGATTCTACCTCCTACCCTTACTTGGTAGAGGATGCTTAAAACCAAGATAGAGACATTTTTAAGGTTGAAGCAAATACTTTGTCTAGTAGCATTAAATCTGAATGCCTAACATAAATTAACACTATTTTTCATTCTCTTGGATTTCACTGGCGTCTGAGTAAGTGAGTCACTGTGAGGTTTTTCTTGGATATTCAGAATCAAACAGGCCTAAGCTATCCCATCCTGTCATGTCTGAATTGCAAACTATTTTGAGCATTCTTTTTGTTCGTTTCCTTCCACCCGTGCCTGTACAGGGCATCCCGAAGCAGTCTACAGCAATGCATCCTCTCAGACAATGCATTGTAATATCTTTCTCTTCCAAATTCTGTTTCACGTAGTCATTTCTCATGTTGTGTTGGAAACCCCCCAAAAAATTCATTCCACACTGTCATCCCTTTGTCCTAACCAGAACAACTCGATCGTGTCGAAGAAGGCATGAACCATATCAACCAAGACATGAAGGAGGCCGAGAAAAATTTAAAAGATTTAGGGAAATGCTGTGGCCTTTTCATATGTCCTTGTAACAAGTAGGTACTGGGTACCAGCTCTAATCTGTGGCGTCCAGTTTTCTTTCTTTCTTTCTTTCTTTTTCTTTTTTTAATGTCAAAGTGAATGTCTGAAGTTTTGTCTTTTTTTTCTTTGTCCTTTTCCATCTGCTTCATTCTGTGGGGATAAAATACTTGTATTTAATCAGAACAACTGGAACGCATTGAGGAAGGGATGGACCAAATCAATAAGGACATGAAAGAAGCAGAAAAGAATTTGACGGACCTAGGAAAATTCTGCGGGCTTTGTGTGTGTCCCTGTAACAAGTAGGTGCTGCCTGCCTGCCTGAAGCTTTGGTTTCCCAAGGCCCATCTCCAAGCCTTGACAAGCTCATTCCCGCCAGGCACTGAGGCAGGATGAGCATGTGGCATGCAGAACAGATCAATACCGTCTCCAATGCATTCATCTCATAGCCTAGATGATATTAGTGGGAGTTACTGTCTATGCATTAAAAATCAGGCATACTACAGTGAAAGCTTCACTGTCAGCAACTTTTATAGATGAACGTTTCAACATTTTTCAGAAAGTGTACTTTGACACAGAGACTAGCCTCAAGAAGGAGACACCCAATGAATCTTCTTTTCTCATGACCCCAAAAGCCAAAATTGCAGATTTAGAATAGACGGGGGGGGGGGGGTAAATTTGAAAGAGGAGAAGCACATATATCAAGGGTTGATATTTCAGAAGCAAGATTCAGGTAATTTGGCCCAAGTAAGCATTCTATAAATTAGTCTATGGCAATGACTCATCCTTTCAACTGCCCGTCAGTTGCCAATCCTGACCAGTGATTAGACAAGAGATGCCACCATTAGACTCAAAACAGAGGTGAGGAGTCCTTCAGCAAGAAGTACTCAAGCCTCACCCAAATTGGACCCATCCCTCCCAAATTCCTCCTCTTGAAAGATCTACCTGTACACCAGCTGAAATGTTGAAATGTGTAGATTTTGCATGCACAACATCACAAAACATTCAACTGTTCTCAAGGTTCTGCAACGCTTTTTATTTATTTATTTTTTTTTGGAATGTAGCAGAAATGTGACATGTGGTTATAAAGGTTTGCAAGAGAAGGAACCCAAAAATGAGGGTTCTGGAAGATAGTTTCATTTGACTAGCAGTGGAAAAAAATGCATGAGTGGGTTATCCAACATGCATTTGGAAAATTAAACCCGTTACCTGATCTCCCTCACCCCTCCCATTTCCCTTTGAACAGAAACCTTTTTTCCTAAAAACTCTCCTGGTCCTAACTTTTAGAATAGAAATCCATGTCATTTCTAGCTGATTATATGACCATTCACACCCTTTAAACTTTGAGGCTGATTTAAAATATCCCACTTCCTGTTTAGGAGGGGGAGGGGCTCAATTTACAAATAAATTCAAAACTTTTTTTAAAAAGAGAATGATTTACAGTAAAGCCTGATTAACTGGAATCTAGCTAACTGGAACCCTCAAATGTGTTTATAGTTTTGCTCCCTTCCATTACTGGCAAAAAGAGACAAATGAACCGATTCGAGGGAGGGGGAGGAAGAAATCACATTCAGGGATTGAAAATGGGCAATCTAGGTAGCTTGGATTCTCACACTCATTCTCCATTCTATAACCTCCCATCTAAGAAGACCAAACAATGAGTTGATTGATCTTCTGCGTAAAGGCCATCAGACACATCAAGAGAAAGCAGAATCAATAAAAGATTCAATCGCATTCATGACCTTAAGACAAAAATAGGAAAGTGGCTCAAGAATCTGATAATCAACAATCACCCCTGAGACAAAATTTCCCTCCATGGCCCACTGTTAATGAAGAAAGTTATATAATTCACCAAAATGACTCATTTCAAAGCATTCCAGTTAGTCAAGATTTAACTGTATAGCCTCTACTGGCCACTTGCCACCAGGTGAGATTTACACCTGTTTGGTGATAATTCCAAAAGATACATTTTTTCCCATTCATCAACTGTGTGTGGAGAAAGGGCGGAGGCAGGCCCCCACCCCCAGGATGTATTCTAATGGTGAATGACGTGATGGCTCCTATGAATTCCACATATTAGTTGGCACCAATTCCTTATTGCACAAGAGACCCTCACTGAGCTTCAAAGCTTGACTGAAGTGTTCCCTATTGTGTGTAAATAATGCTGTAAAAACCATGTGTCACAATGCAGTGTCTGGTGGTGCCCTGGACTCTCTGGGGGCTTCGCCCTGTCTCGGCATGTTTCGAAGGATTATGATAGATGTACGGCAGTTATGTGAGTCTATGTGCAGCATTGTGAGTGCAGTGATTTGCCTTCTTTCAGAAACGCAAACCTTCCTACCCTCTTGACTTTGCCAAAGATGGTATACCAGACATTTACATAGCAGAAAACATCACCGGGTCCATGAAACGTCTATTAATGTGAGAAGGGAGGGGACAGGGAGTTGGGGACAAAAAACAAAACCAGATGCTAAGCTCCATTAAATTAGTTTTTGCATCCTGTCCCACTGAGTGGGCCCACAGTTCTTTAGCGCAGTAAATTTTGACTGCTCTAAGGGCTCTACGCTAGATTGTAGGAGCTACTGAGGTGCCATTTGTAGAGTTTTCTGATTTGTCTTCAGGGTTGTTTGATCCCCAATCTGCGAGTATTAATATTAGAGCCACAGATGGCTGAGGTTCTCTGAACTAAAAATGGGGGTTGGAGGATTAAATATCTTTAATAGAAATTGTGAAAAATGGGACCAAAGGAAGTTCTTTTGTTTTTGGACTAAAAAGTGTATGGTTTCTACTATGCAAAGAACCTAAAAACATCTTTGATTGCCTTAAATAACAACCCACCCACCAAAATATGCTGCACATGTTCCTATTGGGCACAACAGGTATGCCTGGATTTTAAGTTTCTCTCCAAGGCAGCTCAGTGAAATATAGCCCATGGAGGCCACTCTAGTTCCAGACCACTTCCCCTGCCACATCCCAGGATAGTTGGAGGTAGGAGTTTGTATTCACTCCCACCCTGCCCTTGAGCCCGACAAAGAAGCTATTGAAACTGCGTTTCAAATCCTCATGAAGGCTATTACTGTCCTGCTAGTGCCTTTTTTGAGAATGATCAACTTCTGGAGTAGTTTGGCTTAAATGAGAATGCTTCACTTTCTACTCATGCCTGTAGCTGGTGCATGAAGAAGATGTAGAGGGATTACCCTTTTTGGTGCTAGATGGCTTGTTCTCTCTTCTATTTTCCTGCATTCATTTCACTACGCCTCTTTTACTTTTTGTCTCTGTGGACAAAGGTTTGTACATCAACTCTGGATGTATGGTGACTGTTTGGAAGTACCGATATATTATCTAATTCAGATCATGCTAGAGGCAACTCAGAGACCGTCACCCTTGGCCAACCACCAATCCTTTATGTCCTTCATGCAGAGTTGGAATGGTTAGTTCCACACATGTATGGGGGGGGGGGAATTAAACAGAATTCTGCATGATAGTGTGTAAAAACTTGGTTGAATATGTTTATCTTGATGACAGTGTGTTGCTGTGGTGTGATATACACACTCTACTTGGCAGTCTTGTTTTGTGTCTGTCTGCCAGTATGTTTTCCTGTGTGTTTTGTGTCTCAAAATATAACCATGTCACTGAAATAGAACTGAATGTCCTCCAGTTACCTTAATCCTTGTCTTAAATCTAATTAAACTACAAAACATGCCAAAACAAGAACAAATTGCGGGCAAAGGTTAGTCTTGCAAATGACTCAATTGGACATGAAATGCTGAGTAGCTGAGGCATGGTGGTGGCCAACTGTTTGGGTCCTTATTATGATATATCGGTATTCTCTAATGCCTCAACTTAAAACTCATTCGCTTGGTTCAGTTCTTGGCTTGAAGAGATAACCATTGCTGTGAACTTGACTCTCGACCATCTTGCCTTGTCACTCACCCTCTTTTTTGCATAGGCTTAAGTCAAGTGATGCTTACAAAAAAGCCTGGGGCAACAATCAGGATGGAGTTGTGGCCAGCCAGCCTGCTCGTGTGGTGGACGAACGGGAGCAGATGGCCATCAGCGGTGGCTTCATCCGCAGGTGAGCCTTGCATAGCCAACACTGTAACAATTGTCTATTTATGAGTGACAAACAATCCCAAACTGGTTCTTTAAACAATACCCATTTTATTACTTATGAATCTGTATGTTAGTTGGATAGTTCTTCTGAGAGCCTAGGCTCATTCAATGATGCAAAATGGCCCACTCATTTGTTTGGGATTGTCAACATCTGCTAGGGTTGGCAGGGTACGTCAGCAGAGCTCCTCTGTTCTCATGTCACCTATAGCTCAGGCATCTTACATGGTGCTGAAAGCACCCCAAGGGGCAAGCTCCAATCCACAAGCACTTATCAAGCCTTTGCTTGTGTCATATTTGCCAAAGTCTCACCAGACAGAGCAAGTCACATGATCACATGAGCAGCAAGCAGGCACCTCATTCTGTGAGTTAAATGGGACAGAGCCCACCAGTAACCCAGGTTCAAGTGATAGTTCACTTCACTTAGCTATAAGGTCTAGATATCTACCTCGAGCCTCACAGGTGGCAATTCTATTCCTGTTTCTACCTGCTCCCAGGGAAACTAAATGGAGGCCTCAGTCCTGGCTGCATATTAGAATGACTGGAGGAGATTTTTTTTTTAATACAAGTGCTTGGACCTAATCCACACCAATTGAATCAGAAGCTCTAGAATTGGGACCCAGGCATCTACAGGTTTTTAAACTCCTCAGGTTGTTCTAATGCCCAATCTGGGCTGAGAACCACTGAACGGAAAATATGCCTTAGCTGTTGATGATCATTTAAATAAGCTTCTCTTCTAAAAGAAGCTAGGAAGGTCCCCCTTTCATTTGCTCTGGACTGGGTTGCTTTCTAACGCTTAGCAGACTACAATGGAGGGAGGATTTTTCCCCCATCACCATCTGTACGGGGAAAATGTTATTTAGCCAGAGCATTCTGGAGTAAGTACCTACCATTTGCAATAAAGAGTTACTGTTTCACTGCTTTTTCACTTTCAGGCTGAGCTATAGAAAAAAGATGGTAAGGCACTTGAAGAACCTACTCCTTTCTCCCCACTCAGACTGGAACAAAACCTTTTAGCACAGTTTTTTGGTGTTTTTCTTTTTTCATTTGAAATCATCCATTCACAATGCCACCAAAAACCCCATAGCATTGAAATCTGAGCAAATAAAAGTCATCTCGAACAAGTAGCTCCCTGTGGAGTCCTTGGGAGCAAGTGGGATTAAGGGGCAGATTGAAATGAATGTTACTCTTCCCATTGATGTTGGTCCCAAATGGGAAAGAAGTTGAGCAGAGAAATTCACTGACTTCATACAATGAGCTTTTCTCTCATTTAGAATTTGACTCTTGGAGATTTAAGTTGACATTTCAGAAAGAAAAAATACAGTTTCTAACTAGTTCCATTTTCACTCTCTGACCAAGAAACATCACAACTAAAAATAATTTTCTTTTTTAAACATGAAAATTGGGATAAACATTTGAAGGGAGAAAAGAATGTGTTGGTGGAAATCAAAGAGGTAGTTAAAGTAATCTATTTAATAGTAGAAATTCTTTAAAAATGGGAATTCAAGGGTTTAACATGCATTTAAAAATTATTTTCTAATACAATAAAATAAATAAAACTTATTTTCTAGTGTATAAAAGCTAAATAATATTATCATACTGAATGGAGATTTTAGGTAGATAAGATTGATACCAAGAATTGATACCTATGGATTTTTTTCTAAGTTTTGGATCCTTGGTATTCAAGTTTGTTTGTTTTTTTCTCACCTTCTAACCACTAAAAATTGCTGTTTCATTTCCAGGGTAACAAATGATGCCCGAGAAAATGAAATGGATGAAAACCTGGAGCAGGTGAGCGGCATCATTGGAAACCTCCGTCACATGGCCCTGGATATGGGCAATGAGATCGATACACAGAATCGCCAGATCGACAGGATCATGGAGAAGGTAAGCATGTGACAGTCAGCAAGATTCCATTATTCATTACTTCTGAACTAAACACAGAAAGTGTGAAGGGCATAATGAGACCCTCAAACCGTGGCATTGAATTCAGACACACTGGTAAATGGAAAAATTCAGCAACAGATAAGTAAGTAGAAGATAGAATTTAATCTAGCAGATATTCCTCAGAGGCACCTCTGTTTCCAGCATGGGGCTCAGCATCACAGAGCATACAGAGATGAGAAAGATACCATCTGCTAAGAAACTCACAGCCTAGGGGAGACTGTTAGTCTCCAGATGAATTTACTGCCACAGAAAATGTAATTCACTGAGCGAGCCACGCATAAAATGCTAAGAAGTTTAGATGAAGGAAGATTTCCAGGTTCAGAGGATGGGAAAATCTAAAAAGAAAAGAAAAATGAACTTGAACTGAGTTTTAAAGGATGATTAGGAACTAGTCAGTGGATATGATTTAGGAATAAAATCAGGAAATGGGGAAAATAGTAATTAGTTTAGGCAGAAGATGAATATAAGCTTTGATTTTTATAAATGCCAAAGTTTTAATGATAGTTCTACAAGGCTCAGATTCCATTTCCAGCCAACAATACACATGTCCAGATTTCAACGTGAGAAACATAATGTAACAAGGTTGAATTCACACAAGGACACCAGATATGACTCTGTGACTGAGCCCTTAGGGTCACAAGAAGCATAAGGAAGAGTGGCAAGAGTAGGATGGGAAGGAGTGGGTGTGGGGGCTTGAGATTAGAAGGGAAGAGAAAGAAACATTGGAAAGCTTTTATAAAAAAGACACCAAAACCTAATATTACACATTATATAAATCTGACATTGTTTCTATATTCTTGTACTTCAACACTCCCCAATTAGGAGAATCTTGATTAATGCTTAACATTTCTTAAAATATCCAAATTCAAATGAAAAAAATAGACACATTATAGGTTTAATCATAATTGTGTATCAATTCTAGTTGGCTGAGCTTAAGATGCATAAGTTTATTCCCTGGAAGATATTGAAGTTTTCCACCTGAGCCCCTGAATTTCCTTTTAACAATTCATTCTACTTTCATGAATAAAGAAGGATGTTTTTGAGATCTCTTGAATCATAAGGCTAAATACTCAGTTTCTTGCTACCCAGACAGTCTCCACTGACTTGAAAAAGGAATGAGTAGACATAAAGGAAACACTTTGCCTTTTTGTATCCTAAGGGCTCCATATTGAAAGTATCTGACTGCATAATATTTTGCCGGATCAATATTGAGCTACACAGATGTCAGTGTTGGTTGGCAAAATGCTTGCGCTTTACTTACTTTTATAAGTCATGACATATTTACCATTGTTTAGAGCCTTTGATATGCTGAAGCTTTTAAGGCTGAGCAAATCAATAGATTTTAGAATGATATTGAGAGCTTGCAAAAGCACTGAAGCGAACACAAACTGACCTAACCCATTATGGCCCAGAAAAATAAACTAAGAAGTAGTTGCTGAACTACCTTCCAACAGAAAAAATGATTTTAAAAAACAAGTAGTCATTTTCTATTCATGGACTCAATTTACTCAAAGATGTAGGGGGATAATGTATTTCTAAATCAATTAGAGTTCCAGAGGAGAACTTTTACTAAGAGAGAGGGGTCAAATTTTATTGATAGAATTGGACTCAAAACAAGAAAAAGTGTTCCTGGAAAGGCAAGTGGCACTTTAATTCTGCCACTTTGAAATTCTAGCTTTATTCTTCAGGAAAACCCTTTAATTCTGGGCCCAGTCTACTACGAGGACAAAGACATATAAAGCTACACGGTTTAATCCAAAATCACCATGGGAAATAGCCATATGGTTTGTATTGTTCCTTGAATGCTGACTTACTTAAGAAGTGGGGAGGGGTCTAGTTGCCTTTGAATAACTAGCTCCCTCCCCAGCCCCACCCAATTAAAATCTGGACATGACTTAGTTAGAACCCATTTTTAACCCAGCATTGCCCTCAAATGATACATGTTATATGGGCTTCACAATTATTAACAGACTTTCACCTTCTCATGTATGTTTGCACTTCTGTTAATGGGAAATGTTGGGCAAAGGTCTCTTGCATACCAAAGATTAAGTTAAAATTACATGGTAGAAGTAAAGAGAATTTTATGTTTCTCTCATAGTCTCTCATGATCCCAACAACAACCTTCATCCAATTCCAGCAGTAATGATCCTTCCTTATCATCTGGATTAATAATGAAATTTTGGGAGTTCAAAGGAATTTTCAATACATCCCCAAGGACTGTCAATAAATTACTTTGCCTTTTTAAAAACCTTGCTTTCTAATTTAGGATATTTATATATGCAGGTAGGCAAAAGTAGGTTTACAGATTGTATGGAAAGTAATACAATAATAAATACTATAAGAATAAACTGTAAACCTACTTTTGTCCACCCTTGTATAATCTCTTACAAGGTTAAAAAGGTACCATTCTTTCAGAAAATGAAAATGGGGCAAGATTATATCAGATATTTTATGGAGTTGTTGACAAGGAAAAAACTTATAGATATGCAAACTTCAGTTAAAGTTGTCAGTGCGCCTGAGCCAGTTTGCTCAGTGGATAGAGCATTGGCCTGAAGACAGAATGGCCAGATTCCATTCTGTTAAGGGAACATGCCCTGTAGCAGGCTCTATTCCCAGTAGGGGGCTTGCAGGAGGCAGCTGATCAATTATTCTCATCATTGATGCTTCTTTCTCCCTCTCCCTTTCTCTCTGAAATCAGTAAAAAAATATATATATTTAAAAATAAATAAATAAATAAAGTCAGTGGTAGATGTCATATCTGATGAAATATAGTGAGGCTGCCTTAGCACTCCTCAGATTCTCCCATCAACTGGAAAACATGGCATTTGAAAACTAAGATCTTTAGGTACAACAGGATTTTCCTGCTTCGTGACCTGGTTTTCTCATCTGAAAGATAAGAGAATAATTCAAACCTGGGATCAGAACTGGCTGCCATGATAGGTAATGAGCCTCCAGTTCTGCAGGTCTCAGCTGTCACCTAAAAACTACCTGTGATGGTCTGAAGTTGAGATTTCCATAGTGTTCAGAATGATGGGCTATAAATAGCTCCTTCTAATTCTCTTACTGGCTTTCCAGTGGGCATCTTCGCTTTCCCATAAGGCCAACTCTTGGGCATGCCAGCAAGTTCAGGATCCTCTAAGTAGAAATATGAAAATGAATGGGCTGCATTCCACAAATACAGTTCTAAAGCACCTATGATAATAAAAGCATAATATGCTAATTAGACAGCCAGCCAAACAACCTTCCAGATGACCTTCTGGACGAAGCTGGGCCTGAGATGGCTGAGCCCCTTGAATGAATTTTGTGCAATGAGCCTCTAGTATAAATAGAATAAACATGGGGGCATTCTCAAATACCAGGAAGACACCTCAAAGAAGATTGTCTCAGGATTTCCCCCCCCAAAAAAGTACTAATTCTGTTACACCAATAATAAAATGGTACCTTTTGTGTCAGATATAATAGGGGCTGGAATTTTGATATGCTTCAGAAACAATGTAAGTGGAAATCAGATGCTCATTGAACTCAGGTCTGGTCCAGCTCCTCCCAAATCCTTTAAAGTTATCCAGAGTGACCTTGTGCTCTACTTCAGATTATCCTCTTACCTCACCATGTGAAGCTCACCGGTGCATTTTTAATGCAGGTCCTAGAACATTTGCCTCCAGAAATGCCACCTATTTTGAAGTGGATTTTTGTTTTCATTGAGCTTTTCTCAGAGTTCAGGCTGGGGAAAATAGCATAATTCAACCTGCAGGAGCATTGCACATTGGTCTGAGCCTGTAATTTTCCTTTGCATCCAAGTGTCATTGTTTCTGATAGGATTTGTAGCCGAAGAAGGAAGATTTGACAGCCAAGTAAAATTGGAGAGAATATCATTTTCCAAATTAGGAACCTAAGGCCAAAAATATGAGTCTATAGATAAAAACAATCAAGGAAAATTAATGCTCTCACTTGTTTTGAAAGTCAATTCTTGATAATCCAAACATATGGTAGGGAATCATTGCCAAATAATTCAGTTATGAATAACCTATAAATATTTATATTTCCACTCGCAAACTGATATTTGAATATGGATAACTCTAGTGTCCTAGGAATTCACAATTAAACTGAATAAAGAAGACCCAACTTGATAGAAATTGGAACGCAGTAGTAGATGCAAAATCAGTAATCATTGAATAAATACTATTGATAAAAAAAAAACAGGTCAGTTTTCCTGGAATATTTATCTTTGCTTCTTACTGCCTCATATGTTTCTCAGTGATGTTAGAAATAATTTATTTTCTAGGGTTTAAAGGTCTAGCTTGGTAGCAGCCCTGGGTTTCATGCTGTATGTGCAGCAAAGGTGACTTAAGCAGTGAGGAGGTTAATCAAGGTACAAAATTATGGTAAATGCACCCTTTTTAAAATAAGTCAGTTATCAAACTTATAGGAGTGAATCTTCAGAAATGGGGCTGAAAAATTATTAAATACCTCATAAGCAAGCCATGTTTTCACCAAATAACAATAATAGCAAGATAAGTTATAGCGAGCATTTAATTCGTGCAAAACCTTATTTTAAGCACATAATGTGTATAAATGCAGTTCATCCTCACAGCAAACCTAAGTAAAATTAGTAACATAGTGATAGGCCATGTGGACTCGGACTCTAGGCTGCTTGCATTTGGCTCTGGTGTCCCCATTTATGGGGACTTATGACTTTAAACAAACTGCCTAAATCCTCTCTTCTTGGTTTTCTCACTTGGAAAAAGGAGCTAATAACAATTTATACCTTATAAATTATGTCAGTCTTACCAAAATTGAATTGTGTGAAACCTAGTAGACACTATTTGCATTAGCTGTAATCTTTGTTGCCCCTGGCTTGAAGATGAGAAAGCTGCGGCCCCATCATGTTAAGCAATTTACTCAAAGTGACACTACTAGAAGTTATCCATGATTTGAACTCAACAACACTAGTGGTAGTAATTCAACTCAATCCAACAGATGTGACTGTCTACCACCATAGAGGTCAGTGGGTGTCACTTCAGGAGAGAACAATAAATGATATAACTTTGTCTTCAAAAGGACACTCTCTGGTGGGGAAAATAGTCATGAGACCTAAGGTCAAGTTTCTATGATCATGTCCACTTATAGTCATAAGCAATGACTGGGAACACAAAAAAAGGGATTGTCATTTCTGATTGAAGTTTCAAGATGCCTTCACCCAAAAGAGGGCATTTGAGCTGGACCCACAAGAGTGAATGAAATGTTAATGGTTAACCTCAATTTTCTTTTCTTTCTCTTTTTCCCAGGCTGATTCCAACAAAACCAGAATTGATGAGGCCAACCAACGTGCAACAAAGATGCTGGGGAGCGGTTAAATGTGCCCACCTATGTTCTCTTCCAAAAGCTGTCAGGCAAGGCAGCACCTTCATGCTTTTCTCATGGTATTACCTAGTAGGTCTTCACACATACACACATCAGTCCACCTCCATTGTAAATGTTGTCTTGTGTCATCCATCAACTTCCCCAAAATATTGTGTCTTTTGTTCTTTCTGAGTCTCTCTCTTTCCAAAGGTTGTATATAGTGGTCATTTGGTGGCTCTAACTCCCAATGTAAGATGTCTTGGGTTTCATTTTTCTTTTTCTCTCCTCAGTGGCGTTTGCTGAATGACAATTTAAGGAATGCTCAATGTGCTGTTGATTCTTTCAATACAGAGTATTGTTCTTGTAAAACTGTGACATTCCACAGAGCTGCTGCCACGGTCCTTTCTTTGGGTGTTGGGCTCTGAAACTCTCAAAATTTGCTGTCTTTGGTTCCTCCTGGCTGTCATCTGTCTTTATGATTTCACGATTAGACAAATGTGGAATTACATAACAGGCATTGCACTAAAAGTGATGTGATTTATGCATTTATGCATGAGAACTAAATAGAGTTTAGATTCCTACTTAATAAAATCTTTCCATGACAGCAGCATACTTATGAAAACACACACACACATGCAACAGCAACAACAAAACAGCAAAGCATGTTCAGTATCGAGACTGTCAAGATTAATTTATACCAGCAAAACTGCAGTAGTGTCACTTTTCTTTCTGTCAATATAAGAAACTTGTTAATCATCATCATCCTTTTTAAAAAAATAGAATTTTTTAAAAAGATGAATTTGACACACTCACCATTTAATCATTTCCAGCAAAATGAACATTTGGCTGGAACTATGTCAAATGATTGTAATATAGGGTTTGTTTGCTGCTTTTGAAGACTGTGTTTGGAGAAGCAATCTTGCTTTGAAACAGTGTGGAGATGTAAATTTTATAAGGCTGACTCTTACTAATCACCGTTTTTTCCTATGATTTGTTATCAGTACAGTTCTCTGTTGCTTAATCTAGAGCTATGCACACCAAATTGCTGAGATGTTTAGTAGCTGATAAACCTTTAAAAATAATATAAATGAATGAAATATAAACTGTGAGATAACTATCATTACAGCATGTAATATTAAATGCCTTCTGTCTCCTCTGTCAGTTTGTGAAGTGATTGACATTTTGTAGCTAGTTTAAAATTATTAAAAATTATAGACACCAAATGTCTGCTTTCACTTCTTCATGGACCCCATCTGACTTTGCACTCACACAGGAAGAGGAGACCTGGCTCTCCTGTCCCATTGCTCCTAAGAAGCCAATTCTGAGTGCTGAGGACACTGAGTGGAAAAAACAAACGCATCTCCTTTAGATACAATTTCAATGGCAGTTGAAATGTGGCTTGATTTTTATAATCTGTTTCAGAAATATGTGTATGTAGATTCATTGTTGGCTGGCGGGGGATATATAGTTTTCCAGAAAATAGGAAAAAAAAGATGGGGGAAAAAATCTGTGGTGTTCACACTTGGCCCTATATAGATTTATGTATATCAGCTGTCAATCAATTTTTACTCTTCCCTGCTCCACCCAGAATACTCCCACCAAAACTGAGCCCTCCACAACCACCACCACTGCTACCTCAACTTTTTAACAGCTTTTTGACATACAATACAGGTCACCTATTTAAAGTATATAATTTGGTGGTTTTTAGTATACTCAGAGTTGTACAATCTAATTTTAGAATAGTGTCATCCCAAAAAGAAACCTGATTCTTATTAGCCATCACTCCCACCCCACTTCCCCCAGCCGTAGGCAACCACTAATTTATGTTCTGTCTCTATAGATTTGCCTATTTTAAGCATTTCATATAATGGAATTAGACAATATGTGATCCTTTGTAAGTAGCTTCTTATATTTAGCATAATTTTTTCAAGGTTCATCCATGTTGAAACATGTAACAGAGCTTCATACCTTTTTATGGCCAAATATTATATGGAAAACACATTTTGTTTATCTATTCAGCCATCAATGGACATTGGAATTACTTTTGCTTTTTGGCTCTTATGAGTTGTGTAGCTATGAACACTCATATATAAGTTTTTGTATGGACATGTGTTTTCAATTTTCTTGACACAACTATCATTTTTCCACCATCATTGTCTCTTCCACCAACACTTCCACCAGCATCACCATTACCTGTAGTACCTGTACCCCCACCATAATCACTGCCTTAACTACCACCACCTTCACCTTTCTACTGCATCTTACCACCTCTCCATCTTAAATAGCACCTCCACCACCTCCACCTTTATCACTGCTACCTTCCCAATTACCATTATCACCTCCATCACCATTGCCATCACCACCATTACCTCCATATCCATCTTTCTCACCACCTTCACCAAACCACCATTACCTCCCTCACCTCATTGTCTGAGTAATTAAAATCCCACACTGGATATAAGAAAGGTCAGATATGGGCATTTTGCTTTAAGACCCATCACATAATTCATTCTGAAGCATATTTCCTTGATAATTGAGTTCATTCAACTTCAGCTCTAATGCAGTCAGCTCCCTTTGGCTAAAGGAGAACATATTCCCCGGGGATGAATCAGCTCTGCGTAACGTGCCAACTCAGGAAGTACATTAGAAATGTAATGGGGAGGAACACTGTACAGCTAAATCTCCCATCTCCCTCTCCCATGACCTTTCTACAAAAGGCCAGATGGCAGAGAATGGTGATCCTGGCTCCTAGTAACAGAGTCCTTTCCTCTGTCTGCTTTTCCATTCTAGTTTCTACTATTTTTCTTCCATATCCTCCCCACATTTGATTTGATCAACTTTCCCTAATCTTTGGCTCAGTGCTTTGTCAGCAAATTGATGATTGCAATGGAAATTAAGAGAAAGAAAAGAAAGTTCTTATTTTGTAATCATCCAGTCCATGCCAAGGTGCTATGTTAAATGCCTTATTTAGTTAGATTCATTAAACCCCCTTAAAAACTCTGTAAAATAAGCATGATAGCCCAATTTGCAGAAGAAGGTAATAGTTTAGTTAAATAAGTTATCCCAGTCAGTAAGTAATAGAGGCATGATTCAAACCCAATGTGTATAAAGCTTTAGAGAGGCCTGAAAAATAAATTCAGGATGGTGCCTCTCTCAATTCAAACCGGAAACTCCAGAATATATTTGGTTTCACAAAGAACAGCACAAACAAATGTACTGGATTTCTTAGCAGGAGGCTTTGGTGAACCTGCCTTTCATCATTCATTTATTAATTTGTGAAATATTTTCTGAGCTTCTATGCCAGGTCCTGAGACTTAAGAGCAATGTGGGGGGAGGGGGGTTGAATTCCCTGCATTCATTGAACTTCCACTCAAGATGGCGAGAGATAGCTAAACCAACAAGTAAAATATAAAGTATATCAGATGTTAAGTGTCAAAGAGAAATATAAAACAACTAGAGGCCCAGTGCATGAAATTTGTGCATGGGGGTATCTCTCAACCAAGCCTGCACCCTCTCCAATCTGGGACCCCATTTAGGGCAGTGGGACATCCCTCTCATAATCCAGGACTGCTGGCTCCCAACTGCTCACCTATCTGCCTTCCTGATTGCCCCTAACCACTTCTGCCCGCCAGCCTGATCATCCCCTAACCACACTGCCTTGCCAGCCTTATTGATGTCTAACTGCTTCCCTACCAGTCTGTTTGCTCCAACTTCCCTCCTCTGCCGGCCTGGCCACCCCTAATTACCCTCCTCTGCAGGCTTGATTGCCTCCAACTGCCTTCTCTTGCAGGCCTGGTCCCCCCAACTGCCCTCTGCTGCTGGCCATCTTGTGTCCACATAGGGGCAGGATCTTTGACCACATGGGGGCAGCCATCTTGTGTGTTGGAGTGATGGTCAATCTGCATATTACTCATTTGTTAGATAGGATAGAGGCCTGGTGCATGGGTGGGGGCCAGCTGGTTTGCCCTGAAGGGTGTCCCGGATCAGGGTGGGGGTTCCCTTGGGGCATGGAGTAGCCTAGGTGAGGGGCCTGTGGTGGTTTGCAGGCTGGCCATGCTCCTGGCAATCCAAGCAGAGGCCCTGGTATCTGGGATATATTTACCTTCTACAATTGAAATTTTGTAGCCTGGAGCAAAGCCAAGCCTTCTGCTTGCTCAGTGGCCACATTCTTTTCTGTTGGGGGTCATTCACCTTCTATAATTGAAACTTTATAGCCTGGAGTGGAGGCCTAGGCCAACCTGGGCAGTTGGAAAGCGTGGTTTCCTCCATTGTGGGGGCAACCCTAGCCTGCTCTCTCAAGCTTCGTGGCTGCTGCCATTTTTCTTGGGATTTATCTTCTATAATTGAGTGGAGGCCTGGGCCTACCAAGGTGTGTGGAAAGCTTGGCTTCCTTCCATTGCTGGGGAAACCCAAGCCTCATTCCTGCTCTCTGTGGTGGCAGCCATCTTGGTTGGGGTTAATTTGCATACTCACTCTGATTGGCTTTGTGGGTGTGGCTGGTGGGCATGGCAGAGTGATGGTTAATTTGCATATTACTCTTTTATTATGTAGTATGTAGGTGATAAACAGTGGAGGACATAGGCAAGAGGGTGTTATTTTAAAATAGAGTGATAGGGAAAGACCTCACAGATGAAGTAAGTTTAAGCAGAGAATTCTTCAGGTTTGGGGATAAATAAAATGATATGTCCAGAGTGAATGCATTTGGGAAGCAGGGGCCAGGATTGATGAAGCAATCAATGTACAAGCTATTTATATTTTTTCATTAAGTAATGCTGGGGTACCTCTTCTGCAACTCAGTCAATATCCGTTTAAAGTTTTTCCCCCTTGTTCAGAAGAGACTTGCAAAATCCTTGGCCCAAGTAGGAAGGCAAGTTTAGAGGATGAAACAGTGTGCAAAGGATGAGTATCAAGTCATACTTTCTTAGAAGAGTTGAAAGTGTTAACTTCATGGTCCAAGATGTAGGAATTCTTGCTCTAAGTGGTCTGTGTATAATCATCAACTTAGTCATTTACCTTTGAGTAGGTTAGTGATATACCTCAGGTTCTCCATCTAAGTTTTAGAAACTTAAATCAATCTCCTAAAATAGAGAAGATTTGGGGAAACAAGGAAACAAAAGAACAGGAAACTATTTAATAGTCATTTAACCATAAAGCCCATGGCTATTTCCAGGATAAGTATGGAACATACTAGAGTTCCACTCCCAAGCAGGGTTCCACCAGCTGATGTTCCCTACCCACCCTTACACCCATCCTTTGCTTCTCCAGGCTCTTGCCATAGGGGCTTTACTGCTTTGAGCTTATGATTCTCTCTCCACAAACAACTCAAGAAAAACGTCGACCATAATCCCTCTGCTGGTCACTGCTGGTGTCCTGGTCCACATCCTCTGTGCGCTTACTCCACTCACAAAGGTTGTTGCACTGAAGAACCCTGTAATTCTCTGCTTTGGGTCTGAGAACAACAGAAAGGCTGACGTTTTCATACCCCTGGAAGCAGACCTCAGCCAGGATGAATGGGGATGAGTGAGTGGATACCCAGTTTGCTTGGGCCCAGGTTGGATAGCTTTAAGTGTGTGTTCTACATTTTCTCCCAGAATGCCTCCAGCAGACTCAATCTCCAGTTTCTCACATGATAACTTGCCTGATGATTATCACTGTCTTTATCAACTGTCTTTTCTCCTCTGTATCATTCCCACCTCACTACTTGTGTTTCCTAGAATCTCTTCTCATACTACTTGCTCCCAAATTCTTGCTTGAAGGTCTGCTTCTGAGGAAGCCTTACCTTAGGCAATGTTTTCTGATATGATAGAAGCCAGCGCCTGAGCATCTCCCCCAAAACACCAACATAGGGAAATGTGCTGCCTTCCTCCTCCTTCCCAGCACTATTTGGACCCGTCCTTAGTCAATGAAATACTCCTTTATTCCTATTGCCTGCATTTAAAAACCGGCATTCTTGGGGGAGATAAGAGAACAGCCGAAGGACTGGTATGCATATAAGTACAACCAACACAGAACTCTGGGGAGGGAGGGCATGAATGGGAGGTGGGGGGGGGGAGAGGGCAATGGTAAGCTATGTACACATATAATACCTTAATAAATTAAAAAATAAATAAAGAGAATTAATGGAAAAAATAAATAAAAACCGGCATTCCTCAGAGGTGAGCAAGGAACTACATGCAAAGCAATACCAACTATTGCCTGAGCCCATTGACCTTCATCTGTGAGCTCCAACTTCTGCCTCTCATGCACCACAATATCTCCCCCTCCATCACCCCCAATGCATGGTTGGAGAAACAAAGTTTCTAGTAAAAGGCAATATGTTGCCTCCCACAAAGTTATAAACTAAAGGGTAGCAACCATGTGCTATGGGAAGATAATTCAACCAGGAATCTTGATACTTTCCTGAGCTTTAGTCTATATATGTCTAAGCAAATGTTTATAATGATGCCTGCCTTGCCTATTTCACTGGATGGTTAAGAAAATCTACTAGGATTATGTTCATTAAAATTCCTTGTAAATCTTATGTGCCACCAACATGACAATTAAAGTGAAAGAAAACATAATCAACACCATCAGAGATAGAAGCAGATGTTCCTTGCCACTTCTAATGAGAGAATTCACTCACTGCATACATGCATACAAGATGCACTCACTGAATTTCATCTTAAGTTTAAGTACATTATTTCCACATCCAATATGTTTCACGCCTTTGTTAATCTTCCAACCAACTGTCCTAGCCTGTTTGGCCCAGTGAATAGAGCTTCGGCCCATGGACTGAAGGGTCCCAGATTTAATTCTGGTCAAGGGCGTGTACCTGGGTTGTAGGCTTGACCCCCAGCTCTAGTTGAGGCATGAGCAGGAGGCAATCAATTGATGTGTCTCTCTAACATTAATGTTTCCCTCTGTGTGTGTGTCTCTCCCTCCCTTCCACTCTCTCTAAATATCAATAGAAAAGTATCCTCCAGTGAGAATTAAAAACAAAAAGTGCATTAAAGTAAAATCCACCAATCAACAACCCAAGTACCTCCATGTACCCAACTGTAGCAGTTGATATGCTAAATTTGTCACCATTAAAGTTCATCTCTCTGACTTTTACCCTAATGTCATAAAAGTCAAGGGCATTAACACTGTTTCTGCTGTCATTCATGTTTAAAATAAGAATCATTCTCTAGATATTGTGAGAACCAAATGAATTGCACACCCTATAGTTCTATCCTAATGCTACCTATTGTTTTCACTGTTGCCAATATTGTTAATGATAAGGCAAACCAGGCAAATGATCTAAGAAATATAGTGGGAGCTATGAAAATTTTTGTAACAGTTAGCTATAACCATGAAACAAACCACCCCAAAACATGGTGTCTTAAAGCAATGAATGTCTATCTAGCTTGTAATTCTATAGTTTGGTATTTTGAGCTAGGCTTGGCTGGCAGTTCTGGTCTTGGCTGAGCTCTTCACCTTACTTAGTCAACTGCAGGTCAGCTGGGTGGCTTAGCCTGTGGGAGTTGGCCAGCCATTGGCCAAAGCCCCTCGCCTCTTCCCTCTGTTGACTCTCATTCTTCAGCAGTCCAACCTAGATTTATTCTCATGGCAAAGTCAGGAAAATCCCAAGGAGGCAGGCAAAACTTCCTCTAAGCTCATCATGCCTCCACATTCTAGTGCCCAAAACAAGTGACATTCAAGTCAGATTCAAGACAGGACAATACTCTCCACCACTTATTGAAAAAAAAAGCTTCAAAGTCATATTATCAACGGTGTGGATGCAGAAAGGGGTGAATAATATGACTATTTACAATCAATCTACCACAACCTCAAAAAGGCCAGTGAAACTCTCTCCTCTGTGGCCTTGGAGTCCTATGGAAAGTGAAGGTGAGGGGGAACTCTGTGTGTCTTAGAGTGGGTACATGCTAAACCTCTTCCCATTCAGTAGTATTCAGAAGGGAAATTGTAGGGCTCAGCAGCCCAAGAGAGGATTTGAGAAGCATGAGCAGAGTGAGTGTGGAACTGGGAACTGCCGACAGTTTGTGGCAGCCTCTCCACAGACTGACCTTAATCCGGAAATAATGAAACTAATCCCTCCTATTCAAAGCAACAGGTTTAAGCACCACCATTAACCCCTAAACATCTGAACTTGAAAGAACACATTTCAAAATGTTCGAAATAGAATTGGATCCTCAACCAGCACTTGACAAATGCCCTTATTCTAGACCAGGGGTGGGCAAACTTTATGACTCAAGGGTTCTTAAACTGGACCAGAGGGCCGGAACAAAAGCAACCTGACCATGCTGGCACTTTCATCTTGGGCTGCTGGTGAAGGAGCGGAGGGGAGAGCAAGAGAACCCTCCGCTCTTTCGGCTCCGCAGACTGGATAGAGCAGCCCGCGGGCCGTAGTTTGCCCACGGCTGTTCTAGACTGTGTTTTTTTTTTCCTGCCATCTTTTATTTGTTGCTATTTTGTGGAAATTTACACTGAAATTTAACGGAATAGGTGTGTGTGGGGAGGGATGCCTTTTATTTTCCTTTCTTTCCTATCTTTTCTGTCAAAGATATACTGTTCTCTTTGCTAGGAGGATAAAAGAGACTGATTACTTGGGTGAAAAAGAAATTATGTGTGTTAGAGACAGCTTAAGTATACACAAGATGTATCTTGGGTGTGTGGGGGAGTGGGGGTGTGGGAGGTGACTGCTGTCTTCCAAGGCACTGTCTTACTTCTTTAAAGGAGCCGTGACAACCCCCCAGTTTAGGAGAGATGAGGCAAGTGCTAATGGTGTGCGTTTTTAAACTTTCAGAGGCTGTGGAGATAGAAAGCCCTAGAGACCTAAACTCATACTCTTAATTGTTATGAAAGGCAAAACTCCAAACCAGGCCAAATAGATTCTCTAAGTGGCTGGAGCTTTTATACCTCTCCACTAAAAATCCACTTTGCTTCCCATACCTATTGATTTGGACATGACAATGGCCCATTTGAATTTCTGCCCACTGAACTTTCATTTATGCACCTTAAATGCAAATGGCCTGCTCAGCTCAAGAGATATCAATGAACTATCTCAACATAACTTTATTCCAGAGCAAGGATTTCAAGCCAAGGAGAACCTTAGGAGTGCCTTAGAGGTGCTCTCCCCGCCCCCAGGGGCTGAATTAGGGGTGCTACAGGCAGACTCCTCAGAAAACAAAGCCTGAGATAAAGGCATAAGTCCAAGTAGTCTGTTTGGGAGTGTCGACTCCAGGGAGCAGGAAAAAGGGATGGGAGGGTGAAATGGCGAAGGAGGGAGAGCCAGTACAAGAATGCATTATGGAAAGAAGAGAGAGAGTGAGAGAGAGAGAGAGAGAGAGAGAGAGAGAGAGAGAGAAAGAGAAAGAAATATATTATGGACTTAATTAATGATTCCCGTGGGAACATCTCCCTGGAGCAAGTCAGGGAGAGTTACCCATCCACTTCCATATTCTTTTGGTCAAAGGTACCAGCAGGTCAGGGTGGTAACTCCCTGCACCTTGGGTTGTGTGCATGAACACCAAAGGGATGCCCTGAATTCGTGGATCAAAGAAGTCCGGGCCAGAAGTGAGAGGTGAGGATGAGGCGGGCACCCGGGCAGCGTCAGTTTGTGTTTGTGGGAGGCTGGTGGAAGTCTGCGTGAAACTGGGTGCCACTGCTGGGTGGCTGGGGTAAGAGACAGGGATAAGAGCATCAGAAGGTATGTTTCAGAAGCATCTGACGTGCACTCCATACAGTTGTGCAGGCTATCTGCTGCTCAACCCTAGAAATCCAATAGAAAGCACTATTCACATCGTAACAGCTGCCTCATATTTTCATGCTCCAGATAGGAAAGAGATTCCGTTTGAAAGAGCTTTCCCTGCTAAAGAAAGAAATACAAAAACAACAACAAATGACAACTTTAAGAGCCATTGTTTTAAGATCCTTTGGGGGCCCAGTGGAAGGACAAACTGAAGAATAGATTGGGGTGGGGGGAATGAGCTCTATATATTGGTGGCAGATTAAAGGTTTTGGATGACAGCAGAACTTAATAAGGGATTTTTTTGGTTTTGATTTTGAGTCCTGAAGACCCAGAGGTAAAGAGCTAGAACTTTGGCATGGGGGATGGAGGGGAAAGAGATAAGAAAAAGGAACACCAAAGAAGATAGGGGTTGAAAGATTCTGGCAAAATGACAACTCAGAAAAAAAAAAACGAGGGCAGAAAATGATGGTTAAAAGAGAACAAGAGAAAATATAAAAGGGGGGCTTTTAAATAAAAAACAGTGCCTACAGGCTTAGAAGACAAGGCTGGTTTGGACTCAGTTCCTCGTGGCCAAGTCCAGGCTATTTCTTTCAGCTTCCTGATGAAATTGTGTTTCCTGGTTCCCTTCTCTGATTTGATTCTCAATACCATCGTCAAGGTGACCTTGATTACAAGCTTCTACACCACAAAGCCACTCACCCTCAGTCTCAACCCATCCAACATGGTCCCAAAGTTCAGAGAACTTAAACTCATTCTCTGACCAAAACTTTCCCACCTCCATTCTCTCATGTTCTTACCTGTACATCTCTGCCCATGCCCTTCAAACTTATCTAAACTTCTAGTTGCTTCTCCTAAGTTTTCTCTCAGTAAGTCCAACTTCCCAATGTCACCAACAACCTTCTTCTCTGATATCAACATCTTCAATTTCACCCCTGAGTAATTGGTCTTTTTAAAAAAAATATTTATTTTATTGATATTTTATAGAGAGGAAGGGAGAGAGATAGAGAGCTAGAAATGTTGATGAGACAGAAACACCAACCAGCTGCCTCTTGCACACCCCCCACCAGGGGATGTGCCCGCAACATGCCCTTGACCAGAATCAAACCCGGGACCCTTCAGTCCGCAGACCGACGCTCTACCACTGAGCCAAACCGGTTTCGGCTAATTGGGTTTTTTAAATCCTCCTAGCAAAGAGAACAGTATATCTTTGTACAGAAAATATTGGAAGAAAAGGAAAATAAAAGAAAGCACCCTACACCTACTCTCTGAAATTTTAGTAAATTCTCACAAAATAGCAACAAATAAAAGATGGCAGGGAAAACGCACAGTCTAGAATAATGGTATTTTTCAAGTGCTGGTTGAGGATCCAGTTCTATTTTGAACATTTTGAAATGTTTTCTTTCAAGTTCAGATGTTTAGGGGTTAATGGTGGTGCTGAAACCCTGTTGCTTTGAATAGGAGGGATTAGTTTCATTATTTCCGGATTAAGGATGTGGATACAGAGAGAGGTGAATAATATGACTATATTTACAATCCATCTATCACAACCTCAAATAGGCCTATGAAACTCTCTCCTCTGTGGCCTTGGCCGTGGAGTCCAATGGAAAGAAAAGGTTAGGGTGAACCCTTTGTGTGTCTTAGAGTGGGCACATGCTAATATTCTTCCTCTTTTGTAGTATTAAAATACACACACACACTGTAGGGCTCAGCAGGCCAGCAGCCCAAGAGAGGATTTGAGAAGCATGAGCAGAGTGACGGTGGGACTGGGACTGCTGACAGTTCACGGCAGCCTGGCCATAAGACGCTTTCTTGCTTTATGTGAAATCACTTACCTCTGGCTCTTCTCTTTCTCTCTGGCTTCTCTTTCTCAGTCTCCTTTGGTTTTAGTCTCGGTCAAGGGCACGTGGTTGGGTTGCAGGTCTGATCTCCAACCCCTAGTCAAGGGCACATGAAGGAGGCAACCAATATATGTGTCTCTCACATTGATGATTCTCTTCCCCCACCCCCTCTCTTACAAGTTCTCTGAAAATCAATTTAAAAAAAATATCCTCAGGTAAGGATTAATAACAACAAAAAAGATCAGGAGCAAACTCGCTAGCAGGACATGCGAACCTATCCAGGAGCCAGTGGCTGGCAACCATTGGGACCCATCCATTACAACTGCTCCCTAGTTTACTAAGATGCTTGCAATTATCTAAAAAAGATAAGCTTTCTCCACACCAAACTGAGTCTCCACCTCACTCTGGTAAGCACCTGCTCTTCCCTAGGACTTTAGCTAGGCATTGGCTGAAGGCTTTGACTTCCCTGATCACCCTGAGATAGACTTAGCACTTCCTTCTCATTCTTCTCAGAACACTCCATTCAATCTTCAAGCGTGATATGCATCATATTACATTGCAAAAAAAAAATTTATATTTGTCTTTTTCATGGCACTGTAAACTTGTATCAGTTACTATTGCTGCATAACAAGCAGTCACACAAGCTGAGTGGCCTACAATGAATATTAATGTCTCACATTTCTGCAGGGTTCAGCAGTCCTCAGCTGAGAAGTTTTGCTGGGCCCTCTCATGCATCTGTGAGAGAGCCCAGCAGAGCTCAGCTAAGTGGGGTTCTGTCTGGGCTGGGTTGGGCTGGGGCAGCTTAACTGGGATATCTCTGCTCCATCTATTGTCTCACATTCTTGAAAGAAAGAATTTTGTCTGGTACTGGTGTTGAATTGTTGAATCTAGGAGCACAATGAGATAGTTAGTTAATAGTGTATATCCTAATAATCTGAAGGTGCTAAACTGAAGCCAGTGGTATTTCCTCCTCTTCCTAAATTCTTCCCCCTATTCCCTAAGTGAGCAGACTACCCCCTCACCCATCCTCATAAGTGTTATTTTTCACTATTAATGCTATTATTTTCTCACTATTCCAGTGATTATAGTGTAAGACTTGCATGTCTTTCAACCTCTCAGCAGAACTTTCAAATAGCAGGCGGTATTTTATCTACAGCGTGACAATGCTTGTTTGCCCTCTCCAGAGCTATTTGAAGAAAAGCCATTCGGGTGGTTTAAAATATCTCTGCAATTCTTTGACACTCCCTCTAACAGGTGAAGCCTAATTGTCTTCCCCTTAAGTGTGGGCTTAATGACTCACTCCTAAGAATAGAATACAGGAGAAGTGACAGTGTGTAACTTCTCAGACTAGGTTATCAAAAGCCTTGTAGTTCTTCCTTTTTTGCTCTGGGATCACTTGCTGTGGGAGAAGTCAGCTTCCATGTCCTAAGGGCACTCAAGCAGCCCCGTAGAGAGGTCTACGTGGCAAAGAACGGAGGCCTCCAGCCAACAGGCTTATGAATAGCCTTTTTTGAAGCAGGTACTCCAGCCCAAGAATGTCAAACTCAAAGGCTAATCTAGGCCAATTAATCAGGCAGGGCCACGAGTTTGACATGTTTGCTGCAGCCGCTTGGAAAGAATGTTGTAGCCCAACTAACATTTTGCCTCAACTTCATGAGAGACCATGAAACAGAACATGTCGCTCCTGCATCCTGGTTCTCAGAAACTTTGGGAGATAATAAATGTTTGTTTTAAGCTGCTAAGCTTTGGAACTGTTTTCTATGCAACAATAAATAACTAATTCAACTACTTTATTAATAAACCATTGAGCTCTCCCCCCAGAGTCCAGATTTCATAATTACAACATCACAGTGGCTTCTATACAGTATAAAGGGGAGAAAATACAGCACCAACCCCACATTGGAACCCTCTACCTAGTGTGTTTTTGTTTGTTTGTTTGTTTGTTTTTTTAAGTACTAAAGCCTATATGAGCTTATTTACCAATGTCATCCCAATTTCATTTTTTAAAAATAGCCGAAACCGGTTTGGCTAAGTGGTAGAGCGTCGGTCTGGGAACTGAAAGGTCCCGGGTTCGATTCCAGTCAAGGGCATGTACATTGGCTGCAGGCACATCCCCAGTAGGGGGTGTGCAAGAGGCAGCTGGTCGATGTTTCTCTCTCATCGATGTTTCTAGCTCTCTATCTCTCTCCCTTCCTCTCTGTGAAATATCAATAAAATATATATTTTTTTAAAAATAATAATAGTAGACAAAAATAATTATCTCCCTTCCTTGGAGGCTAACATAAAATGATCAGGCTTTAGGAGGGACTGTTTAATTTGACTGAAAATGTTGTCCAGGAAGTCTGAGTTGGGAAGTAAATTTGAAGAAAAATTAAAAAAAAAAAAAAAAAAAAAAAACTCTAGTTAAAGCCAATCCCTACTTTTCGAGCTCCATGTTTAGCCACTACCTCCTCTGAGCAGCCAGATTACCTGGACGCTAACACAACCCCCAGTTTATTGAACCGCCACTTGTCCTGCCCCACAGCTTGGCCCTGAGGAGAGTAAAACGCCGCAGGCCAACTCCCGTCTAGCCCTAAGGCGATAATGAGGGAAATCATGCGGCTCCTAAAAATAATGAGAAAAGGGAGCAGTGTTTGAGGCTGTGCGTCACTGCTGCTTGAGAGGCAGGAGAGGAGACAAGAGAGAGGAGGAGAATATTTTTAAAGACCCAGCAGAGAATGAACAGGCTCTGTAGACACAAAGCCGACTGCCCCCTAGGCCTGATGCCTCAGGAAGCCTCAGAGCTGGCGGGGCTGAAGGGCTTGAAAAGCAGGTTCACAGGGGACAAGCCTGCACTTGGCACCCAGCCCAGAGAGCTGCCATCCACTTAGCACGGCAGGTTTTGGCCAGTGATGAGATGCTTCACAGGCCCCAGATCTCCCCTTTATCCACTGAACAGCAGCATCTACCTCCTCTTCATGGCAAGAAACAAAAGCTCACCAAGGAGCCGCTTTACACTCAGCGCTGTGCCAAACCCAGGGAACACAAAAACGAATAAGGCCCTTAGAGATCTAGAACTCAACTTGGAGACTGACCTACAAAGGGTCATGAGAAGAACGGGACGAAGCAATGAGAGAGGTGCAGAGACGGAGTGCCTCCTCAGACTGGGACCTGGAGGTGGAGAGAGGAGAACTAGGAGGCTGCCTAAAGCAGGTGGCCTGGGAGCTGCAAATAGAGGAATCATCCTGATCAGTATCTGTTGTAGGAGAAGGAGGCCAGGTAATTCCAGGAAGAGGTGATATCGCAACTATGTTAGTTTCTATGGCTGTTGAAACAAATGATCACAAGTGGGTGGTTTAAAACAACAGAACTTCATTCTCTCAGTGTTCTGAAGGTGAGAAGTCTGGAATCAAGGTGTTGACAGAACCAAGCTTCCTCTGGGGGCTCTAGGGAAGAATCTGTCCTTTTCAGCTCCTGATGGCTGCCAGCATTCCTTGGCTTGTGGCCTAATCAACCTCTGCTTCCATCTTCACAGCCAGCACCTTCTCTTCTGCATGCCAAATGTCCCTCTGCTTCTGTCTTATAAAATACTTGTGATTTCATTTAAGACACACCTGGATAATCTAGGATAATATCTCTATCTTAAGACTCTTGCTTTCCCTAGCTCATATGATTCAATGGATAGAGCATCATTCTGCAAACCAAATGGTCCCGGGTTCTATTATACCTCAGTTGCAGGCTCCTCCCAAACCCAGGCCCTAGTCAGGGCTCGTGCAGGAGGCAACCAATAGATGTTTCTCTCACATTGATATTTCTCTCTGACTTTCCGTCTCTCTTCCACTCTCTAAAAATCAATGAAAAAAATATACTCAGGTGAGGGTTTAAAAAAAAAAAAAGACCCTTAACAATCATATCTGCAAAGACCATTTTTCCTTATTAGGTAAGATTAACAGTTTCCGGGGATAGGACTAAGATCTCTGGGTGGCCGTTATTCAGTGTACTACAACAGCCTAAGACCTGGGCATTTCAGCATAACTTGGGCTTAAGGAGGGGTGAGAGATGAGGTAGCAGATATGTGAGCATGAAGAATCTTACAGACCAAAACAGGGTGAGTGATTAGGCACCTTAAAGATTTTACATGAGAGTGAAGTGGTCAGACTTCCCTTGCTGGAGATCCTCCCTACTGCAGCGTGGAGTAAGGTTGGAGGGGCTAGCCCGGTGTTACATGTCCACTGGCTAAAACACAGGTGAGCGACCTGGAGAGAAAGTGCCAGGGTTGTCCCGGTAGCCAGCAGGTCACATTTCATCGTAAAATGATGCCACTGAGGGCTTTGAAACAGAGAAGTTAAGGCCCTAAAAGGACCTCACAAGTACCTAGAGCCTAGGATATGTAGGCAATACATGCTTGGTAAGTAAAACAAGAAAAACATGTTTTTACAAAGACTCTGGGAAAAGGGGGAAAGTGGAAAAGGGGGAAAGCCAGGAAACCAGTGAACCATGATGGAGGGGCCCTTGGACTGCAAAATTCTACTGAAAGTGCCAAGTACCTCACCCCCAAGAGCAATACCCCATCAATGACTGACTGATATTGGGATACTAGAGGGCAGCCCCTGATTCAAGGTGGAACAGCCCCAGGCTGAGGTTATGTTTGAAACCACATCCTCCTTCCTCTCCTGCCCCGCCCTCTTCTGCTTCCTTCACCCTGTCGCAGGTTCCTCCCGAAAGCTCTCCCTAAAAACATCACCTGCACAAGAATCCTCATCTCAGACTCAGGACCCCACCTAAGACAGCCTCTCTTTATGTCAATGTGGCTCTCAAAAGTCCTGGCTAAGTGATGGATCAGCAAGCAGAAGTTCAAGTTAGCCATCATTCAGTTCTGGGAGAAAACTAATCTGGACCAGCTAAAACGAGGAAAGAAGGTTTTATTAATAAAATTGATACTCAATAAGTAGATGCCAAAAATCCTATCATCTGCATTAAGAAGAGTGGTGTGTTTTCCCCCCAGAACTTGCTTCTAATTAAAGACTTCCTTTGGCACTTGTCTCAGTCTTCCTGCACTGAAAATTTGTATTTTTGTGACACTTGTAGTTTTCACCAACTAAATTCTTAAGTCTTCATGAGTGAAGCACCCAAGTTGTGTTTATTTTCCCCCCACAATGCCTGTCATGCAGCTGGCATTCAGTAAGGGTTAATAAAGACTTAAAGTTCACATTCTCCCGCTTTTGTGTGGGCTTCAGAGTCCACAGAGCACTTTGCACACCCAAAGTGTGGTCCATGAACTGGAAGCATCAGCACCTCCTGAGAACTTGTTTGAGATGCAGAAACCAGCCCCAGCCCAGGTTTGCTGTGTGAGAATCTCTGAGATGGGGCCCAGCAATCAGCATGTTAATAAGACGTCCAGGTGGTTTTGTGGCCACTACCTTCTGAAAACCACTGACATACATCCTCTCATTCAACTGCTGGGAGAAGGATTGGTTGGCGAGAGGATCATCAACAGAAAGCCACAGGTCAAGAAGTACAGCAGCAACAGTAACTGAACCCCAACCCTCCCACTTCTACCTGTGCCTATCTCCCTCAGAGTGCTAGGCCCACACTGCCCCACTGCACCACTGGGACTCAGACAAACTGTCTCTCTTAGTTCCTGTTTCCTCCTCAGAAAAAATGGAAACAATCTTAGTATAAGTCACACTGGCTAAATAAATTATGGTACATTCATACAAAGGCATACTATACAACTTTAGGGATGAGGTAAGCCTATACCTGAGGTTATAAAAAGTTTTTTTATTTATATTTTTATATAATGCAAGATTCTGAAGAGTAAATTGGATATATATGGATGTTAGATTACAAATAAAAGACTCATTACATATATATGTACATTATACACATAGGTATACATTGCATATGTATTATATATGTATGTGAAGTTAAAGGACTCATTGCCATATACACACAAATACTTATTACATGTTGTGTGTGTGTGTGTGTGTGTGTGTGTGTGTGTGTGTGTGTAAAGAAGTCCTCCAGTTTTAACCTCTCAGTGAAAATAAGAAAATCAAGAACTTGTCTATGAGAATTTTACATTCTGAGTAGGAAGGAAGCTAACAAGCAAATCACTAAATAGACTAAGTAACAAGCAAATCACTAAATAGACTAAGTACAGATTGTGATTACAGCTAGGAAAGAAGTGACCTAAACAGTCTAAGTGCACCTTGGGAGCGGCCCGTTAGAGGACAGGGCCATCTCCAGGAGGAGGTGATGTTTAAGCGAAAGCTGACGGAGGTCATGGAGCTGGAGACCAGCACTGCTTGGGGAAAGGGCTTTCCAGGAAAAGGGCGAAGCACTCACAAAGGCCCTAAAATGGGAATGGGCTTGGTTTATTTGAGGACAAAAAGATCAGTGCCCTCAGTCCCTTAGCAATAGGAGTCTACTAAGAGGATGAGGCAGCATATTGTAAGTTCAGGTGAGAAAGCACAGTGTAGAAACCTTCAGAACTATGTTAACATACTGAATTTTATTCTAGAGCAAGGGTTTATCTAGGGAACTAACATCACCCCATTTAAATTTTTATTTTTTCAAATTTCTTTATTGATTAAGGTATTACATATGTGTCCTTATAACACCCCCCTCCCGTTACCTCCCTACTCCCTTCCCACACACACTCATGCCTTCACCCCCCCTGTTGTCTTTGTCCATTGCTTAGGCTTATATGCATGCATATAAATCCTTTGGTTGGGCTCTCCCCCTTACCCTCACCCTCCCCTACCTTCCCTCTGAGGTTTGACAGTTGCTTCTCTATCTTTGGATCTGTTTTTTCCCATTTATATTTTTAAAGATCCCTTGGCTACTGAATGGAAACAGTTGCAAGAATTGCGAGGGAAAGCAGGGGCCCATCTAAAAGACCATTATAAAATCCACATGAATATGGGGTGGGTGATTTGGACTAAAAGGATGACTGTGCAAGTGGAGAAAAGTGGGCAACTTGAGAATTATCTTGGAGGTAAAACTAGAATTGGACAATGGATTGAAAAGTAAAGAAAAGATTGGTAAGGGAATCTGCTGGTTGTTGGTTGATCTACACCAGTGATTTTCAACCAGTGTGCAGCAAGAACTTTTTTAAACATGCAATATCTGTACTATTTAGTCAGGAATACTGACCTCTTATACCTTAGATGCTTAAAAAAATGATAACAGCCAACACAATAGTAGCTGTCTTGTGTGAATAAATCAAAATTATACCTATTTTTTGTCAGATTGGCAAATATATATATATTTTGGTGTGGCACAGAACTTTAGTAATTAGTGTATGTGTTCCTGAGGTGAAAAAGGTTGAAATTGCTGACCTAGACTGTCTCTACCTCAAACAAATGGGTTAACTCAACTTTGCTCTGTATGTCACTCACTCTGCAGGGGGATTACTGGGCACAGGCACAAGGACACAGCAGACCAAACTACTGCGGAAACAAGGAAGCTCTTTCTCAAGCCTCTGCTTAAGTCACATCTGTCCATATCCCATTGGCCAAAGCAAGTTACATGGATTAAATCATAATCAAAGGCCAGGGAAATAGGCTCAACCTCTTGATGGTGGAAGTTGTAAAGCAACACCACAAAGGGCATGGGTATAGGAAGAGCTGATAAATGAGAAGACGGTGCTTTTCAAAGGACTGACAGCTCTTCTTTAACAGCCAGAGGTTAGAATAGTTGTGAATTATTGAAAATGGTAAGTGCCTATCACTGCCAGAGAAATCAGTAAGCCTAGGAAGCAAGAATTAAAGTGGCAAATAAATAGACTGTGAGATGCCCCAGGCCCAAAGGTATGCTCTCTGGCCAGTTTTGTTTTATCACAGCGAAGCAGACGTTGCAGGACAACACCAGATAGGCTGGTGTTGCAAGCAACTCCATTCTCCCTTTAGTTTAATTATAAATGCTTCCCAGTTAGTAGTTACCTGGTGCCTTCCTTGAGTGGGATTCTGCTGGGCCCTCCAGGCAGGTATGTTGCCCCCAGAAGACCACAGTAATTTCCCCAGAGGAAGCAGTATTTCTGCCACTGTGCCCAGGCCATCTATTCCAATAGTCAGTTGAAGGTGAAGCTGGTGGTGGTCACAGTGTATTTTCACCCTGTTTTGTGTGTGTGTGTGTGTGTGTGTGTTTGTTTGTTTGTTTGTAGGTTGTTTTTGTTGTTGTTGTTTTTACTCAGGACATAAATTGTGAGCCCTTCAGGACATCCATCATAATTTTTAACTTTATTGGAACAAAAAGAGATAAACATCTAATTTCCAGTATCATAAAAAGTAAAAACAAGGAAACAGGTTGTTTAAGCAAACAAGAGCTTCCAGCAGAAACTCTGCAGCAGTGTTTCCCAAACTTCTCTCATGATGAGAATCACCTGGTGGAGTTGTTAAAATACAGATTCCTGAATCCCAACTAAGAAGTGCTAAATTAGAATTTTTGGGAACATATAGGTAAAATTGTATACTTAACTAGTGCTCTAAGTAAAATTCTAGTTTAGCACTTCTTCATTGGGATTCAGGAATCTGTATTTTAACAACTCCACCAAGTGACTCTCATCATGAGAGAAGTTTGGGAAATACTGCTCTGCAGGTATAGCGTGCTTCTCTCCATCTCCGTAGGTCAGTGTGCTGCCTTTGGAAAGGGCAGGAAGCTCCGGGGTACCTTACTCAAAAACAGTAGATAAAAGTCAGGGTCTGGCAAGCCCATCTGCTTCCTCAAGGAAGAAACTATTATAAAATAGTAATGTCAAGGCCCCACGCGATGCAGTTTCCCAAGGGTCTCTGGGTTAACTCAACCAACATGCCCCTTCCGTGTAAACTTGGAATCATGATGGGGCTGGGCAATCAGCTGAATGCACTGACTATGTTGGCATGCGGTGCACATGAAAAGGTGCCATCTGTGCCTCTGCTGGAAAATGTTGATGCATAGGTGTGACGTTTTTAATGCTCCATCTGGGTTTAATAAACTTGCCTCTTTAAAATAAGAAATAGCCATATTTGATATAGATCCTTTCTTATAAAGTGCTCCATCTACTCTTCATTTTTTCCTGTAGATTTATTTCATGAGACATATGAAATGAAATATGGAAGTTAAGAGGAAAGGTCTCTGGTGGATGACTGCCATGTTTGTTATTTTTTCCTTTGGCTGACTTGTCCTTTATTTTCTTGTCATTTAACAACACTTCCCATATGCAAAATTTCCTTTCACTCTCCTGAAAATATGCCCTGACTGCATAAGTGAATAGATGGCAGAAGGAGAAATTCATCTGTTATCTACACTTAGGAGGAAAACAGGATATGAATTTGCCAGAATAGCCAGTTCCCACATTTCCAAACCAAGAAAAGCTGCAATTAATTTTCTTTCCTAAACACCATGTTAATTCTAAAGAACCCTCTGAGAATAAGAAGATGGGTAATTAGAAGCATAATCTGAATTCAGAGTGACTTGCTTCTGAAGCATTAAAAGCTTAAAAGGGAATGAGAATGTGTGGAGGGGACTCTTACCTGCTTCTCTCCAGGTATTTGAAATCTGTTGTTGCCTTGCCATGTCAATCTTCATACTTAAATTTCCACATGTTGAACTTTTGTCATATTATTCCTTTGGGAGAGCCCTTCAACTACTGATTTCCCTGAATTCCTGGCCTGTCACTGCCCTCAGAGCCTGACATTTCTACTAGCACATGCTGTGATCCCACTTCCCCAGCCAGACAGAGGACGACAGCAAAGACCAGGAGGAATTTGGCTGTGTTCTCAGCAAAAACACTTAAATGTGTTCTTTCTGGATGATAGAGGCCAACAATTGAATGCAATGCCAAAGGGTCAGTGCCAACTTCAAAAGCAAAATTTGGCCTCTTGTTCTATTAAATTTCATTTAAATAAATATTTAAAGTATCTGCTATGTGCTGGGAGCTTCAGAAAATACAAAGATTAGAGTAAGCCATATTGTCAAAAAGTTTACAAGGTAGTGGGAGAATGAGTCCCGATAACTAGAAAGCAGCTCTCAATGTGTGGTCCTCAGACCAACACATCAGCATCAATTGAGATGTAGCTAGAAATGCAGATTCTCAGATTCCACCACAGACCTTCTAAAGCTGAATCTCTGGGAGTTGGGCCCAGAAATCTGCATTTTAGTAAGTCTTCCAGATGACTATGGTGCTCCCTGGATTTAAGAAGCACCTCTGTAAAGCAGTAGAGCTT
This sequence comes from Vespertilio murinus, assembly GCA_963924515.1. Classification (NCBI taxonomy): domain Eukaryota; kingdom Metazoa; phylum Chordata; class Mammalia; order Chiroptera; family Vespertilionidae; genus Vespertilio; species Vespertilio murinus. The sequence continues at coordinate 66,593,857 of OZ004709.1, forward strand.
GAGCACCATAGGAGAGGGACAAAGTGCTCAGAGAAAAGAAGAAATCTTTTGAAAGGAGGACTTCTAGGAATGACAGTACTGCTGTGGAGCTTTTAAAGTTAAAAACGATATTGACATTTAGGAGGTAGAATAGGAAGAGGACATTCTATATAAGTAAAACATGAGCCAAGCAACAGAATTAAGAAAGCAAATTGACCCAGCCAATGTGGCCCAATGGTTGAGCATCCACCCATGAACCAAGAGGTCCCCAGTTCTATTACCAGTGAGGGATGTGCAGGAGGCAGCCCATCCAGGTTTCCCTCTCATTGAGGTTTCCATCTCTCTATCCCTCTCCCTTCCTGTCTCTCTAAAAAAAGAAAATCAATACAAACATATTCTTTTTAAAAAGTTGTGAAGGAAGGAAGGAAGAAAGGAAGGAAGGGAGGGAGGGAGGGAGGGAGGGAGGGAGGGAGGGAGGGAGGGAGGGAAGAAAATCAAAGTCTAGATTGATTGGCACAAAAGAAGGCGGAGATGAAGGTTGGAAGATAGGTTGGGGTCTCAAGTGCCAGGCTGAGGAGTGTGTTGTCTAACCCAATGGCAATGACAAGTTACTCTGGTTTTAAATCAGAGCTATACCAGGATTAGAGCAGTGTTTCTAGAAAATTCATGTCAGGGTTTCTGTAAGATAACTAGGAGTAGTAGGAAGGTATCCAGGAAGTGGGGAAACAACTGAGTGGATGATTGCAATATTTTGGGTAGGTTATAATGACAGTTTCACCTAGGAAGTTTGCAGAGGCGATATAAAAGTGAGAGATATAAAAGTGAGAGAATTAATTGAAGAAAATTTGAAGGATTAGGTCAATATTAGGAGGAAAAGAATGAGGAGAATCAAAACCTTGATTAATAAGAGATTATGCATGTCATAAACCAAAGACTAAGGCAATCAGGAGTAGGAGTTGGTTTTGGAAGGGATTTGTTTTGAACATAGCTGGAATTCTGTAGCATGATGCATCGTGACACTGAAAATATAGGCACAGAGCTAATAATAATATCTATAATATTTTGGCCACCTAGGCTCTGCCTGGCTAGGCACATGAACTAGGTACATGACCTATATTATATCATGTAAACCTTACATTGACTTTATGAAAAGGCATTATTATGCCCATTTTTATTATGTAAATTAGATACTGTTGCATATAACAGAAAACCCACAATAACAATGGTTTAGTCTAGCATGTAGAAGAAATCAGGAGGTGGGCAGAGCAAAACAGATATGGTGGCTACAACGAAGTCACTAGGTAGTCAAGTTCCTTTTAATGTCCTGCTGCACCATGTTGCATTGGGGAATTCCACCCTCAAGGGTAAGTCATTAGTCAAGACTGTGCTGACCCTCCAGTTATCAGGGAGGTAATAGCTGAAAATATGAAAATGGATGTGTGCTGAGAGAACAAATATAAAGAATGGGAGGTTGGAAGAAAAAAAACCTTTGTGAATAACCACAGAAAATAAGAGAATGCACAGAAAAGATAGAAGCACCATGTCAACAAAAGACAAGAAAACTAGGCTTCTGAAAAGAAGGAGAGGTGAGTAGGCGGTGTCCAGTGGTGCTGCCATCAAGACTAAAAAATGCTTAATGGGTGGGAGAAGAAGAGGTCCTTGGTGACCTTCCAAAGAACAGTGTCTGTGAGACCAGATCTTAGTGTGAAGAAAATATTAGCTGGTGGAGCACTGGAGCAATAATTTCTCTTCCATAAAGTTTGGTGCTTCAGGGGAAGGGAGCAATCATGGTAGTGAGTAAGCTGAGCAGTGTTGAGGTAATGTTTTCATTGATTAGAAGACCTGAACACAATTTCCTTTTATGATGTCAGGTCTCTTAGAGATCAGATTTAAATTGCTTGAGTGTGTGGGGGGGACGACAAACTACTTCTCCCATGATCAGCATCTCCAATTCAATTCCTCCCAGGGAAAATGAAGCGAGTGTTGGCTGATATTATATCATAATAAAGGGCTGATGTTACATGTTTTAAAGACTGTCTGATAAGCTTCATTAATTTATTTTTTTTGTTTTCCCCGCCAAAAGCTGGATGGAAACTCATCTAACTCTGGCTTGGGTTCTTGAAGAAAAATTAAATTGCGAAAGTGAGGATGTTTCATTAGCCGTCTGCACTCCCCCAAGGTCACAGAAGGCTCTCCGGGGGCTTTGTAAGGCTGCAGAATCCGGACTGCCAGGGATGCGGCTCCATTTTCACAAAAATAAATATCAGGTTGCAACACATTGTTTTTACAGCTGACTGCGGCTTTAGTGTGGTGGATGTTTCCTTCTACAACTGCAAATAAAGAGAGAAGTTGCTGGCAGGGCAAAGGACAGTGTTTGCATCATTTCTTTATGAAGCCATTTCTCCCCTCAAGGACTGTGATCCCAAAGGATTCTCCCCCGTGTCCCCCTCCCCCCCCCCACACACACTCCCAACAAATGCCTGGTGTTTCTGCAGTGCTCAGCAAGCAGGCCTGCTTTGAAGACTGTTACAAATGAAGACAGAGTTGGACCTGTTTTTCTTGGAACCTTTCATTCCTTCCTCCTACCTTCCCACCTGACCCACATCTCCCACACTGGGTACCCGTGTACTACACACTTATGAAAGGATGGAGGAGACTGAAACCACAGTGTGCTTGGCAATCCTAAATTTCTGACCTGAAATGATATACCATAAAACCCTACATACTAAAAGCTGCCTGAAGCAAATCCAAATCTTCTGACTTTAAAATAGCAACACATCTTTTACCAGCTATTTTGAGGAACAGTTTCATGCACATGCATGCTTATTGAAATTAAATGCATTTCATTTTTATCCTTTTTATTTTCCTCCTGGAGAGACAGCAGTTTTGAGAGCAGCACTTGTTTTCTACCTTTTAAAGAATAAATCTGAACACCCAAAGTAGATTTTAAGCTACTTGACTAGGTTTTCTATATAGTAGATTGATTAAGCCTGATCCTACATGGGAAACTGGAAACATATAGGAAATGGAGTTTCTTTTTAAAAAAATACATTTTATTGATTTTTCACAGAGAGGAAGAGAGAGGGATAGAGAGTTAGAAACATCGATGAGAGAGAATCATCGACCAGCTGCCTCCTGCACACCCCCTACTGGGGATGTGCCCGCAACCAAGGTACATGCCCTTGACCAGAATCGAACCCGGGACCTTCCAGTCCGCAGTCCGACGCTCTATCCACTGAGCCAAACCGGTTTTGGCGGAAATGGAGTTTCTTTTTTTTTTAATTTATTTTTATTGATTATGGTATCACATAATTGTCGTTATCCCCCCATTCCCATCCCAAACCCCTCCCTACATATTCCCTCACCCCCCTGCTGTCCATGGCTACTGGCTAGGCCCATGTGCATGCATACAAGTCCTTTGGTTGATCTCTTACCCTTACCCCACCCTCTCCTACTTTCCCTCTGAGGTTTGAGAGTCTGATCGCTGCTTCTCTTTCTCTGGGTCTGTTTTTGTTCACCAGTCTATGTTGTTCATTAGGAAATGGAGTTTCTTAATTGAACCTGCCTTTTACTATACCAGTGCTGTCACAGGTCTGTCTCAGTTTAAACACACACACACACACACACACACACACACACACACACACCTTAAAACAAACTAAGATGAAGTTTTGAGAACAAGTAGTTTATTTGGGAGGTGATTATAAGAAACACTGGTAGTGAAAGGGTTAGTTAGCTATCTTAATTAAACAGGTTTAGGGAGCCATAGAGATAAGGGTGTCTGTGGGGGAAGGAATCCATATTGGAGACTTGAAGACTCCAGGGTGTTTATCTTACTTGCATAGAGAATAAAGAAATGCCACAGGAAAATAGAAATATATCTGGTCTATGCAATTAAGACAGCCATAAACCAAAGACAGGGGTATCTCTGGCCTGAGCAATTAAAGTGACCATAAGTTAGGCCAAAAGTAACCCTGACTTCAGTAGCTGGGAGGGCCATAAGATAAGGCTTTCTCTGCCAGCACAACTGGGAGAGCTATAAGATAAATCAAAAGTGACTCCAACCAACAAGATAAGGGGGAGAGAAAATGGGGGACACCACGTGGGCTTTGAGCTTTGCAAACTAATTCTATGCATCAGAATGACCAATATGAAAGGGTCAGTTTCAGGCAAAGAATTGCAGCCTATTTAATGCCTCAAGACAAAGAAAGTGGTGGTCACCCTTCTCAGGGGACCCTCTGTCCATCTAGGAGGGACAGAGTCTTGGGCTTAGAATTTAGAATTAGGTTTTAGAGGTAATGTCTACTTGCAATAAAGTTTCTGTACTTTTCACCTATCACCCTTTGTCCGTGGCTTCCTTCTTCGAATCCATTGGGACAAGAACCTGGGGAAACAGATCACCCTGCTCAATAAATCAACCCAAATCAGTAGGGAAATGGAGACATGAGCAGTGGAAAGAAGACAGCCAGCAAAGGATGTCTTGATGAGAAGCTGTCACTGTGGGCAACCAGTGCTTGATGCTACCTGTAATCTCTGGGAGACATTGTAGAACATGCACAGAGACGTCCTACTTGAGGGTTTGGGAAGCTTGGGCATTTATCAAGGCAACACTCATTGGTCATTGCTTGACAGTCCTGTCCAGAGATGTCATTTCTCCCCAACTTCATCTATAGGTATAATGCAATTATATTTTAAACTCCAGCAACTATTTTGTAAATGTCAAGGGACAGATCCCAGTGTGTGTATCAAAAGCAAAAGACCCAGAATAACTAACACAATACTGAAAAAAAGATCAGAATTGGAGGATTCAAACTACCTGATTTCAGGGTTTACCATAGAACTACAAAAAAAAAACAAAAAAACAGCATGATGTTAGTGGAAATAAATAGACACATGGATCAATGGAATAAAATAGAAAGCCCAGAAATAGATCCATTCAAATATTAGTCAATTTATTTTTGACAAAAGCTCAAAGGCAATTCAATGAGAAAGGACAGTTTTTCAATAAATGGTGCTAGAACCTATATTATACCTTTTCACAAAAATTAACTCAAAATGAATTACAGACATATAAGTAAAGTACACAACTATAAATTTCTAGAAGAAAATATAGAAGGCAATTTATATGATTTGGGGTTGAGAGATGAGTATTTAGATACAATGGGAAAAGCACACTCAGGAAAGGAAAAATTGATATGTGGGATATTATTAAAATTTAATTAAAATCCCTGCTCTGCTAAAGACACTGCTAATAAAATGAATGACGGAATGAGGGGAAATTATTGCAAACCAAATATCTGATAAAGAACTTGTATCCCAAATATACAAAAAATTCTTAAATATTAAAGAATATTTTTCTTATTGTAAAAATTCAACAATAAGAAAGGAGATCTAGCTAAAATGTATATTGTCAAAATTAATTTTATAAAAAGACAGCTAGAGTGTGATCCTGATTTTGTACATAATCCTATATAATAAAAGGCAGATATGCAAATCGACCAAATAGCAGAACGACAGTCACTATGATGCGCACTGACCAGCAGGAGGCAGATGCTCAACACAGGAGCTGGTGGTCAGTGTGCTCCCACGGGGGAAGTGCCACTCAGCCAGAAGCCAGCTCACAGCTGGTGAGTGCGGCAGCAGTGGCAGAAGCTCTCTTACTTCCTCGGCAGCACTAAGCCTTTAGTTGGACATCCCTCAAGGGCTCCCGGACTGCTAGAGGGCACAAGCCGGGCTAAGGGACCCTCCCTGAGTGCATGAATTTTATGCACTGGACCTTTAGTAATAATAATAAATAAATGGGAAAATAATTTCCAGTAGTTTTTATTTTCCCTTTTTTCAAAATAAGCAGGGAAAGGCTGGGTGGTACAATGCATAGGCCTGGATTTTAGACCCACACAGACCCACGATTGAATAACATGTGCTTCTACTCATTAGCTGGGTGAATCAGAAACAATTATTTCCATTTCTAAGCCTCATGTCCTCATAAATTGTTTCCTTCTGAGCTCCTGCTTTTAAAACTTGAGCAAAAGGGATTATACTATGGGAGAAGGAATTAAAGGAGAGATTGACAGTCAGATAAAGGGGAGTGGTCTTTAAATGGGAGATGGGTGCACAGTGACCTGGAGAACCGGGCCCCATGCCTCATAGTACCTTTGGGTAGTATAAGATCACAGAGGAACCTCAAACCAGCACTGACCTCCCATCCAAGACAAGACTCTATGCTCCCTGGGCCCTAAAGTGGTCGAGTTCCTGCCTTTTTGATCCCTTGGAGAGCAGACAATGAGGAAGACTGCCCTGCTGGACTGAAAATCAAAGGTCTTCCTCACTTTCTACAGTGCATAAGTCTCCCATTTTTCTCTTTGATCCCAAGGAAGATCAGGACCTTCAATACTTATAAGGATTTCCTGACAATCTGGTAGGTTGAAAGCCAGAAAGATAATTTTATTTGAAAATTACAGAAGTATGACACTATCTATAAAACTGACTTTTTTTTTTTTTAAAGTAAACATCATTACATAAAAGGGTACGGTCTTTTTTTTTTTTTAATATATTTTATTGGTATTTTACAGAGAGGAAGGGAGAGAGATAGAGAGCTAGAAACGTCGATGAGAGAGAAACATTGACCAACTGCCTCTTGCACACCCCCTACCGGGGATGTGCCCGCAGCCATTGTACATGCCCTCGACAGGAATCAAACCCGGGACCTTTCAGTCCGCAGACCGACGCTCTACCACTGAGCCAACCGGTTTCGGCTAAAACTGACTTTTTATATATACTAGAGGCCTAGTGCACAAATTCATGCACCAGTGGGGTCTCTTGACCTGGCCTGCAGGATAGGGCTGATACCAACCTCCAACATCCCCCAAGGAGTCCCAGATTATGAGAGGGCACAGGCCAGGCTGAGGGACCCCACAGGGGCATGATCAAGGCAGGGAGGGATATGGAAGGTTGGCTGGGGAGAGACCTCGGGAGGACTCCAGGGCACCTCTGGCCCATCTCACTCAGACCAGATCACTGGACCCCAGAAGTAAGCTAACCTAATGGTTGAAGTGTCTGCCTCCTGGTGGTCAGTGCACATCATGACTACTGGTTGACCAGTCAACTGTCTGCCCTCTGGTGGTCAGTGCACATCATAGCTAGCGGTTGAGCAGCCTTAGCATTGCATATTACATTTTGATTGAACTGAAGACCAGACAGCTGGACACTTAGCATATAGAATATTATATATAGGATATGAAGTCACACATACTTGATACACATGAACAGGGAAACAAATGTAAGGGTACGGTATTTGCCAGCGTATAAGACGATTTTTTGGCCCTGAAAAATACCGTATTTGCCCGTGTATAAGAGACTTGGCGTATAAGACGACCCCCTAACATTTCCACTCAAAATACAGAGTTTGTTATATACTCTATATACTCGCCGTATAAGACTACCCCCCACTTGGAGGCATATTTTTTAGGGCCAAAAAATCGTCTTATACGCCGGCAAATACGGTATATACCAACATGATCATAGTTAGAGAACTGAGTAATGGAATAATAAGTGATTTTTTTTCCTTATTTAGCTGCGCTCTTTGAATTCCATACAATGAGAATGTGTTACCTATGGAAAAATAAGGAGGGAAAGGCTGGTGGTATGATGCATAGGCCTGGATTTTAGACCCACACAGACCCAGGATTGAATAACATGTGCTTCTACTCATTAGCTGTGTGAATCAGAGACAATTATTTCCATTTGTAAGCCTCATGTTCTCATCTATAAAGATGATGTCAACCTTATAAAGTTATCATAGAAATTACACTTAATCTACATAAAGAGTGCAGAATAGTTTCCCACATAACTGCACATATAAGTACTTAAGATAATTATATACTTTATAATATGTAAATTATATTTCAATAAAGTTTATCAAAAAGACACAAAAGTAATTATGATGCTTTTGTATGAATAACTAGATCAACTATAGAAAGAGCTAATCTAGATACCCTGAAAAATATTTAAAAGGTTGCCATAGGTCCATTATTTATATCTTTAAAGACAAAAATAAAAGCATTGCTTTCCATTGGAGCATAAGGGAGAGAGGAGACTCAGGAACAGCCATTAGGAGTAGAACTATGGCAGGATACTTAAAAGAGCTACCGGTAGGAGAATTCCTGGGCAAGTGGAATGGGGTAACAAAGACAAGAAAATTAAACAAGGCTAAACAGTTTGGGCAACTTACAGATAGCTTGTGAATCACAAGACCTTGCCTTCCTTAACCAAGCACACTTGAGAGCAAATAGTTTATACCCTCCTCCCTAATCAGAAAATACATAGCTTAAATCACCTGGCCTGGGAAAATAGAGAACAAACACCCAATTAATGTCATGTATGCCAGCTACACCCAAGGACAGATGACATAGGGGAACAAATAACAAAAACCTCATTAACGCCAGACAGACCTAAAATAAGAGTAAAACAATACAACAGTACAACAGACCAAAGAATAATCCAAAACTCCCCTCTACACTCATTTTGATGCATTAGCATATTAAAAATACACCCAGAAAGCAGATGGATATTGTACCATCCCCTAAGATTATCTCTGGCAGAAAAAGGAAAGGATGAAAAGGCCTCAGGACAAAGACTCAATCAATGCACGCTCACTCTCAAGCACCCCCATGCTCCTTCCTGGGCATGAGCTTTTTATTTCTAAGGACTCACACCCAGGGGAACAATGGGCAGTGGCAGCTCCACCCAGGTTCACCCTCTGATCCTACCTCCAAGGCCCCCTTTTCTCTGACTTCCCAGTGAGCTGAAGCAGCCCCACCTTGGCTCATTTCTTTCCGATAACATTTCTAGAGCCATAGCAGAGCATTGCCTAGGCTCTCTTTATGGTTTCTTCTTTATCCCACTGTCCCCAGCATTAACAAACATACTCTTGAATCCATCTGGACTCGTATTGTGAAATCTTTCCTACAGGAAATCAAGAACCCACACACAACAGCCCAGCCTGAGGCAGACCTGCTCCTAGCCAGTGGCTGTCCCATAGCAGAAATTAGGGTGGAGAGAGAGGCATGTGAAAGGGTTGCTAGGAGGGGTTGCTGGATGGAATTCAGTACAGTGAGTGTCTCCTAATTCCTCCATGAAAAATTGTCATTAATGTTTTCACATTGTTTCCCAAGGCTTTTGATTCAGGGCTCCAAGATCCCTGATGTTCCAAAACATTGAAAAGCTTGTGAAATGAAAATGTGGTAGGCAGTTACACAGATATGAGCAGAGAAAGGACAATGCGCCAGGGACAGGTCCACCCGGGAGGAAAGTGCCATGTGTCAAACAATGGACAATCAATCAAGTTGCCCCCAGGGTAACTCTTTCTCCCCTAGCATATGGGTGGTCATGAGGTTTGGAGCCCTTGACCTTTCCTCCTTAGAGAGAACACCTAAGCCAGGCTCAGAAAAGCAATAAAACCTGGGTCAGGACAAAGCTACATTGAATAATCACTGATTGGTGCCAGCCAATCAATCAGTGGAGACATAGACTCTGAAAGGACACACCTGGAAAACTGCGGAATATTCTATTAAGATCAGCTCCTGGGACCTCCCTTAAAATCTCCACCCTTAAAACCTTTAGGACAGAGGACTCAGTGTGTTCCTCCTCCCAGGAGCATGCCCCTGCCCTTCCCTCTTCCTACCCCCTCCCTGCCCCAGGCACTTACCATTAGCTTCTTCACTCCCAAGCTCTGAAGGCCCCTCCATAACTTGTTTCCTAGGCTCATTTCTTCTAGGAATTACTTCTTCTGCCTCTGGGATTTACCAAATAGATATTCTCTTACAGTTTGGATCTTGCTCTGAATTCTTTCCTAGCCAGAACCCAGATACCAAGGTTGCTGAATCCAGGTCAAGTCTGACCCCAAGGGTCAGACCCTTGGCACCCTTTCCCGCAGCCTGCAATAAAAACAGGACAGTAGGCCCACGGGTTAGGTCAGAGAGCCTCTCGACATAACGTGATTTTAGCCATAAGTTGGAACCCACCTATATAAGCACCTACGTCACTCATATGGAGCACATACACAGCAGTAATGAAGAGAAACAGTAAAAAAAATTTTTTAAAATAAAGATAACAATTCCTAACCTTTACTTGTGGCAAATAAATAATAAAAAACATAAAGCACATGTGTACATATGTCGAAATGAATAAACATTTTTTTAATAAATAAATGGGGTTGGTGACGTAACCATGAAATGATACAGGTCGAGTTCGACATAACCCAAGGACTATCTCTATAGCTTAAAAGACAGCTCAGTCTATTTCCTACATTTCTCTTAAAATTTTGCACAATGTGAAACACAATATAAAGGCAATGATTAAGTAAAGGTCATTTTGTAAAGTTTACTTTTCCTTCCATTTGATTTCTACAGCTTTCAAGTATCTGCTGCTACTCAGCCCATCTGTTGTCCTATTTTGATTGTTTTTGACAAACAGATGCAGGAGGCAAACACTACATTGCGTTTTCCATTTTATATAACCCTAAAGATACAAATATAATATTAGGTTTTCTTTTTCTTTTTTAAATATTTTTATTGATTCTCAGAGAGAGAGGAAGGGAGAGAGATAGAGAGATAGAAACATCAATGAGAGAGAAACATCATTGATCAGCTGCCTCCTGAACGGCTCCTACTGGGATTGAGCCCACAACGTGGGCATGTGTCCTGATCTGGAATCAAACCAGGAATCAACCACTGAGCCACAGGGACCAAGCTTAGGTTTTCATTTGTAGAGAAAAATTTCAAAGGACAGGAATACACCAAAAATATTACTTAGAGAGATGTTCCCAGTGGGAAATGTTCCCAGTGGGAAATGAGGCATTGAACAGCATACCCCTCCAGGTTATCTGATTCTATGGGATCTTAAGACTTTTTATTGTATTGATGTTTTATGCAAATCTGTAGGTTGTAGATAAGGGGGGGAAAGATGCAAACAATTATTGCCCACAAATATGCAAATGAATTTGAGGAAGGTTCAATTAATTTCCTTCCCTTTCTGTGGCAGAAGACATTTTACCACCAGCTAAGCAAATTCAAATGTATTGCAACATTCCTGATAGCCCACATATATGCATTGTCTTTGGATTCTCCTTTGAACTGGTTGCAACATCTTATGGGTTCCTCATTAATTAATGAGTTACATAATATATTTGACATGTGCCCATTTTATATATGTATGACAGTCATGAGCTTATATATATATATATATATATATATATATATATATATATATATATTATGACTTTTTAAAATTGATAGTCTTTAGGCTTCTAAGAGCCCCGCTGAATATTAGTCCTAACCTGAGTTTCAACTGGACAAAATAAAGTGAGTTACTCTTTTGGAGTGAGGAATAGCAGGGGCTAGTTGGGGAATAGCATAGCTGAACTGACTTTCTACGCCTCAGTCAAGGATCTTAACTGTACATCTCCAATGAATTCAGGGGTGCCAGTATAGGGCATCAAGAAGGATTCAGAAATCTGCTGTGTGTAAATAAATCAAGAGACCAGAGAGGAAACAAATTTTGAAAGGCATTATAGGGAGTCAGAGACGACTTAGCTAAAGGAACTAAGTTTTCTTTGCCTTAGGACCCCTTGCTTTTTATTAACACAATTTGTCCTAAGACAAGATGGAGATATACACATCAAAGGGTAGGGCTAGGTACAGAATCCATAGTCAGATTGGGGAATTGCTTTCTGTTCAGGTGTTTGGCCAACAGGAGGCAATAACATGTAGATTGCAATGCCCTCATCTGCCTGGCAGCAAGCAATCAATTTATGTATCCTTTTCAGGTTTGGGGAAATGCCTTTAGCCATTCCCTGATGATTCAGTCCTGCTGACATGCTGGAATTGGCTTCTGGCACAGGGGAACCAAGTAATCATCTGTATTATATTGTAAATCAGAAGACGCTATAATCAATAAGTCAAATTCATTTGGAGTCTTGTTTCGCTAGAGCTAGTGGGCCCAGAGGAAATCTTGCTTCTCAAATTTCGGGGCCCAATATGGTGGCAGTCTCCCTTATTTAAATGTTTTTGAGCTCTTTGTTTTCCAAATTTGGAATGAGACTTCCGGACCTTCTGAGAAAAAGTCCTGTGTGCTAGGACAGGCCATGGGACCAGATCTCAAGGCCTGGCCTGGCCTGGCCTGGCGCCAGCACTGACAACTCTTTCTGGGGCCTAGTTTATGGCTTCTCTAGAATGGGGATTAGTCTTATTTTTCCCTTATTATTTAAGTAAGCAAACATTTACAGAATAGCAGGGTTAAATTTTAAACAGCAGTTTTTACCCAAGATGAAGGTTACTATGCTTCATCAGCATGACATTTGTTATCTGACATTCAGTTTGACTTTCCAGTATCAGGGAGTAGGGGCGGGGGGAGGGAGGGAAAGCCCATGAATTCAAAATGAAATAGAATATTTTTCAGCTCAGCACCACACCATCTACTCTAATGTGAGAAGAAAAAAAAAAAGGAAAGGAAAAAAAAAAGCCATCCATTTCACTTTGCCGCTGCCTGCTGATTGGCATGAACTCAGCTGACCCTCAAGCTTCAGCCTCCCCTGGAAGCAGGAAAGTCACTGCTGTGAGCCAAAGGGGGAAACAGGAGTTGGAATTCTCAAATTCCCCTGAGGGTGGCCGCATATTTCATGAATGGTTGTAGCCTACACTGAAAAGTGACTTTAATTTTGTTGCATTTTCATGTATGAAAGTAAAAATACCATTAGAGAAGTATGTTGGTAACTTCCAGTGAGAAAAATACCTGCCATCTTGAGATAAATGCTGCCGGAAAGTAGAAAAGGATGCAAGAGGCACACTCTGTGCACATTATCCTATCGGAATTTGAAACACAGGCCTTCTAACTCTTCTGGGTTCTCCCCTGGGGCCTCTGTAACAAAAAACAGATTAACAAGAGAAAAGGAAACAAATGAACTGTCAGAATAACAAGGAGAAAAATCAAAGTTTAATTCATGTGCATCAATAATTCACATAGACATGATAATTCCATGAAAATACCAAAGACAGTGAGGCAACCTTCTGGTTATTCAAGGAGAAAAGGGGGATGTCTTAGTAGCAAATTAATTTATAGAAAAATTACTTTTTGTGAAATATTTGTGTGAAATATTGAAGAGTAATATTAAAGAGCACAGGGAATGACCACTCTGGCCAAGCCCCAGCTGCACCATATAGATAAGACCATAGTTGAATGCTACCCTTAGGAATGACGTATGTAAACCAGATAGACACCTTCTGATTGACGAGTTGTGATTGATAACCAGCTTGTACTCTGATTAACACTTGTGTGAAGATATATGCCACTGATAGCTACCTGGACTGCCGTGGGTCAGAACGGGCTTAAAAATGGATCACCGACTTCAGACACCGATCATCCCCTTGATCCACGCTCCATACTGCTCTACACCAGATGGCAGAAGAACGGCTGAACCTCCCATCATGAGACTTCAGTCGCCCTCCTCTGGCTGACCCGACCCAACCAGACAGCCAGCCACCCAAAGACGGATCTGCTGCTGTCGCAGAGGAGGCCACTCTTCCCTGGGGACCCCATTAAGCCTGAGACCATGGCACCAGGAAACTTGTGAGGAATAAAGTGTGCTGTGTGATTTGCAGCTGCATATTTTTGAGTGGCATAATTCCTCTGGCAGTCTTAACTATATTATAGAAGGTCAGATGATGCTGCCTACCCTTGGTCCTGCTTGTTTAGAGTAGTCTCTTCCCTAACAATTCCTTAATGTCTGAACACCTGCATGGTTAAGTTATTTCAAGAGACACCTTGGATGACAACCCATGTACTCTACTCAGACAGCTGGGTGATTGACAGGTAGTTGAGAAAGAGCTGAACATATAAGGCGGGAAAATCCTTGCTAGGAAACTCAGAAACAATGGTACACAGAGGGTGGCCAGCTAACAGGCACCTGCCTGAATGCCTCTTGTTGACTATACTTGATTCAAATTAGGCTAAGGCAGCATCCTAAATTCTTCTTCCTGAAGTCAATTTCTCTTTCTGAACCTCTGGGCAGGAAAGGGGGGGGGGGAGGGTCAAAGTTTCTTTCTGAGTCTTTTGTTTTCTAATAAACAGCATAAAAGAAATCTTCCTAAAAGCAACTTCAGGGTGACAGAATTTTGGTCCTTTTATTACTGGTGGAAGCGGGGTTCTTGGAGTACTTACTGCTAGAGTAAGAATTCCTAGAGACCCCATGAGAGCATGAGATATTATAGACAGCTTTTTATTTGTGGAATTAAATTCGAGTTTCCAAAATTCCATTTCCCTTTGTCTAGTCATGAAAGAAGTGTAGCTGGGGCTTCAGCAAAGTTAAAATCAAAGCCCGTGTCCAGTTTCCTTCCTGTGTTGGAGCAGTGTCCAGTCCAGCATCAGGCTAGCTTAGCTTATGTTCATGCTGCAGTCCATCCGTCCATTGCATGTGGAGTCCACAGGGCCACGTGGCTATCAAAGAAACATGGGGGAATGCAAAGAAGGAGGAGCAAAAGAGCCAAAGTCAAGCACAACAAGAGAGCAAGCTTCTTTGTTTAGGGTATTATATGTTCCCAAACTTTTGCAGGCTTGCAGTTGCCCCACCCAACAACCTCTGCTCCCAGATATGACTGACGGGCACCCGCCCCTAGTCACCCTGACTTTACTGTGCATGTACCCTTCTCCCCTTTGTTGGACCCCTTGCCCCAGTGATCTGCAGGGATGGGGCTGTGGTTGCCTGGGGAGTGTGAGATGGCAGCTTCCTGGTGAGGCTGCTCCAATGCCATGCTTATGATGTCTGCCCTTCCCTATTATTAATAACTAGCTAATTACAATGGTATCACCTTTGATAACAAACGGTAAATGAAATAATCTTGCATGTTATCTGACTCTAGGGCAGGGATCAGCAAACTAAAGGCAGGCCTAACTCACCACCTGCTTTTGTAAATAATTTATTGGAACACTGCCACAATCATTTGCTTGTGTTTTGTAGATGGCTGCTTTCACTGCACAATTGAATCGTTCTGACAGAGAACGAACGGATTGCCCACACAATCGAAAATATTGACTGTCTGTATTTTAGAGAAAGGAAAAAAAAAACAAAACTTGCCAACCTTTGATCTAGGAACAGGGCATTGAAAGGCAGGTGAGGAAATCCTCCCTCTCCCTGCACCCTTCAAAGTTTTGAATAACATTTTTTTTCCTTTGCAACAATATTAACAACCGCAAAATGAGAATGAAACCGGAAATTTCTTCAGGGAAAAGGCACAGCAGACCTAATTTAAATACATGACTGAACATAAAATGCATACATGGCTGAGTATTATGTGCACTGCACTCAGTACATTTTAATCAGCTTGAAAGCATGACAGATTCTCAGAATCTCCTCCAGAATTTATTTGTCATTGAAAGAAACATCCAGATCTGTAAGAATTTTGATGATTCTATTTGAGCCAATCTGACAACAATGCCTGGGAATCAAAATCACAAGGGATTGTAATACCCTGCAGAGAATGGCAGTTTTGCACCTTATTTTATACATTACAATCAAAGGAAGAGACAAATGGAGTTACATCAGCTCCATTAGTGATAGATCAGTGAGGCGCAGAAAGCAAATGGTGGTCGAGGGACTTCTGGGATTGGATAAAAAAGTAAAATTAGTAGACATATACTTCTTTTATATATTTGGGTATAAGATAGTTAATAGTTAACCCGATAACAATCACTGGTAACACCTGGTGCTGTTTTGCCACTAACCGCCCCTTTTTCAAAGAAGGAAGCTCATGGGCCATTTACTAGTAAATCCAAATTATTCACTTTCTTTGAATGTAATAAACTCAACTCAAATTTTGCTATTAAGCCCATTGATATCCTGGTATTTTCTTCAGGAATTTGCTATGTGTGTCCCACATCAGGATTTGCTATGTGTGTCCCACATCAGGGGATTGCACTTAAAAATATATATATATATATAATTTGATTTTTTACAGAGAGGAAAGGAGAGGGATAGAGAGTTAGAAACATCGATGAGAGAGAATCATCGATCAGCTGCCTTTTGCACACCTCCTACTGGGGATGTGCCCGAAACCCAGGTACATGCCCTTGACCGGAATCGAACCTGGGACCTTTCAGTCCCCAGGCTGATGCTCTATCCACTGAGCCAAACCGGTTTTGGCTGGGGATTGCACTTTTTAAAATAGGAGCTTGTGCCCTGGTTTGTGTGGCTTGATTTTGTCTTATCCCATGCACCAAAGGGTTGCTGGTTCAATTCCCACTCAACACACATGCCTGGGTTTCAGACTCAATCCCTGGTAGGGGGTAGGGAGGTATGCAGAACACAGCCAATATGATGTCTGCTCTCACATCAATGTTTCTTTCTCTTCCTCTCCATTCCTCTGTCTTTTTCTAAAAATAAGTTTAAATAAAAATTTAAGTAGCTTGTGACTTTACCTTGATAACCCTATATACAAAAGTAGATGGATGAACTCGCACAACTAATTATTGTTTAGAAATAGTATTGGAACTGATGAGAAAATAAGACATTTGGGGGGAGGGGGTTGCTAGCAGCCTGACTCTGTATCCCTAATGCACATTCCTATTAGCCTATAGTCGCTGCCCCTTCCTTAATGATCTGGTTTTGCAAGACCTATTTACCTAAATATTCACCTTTTACAGAGGCCATGAACCATGAACAATACACAACCCCAGATGGGGTTATTAGCGCTGGCACCAGGACAAGCCTTTAGGTACTGGGTCTTACGACCCCCATCCCAACACCTGGGCTTTTTGCAAAGCATGCGAAAGGTCTGGAAGTCTGATCCTTATTTGGGAAACAAATAACCCAAAGGGTGTAAAGAGAAAGCTTCCTCCATATTGGCAGACTCAGGATTTGGAGAACTGACCCCTGAGTAACGGTACTAGCACATATGAAACTTCTGAAAATAAAGGGGTTTTTCCTGTATCCCGGGTACTCTTGCGTATTTCCCGGTCACCCGGTAAATTCTGTAACAGAACAAGGACTTTAGATATCAGTCCTCACTAATCCAGTTCATGTTGCCTCTTTGGAGATTATTCCTCTTACAATCACTGGATCACAGCCAGTGTGAATTATAGACATCTGGGAGATTTTGTACACTCCCTGGTCCCCATCTGCAAAGCAGGTATAGACAAAATGCCATCCTGAATCCAATTCAAAGGAGTAAATATTGACATAATTTATCTAGGGTTCAGGGCTAAGTTTCAGCCAGTACTCATAATTTGTTACAATATTATGATATTTAAATACCAATTGGTAACTAGCCATGGCTCTGAGCCCTTTACATAATTTCTAGTCATATTAGCCTCTCCCCTTCGAAGCCCAGAATCAGCTACCAAAGGGTTTAACCCTAGCACAGATTGGAGATTTAGCATTCAGTCAAGAGTTCATAAGGATTGGTTGGTGCCTAAACTATATTGTGTGCTAAATATTTTACTCCTGGTGTTACATTTTCCACATTACAGAATTGTTCACAGTCCCTTTTGGTTAAGTAACCTCTTGCACCCACCAGTCATATTTATGTTTTAAATGATGCCATAAACATATTTGCAAATATCTTTAAAAAAAACAAAACACAGCAACAACAACGGGCAAATTACAAGAAAAAATAGGATGAACAAGCCTAGAGTAAGAACACAACTTAATTCTACATCCAATGCTACCTTTGCAAACTTTTCTAGCAAGGACTATAGACAAAATCAAGACAAGACTGAGTATTGAAGAACTGTACAGCCTCGTCTGGTGAAAACGACTGGGGCATTTGTACAGGTGGCAGAGGTGGCTCCTGTCTGGGAAGCCTAAAGGAAAATAACAAAACAAAATAAAAAATAAGACAGAGGAGCTTTGCAAAAAGCCTGATTTTATACTTCTGCTCGGCTGGTGTGCATAAACAGCAGAAGACCTTTTTTGAATCAGAAACTTTTAAATGAAATATATATTTTTTTTAATTTTTTAAAAAAAATATGTTTGTATTTATTTCAGAGAGAGGGATAGAGAGATAGAAACAACGGGAGAGAAACATCATGGATCAGCTGCCTCCTGCAAGTCTCCTATGGGGATCAAACTTGATCGGGAATTGAATAGGTGACTTCCTGGTTCATGGGTCAACGCTGAACCACTGAGCCACGGCAGCTGGGAGCCATTCCTGTTTTTAATCAGCCTAAATCATTCTGGTATGTCTTGTATATGACATATACTTTATATTTACTTTACAAGTCAATCTAATCTAAACTTCTTTTAATATGCAGGTTAAACTCACTTATATTTACTGAGATGGCATATATGTTCAGTTTTGGTTTTGTCATATTGTCCCACATTTCCTGTTTTTACATATTTTAAAGGCTTTTTTTAAGGAAGCCTGTTTCCTTTTATTTGATCTCTGAGTGTAGCACTGAGTTCTAGAAAGGATTGCAGTTCTGGTCTAGTGATTATCCTTATTAATGCATTTAGTCAGTGCACAATAGTTCTCTGCTATGAGAAATAATAAGGGGAAATAATAAAAACAGTGTTTCCTCTTCCTTCCCCCATTCCATTTCTCTCCTCTACCACCCAACTTAAATCAATAATATCACCTTTCTTACTGTTCTCTTTGTATTATAAAGATGTGTTTAAGGAAATGTAGGGGGAGGGAAGGTATAGGGAACACCTGTAATACTGTCAACAATAACAAATGAACTTAAAAATGATGTGCTCTTTGTCTATTACTTAATTAGTGAGCATTTAATGATATCATTTAAATCAGAGTTATACGTAGATGGGACAATTGGCATATCTATTTGAACACCTATCTTCACTCCAATTTGTGTAAGTTGTGACATTTCTATGTTGCCCATAGTTACTCCAGGGTGAGCCCACCACCTTCAGCAAGTGTATGGCAGTGCTTTCTGAGGATCGTTTTTCTCTGGATTGTAAACTAATCTCTTGCTTTTTCCTTCTCTTTCTTTTTTTTTCAGCTGCTGCCCTCTCTCTGTTATTTTATTTATTTTAGAGTCGAAGAATCATAGTCTCCTTCTTAAATGAAGGTGTTTGCATGGGTTTCAGTAATTGAAGAGGAGAGGGCTTACTTATGCAGACTTACTCATACTGGGAGTCCCTGGGTCTGTGTTTTTGTTGGTGTTTTGTTTTCTGATCCTGTAACCTTTATCTATGCACATTTAGGAGTAAGCCTTGCAGAAAAACAAAAGGAATGGCTCTAATCATAGGAATTGTAGGTGTTTTAACAAAACAATGAATGAGTTATTGGGGGGTGACCTTTTCCAGCCCTTCTTCACATGCAAAAGTAGATGTCTCTTTACTTGGGCTGTACAGTTAGCTAGGCCAACCTCTAACTGTTCCTTACCTGGTATGTGGGGGCTAAAAAATCACTAATGCTTTTCCTCCCACCTTCTAAATTCTCCTAGGTGGGACTAACACCAAATTAGCAGAGACAGATTAACAGAATAAAATCAAAGTTTAATATATATACATGGGGTATTCACATAGGCATTATAATTCCATGAAAATATCAAAGATAGTTAAACAACATTAGGTATATAAGATAGTATGGCTCATATAAAGTCACAAAAATTCTCTACAGGTATGAATGTTTCTTACACTGGCATTCAATATAGTATTATTCAATAGATTCTCCCCCCCCCTTTTTTTTTTAGTTTAGATTCTATCAGAGACAGAAATCCCAGCATCAATTGACTTTTGAAAAGCCCCTCAAATTACCCCTACAGACATTATGTGTCCCTTTTAAGAAATTTAACACAATTAGAAGCAGTGATTTAAAATCAGGAGACATGTTGTATGAAAAATCATGTATTACCCCCAACTCCAATGACTCAGTGTTTAAGTGTCAACAACTATAAACTAGGAGGTCATGGTTCGATTCCAGGCCAGAGCACATGTTCAGGTTGTGGGCTCCATTCTCAGTGTGGGGCGTGATCAATGACTCTCTCTTCATTGATGTTTCTATTTCTCTCTCCCTTTCCCTTCCTCTCTGAAATTAATTTAAAAAATTTTTTTAAGAAAAAGCATGTACCATTAAATACAAAAATTATATTAAGTTCAGGTATACAGAAATGCACACACACAATAAAGGATTTAGAGATTTAGGAAGCTGAGGGGACAAAGATTCCTATCTCACACTGATCCATTGATTCACGCTCAAGGATCCTAATGTCAAGTGCCAATTTAAAAGGGTATGGGGGAGGGGAGTGTGTGTGTGTGTGTGTGTGTGTGTGTGCACGCGCACGCGCGCGCGCGTTTGCCAAGTCAAATTTATATTACATACATTTATGTTCAATACTAACATGTTAAAATGTTAACTGTATTCTGATTCATCTGGAAGCACTGAATTATTATTTTTATAGGATTTGATTTTCACCCTATGTTTTGTCTTCCCAGTATTTTAGAGCTTTGCTCTACTTGCTGACCAATGCTAACCCACAGGACTCAGAATTGGTGCAGTACTAGAGCACTTGGAAATCAAAGTGCTTTTTCCAGAATATGATAAATTACTGGTATAGTTTCCTTCAACCCATTAGCACAAAATTGTATGTTTAGCTATCTTCGTTTATATTGAAAGAAATTATTAAATTTAATTAAATTCATACAGTATGAAAGGCAATAGTACATCACAATCATAAGTACACAAATCCAAACACACACACACAAGCTTTTGAATCAAACCTGTCTCTTAATAGTGGACTATTAAATGCTCATTGGTCTTGTTATTGGCTAGTCCTCCCTGGCAGATAATCAATGATAACTGTCAAAAGTTTAAGAAATATTATATTTTAACAAACTGTGTGAAGAAATAAATTTAAGAAAAATTTTTTTCATTTATTTATTCTTTTTTCTAAATTGCATACTGCTCCATTTTAGCAGAATCACTTGTGCGTATTCACAGAAGGTCATGTTCTATTGCAGCTGAGTGGACAATCCCAACCTATCCCATCGGCAGAATAGAAATCTGGAGATCGTAAAATCCTGGATGTCTTCCTTCCATTATCCTTGTTAAAAAATTATACCTTTGCCAAAACTGGTTTGGCTCAGTGGATAGAGTGTTGGCTTAAGGACTGAAAGGTCCCAGGTTCGATTCCAGTCAAGAGCATGTACCTTGGTTGCAGGCACATCCTCAGTAGGGGGTGTGAAGGAGGCAGCTGATGGATGTTTCTCTCTCATCGATGTTTCTAACTCTATCCTCTCTCTTCCTCTCTGTAAAAAAAAATCAATTATATATATTGATATATGTATAAATATTATATATATATATATATATATATATATATATATATATATATATTTTAAATCATACCTTTTAACTCAGCAGGCTTGGCTCAGTGGTTGAGCATCGGCCTATGAACCAGGAGGTCACAGTTTAATTCCTGGTCAGGGCATATTCGGGAACTGTAGGCTCAATCCCCTGTGTGGAGTGAGCAAGAGGCAGATGATCAATGATTCTCTCTCATCATTGATGTTTCTATCTCTCTCCCTCTTTCCCATGTTCTCTCTGAACATAAATAAAAATATGTTTTCTTAAAATCTAGGACTAGCATCTTTCCAAGTTGTTATGCAATCTTTATTCTCTGAGTGATGTCTTTACCACTACCTGTGTCTAATAATTGGTTCTGATACAGGTACAAACACAAACACATGTTCAAAAAGGTAAATATGTTTCAAAAAACTTGATTTCTTTGATCAGAATATAGCTAGAATGTAAGGATCATAAGTACAGAGATCTCAATTTTGCTCTATGATGTCTTTGATCTATTTTACTTACTGATGTTTTCCTAGAGAAATACCTGGCACCAAGTTTTTCTCTCAATTACTATTTGTCAAATGGCTTTAGGGTTGAAACTATGTTTTCTGTTTTAGTAGCTTTTGCTATCTATATGTTTTGTTTTATTTTAGTAGCTCTGTATTAGTTTCCTGGGGCTGTCATAACAAATGACCACAAACTTTGTCACTTCAAACAACAGAAATGTATTCCCTAATAGTTCCAGAGGCCAAACATCTGAAATGAAGGTGTTGGCCGGGCTGCACTGTCTCAAAGAGCCTTAGGGGAGAACCTAAGTTTCTGACAGTTCCACGTCTTCCTTGGCTCTTCACAGCCTAACTCCAATATCTGCCTCCATCTTCATGTGGACCTCCCCTCAGGTCTATTCTCCTCTTCTTATAAGAGCACTTGCCATTGCCTTTAGGGCCCACACTGTTAATCCAGTATTGCCTTATCTCTAAATCCTTCAACTAAGACGTGTGTGTGTGTGTGTGTGTGTGTGTGTGTGTGTGTGTGTGTGTGTTTCAAAGAGGAAAGGAGAGGGAAAGAGAGACAGAAACATCAATAATGAGAGAGAATCATTGATCAGCTGCCTCCTTCACGCCCTCTACTGGGAATTGATTCCATGACCCAGGCATGAGCCCTTGACTGGAATTGAACCTAGGACCCTTCAGTCCGCAGGCCAATGCTCCACCTACTGAGCCAAATCAAGCCAAACAGGCTAGGGCTCTACAAAAGACCCTTTTTGCAAATAAGGCTATAGTGGGGGTGGGGGTGGGGTAGATAAAACCCTGGGCATATGTTTTTTGTGGCCTCAGGTCAACCCTAGAACTTCTGATTACCTATCTTAAGTTTCTATTTATTCAATACACATTTTTGTTTAAGTGTCTATTATGTATCAGGCACCAAATGGCAAGAATACAAATATCAGTATGATATGGCCTCTAGTCTTCTTCAGCTAAATAATGCTTATCAGAAGTTTTACATTTAAATACCTCAGATTTAGAATAAAATAAAATTGAAATTTTATTTCAAATCAAATATATTCCAAACTCACATAAAAGGATATCTTATCTACTCTAAAATCTCTTCCTGTTAATTTTCCATAAATTCTAATGAACACTCTTCACTGATGTTAATTTTCAGTTGCCATACCACTCATCATTTCAGATGTTATTAGTTCAAGGTTGTCCCTTTCAGAAAATTCCATGGTGTGAAACAATTTTAATTAGTTTCAACATACTTTGTTTCACTACAAATCAGAGTTGTGTAGGAGCATTAAATTCTGTGAAAGACCATTTACCGCTGTGCCGTTTTATCTTTAAGATATCATCAATATCCCTCTGGCTGAAGTTCACAGTATATTGCCTTCACCAGGTTTCTTTGAAAAGCAGAGATTGCAAAAATGTAGGCAGTTAATTTGGGAAATAATCTCAGGAAGCAGGAAAGTGGGATGGGGAATGCGAAGGGACCCAAAAGTTTGCCACACTGAACCTACTTTTGGGGATACTGGTTTTAAGCTATTTACTAAGAAACAAAGAACTCTGAAGTTTTAACCCTCCACTGTTTCCTACAAAGAGATTCAGAGAAACCTGCTTCTGGAAGGAAATCTTAGGATGTTCAATTTAGCCTAATTTTAATTAAGTATGGTAAACAAGAGGGTTTCAGTTAGGGACCTGTCAGAAAGCTGATTAATATTTTTTTGAAATCCTCCCCTTGGACCACCTCTAAAATCTCAAATCTTTAAAAGCGCTTAGGACAGAGGACCCAGCTCTCTCTCTCTCTCTCTCTCTCTCTCTCTTTCTCCCTCTCCTTCTCCCTCTCCCTCTCCCATTTCCCTCTCCCTCTCCCATCTTTCCCCACCTCCTTTCTCAGGCAAGTTTTCCTTGCCTCTCTCCTTCTTCTAACTAACCTCTAAGCCCCCTGCCCCGCCCTCCCTCCTTTTCCCCCTCTATAACTTGTTTCCTGAGTCCATTTCTTCTATGGCTCAGTTCTACCTCTGTGAGTTTCTAAATAAACTTTCTCTTTTTTTATAAAATTTACTTTATTGATTTAGAGATAGGAAGGGAAAGAGAAAGAGAGGATCATCAATCTATTGTTCCACTCATCTATGCATTCACTGGTTACTTCTTGTATGTGCCCCAACTGGGAATTGAACCCACAGCTTTGGCTTATTGGGACAATGCTCTAATCAACTGAGCTAGACAAAGTTAACTTTCTCTTGTAGTTTAAGTCTTAGCTCTGAACTCTTTCTTAGGCAGAACTCAAGTACTGAGGCTGTTGAACGGAGGTCTGGTCTGACTCCATCTAACACTCGGGCCCATCTTACTGCCAACCGTTCAGAGTTTTCATTGTGTAGGCATGATTGATTAAAGAATTAGCCACATGACTGAACTCCATCTCCAGCCTCTCTTCTCTCCTCAGTGTTTGAGGGAGGGGACTGAAATTTTCAACTTTTTTCCCCCAGCCACCAGCAAAAGGCCCTGTCTTAAATAATCTCATTAGCATAAATTCTGGTATGGTGAAAAGAAGTTCATTGTAAATAATAAAACATACTCTTTGCACTGAGAAAATTCCAAGGGTTATTGAAGCTCTGTGCCAGGAACTGGGGACAAAGATCAAAGACTGTTATTTTGTAGTATACTACAGCATGATACATAGGAAGTGCTCATTGAACATTGATGATAATTATTCCTAACTTGTAGGTTTGCCATGTATCACCATTAGCACCACCACCTCCATAACAAATGTGCTCTATTAACTTTTCACTTAAAAAAAAATAAATCTTACATTTAAAAAATATATGCAGAGTAAAAGATGTGGAAATAGTTAAAGAAATGCCAGCCCAATTTCACTTCATTTGGAAAAATGTAGGAAACATATGTTTAAAAAAGAAAATGCAAGCACTCATTTCTGGAGAGCCTCCTCAGTGAAAGCAGCTGACAGTGGGATCATCTGCAAGTACAATGAACAGTTCTTGCTCTCAAGGAGTTAAAATCCTCTGTGGGGATAGGTGACATTAACATAAAACTAATCAGTAGGAAAGCTAATACTGGGTCAAGAGAGCTAGCAAAGAAAATGTTGCAAGGCAGTTACTGAACAAATTAACAAACATGTTCTACAAACAATAAAAGCCAGTGAACAATGACTCCAGGTCTGAGAGATTAAGCAAGTGTTTACAGGCAAATTTCAATACCAGAGTTGGTAGAATTTGAACCTTTTTGGGGAAGAAGGGAGAATTTTGAAAGAGGCAGAAGAGCTAAAGCTAAAACCCTGAAATAAGAAAGACAGACTGTATCCTAAATATTGTCCAAACTGTATGTTTTAGGTTTGATATGGGAAATACAAATTTAATGTTAGCAATATCATATCTATAAAGGGTCTTATGTTTATTTATGGCCTTTTCACTATGAGAAGCTTATATAGATCTGTTGGGAAGTTTATTGCATCAAAGGAGGGAAAGATATTAAGGTCAGTTATACAAATGGATGCAGGGGGATGTATTCAGGTCATTGAGACTTTATGGAGAGCTAAATAAAATGAGGAGGAGAAAAGTGTGAATTATTTACATTCTTGAAATCATACAAGTGAATTAGCCAAGAACACAGTTGAAATGTGACTTAATGAGGCAGGGAGTCCCATAGAGCCTAAACACATACCCACTGGGATTGCCTTGGTGAGGATCTGCCGTCCCGCATCTGCTAATAAGAAAGAAAAAAAACGTACCCCAATGAAGTAAATAATAACTGGAGGTGGAACTAGCAGTGATCTCTAACGCTAACTTGGGGTTTAGGTTACAAAGGCTGAAGGTAACAGGAAAACACTCTGACATTATTTATAGAAGGGCTAAATGGAACCTATTTGAGAGCTTCTGGGTCCAAGTGATATTTCTCTCTCTGACCTTGGCCAATTTTGTCAAATGATGACAAATGTCCACATGGCCTTGCTATTTTCCTATTGACAGTGCTACAAGGAAGACAACTAAGATTACTTTGCAAAACCTAACTGCATATTTAAACTACAAAAATCATTCAGTTGGCCCAGGCTCAAAATGCAGGCACTCTATTGTCATAATACATAAAGATTTATACTTTGCTTGATGTTATTTCTTGCTGTTTCTGAAATCTATTGCAACCTTTTTGTTATCTTCAGTGTTGTTGGTTCTGTGTAATTATTCTCCAGAGGCAGACTAGAAAACACAGATATGAAAATAAACCTTGATATTTCTATGAAAACAGATTGGTAGTAGGCAGTGAAAATGTCTGAGAAAGTGTGTGATCTTTCTGCACAGTCTATATGCAGAATAAAAATTTTTTATAATCATAAATATTTATATAATGACACTTTTGGTTATAAGAATTCTAATAGCTTTGTAAAGTTTTACAGAAAGTTATTAATAGATTTTTAAATTCCTGTTTATACTGTAGTCCAGATTTTAAGAGAACCTAAAAAAGTTTCTAATTTGAATTCATTAAATGCACTCTATACTTTATATTAAAAGACTACCAAAGAACACATTCAGTTGTCAGGATTATAAACTCAAGCCAAAAAACATTTTTGTTAAACTGGATTTCTTTATTTATTTTCTTCTAGAGGCTTGGTGCACAAAATTCGTATACAGGGGGTGAGAGGGAGTGTCCCCTCAGTCCAGCCAGCACCCTCTTCAATACAGGACCCATAGGGGGGATATCGACCGCCAGTTTAGGCCCCATCCCTGGGACATCCCTCTCACAATCTGGACCACTGGCTCCTAACTGTTCATCTATCTGCCTGCCTGATTGCCCCTAACTGCTCCCCCTACCAGTCTGGTCACCCCCAACGCCCCCCCCCCCCCACCAGCCTGGTTACTCCTTACTGCCCTCCAATTTGCATATTCCTCTATTATTAGTATAGATATTATTAGTATAGACTCTT
The DNA here is from genome assembly GCA_963924515.1 of Vespertilio murinus. NCBI lineage: Eukaryota > Metazoa > Chordata > Mammalia > Chiroptera > Vespertilionidae > Vespertilio > Vespertilio murinus. The sequence goes on from OZ004709.1 coordinate 66,620,568, forward strand.
TAATCATTCATTGTTGAATCCCCAACACAATGCAATGCAAAGAAGGATGCTCAGATCGGCTTTTGTTAATCTCAGGATTGATTCTATAATGGTAAAAATGAAAAATAGAGTAAATGAAAGCTTCCTTCCCCTCTCATTTCTAGAATTCTATCTTGTAAAAGTCATGTCTTTTTGACAAGTATAGGAAAGTGCTTGCTTTTTCTTCCTTGTGACAAATGAAATCGAATAAATACATATTTCTTCCTTAACACCTTTTGTGTTCATAAGTTAACCAGGCTTCTAGAAGAGAAAAATGATATTACATGAAATGAAATGTTGAAAGAGCATCTATATCACACACACACACACACACACACACACACACACACACACACACACGTACACACATACTAGAAGCCTGGTGCATAAAAATTCATGCATTAGAAGTAGGGAGGGTCCCTCAGCCTGGCCTGCACCCTCTCGTAGTCTAGGACCGCTTGGGATATGTCCCACTGACTGCTTAGGCCTGCTCCCTAGAAGATTGGGCTTAAGCTCTCAGTCAGACATCCCTCTGGAAGCCTGGGAGCCTTTGGGGGATGTCCACCTCCCTGGGGAGTGGGCCTAAGTCCTTAGTTGGATAGCCTTAGTACTGCCGCAGAGGCAGGAGAAGCTGGATGCGCACTGACCACCAAGGGACAGCTCCTGAGTTGAGCATCTGACTCCTGGTGGTCAGTGCACATCATAGTGACCAGTCATTTTGCATTAGGGTCAATTGGCATATTATCCTTTTATTACATAGGATATTAGTTTGTGCTTTCCAATACTTTTCAGATCATTTCCGTAACTTCATACACACATAAACATTTAGAGGACTTCTGTTTTAAATCCTTAAAATGTTTTCAGCATTTTCAGCATCTCAGGATGAAATTATGAGGCTGCTGAGCCTGCTAAGGATGGGCTTATTATAAGCTGATATAGAGCCAGGTGTTGTTCTGGTCCCTAGAGAACCTTTGAGAAGATGGAAGCTTATTAGACTTACCAAACCTGGGCAAGATGACAGTGAATTGGTGAGATAATCTTGCAAGGTTCAAAAATGTTATTTTCCCCCTTGATATTACAAAGCTCAGATATAATCAGGCAAGGATTACCTTTACCAGGTTACCACCAACCATTGGTCATTAAAGACATGAACTGAAAAAAGCAAGGTCATTGATTTTTTTTTAAGGCTACAAAATGGGGAGAACACCCTACATTGTTTCAGCAGGGTATCTTGCCTTAGACTTTTATAGGGAGGAGTACACAAGTTATATAGGTGGAGCAATTTACAGTTGAATTATTTTGCAATCAGTTGATGTCAGTGAGCTGAACAGGAAATGTTTATCTCTGTGTCTAGTTAGACAAATAGTTCTAACTCAGCTAATCATTCATAAGACAAAGAGCTGGAAGTGGAAGGTCTGCCTCTGGCCTTTCAGCAAGTTCAAGTAAAAGGAGAAAGGTCTGTGTTTGGCCTCACAGGGTAAATAAGGAAGTCATCTGCAAATCTGATGAGAGTCGTGAGAAAGAGTAGACAATCAGTCTTATCTAAGTCATTTAGGGAGGGTGTTTCTTTTCAGAAAATCATTTCCTGGCATAGGAAAAGGTGGTGGAATTTTGGAGAACAAATGTTGGGAGGATATCTTAAATGTTCAGTTATCACAGGGCCCAGGTAAAGTTCAACTTTGTCAGCTCATTTACTCATTGTCTTACCCACCCACACAAAACTGCCCACCTTTCCTGAGAACAAAACCAATTCTCTATCATCACATTCTCTCTGTTTAATCATTCGCCAGCAAAGTATCAGCATTTCCCAATGTCAGTACTGAAGAGACCAGATGCTCAATTTATTATTAAGCTTGTTCACTTTGTGGGTTTGCTATCATTTATTTATGCCAAAGTAAGCTTCTAAAAATTTACACATAATCAAATGCTTATAAAATGAATTGGAGGTCACATAGTATAATGATTATAAGTCTGTGCTTTCCTGTCAGTCTTTTTCTAAATTTGTATTTTCAAGGGCTTTCCATGCCTCTGCTTCCTCATCTTTAAAACAGGATATTGTGAGAAATGTAAGTTAGTGCAGTCACTATGAAAAACAATATGGAGTTTCCTTCAAAAAAGTAAAAATAGTCAGGCTGGTGTGACTCAGTGGTTGAACATTGACCTATGAATGGTTCAATTCTGTCAAGAAACATGCCTGGGTTTCGGGTTCAACTCCCAGTAGGAGGTATGCAGGAAACAGCTGATCAGTGATTCTCTCTCATTGGTATTTCTCTCTTTCTCTCTCTCTCTGTCTCTATCTTCCTCTCTGTAATCAATAAAAATGCGTTTTAAAATAGTGTATAGATAAAACTACCACATGATCCAGCAATCTCACTTCGGGGTATAAATAGTATCCTACAGTGTTCACTGTAGGATTATTCATAATAGCTGAAATATAAAAACAGCTTAAGTATTCATCAATAGATGGATAGCTAAAGAAGATATAGTATATACACACAATGAAATATTATTCAGCCATGAGAAAGGACATTCCGACATTTGAGACAACGTGGATGAAACTTGAGGGCATTGTGCTAAATGAAATAAGTTAGAGAAAAACAAAATTCTGTATATCACTTGTATGTGGAGACTGAAAAAGCGAAACTCATAGAGACAGAGACTAGAACTGTGGTTACCAGGGGCTGGAGATGGGGAATACAAGGAGATGTTGGTCAAAGGGATCTAATGTACAGCATGGTGATTATAGTTAAAATACTGCATTATAAACTTGAAAGTTGCTAAGAGAGTAAATCTTAAGTGTTCTCACTACCAGAAAGAAATGATAAATAAGTGATATAATGCAGGTGTTAGCAAACACTATAAAGGTAATTATTTTACAATATATAATGTATTAAATCAACATGTTGTATACCTTAAACTAACACAATGCTATGCTAATTATATCTCGATAAAGCTGGGGGGGAAAAGACCTTGAAAGTAAATAAATTAATCAATCAATAAATAAGGCTCTTGTTCCACCCATATTCACGAGGTCATAATCAGGATTAATTCTGATGGTGTCTACAACAGCACTTTTCCTCCTGGTTCATAGGTTAACACTCAGCCATTGAGCCAGGCTGGCTGGGCCCATATGATTTTGAATGCAAAATTAAAAGATATGAAGACAAGCCATAAGATTTCTAAAATCTACAAGAACAGTGAGTCTGCCCAAGGGTGGGCCAGGATATTCTGAACCACTACCACTAGCGCCTTGATGTAGATGAAGTAAATGAAAGGGAGAAATAAAAGGGAGGCAGCTGTAAGCTGCTTGGAGAGTGAATCATCATTGAAAATAATAAGCCCACATACAAGATGCCATTTCTGGGTGTTCCCCAAGGATTTTATTATTTTCCTCATTTCATCTTTCCCTAAAACCCATCTCCCAATTTGAATCTATCTCTTTTTTATTTCAAGGTCTCCTAGTTGGGGCTCCCAAGTAAATAAATAAAAGTTTCTAAAACTAAAAGTTTCTCACAAATTTAATGACAAAACCAGAACTCACATGAGACTGTTTAGAATGTCTGTTTATCTTGCTTACTATGAATTTTTATGTTTCATTGCATAGATTTAAATGTGTTTACTCCAGGATACTGCTTTAGGCTTCCTTGGAGATACAACACAATGTGCCATATTCACTGCATTACCTTTCTACACTCCAAAAGTTTCAAATTCCAAAGCTCATCTGGGATTGTGGAGCTGTAATAAAAAATTCCTCTTCAAGAGTAGAGATGAAATTGCTCAGCTGCTGGTGGGATTGGAGTGAAACTTAAAACAATAGCCTTATGACTAGAAGAATCATTAAAAATTGATATTTTGTCGAAAAAGACTGTGTTGAGAGATCAAAACTAATATTTAACATGGATTTTAAACTTAAAAGTTAAACCAAACTGCCTACAGGGCTCTGACACACCCCTCCACCCCCCGGAAAAAAAAATCTTTCTTTTTCTACTTATAAGGTAAGGGGATAGATGGGGAATGCCATTGGACACCTTTGGGGAAGTCGCCAGATTAGGAAGAATGGAAAATAAGATGTAAGTAATTATGGCAAACTTTTGATGTGCCAACTTTGTAGTATATGAAGCATTTAGATGGATTTCAAAATTTATAGGGTTTTTTTCAGAGTGATGATCTTGGTAAAGCCCATTTGCCTCCTGCTTAAAAGACTCCTCTGTGTGACAATAAAGAAATTTTCTTAAACTAAGAAACATTTGTGTTTTATTTGCTTGAACTTGAAATACCATGAGCATCCGGCTTAACTACATAGGCCATGTTGGGTGTAGGAGTTAGGTAATCAAACCAAAGGTTAGATCACTGTTTCTCTATCTTGACTGCATACTGAAACCATCCCCTGGGCTGCTATGACAAAAAAGGTTAATGCCTGCATCTCATCCTCAGAGAATCAGATATAATTGTCTGGATGGGTCCTTGGCTATCAGAGCTGCCAGGTGATTTCAGTACACAGCCAGGGCTGAGAATCCTGCTTTAGAAGAAGACTCAACAAATTAGAAGACCTTTATAGTATACTAGAGGTCTGGTGCACAAATTCATGCACCAGTGGGGTCCCTTAGCCTGGCCTGTGGGATCGGGCCAAAACCAGCTCTCCAATATCCCCTGAGGGGTCCTGGATTGCGAGAGGGTGCAGGCCAGGCCACGGGACCCCACTGGTGCATAATCAGGGCTGGGGAGGGATGTGGGAAGTTGGCCAGCTGGGGAAGGACTGCAGGAGGGCTCTAGGGCAGCCGTGGGCAAACTACGGCCTGCAGGGCGGATCTGGCCCGTTCGGCTGTTCTATCTGGCCCGGGGAGCCGAAAGAGCAGAGAGTTCTCTTGCTCTCCCCTCCGCTCCTTCACCAGCAGCCCAAGATAAGAGTGCCAGCATGGGCAGGTTGCTTTTGTTCTGGCCCTCCAGTCCAGTTTAAGAACACATTGTGGCCCTCGAGTCAAAAAGTTTGCCCATCCCTGCTCTAGGGTGTTTCTAGCCTGTCTTGCTCAGTTCTGATTAGCCAAACCCCAGCAGCAAGCTAACCTACCAGTCAGAGCATCTGCCCCCTGGTGGTCAGTGCACATTATAGCAAGCAGTTCAGTGGCCTTAGCATATCATTAGCATATTATGCTTTGGTTGGTTGAATGGACGGCAGGACAACCAGATACTTAGCATATTAGGCTTTTATTTTATAGGACTATTTCCCAACACATCTTTGGAGTAAGCCTTTATAATGACTTTCATGAAGCTATCATAAGAGACATTGTGTCAGTTAGTTATTGCTGTACAACAAAAACAGGGGTAAAGGCTAATGGAAGGTAGGAGCTTTTTGTGGTAATTGTGCTAATTAGAGACTTAAAGGGGGAACTGTTGATAGAATGAAAGAGTAGAATGAGATTGACAGCTGTCACTGTTGATTGAAATAATTCTCATATTTCATTCATCAGGATAGAGTCTTCAATCAGGTCTAGTTGTTGGTCTGGGACACAGGAACCACTCCAAGCCTTTGGTCCTTCAGTTTAGGAATCTTCTAGGACATTGGGTCTCAGACTTTAATGTGCACAAAAGTCACTTGAGCATCCTGTTAAGATGCAGATATTAATTCCCTAGGTCTGGGATGAGCCTGAAATCCTGCATTTCTAGCCAGTGGCTAAGAATTTTTTTTCATGGACAGTTTTTCAAACTTCAAAGTGCATTTGAATAAATTGGAGGGCTTGTTAAAATGCAATCCCACCGTGAGATTCTGGTTCTATAAGTCTAGGGTTGGCCGAAAATCTAGCATATTCCTCTCAGGTGATGCTGCTAATCCAGGCCCAAACGTTGATCCAGAGACCTATAAACATGGAATAGACTTTCAAATCTCAAGGGAAGGCAGGGGAGGGTGGATGGGTGGGAAGAGATCAACCAAAGAACTTTATGTATATATGGACACAGACAATAGGATGTTGAAGGCCTGGGGCCCGGGGCAGGTGGGGAGGGAAAAGGGGGCATCAATGTGGGGAAAAGGGGACTTATATAATACTTCAACAATAAATATATTTTTTAAAAGGAACAAAAAATAAATAACTAAAAATAAAAATCAGTGAAATAAAATAGGCTAGCATTCTTTTGAATTTATTGTTAACATCTGAAAATTCATTTTCAAATAGAGGTAAGCATATAGACATAATGTAAAATGAAAAGCTCCTTATGAGTTTTATATATTAAAATTCTATCAGTCAGTTGAAATATGAATATATGTATTTATTACTATAAGAGAAAATTGCTACTGTGATTAATGATTCCAAACGCTGTTAATTATGTGTATAAAATCAAGGATTAAAAACTTTTAAATAGTTGAATCAATAAGAAAATAGATCAGCAGATAATAAAGATATTAGACGAGAATGCCTCTAGATAACTTTAGGAAGAATATTCTGTCCTTTTTGAGTCAACAAATGTTTTTGTAATTTTAAATAAGATAAAAACAGAATGATAGAGATTTCATATAAATCATATTTATAGTCTGCAAAATTATTAGTATATTATTTATGACATTAAACAAAATAAGCTTCATAAACCATATTTTTATTTTGTTATTTAATTCCATTCAAGCTGTGAGTTCTTTAAGAAAACAACTTGCTCTAGAGCAGGGGTGGGCAAACTTTTTGACTCGAGGGCCACAATACGTTCTTAAACTGGATCGGAGGGCCAGAACAAAAGCAACCTGACCATGCTGGCACTCTCATCTTGGGCTGCTGGTGAAGGAGCGGAGGGGAAAGCAAGAGAACCCTCTGCTCTTTCAGCTCCATGGGCCGGATAGAACAGCCGAATGGGCCTGATCCGGCCCGCGGGCCATAGTTTGCCCACAGCTGCTCTAGAAGTTCATTCTAAGTTGGTGATATTTGGCTTCAACCCAATATATATTTTAGCACTAGACCATTTGGCATTCAGTCCAAATTAGTATTTGCTACATTTCCAACATGAATTTTAGGAGCTGAGTCCAGGGAGCTCCAAAACTCCTAAGTCTGACACTACCCAGAGGGTTCTTGATTAACTGGAGCACCCCACGCCTCCCTGCCCACCTCCCTGCCTTGAGAATCTTGCATAAAGTCAAAACCAAGCCATTGATCTTCCTTCCTCCAAGGATTGGGTGAGGTTAAAGTTGCCAGATTAATTACAGGGTACTTAGTCAAATGTGAAATTCAGTTAAAAATGATTTATTTTTAGCATAAGGATGTCCCACGAAATATGTAAGATATTTCTTTGTTATTATTTGCTACTAAAGGCCTGATGCATGAAGATTCCTGCAAGAATGGGCCCTCTTTCCCTGGCTGTCAGCACTTCCTTTCCGCTCCAGCCCCAGAACCACCTTTCCACTCTGGCTCCGGAGCTGCCTTTCTGCTCTGGCCCGGAGCTGCCTTTCCGCCTTCCCACGCTGCCCAGAGATCCAGAGCAGCTGGTGATGATGCAAGCATCCTATCCCACCTAAAGCCACTCAGCACCTGTGTATGCAAATTAACCCACCACCTTTTCTTAAGGGGGTTAATTTGCATACTCACTCCTGATTGGCTGGTGGGCAACATGAAGGTATGGTCAATTTGCATCTTTCTCTTTTATTAGTGTAGAAGATACGTGGAAACATTAGCTGAAGTTCCAGTTGCAAGAAACTTGTCATAAGAGAGTACTTCTGAAACACCTTATTTCTTCCCTTATAACATTAAATAGGAAATATCTAGAATAGAATGGTAGCTTCTTTAAATTCACAAGGTCTGACATAAAAGTAGTTTGGGAAGAGCTCCATTTTTTAGTGGGAATGTTATCTAAACTCTAGAGGCCCGATGCACAAAAATCGTGCAGGAGTAGGTCTTCCTTTCCCCAGCTGCAGGCACCAGCTTCCCTCTGGCACCCGGGAACCAGGCTTCCCTTGCAGACCTGGTTTCATCTGAAAGGTTATCTGGAAGGATGGCTGGTATAATTAGCATATTATGCTTTTATTATTACAGATTATTACAGATTAATAGACTAATTTAAAACCGTGGAAATCTTAGTTTCATGGACTGGTTGTGAGATTTTGAGCTAATCATTTACCTTATTTCATAACTCTATGCCCCTAATGCTTATAAAGTACATCAATAAAAAGTGCCCTCACATCTGGCCGGTGTGGCTCAGCTGGTTGAATGTCGTCCCCTGCAGCAAGAGATCCCTGGTTTGATTTCCCATCAAGGCACATGTCTGGGTTGCAAGATCAATCCCTAGGACGGAGCATGTAAGAAGCAGTGGATTGATGTTTCTCTCTCATCAATGTTTCTATCTCTCTCCCCTTTTCTCTTCCTCTCTCTCAAAAAATATTTAATAAAAACATTTTAAAATGCCACCAGGAAAGAAAAAATGCTGCCAATTAAACTATGACACAATGCAAAAACACTATTGATTATAAGACTTACCTTTATTTCAGAAATTATTAAGACGTAGGGGAGAAATGAATTTCTTAGAATTAAAATATAATATTTTGACTTGCCTAATTTATATGAGAATAATTATCATTTTCCTTACTGACTACACATAGAGATCAGACCAAGAAATTAATAATCAGCTCTTGTTTCTCAATATAGTTTTAAATAGCACAACAGGGAACTTTAGCTTCCAAGGTAGAATGTTTTTCAATGACTATTCCTGTCAAAGTAGCATACAGGGAGGTTGAATTTTCTCACAGTATTTTTAGAACAAACACTGTATGATTTCACTCACACAAAATATCTGAAATATTCAAAATCATAGAAATAGGAAGTAGAAAGGGGTTATCAAGAGCTGGGGAGGAAAGTGAGGTAATTGGTATTTAATGGATATAGTTTCAAGTGTTAATATTGTGCTTGCTTTACCATAACAAAAAAAAATTCTTATAGTATTTTTACAAAGGTTCTTTCATGTGTGGGTCAAAACTAAATACTCTTTTGATCCACTGGGTGGATCAAAATATATATTTTATTGATTTTTCACAGAGAGGAAGGGAGAGGGATAGAGAGCTAGAAACATAGATGAGAGAGAATCATTGACCAGCTGCCTCCTGCACACCCTTATCGGGGATGTGCCCGCAACTAATGCACCTGCCCTTAACCAGAATCAAACCTGGGACCTTTCAGTCTGCAGACCGACGCTCTATCCACTGAGCCAAACCAATTTCTGCTGGGTGAAGATTTTAATACTGAGGGAGGAACCAAGATGGCGGCCTAGGTAAGTACCTAAGCTGCCACCTCACACAACAATTTAAAAAACAAGAACTAAAATCAAAAAGGACTTCATCCAAAAACACAGGAAAGCTGGTGGAGTGGGAAATCTACAACTAGAAAGAAGGAGAGAGGCTCATGGATGGGACTGGCAGCCGCAAAGTGCTGAGGTAGAGAGATGCTCGCGCACTGAGAGGAAGTGCGGCCGAATGCCTGCCTGGCGGGAAGGGAGGAATTCCCGATTGCATTGAACCCTTTCCGACTGTACTGAACCCCAATCCTGGCCGAAACCCTGTGGACCTAGGCTCATACGGGTGGAGTCTGGACTAGAGAAAGGCACCTGGAGACTGGGAGACTGGGAGAGCCGGGAGCAGCAGTGGGCAGGGTCTATAGTCGCGTGCGAGTGAGTGCGTGCAGAGGTCTGACCTTGAAGGTTGCCATGGCCTCTCCATAGCGGAAGGAGTCAGAAGCTCCAGACTACAGAGACCCAACGCAATCCCTGGTGAGCCCTTGGGACACCCACGCTCTTGCACGGGGAAGTTGGGACAATCAGGAGGAAATTTAGGGGAGCCGCAGAAGGCAGAGGTCAGGTGGAAACTCAGGCAAGCACACAAGGGCAGGACAGATGGGAAGCCAAGATTGTCAGCTCAGCCCCGAGACTCTGCCCCATCCAAGCTGAGCACAGAGGCTTCTGCAATTTTTCTTTTTAATATATTTTATTGATATTTTACAGAGAGGAAGGGAGAGAGATAGACAGCTAGAAACGTCGATGAGAGAGAAACATCAACCAGCTGCCGCTTGCACACCCCCTGCCGGGGATGTGCCCGCAACCAATGTACATGCCCTTGACCGAAATTGAACCCGGGACCTTTCAGTCTGCAGACCGACACTCTACCACTGAGCCAAACCGGTTTCGGCTCTGCAATTTTTCAAGTCTGATCCTATAAGACTGTCTCCAATACAGAAGGTATCCCAGAGTAGACACAGCTGATACCCACATCCAATTGGCCTGAAGGTCAATTCCTTTCAGGGATACCAACAACAATAAAGACTAAGCTACAACAAGGCTGTACACGCAGTCCACAAAGGGGAGCACCAAGAGTGTCTACCTCAGGTACTGAGGAGGCTGACCCACTGGACCATATAAAACACAAAACACACAAAGCCATCCTACCAACTCTGAAGAACAGCGAAAATGCTGAGACAAGGAAATAGATCTCAAACAAAAGAGATGGAGGATATAGAGTTTAGAACTATGGTTATGCAAGAATATCCTAGAAAAGGTCGATAAATTTCATGAGACCCAACTAAAAATCAATCAGAAACTGACTAAATTGGAAAATATTATGCAGAGATACAACAGCAGAATGGAGGAACACAAGAATCAGGTCAAAGAGATGGAATACAAAGAGCCAAAAGACACTCCTCTGGAGAAGCAAGAAGAAAAGAGAATCCAGAAAGTTGAAGATAGTGTAAGGAGCCTCTGGGACAACTTCAAGCGTACCAACATCAGAATTATGGGGGTGCCAGAAGAAGAGAGAGTGCAAAATACTGAAAACATATTTGAAGAAATAATATCAGAAAACTTTCCCCACCTGGTTAAAGAAATAGACTTACAAGTACAGGAAGCATACAGGACCCCAAACAAGAGGGATCCAAAGAGGAATACTCCAAGACACATCATAATTCAAACGCCAAGGGCAAAAGACAATAAGAAGATCTTACAAGTAGCAAGAGAAAAGCAGTTGGTTACCTATAAGGGAGCACCCATACGACTATCACCTGATTTCTCAACAGAAACTATGCAGGCCAGAAGGGAGTGGCAAGAAATATTCAAAGTGATGAATAGCGAGAACCTACAACCAAGATTACTGTATCCAGCAAAGTTGTCTTTCAGAATTGAAGGGCAGATAAAGAGCTTCACAGATAAGAAAAAGTTAAAGGAGTTCATCACCACCAAACTAGTATTATATGAAATGCTGAAAGGTATTATTTAAGAAGAGGAAGAAGATCAAGTGAATTAAAAATCTGAGGGACAAAATAAACTGGTGAATATAACAGAATCAGGGGCAAAGAAAGAGAGTGGATTGATAATTATTGGGGGAAAGGGGTGTGGGGGTGCAGAACGAGACTGGATTAAAATTGTATAACCTATGGATGAGGACAATGGGGAGGGAGGGGAGGTAAGGGCAGAGTGTGGGGTGGGAACCAGGGTGGAAGGGAGCTATGGGTGTGGGGGGGAGAAGGAGAAACAATTGTAATAATCTGAGCAATAAAGATTTATTAAAAAAAAGATTTTAATACATAAGAATCCAGTAACATTTAAATAGAAAGTAATTTGATCAATGAGGTTGTATAGTCTACCCACTCATTAATCCTTTGATCTACCCATCTACCATTTATTGAATTTCTTTTTAAAAAACATATTGTTATTGATTTCAGAGAGAAAGGGATAGGGAGAGAGAGATAGAAACATCAATGATGATAGAGAATTATTGATCCATTGCTTCATGCACTCCCCCTATTGAATATCAAGCCTGCAAGCTGGGCATGTGCCCTGACTGGGAATTGAACCTGTGACCTCCTGGTTCATAGGTGGACACCTAACCACTAAGCCACATGGGCCAGCCTTATTGAATTTCTATTCTGTGCCAAATATTGGAATAAACTTGAAGAAAATAGAGGTGAGAGAGTCCTTATTTTCAAAGAGAGCCCCCCCCTCCAAAAAAAACACACAAAAAAACAAACTACAATGCCTTACTTATTAACAGGTAAGTCTTTTCTGCATTTCAAATCTGAAAAATTGCTCTTCTCTTCACCCCCATCTGCACATGTAATGCTCTCCTGTCTTTTCACTGACTATTCAAACCCCACCCATCTCAAGTCAGCTCAAATCCTCCTGCTCTACGAAGTCTTTCCCAGCAATTATGAATCTTCCCTTTTTCCATACTCTTAATTTGCTTAAAGTATTTAATTTGGCTCCTTCCTTATTGGTTATTGGATGAGTAAAATGCATAGTATGTTAGATAGTTACACAAACTGCTGAGAAACATCGGGTAGGATCAGGAAATATGAATGCCTGAGGAGAAGAAAGGTTGAAATTTTAAATATGGTAACCTCAGCATTGGTTGGTGGGAATGCAATCTGGAGCAGCCATTGTGGAAAATAGTATGGAGTTTCATTAAAAAAATTAAAAATGGAATTGCCTCATGACCCAGCAATTCCACTTCTGGGAATATATCTGAAGACATTTGATATATTAATTTCAAAGAATATATGCACCCCTATTTTTTTTTAAGAGCTATTTAAAATAACCAAGATTTGGAAACAGACCAAGTGTCCAAGTATACGAGTGGATAAAAGAGCTGTGGTAAATGTACACAATGGAATGCTATTCAGCTCTAAAAAAAGAAGGAAATCTTACCTTTTGTGACAGCATGTATAGACCTAGAGGGCATTATGCTAAGTTAAATAACATAGTCAAATAAAAACAAATATATATGATTTCATTTGTATGAGGAGTCTAATGAGCAAAATAAATAAGTAAAACAGAAGCAGAGTTATAGATATAGAGAATAGACTGACAGCTGTCAGAGAGGAGGGAGCTTGGGGGCTGGGTGAAATATGTGAAGGGATTAAGCAAAAAACAAACAAAATAAGAACAAAAAAAAACCCCTCAAAGACACTGGCAATACCAGAGGGAAAAGGGATTGGGGGCAGATAGAAGATGTTAAAGTAAGGATAAATTGTGATGGAAGAAGACTAGACTTTAGGTGGTGATGTATTAAACCTATATAATTTATTTAACCATCTAGAGGTTTGGTGCACAAAGTTTGTACACTGTAGGGGGGCGGATATCCCTCAGCCCAGCCTACACCCTCTCTAATCTGGGACCCCTTGGGGGATGTCTAACTGACAGTTGGACATCCCTCTCACAATCTGGGACTGCTGGCTGCCAATATTGGGCCTATCTGCCTGCCTGATCACCCCCTAATCACTTCGCTGCCAGCCTCATCAATGCCTAACTGCTCCTCTGCTGCCCAATTGCCCCCAACTGCCCTTCCCTGCCAGTCAAATCACCCCCCAATTGCCCTCCCCTGCTGACCCAGTCACTCCCAACTGCAATCCCCTGCAAGCCTGGTGCCCCAAACTTCCCTCCCCTGCAGGCCCAATCACCCCCAACTGCCAGGTGATGGTACAGAGAGAAATGAACAAGCATCGTGGTCTGATAATTGCTGTAGCCAACCGGACCAAATGCAGATGAAGACATGTCAGATAAGAGAAGGCACTTCCTGCCCATCAAGGCAAAGAGAGGTATAACCTCTTTGTTAAAACTTCATCAAGATTCCAAGGTACATACTCTGCTTGCTCCTCTGATCAAGTTTCACCCCAAGGAGACTGGGGACAATGGAGGACAGAGGAATACAAGATTTGAGCACAAGATTTGTTTCTAGTTCTGTAACACATGAAAAAGTTTTACCCATGGGAAGCTTTACTCTAATAAACAAATTTCCTATTGCCTTAAATCAACTTCTAAAAATACTCCTTGTTTTCCCTATGAAGGTAATATATGCTCACCATAATGATTTTAAATATACAGAAAAGTTGAAAAATAGAACCATCCATTGTTGCATTACTCCCAAAAAAATCATGATTAATATTTCTTATGTAATTTTTTATTTGCAGTTAGGAATAAAACTCTACACATTGATTTAATTAAAATTTATATATAACATTTTCAGGCACTTATATATGTAAAAATCAATAAGTGATGTGGGTTTGTTCAGTGTTACACAAAATTTCTAAGAGAATGGCACAGGTGGGCAAAATGAAAGTCTTGCTCTTTGTCTAGTTAAGGTTGGAGAACAGTCTCAATAATTTCATAATCTGACTGAAAATATTGTCAATGACCATTTAGTCTAAATGTTTTCCTCTTTAGAAAGTGTATTTTTCTGGAAGTATGTAAATAATTTCCTCTTATTGCCTGGCCTGCGTGGCTCAGTAGTTGAACGTTGACCTCTGATCTAAGAGATTCCTGGTCAGGGTACATGACCAGGCTGTAGGTTTGATCCCCAGTGTTGGGTGTGCAGGAGGCAGCGATCAATGATTCTTTCTCATCATTTATCTTTCTCTCTCTCCCTCTTACTCTCTTTCTCTCTGAAATCAATAAAAATGCATTTTAAAAAAAAATAATTTCCTCTTATTTACAGAGCAGGCATGCCAAACTCATCATAGTTTTATTTATTTTGACATTAAACTTCCATTAAAATTATGCAATTTAATGGGCAGGTCTGAAAAAACAAAACAAATGTTTTGTAGATTAGCAATGATATAGATGTTTTTTATTAATTAGCCTGTTGACTGCATTCTAAATCCAGAGTTGTACAATGGCTGTTTGATGTACCTTTAGGCAGATTTATTTTTGTAGCATTTGAAAATGTAAAAAGAAGAGAAAAGAAAAGAAAGAAAAAGACAAAGAAAGTGGTTTCCTCTTCACTGACAATAAAAGCAACATTTATTTTAAGAATAGTACTCAGTATATTTTACATTAGTCCATTTACATGGCAAGCTGTTATTAACAGGAAGCAAAAGCTATTTGCAACACATGCAACGGGGTCATCATTAATTGTGCAACCTTTCAGACATACACTCCAATTTGGCTTCATTACTCCTGCTATTTTCTAAGCTCATTGATATATTTTAAGATGTAGATCCCAAACAGGGAAACCAAAAAGTTATTCCTTGTTTGGAATTGCCACTATTATAACAATAGTTTATTGGGAAATCCATTTAAGTAGTAAAACTTAATGTTTAAATTTTTATGATATTGATGGTAAAGCCTATAAATGAAATTATTTTACAAATTACTCATTTTCTATGTAAACTCAAGCATTTTGAAGACACTGTTGGATTATATGCATTCCTTTGTTCTATATCCCAAAAGATACAGTCTCTTACTTAGCAAGTAGGTAGGGATAAAAATTTGTAAACTTAGAACATCACAAAAGACAATAAAAAATTTCTAACTATCCCTCTTCTATTCAACTTACTGGCAGTCTAAGCCAGTGGAATGAGGCCAAAAAGGAAAAGAAAGGACAAAACTGTTATTATTTGCTGACAATATACCTCTTTAGCTTCAAAGGCCAAAAGAGTAGCTAAGTTATTAGAACAAGAAAGAGAATTCAGTAAGGAAATTGAATAGAAGTTCAAAATACAAAACTCAATGCTCTTTCTGTAGGTCAGTTATAACCATTCGAGGAAGGTGATAGAGATTTCATTCACAGTAACAAAACCAAACCAAAAAAAACCTTATAAAATATCTAGGAAATATCTCAACAAAAGAACCCATGCAAGATATATAATGAAATAAACATAAAAGTATTAAAGTACTAAATAAAACCCAAGTGGTGACAGACACCATTTTTAAGGACAAGTAGCTTAAATATTACAGAGGCTTCTATTATGCAGAAATAATGAAATCTCAATTAAAATCCCAAAGGGTTTTCATAGAACTTGTCAAGCTGCTTCTAAAATTTATTTGTTGACAAAAATTCAATCTATGTTTTCTTAAAGTGAAGGAATATTAAATTCCTTTGCAAAGAAATCGCATATTTAAAGCTCATAGATATATCAGATGCACTGATAAAAAATAAAATATAGCACATTAATCTATGTTTCAGTGAACCAAGACTGTCAGGGAGATTTAATAAATATGCCCATAGTGTACAATCACTTACATAACCTAAGAGAATTATAAGATTATACCCAGTTAAATTCCTAAGCCTACAAGAGGTTTTCAAATGAAGAAAATTATTGAATAAAAGGATATCTCCACCGAACTTTATACATTTGTAGTTTTGCCTTATCCCAATTAAATTTTTTGGAATTTCTAAAATAATTTGGGATTGTTAGTATTGGCGTTTACAGCGAGATTTTGCCTAGTTCTCATTTATTGAGTTCTGATTATATGCCAACTTCTGTGGTAAGATCTTTTAATTCATTATTTAATTTATTCTTCACAAAAACCAGATGAAGTTAAAAGTTCACGATAGTTAATAGTTTACTCAAGTATAGAAACTAAGGTCTCTCTGTCTTCAAGACACCAGAATTCTCAAACAACCTATGTTCTCTTTGATCTATGTAGATTGCATAGATATAATTATTTCCTCAAAGCTGGAATAGTCTGTAAAACAATTTTTTTTGTATGGTAGGTTCGATTCCTGGTCAGGGCATGTGTGGGAGGAGGAAACCAATAGAAGTTTATCTCTCATACGGATGATCAATGCTTCTCTTTCTCCCCCACCTTTTCTCCCTCTTAAAAAAAATCAATAAAATTAAAAATATCCTTCTATCTAATAAAGAGGGAATATGCAAATTGACCAAACGCTGTCACAAAGATGGTGGCACCCATAGCCACAAGGTCCCACCAAAGTCCCCCAGTCCTTTCAGTGTGGGGCAGTAGGCACAAAGTGTGGCCGGACCCTCCCTAAGTCCCCCAGCTGCCCAGGGCCAGCCCGAGCCACCAGCAAGCCTCAGATGTCAGCTCCATAGCCGACACCCAAGGTGCAGGCAAGCCTTGGATGGCGGCTGGGCTGCCCGAGGCTCAGGTAACCAGGGCTGGCTGAGACTTGCGCTGTTGGCAGGGCGGCAGCAGAGGTGTGATGGGAGCGTCACCTTCCCCTGATCACCAGGCTGCCTCCTGCCCCTGAGGGCTCCCAGATGGTGAGAAGGGGCAGGCTGGGCTGAGAGACTCCCCTCCAATGCATGAATTTTCATGCACTGGGACTTTAGTATATAATAAAAGACTAATATGCCAAGTGTCCAGTCATCTGTTCTACCGATCAAAACGTAATATGCTAATGATATGCTAAGGCCATTCAACCACTTGCTATGATGTGCACTGACCACCAGGGGGCAGACAGTCAACTGGTCGATTAGTCGCTATGACATGCACTGACCACCAGGGGCAGATGCTCTGACCAGTAGGTTAGCTTGCTGCTGGGGTCTGGCCCATTGGGACTGAGTGAGACAGACCAGACATGCCCTGGAGCCCTCCCGTGGTCCCTACCTACCAGGGTCAGGTGCAGAGAGCCAAGCAGTAAGGAGCACCGAGCAGGTGGGCAGTAAAGAGTGAGGGATCCTGAACTGTGAAAGGGATGTCTGACTGCCAGCTTAAGCCTGATCCCTGGGAGGTGGACATCCCCTGAGGGGTCCTGGACTGCAAGGGGGCACAGGCTGGCCTGAGGGAACCCCCACTCCCTAGTGCACGAACTTTGTGCACTTGGGCGCAAATATATATATATATAATTAGAATGATGAACTTCTAATAGAAAACTTATAAGGCCTGTTAAGAAGCATGTGACTAAAGAAAAAATGCATAGTCAACAATGAATAAAAATGTTTCTGCCATACTAATAATTTAAAAAATGCAAATTATAAGTCTATTTTCAGCCATTACATTGGAAAAGACAATAACTAGTGTTGGCCAAAGTTCAGAAAAATGAGCACTTTCCACACTGTGGTTGGAGTATATTGATACAACAGTTCTGGAAGACATACTATATTAATAGCCTTTCCATTTTAATTGTATTTGGACTCATAAATCTTAATTTTATTTATTCATCCTGAGGAGATATAAAGGGCTATGAGAAAGGAGAGGATATATGTATAAGACATTCAATACATTTTTGTTTACATTAACACAAACATTGAAAACAGCATAAGGGTATATTAATAAAAGTTCATTGATTAAATTATGGTATAATTTCTACAACTAAAATTCCTTCAGGCATTAAAAATGGTGTAGGACCCAAAACCAGTTTGAGTCAGTAGATAGAGCATCAGTCTGCGGACTGAGGGATCGCAGGTTTGATTCCGGTCAAGGGCATATACCTTGGTTGTGGGCACATCCCCAGTGGGGGTTGTGCAGGAGGCAGCTGGTTGATGTTTCTCTCTCATCGATGTTTCTAGCTCTCTATTCCTCTCTCCCTTCCTCTCTGTAAAAAAATCAATAATATATATATTTTTTTAAATGATGTAGGAATAGAATGTGTAATCATTATACTATTTATATTGCTCATGACATATTAGATAAAAGAAACATTATAAAGCAACATACTTGTTGAGTTCTTCCTGGCCACATCTTGAAAGCAAATCTGGCCGGTTAACAACAGAGGGAGAGTCTGCCTGAACTGACTAAAAGTGTCCATATTTCATGTCAGTGAGAATTTCACCTCCATCATGTTGAAATTTTAAAATAAATTTGTGTTTTCTGAAGTTGTATACAATCATTACTAGAAAATAATGCACATAATTTTTAAATGGACATGCTTTTGTAGTTTTTTTTTTTTAATATACTTTTGTTGATTTCAGAGAGAAAGGGAGAGATTGAAACATCAATCATGAGAAAGAACCATTGGCCGGCTACCTCCTGTACAGCCCCCATGTGTAAGCTTGGGATCAAGCCAGCAACCGGGGCATGTACCCTTGACTGGAATTGAACCTAGGACCCTCATTTCACAGGCTGACACTCTATCCACTGAGCCAAACCAGCAAGGGCTGCTTTTGTAGTTTTTAAAACAGCTTTTAAGCTATAGTTTACGCTCAATATTATTTTTATTAGCTTCAGATGTACAGCATGGTCAATATATAGCCATATACTTTACTAAGTTTTCCTCCTGATATTTCCAGTACCCATGTGCCACTATACATAGTTATTACAACATTATTGACTATATTCCTTATGCTGCAATTGTAAATAATTTTTAAAACCACTTCCTTAACAGTTCAAGAAAGTTATTATTCAAATTTGGATGGTAAAATATGAGATGAAAGATCTTGAAAATAATTTCAGAGGAGCTCATTTTGACAGAAATAAATTACAAGAAAAAAACAGCAACTAAGTTAAGCCTCAGGCACTGTTTTGTGACTTAAAGTAAGATTGAGGTCTGAATTATATTATGAGGTTCCTCGGGAGAGAGAAAAGGAGCCCTGAGAGCAACAAAAAAGGGAAAAAAAAATAATGCCGAAGAGAATGAAATCAGTGACAGCTGCTCAATACCTTTGTGGGACTCACAGGACATATAACATTAAAGTTTATTGAATCATAGGAGTCCAACAGGATTAGCATCCATTAATCAAAGGAGGTTAGGATTTTGGCAGCATGGAAAAAATCGGACAACTAATGCAAACTGAAAGAGCCTTTTAAACCAAAATACTTATTTGGTCTTATAAATACCCCCAATTCCTTAATTCTTCCATTTGTACTACATTAGAGGATCTTCATATGTTAGACATTTTAAATCAACCATTAGTAAAGTATTTTCCATGGGATTTTAAAATTACATATTGTTAGTATCTTTTATTATTATAGGTATCCTTGAACTCATTCAGTTTATATAATCAAACCTAGTTAGGCATTCATATGATATAAGAGAAATTGTAGGTACCTCAATAAAGCCCATCATGTTCTGTATACTTACATTGATGAACTGCTCTTTGGATAACTTAAAATAGGCCATATTGTTTACAGTCATATTAAGCATGCAGGTTATTATTTAAGCATATCAAGTACAAAAATCTCTTCCATAATCAGTGCAGACCCTGTCAAAACATCAAATTAGTTAGGCTATTCCTTTCTGATAACCTTTGGGAAATAGCCAGGAGACTAAACATCTTTTACAGAGCCCTTTTCAGCTGTCTAAATAAATCTATCTCTTAATCTGAAGGAAAAGGCAAGTTTGAAAATCTGATATCTTTATAATTTTTCATGTAGTTAAATGTTCCCACTTAGTAACTTTGGTATCCCATAATCCTTGGAATTTTTTTTTTACCACTCTTCTACAAGATTTGAGTTTAGAAGTATCTAATCCAATGTTAACCTGTATATTTTGATTATAAGTAGATCTATTTGCTTCTTTATTGAGAATACTAGAGGCCTGGTGCACGAAATTCGGGCACACGGGGTGGGGGAGTCCCTTCAGCCCAGCCTGCACCCTCTTCAATCCAGAACTCCTCAGGGGATGCCTGACTGTCCCGGGGATTGGCCCTAAACTGGCAGTCAGACATCCCTCACACAATCCAGGACTGATGGCTCCTAACTGCTCACATGCCTGCCTGTCTGATCACCCCTAACTGCCCCCCCCACCTCTGCCAGCTTGATCACCCCTAACTAGCCCCCCTCCCCCACTGCCAGCCTGATCACCCCTAACTGACCCTCGTGCTGGCCTGATTGCTCCCAATTGCCCCCTTGCTGGCCTGGTTTCCCCCAACTGCTTACCCCGGCAGCCTAGTCACCCCTCACTGCCCCCCTGCTGGCCTGGTTACCGCTAACTGCCCTCTCCTGCTGGCCTGATCACCCACAACTACCCTCCCCTGCCAGCCATCTTGTGGTGGCCATCTTTGACCACATGGGGGAGGCCATCTTGTGAGAGGACCTGAGGGTTAATTTGCATATTACCTCTTTATTATGTAGGACTAGTGGCCCAGTGCACAAAATTCATGCATGTGGTGTGTCCCCCTCAGTCTGGCCTGCATCCTCTTCAATCTGGGACCCTTCAGGGGATGTCTGACTGCTGGTTTAGGCCCAGAGAGATTGGGCCTAAACCAGCAGTTGGACATCCCTCTTGCAACCTGGGACTGCTGGCTCCTAACTGCTCACCTGCCTGCCTGCCCCTAACCATTCTACCTGCTGACCTGCTTGCCCCCAACTACCTTCCCACTCCGCCAGCCTACCAACCCCCAATTGCTCCCCCTGCCAGCCTGCTCACCCCCTAACTGCCCTTCCTGCTAGCCTGATCACCCCCAACTGATCCCCACTGATGGCCTGCTCACCCCTAACTGGCCCCCCTGCCAGCCTACCCACCCCGGACTGCTCCTCTCACCGGCCTGATCACCCCCAATGCCCTCCCCCGACCGGCCTGATTACCCACAACTTCCATCCCCTCTTGACCTCTAGCTGCCTCTATCTCGGCCCTGCCACCATGGCTTTGTCCAGAAGAAAGTCCAGAAGGTCTCCTGGAAGGTCTCCCAGTCTAATTAGCATATTACCCTTTTATTAGTATAGATAGAGGCCTGGTGCACGGGGCGGGGGGGGGGGCAGCTGGTTTGCCCTGAAGGGTGTCCCAGATAAGGGTGGGAGGTCCCTTAGGGGGTGGGGAGGCCTAGGTGAGGGATCTATGGTGTTTTGTAGGCCGGCCATGCCCCCATTAGGGTGAGGGTCCCTACTGGGGACAGTACCAGCCTGGGGGAGGGGTTAAGGGCTGTTTTCAGGCTGGCCACACCCCCTTCAGGTTGGGGGTCCCTGCTGGGGTACCTGGCCAGCCTGTGTAAGGGGGTGAGGGCCGTTTTCAGGCTGGCCATGTCCCCCAGCAAGGATCCTCACCCCCATGGTGGCATGGCCAGCCTGAGTGAGGGGCTGAGGGCCGTTTGCAGGCCCCTCCCTCAGTGACAGGTCTGGGTGACCCAAGCCTCCTGCATAGTCAGGCCAGCTCTGTGGTTGCCACCCACAGGCCCCTCCTTTGGTAGCTGGCCCAGGCCAGCAGGAAGCTTGGCTTCTTCCATCACTGGGGGCAACCCAAACCTCCCACCTGCTCAGGCTGGCTTCATGGCTGTCACCATCTTTATCCTGCTAATTTGCATATTCCATCCTGATTGGCTGTGGGCATTGCAGAGTGATGGTCAATTACCACATTTCTCTTATTAGTATAGATCATAGTACTCATACAACAGAATTCAATCCCTGAAAACTATTCCTATATGTGGACTAAGCTTTTTGTTGGAGAGATACTTTAGTAGACTAGGTAGACTAAAAGCAGCAGAATGCCAATATCTTAATAAGTCATGGCTTAAGAGAGATATAAAGCAACTTGACAATCTCCTATTAAAAATTCACATTTAGGGAAAATGCAAGTGAACTTCAGGGCTCGCTGATGGTAAGGGAGCTGAGAGGATGTTTGCAGAGTAAGCTGAAGACAAATATCAAAGGCTCTCAGCTACAGGGCAGTGTTGAAGTTAGTGAACTTTCAACAAATGGACCTTTTGAAAGTCATAATCTTCTTTGAAGGTTTTTCTTGTGTGAAAAATGAACTTTTGCCCAGCCGGCCTCTTAAATTGTCAAGAAAAGAAATTCCAGTTTGACCAAGATAAAATGATATTTTTCAGCCCTGAAAAGCATCTAGGTTCTGTTTACCCCACTAAAATTACAAATGGAATTTAAGGCAATGCATCAGGTTCAGAGTCTTCCATTTCTTCCAAGTTCAAATCTTTCTCTGTATATTTTGAGGAGTAATGATGAGACTGTTGGATTTGAAGGAATTAAAAAAGTGAACTAATGGGAGAACCACACTTGGTGGTGGAATATAAACTTGGTTACTGCAATGCAGTATGCTGATCATGGAAGTGGAGGTGCTACATCTGCTTACAGTAATTTTTTTTACTATAATTTTACATATGACACATGAAAAAAATAAAAATTCACATTGAGAAAACACTTAAAATAAACATCCTATTTTAGCCCTGCAGTTTTTGTTTCAAGTGTTGTCATTTGATTTTGAAGAGTGTTAGTTGATATCTTTCTTTAAATTGATTTAATAAAGTTTTATTTTTCAAAATGTGCAGTTGGTGGAACCTGTTGTTCATGCATCTTCAGCAGCAGCTGGGGCATCCCCACTTTTGGTGTTTCTGGTGTAAATTGCATGAACTCTGTGCTTTGAAACTAGTTTTAATTGGCCTGGCCAAGGAACCTTGAATCTTTAGTTTCTCAGAGACAATAGCTGGGGTTATAAGCTTATAGCTGGGATTTTCCCTAGAGTTTGTTTGCTTTGCCAAACAAAACTAGATTATTGAGCTTGTCCTGAGCTTTGACTTTGGACCATGTTTTCTTTTTGGCTTTGCCCCCAATTTTATTCACTGGG
The DNA here is from genome assembly GCA_963924515.1 of Vespertilio murinus. Classification (NCBI taxonomy): domain Eukaryota; kingdom Metazoa; phylum Chordata; class Mammalia; order Chiroptera; family Vespertilionidae; genus Vespertilio; species Vespertilio murinus. The sequence continues at coordinate 66,643,726 of OZ004709.1, forward strand.
TCTTTGTCTTTCTTGGCTGACTGTCCAGAATTTTTCTTCTTTGTTTTAAAAATCTTTTTTTTGGTTTATTTTTTTATTATTTTTTATTTATTTTACTTATTAAGGTATTATATGTGTACATAGCTTACCATTGTCCCCCCTTCCCATTCATGCCCTCCCTCCCCAGAGTTCTGTGTTCGTTGGTCATACCTATATGCATGCATACCAGTCCTTCAGTTGTTCTCTTATCTCCCCCCAGGTCTCCTTCCCCTCTCCGCTGTCATTTGACAATCCTCTTGTTTTATGGTGACTATCTCAGGACCACATGAATAGAATCCGCTCCTCATTTGGCAGTCTGCTTGTTTTATGGTAACTATCTCAGGACCATATGAATAGAATCCGCTCCTCCTCTGGTTCACACTGCCCCTCCCCTTGGGTCCCACTGCTTCCCTGGGGCACATGTCTCCCCCGGGGCACACGGCTCTCCTGGGACACCCAGCCCCCCTGGGGCACACAGTCCCCTGGGACACATGGCTCCCCCGGGGCACACGGCTCACCCGGGTCACATGGCCCCCTGGGACATATGGCTCACCCAGGCGTTTTAAAAATCTTTATTGTTGAAAATATTACATAGGTTCTTTTTCCACCATTAACCTCTGCATTTTTCTTCTTTTTGTCATTCTTGAGTGGCATAGTGAAACTGGAAGAGCAGCTGCTACCATTGCTGCTTTGATATGATATCCAGTTGACCTTTTCTTATTTGCCAGATAATCCTCAATGATATTAGAGGTTTAAAAAAAAAAAGATATGTTCACAGTCCCTGACCTCAAGGAACTGGTCACCGAGCCAGTGGGACAGATACTTTTAATATTACTTTTCTTTTTATTCAGAAAACAGACCAGACTGAGAAAGGTGTATTTTTAAAAATATTTTTTATTGATTTCAGAGAGGAAGGGTGAGTGAGAAAGGGATAGAAACATCAATGATGAGAGGGAATCATTGATTGATTGCCTCTTGCACACCCCCTACTGGGGATTGAGCCAGAAACCTGGGCATGTGCCCTGACCTGGAATTGAATTGCGACCTCCTGGTTCCTATGTTGACGCTCAACCACTGAGCCCTCCATGCTGGCTGGGCTGAAAAGATGCATTTTGAATGTAAACAGTGACTATCTCTGAGTAGTAGGACTGCATTTGACTTTATTTTTGTTTTGTGTGTTTGTGTGTATGTGTATGATTTATATTTTTCAAATGTTCTATTACAACATACTATTGTTAATTATTTTATGGCTCATCTAGATCCTCTGCTTGTGGCTCTCATGTGGCTGCAATGACAGGGCTAAACTCATCTTGTGGTTCCACTAGAGAGGATCTATTTCCAAATCCACTCTGTGGGGGTTGGCAGGATTCAATTCCTTGTGGACTGTTGGCTAGAAGCCTCCCTCAGCCCCTTGCCTTATGTGGACCTCTTCACAGGGCAGCTCCCAACCTGGTAGCTGGCCTCCATCAGAGTGAACAAGTGAGAGATAAAAAGACAAGCCCATCTTTTACAATCTAATATCAAAAGTAACATCCCATCACATCTGCTGCATTCTCCTCATTAGAAACTAGTCCCTCCCACACCCAAAGGATGGACTACTAGGAGATGAGATCATTGGCAGTCATCTTATAGGCAACATGCAAATTACATGCAAAAATACATTCACACCCTCCCAGATTTCCGAAAGTCTCACTGCATTGCAACATCAGCTTGAAGTCTAAAATCTCATCACTGAAATCAGATCAGGGTGAAGCTCCTCAGTGTAATTCTAAGTTTAGCTCCGGGAGCATAGTTCTTCATCTGAAGACCCCTGATGGTAATGAGACAAGTAAGCTGTCTAACACTCCGAACAAATAATGATGTTCAGGCATGAATAACCATAACAAGACATTCTTGTTTACAAAGAGGGGAATGGAGATTCAAAGGAGTCACTACATCCAGCCCATACCCAAGGGTAGGGGATTATGCCAGGGCTCAAAAACCAGGAGGTGGGATCACTGGGGGCCACTTAGAGGCTGCCTACCACACTGCCCTTCTATTTGACTCTAATAATAAAAGTAGCAAGATTTTAGATATATATTTTATGAAGCTTGAGGTATAGCTTTTTAATATATACTGCATTGCTGTGAGTTTGTACTGCAATTCTTTTCTTTGTCTCAGGGTAAAAATTCGTTTGGATTGAAAGATTATTGGAGAAAATTGCTTTAAAATTTTATCTTCCTTTGTCATGACTATAGACCTAACATTAATTCTCAGGTTGTTCAATTTTCTAAAAATTTTCTAAATTTTTTCCTAAGGTTAATTTAGCATCTTTTACAGCTCCACACTTATTCCTCTAGTTGGATTTTGCATTTCTTCTTCAATTTATCAATATACCTTGCATTTGCATAAAAATCAAATTACATTCCTTGGTGAAACATCAGTATCTCTAAATTAAGTACAAAAGCTGTTATAGTTTCTTTTTTGCATTACTGGCTGAACTAGAGAAATAACTTTTCCACTATGCTGCTTAGTTACTATATAAATCTATTTTTTCTTAATCACACATTTTCTCAAAATAACAAAAATGAAGAAGTGTGATAAAAATGAGCAGTTGCTGGTAGATCAGGTTCTACTTCAATTACTTAAACATGGAATAAATATAGCCTCAGATAAAGAACACTGAAATTTTGCTAAATGTGTACAGTTTGAGTACTTCTGATTGAGCAATATGTACTGGATGCTTTGTGATATTTTGGAATCTAATTTTAATAACTGAAAATATCTATAATAAGTATATACAAACTAAGGCATAGATTAGGAATTTTTTTATTTCTGTATATTCTTAGAATTATGTCAAAATAACAACAGCAGAAATTTAAAGCAACATACAGTGGTATCTGTGGAATCCTTAAGATAACTGCAATATCTTTAATAATGCTTCACATTTTTATTAGTCTATGGTATTTCTATTCAAGAATCATGCCTTTTTTCCTTATATAAATAAGTCTATAATTTTGTGAATCATCTATCCAAAAATGCAGAGAGAACAAATACAATCAGTATTTCTTAATTAACAACTGACTAGTTTTTTGGTTTTTTTTGTAATATAAACGTGCTCTTCCCTTATATCAGTTTTTATCTTCAATGACATATGAAAGATCCAAAATCAAATTGGCGGTCTCCACAGCCACTTGTAGGCCACTGAGCTTAGCAGTGAAACAGTCCAAGGTCAGGTTTTTGGCTGAGCCCACAGCTTCATGGGGAAGGCACGGTAGTGGTGCAAAAGGATGCCGAGCAGTCCTTAAGAAACACCAGCTGAGTTCTTCCCGGCTATTGTATAATCCACAGCCACATCTTGAAAGCAAATCTGGCCAGTTAACAACAGAGGGAGAATCTGCCTGAACAGACCAAAAGTGTCCATACTTCATGTCCGTGAGAATTTCACCTCCGTCATGTTCTAAAGAGCCAGTGAGAGATTCTAGTGCACTGCAAAATGCTTCAGTAATTAGTTGAAGTTCTGTTTGAGTACATCCACCATCTTTGAGAATGCTTTCTGGGTCATTAAAAGTCTAAAGAGTAATTAAACAATTAAAAACACATACAGAGCAATTAGTACTATAAAAATGTTTCTGAAAAACAGAATGCTTGCTTAAACCTTTATTCATAAAGTTACTACTTAGTTTCAATTTACTTAGTGGTTTGGCACAATGCTAATGGGTATATATGAGTCTGCTGGCCAGGCAATAATACCTGATTATTTATAATAAAAATATATACTATCAGTCATGTTATAAGAATGAATGAATCAGAATAAACCCCATAATCAATGTATTCTGAATGGCTGCCAAGTAGTGCCTACTTAATATATGAAAAACAAGGCATAATGCTTATATTATAGGTTTTTATATACAGGAAGATGTTGCTGAAGACTATGTCTAAATAAAGTACTCATTTATATTTGACAAAATGTTTGAGATTTGTTTAAAATGAGAACACACAGCTCTAGCTGGTTTGGCTCAGTGGATTAAGAGTGTCTGCCTGCAGACTGAAGGGTCCCAGCCAAGGGCACATGCCTGGGTTGCTGGCTCGATCCCCAGTACGTGGTCAATCAATGATTCTCTCTCATCATTGATGTTTCTATCTCTCTATTCCACTCCCTTCCTCTCTAAAATTAATAATAAATAAATAAGTAAGTAAGTAAATAAATAAATAAATAAAATGAGAACACATATATTACTAAGACAGAGAGAGAGGTGAGAGAGAGAAAGAAATATCAATGTGACAGAGAAACATGAATCGGTTGCCTCCCAGAGCAGCCACCACCAGTGTTCGAACCCGCAACCTAAGTATGCACCCTGACCAGAAATTGAACCTAAGACCCTTCAGTGCTTGAGATGATGCGCCAACCAACTGAGTGAACCACACCAAGCAATGGCGCCTATATTTTCAATTCTGTATTGTTTCTTCAAAATCCTATTTAAGATACCTTCGTCCTCCAAAAACCTTTTTCTAGTTTATTCAGTCTCATTTGCAGACTATATTATTATCCATTCAGCATTTATAGATGGGAATTGATTTTGTTTTTCATAATAAATATTCTGATAACTTTTCATGAATGGGCTTTATCATCACATAGATTTTAAATTATGTAAGGAAGCAGAGTGAGGCATGTCTATAAAAACATTTATACTCTCTCGAGCCCTAGAAGCTCTGTAGCCTCTTGATAACACTCCTGACCAAACGAAGAATCAGCTGCAAATAACTAAATAACACATATCTGCTTGTATCTACTTTCAAATAAAGGTCAGTACTTATGAAATAATTAGAACTATTATGCACTAAATTTATCTGTTATTAGGAAATGGTTTCCTAGATTAATAAAAAAATATTCTTCTTGATAGAAGTAATCCTATATAATAAAAGCCTACTATGCTAAGTGTCCGACCATTTGTTCAACCATTCAACCAGTTGCTATGACACGCACTGACCACCAGGAGGGCAAACGCTCTGACTGGTAGGTTAGATTGCTGCTGGGATCCAGCTGATCCGGATTTGGAGAGACAGGCTGGACATGCCCTGGATGAATCTGTGCACTGGGCTTCCAGTACATATCATAAATGGATACAAATTTTAAAAATATAATAGAATTTAATACTTGGAATGCTTTAAAAAATAAAATTAATTAAGTCTTTTCTTGATGATCCAGAAAGTATTGAAGTATTTTGCAGAATTATAACACTTTCCTTGTGAATATCAATAACTATTGTACCACAGCAGCTGAGATCCCTGATATGACAACTCCCATTAACAGAATGCTTATTTCAACATGCAATATTTAGACAATACTCAAAAACTGTGATCATTTGGTAATGGGTTATATTAATAATAACCATTGTGATAAAGATATTATCTTATATTTGTAAGTATTGTTTTCTTCAAGTGTTTTCTAATACAATATCTGATTTGGATTGTAGAGAAATTAAGCAGTAAAGGCTCCAGGGTATTCTGATTTGGCTTATCATCTCATAAAATGAATACTGCTGAAAACAGATAATCTGAGAATCACTATTGAACTTACCTTGTGTCTGATATAGGCTGCCAAGTGAGTTTCAGTACAGCCACCTCCCAATAAGACACACGGTTCCTTGATTGTTAATTGCAAAACATGCAGTGCTGTTTGACATGTGAGCTACAAGACAAAGAAATAACTAGAATCAGACAGTGATATCAGATACACAAAGAAAGATAGCCATGTTCTCAAGGCAACTTAAATAGTAAATTCAAAGAGCCTGATTTTAATTGCAAAAGAATAAAATCTGTGCTTCCAAGGTTATAGTGTGATGAATACATTTTAGTTTTAACAAAGATTAGAGATTAAAAAATACCTTAGCCAAATGTTTGGTTTCATGGCCAGATTAACATAATCTTTCATATATACTTAGCTCTGCAAATTGAGGTTGACAAATGAATGGCCTCAAAGTAACTGGGTCAGCAAGGTTTGTTAGTACTTTTGCTAAAACATTATTTTAGTCTAAATAAATAGCTGATATACTAGTAAAACTTATTTCAAGTTGCTATGGAAATGATAATATAGCTGCGACCCAGCAGTAATAAAAAGAAAAACAGAGACCTTTAATATTTATCAAGGGTATATTACCTTGAGCATACATGAATCTTCAAGCTTGTGACCAATACCATAGGTTATCACTTTCCTTATATAAAAGTTGCATGTGGCCCTAGCTGATTTGGCTCAGTGGATAGAGTGTTGGCCTGTGGACTGAAGGGTTTTGGGTTCAATTCTGGTCAGGGACACATGCCTGAGTTGTGGGCTCAATCCCCAGTGTGGGGCGTGCAGGAGGCAGCCAATCAATAATTCTCTCTCATCATTGATGTTTCTCTCTCTCCTTCTCTCTTCCTAAAATCAATAAAAATGTAGTTTTTAAAAAAGTTGATGTGTTATTGCTGGTAGAGAACAAATTCTATTAAGAGGTGGATGATGGGTATTACTGGAGAACTCAGTATCTAAGTGAATTATTCATACACATTTAGCATTAAAGAGTATGTAATTCAAGTTAATTTCTCATGAAAAGTTCGAAAGTTCATATTTGCAATTACTAGAAATAATAAATAGTAACATATGCCAGGTTGACTGTAGTGTCTACTTGTGGCTTTAATTCTCTCACTTTTTGCTGTTTTTGCTTTCTATACCACCGAGGGAAGTTATGGGGGGTGGGGGGAACCTTGCTCACCAATGTGATATACCTTTCTGAATAACTATTTAATTCCTGCCTCAGCCCCTAGGTATGGAAGTCATAATTCATTACCTACTTTCAACTCATCCCAGGCAGTGCCATTTCTGTTGCAGAGAAGCAAGCTGCAGACAGTTGTTTCATTAGGAATAAGATGAAAAAACCATTTGAAGCCAAATTTTTTAGTGCACAGATCTTTCACACTTCCATAACTACTAGGAGAGACTGAGCCGAGGCAACCAATAGGCTGTGTTCCTGTTGAAAACACAAAATATATGAGTGAAAATAGAGTATACTAGTACAATCATTTAAAATTATAACATTTTTTCCTAGCCAATGTAAGCCCCATAAGCATGTCATTTAAATTATGACATAGAGAATAAAGAATAAGATGTATCTTCTTAAACTCATGAAATAAGCAATATTCTGATATTAAATTGATATACACATGTAGTAAAGCAGAGGTTCTTTTAGTTCACTGACTTCTTTGAGCATATTTTAGAAGCTTTGTTGTACTCTCTAGAGAAAGGGACACAAAATGTTGCATATATTTTCTGGGAATCCAGAAACTCTGGAGGTCCATTCACAGATTAGAGATCTAAAATTAAGAACCCCACTACTCTGGAATAGGGCGAAGCAAATGCATAGGCTATTATTTTAAAAGATAATAATTTTCACCTTCAATCACATAAATTAACCAATCCAAATAGCTGTTTGGGGCACTACTTAGTGAACATACAGGATTTTCTTTTTCACCTCTTTATATGTAAACTAGAGGCCACATGCACGAAAATCTGTACAAGAGTAGGCCTTCCTTCTCCCGGCTGCTGGCTTCGGCTTCCCTTCGGCACCCAGGACCCAGGCTGCTTCCCTCCAGCCCCAACTGTATGTGGAAGGACATCAAGAATGAAGTATGGAAGATGTCTAATTAGTCTGTTACCCTTTTATTATTATAGAAAGCTACCTAAATTATGCCAAAATAAAATATGTAACATTCTGATTTCATTTTGTTATTCTTAGATATATTATTTTGCCTGCACTCCTGCACAAGATTTTACAAAAATAAATAATAATAATAGAATGAGAAGTTAAGATGACTGGAAGTTTTCCAAAATCTCTAAAATGTAGTGGAAGTTATCTAAGAAAAGAAATGACATAAAACTTCTATAAGAAATAATTCAAGTTTAAAATCTTAACATTACTAAAATTGAGTAACGTATTCCTTTGGGTCAGTTTCCTCTTTCAAACCAACAGGGTTAAAACAATAGTGTCTACAACACTTCCAACTCAAAAAATTTGTAAGACCCCAGAAAATAATCACTGAGTAATTTAACTTTGTGAATATCCTTTCTTCAATACTACTGAAACCTCAAAGAATAAGGGATATTTGAATTATATAAAAAAAACTTATGGGAAAAAATAAAAAACCTCCATCTTGTACAATTTCTCACGGTGGACACAACAGAGAATCTATAGTGAGAGGATTTGGCTTTATTGCTTATTCCACTGGAGGTGGAGTAAGCCACTCATGCCACTTTTCAGGGTGGGCTTGCCCATGAGTAAAAATGGGAATTATATCTACTTCACAAATAAACCCAATGTTAAAAATGCTCCGTAAGCCATAACAAGCTTCACACACATCACCCATGCACAGTAACTCCACTATCTGCTCATGTATAATATCCCCACTATTTAACCCAGATCATCAATAAAGAGGGATTTTATGTAAATAGCTATATAGGGGGAGAAAGGAGGTAATGTTAACCTAGATATATCCTGAGAGATGAATTAGGCCCAAAATGTATTTCACCTTTCTGTCTCAAATGGTCTTTTATCTCAAGATCTAACACTAAAGCTCTGGCTATTAAAACTATGTTCTAATTGTGTATGGAATGAATGACAATTGTGGGCTAATGTGGAAACTCACTGCCTATTTGATATTTTTTTTTTGTGGGAAAATGCTTCATACTGACTAAATAACCTGTAATACCTAATATTCATAACTGGAAATTACCTATTCATGAAAATCCAGAAAATATTTAAGTATGAGAGTTTGACTCATATCAACAATGAGTTCCAGAGAACTATTTCCATTATTTAAAAAATTCCTCTTTGATAAGCATTTGACAGTTTTACAAAGGTAGTGTAACCCAGAGATGTTATGTATTCAATACCTGACATACACAATTCTTTTTGACGACTTTAAGAGAAAAGCCAGTGAACTTTAACAATGGTTTATCTAATGCCTTAAAAAATACAATCAATCAGAATAAAACGACCATATTTCTGACAGATTGCTAATGCAGTTGAAAAGATATATAAAAAGTGGCTCAAATCAGGAACTTTCAGTTTGTCATTTTTCTTTGGCTCTACTAAGTAAATGTCAACTTTGAATTTACTGAGTTTATGAAATACAGTGAATTTTTCCATTATAATTCTGCAAGTTACTGTATTATAGTCAATTCAACAAACATTTTAGAACACCTACTGTGTACCAGACCTGCTGGAAGCTCTAAAAGTAAATGATGATCCTGGCTTTCAAGGAGCTCAGCTGGAAATATTTAAAGCTAGAACACATACACACTTAATTAGAAACCACTATTTAGGTAGTATAGTTGTTTGCTGGAGTTACATAAGAGTGAAGAAAAAGGAATATTTTGCTGCAAAATTACCTTCTGAATTATGTGACTTAAGAACTTTGTAAAACTCAAACAGAAGAATTTTGTGTAAATTGTGAGAGACCTTATGATTGAGGATGTTAGTCTTCCCAATAATCTGTAAAATATTTTGACAGTGAAGTTTTAGACTGTAACAGACTCTGCAGTACATTTTAGAGCTGGGCAATACATAGAAAATAACCATAATCACTCAATTTTTAGTAAGTGAACAATATAGGATTTTTTTTCCAGAAATGTTTGCTGCCAGAAATGATATTAATGTATGCGTGAGATTGGCAGCTTCATTTTTCAAGATGTAAACAGTCACACATCAGAAATATCTCTGCCCCCAAAAGTGTGATTTATTTACTATCAGGGACAAAAGCTGAGTGTTTTTACCTGTCACTTTACTCAGGGGTTCCATCAGAGCCGCTCCAACTCTGTCTATGGCAAGAACATGATGCTCACCGAGAAACTGTTTCAGAGATGGGTGGATAACTTTCTGGCACAAGACAAGATCTACATGATCACTAACTAGCTGCCTTCCCAGGTTAAGTAACTGGTCCAGAACTGCATTTTCAAGAGAAACCCCGTAACTGACCACCACACTTCCTTCTCCAGTACTGGAAAGATCTCCAGATAAAGACACACGAAAGAGTGCCACCTTGAGGGAATCTGACTTTTTGACAGGCAGTATCTTCATCAATCGAACTTCTGGAACTTCAATAAGTATTCCAGGTAACACAGTAGAGTCTACAACTCTTTGACCTTTTAAAGGTACAATTATGCTATTTCCTAAAACGACGTGGTCTCCGGCACTTTCTGGAATTGTAAGCAAAAAGGCTCTCAGAATCAGAGTACTGATGTGGTCTACTTCCTTTCTGGTGAGCATACAGGCAGGTTTACTCGTTAATACACTGCGCACCAAACAGAGAAGGAGCTGAGTACTACTAAAGTCCACTGGGATTCGACAACCACAGACCTCCGACGTGAGGTAACTGGTGCAGAGGCTCAAAAGATGCTTATTTAATGTAATGACGGTGGTGGGAGTCAAGCCTAGCCTCTGGACATTTTCAATCAGGTTGCAGCAGAGAATGGCTGTGAACAGGCCACAGTCACTGAAGCAGGACACGTGGTTCCGCACGGAAGCTGTCAGGATCTTTAAGATGGGGTGAGTGACGGAAAGGTTAGCGAGCAGGGCGGAGGACTGTGAGGTGGTGCACACAGAGCCGCCCAGGCCGTTGTGCAGCTGCTTCAGCCTACCCGAAGGGCCGTAGCACGAGGCTACGATGCCTTTCAGGGCAGAAAGCGTGGCCCTGACTCTCTCACTTGTCAGCGGTTCGCTTTTACACAGGGATGGCTTTTTAGCTTCTAAACGAGACATCTCACTTCAAGCGGTAGTTTGTGAAGACAGCTTTTATTTTGTTAACCATAGCTTTCTGTTTATTTTAACAATTTAGAAAAGTATTCTTTGAGAATGATATGCATTGTGATTGTAGAATTAAATAGCTTCATGTTTATGAAGCTAATCAGCATGAAATGATTGAATGACATAGTAATTTCAAATTTTATTTTACTTCATTCTTTGATACTCTTTTGTTTGCTTCCGGACTGAGATTTTACAGACTGTTTTGCAGCCCACTGTATAATGTATGTCCCCAGATGGACACCTATGAAAGAAACGCCAGCAACAAGAAGCCAGTTCTTCCTAATCCAGCTGGTAGTTTTCATTTCTCCTTTCAACATCAAACTCCGATTCAAAACTTCTTTCTATAGGAAACAAAAGTAAAGCATTTTAGAGCATTGACTCTAAAACACTTTATAGACTATAGTTTAATCATTTATTTTACACTCTGTTCCTTCTTTAGAGAAAGAAATTACCAACTGGCACAAGGCTCTAGAACATGAAAGCGGTAAATCAACTTGCACTAAACATCCACTCATTTATTCTTTAATGAAAACCTCTGAGAAAAAGTGCTGACATTAAATGATTTTGGAAGGCACCACACACCTAGAAAGCTTACAGTACTTTGAATATGATGTGCCTCTAAAAAAGGAAAGTTACATTATGAAATTCATAGAACTTGATCTCTGAATCTTTAAAAAAAAGCCCCAAATGTACTTATTCTGTTATATCTAGATCTTATGTGGTGTGTTGTTGTTTTTTCTATAACTTTGGTTTCCTTGCAAACCAAGTCTCCCTAGAAGTACATTTATTTATATCAAATCTTGCTTGTATATAATTACGAAGACAAGGTAACTATTAGTGTTCCTACTGCAGAGACTCCAATGTATAGTCTATGTTTAGCACAACATATTGAATCAAAGAACAAACCACGTTTTAAATATCTGACTATAGTCAGAGCTAATTTTCTGCAGTTTTACCCTATCCATCAGTGATTTTCAGTTTTAATGTCCTGCAACTAATCCTTCTCAAAACTTTGGTTAATTACAATAAGCACAAAAACCAGAAAATGTGTAGATCACAGAGAAAAATAGGCTCTGATTTGCAATTCAATCTCAACGACTCTAAATGCCATAAAATGTTTTTATATTCCAAGTGCACCAGTTTCCTCAACAAGGCAATGAGTAGTGTGCTGTAAGGCATAAAATCGGACACTTTAAATTAAAATCTCAGGCCATGGGACCTTATCTGTTGAGGTTTGGTGCTTTGAAGGAAGGTTCAGCCAATTATTAGTTATTTTCAGGAATATGCTAACTGTGCTAACCACTTGGACAGTATTTAGCATAAATAAAACTCATCGAAGTTCTGAGCACAGACCAAAAGGTTAATGTGAAGATCGCAAAGAAGAGGTGAAGAGAATGAAAGAATATTAATGTGGAGTGTTAATTTATAACGCCTCCCAATTTAGTTAAAGGCTGTAACCATGGCAACTAGGCCCAAATAAAGTAAAGACAATGATGACTAGCTTTCTCTCTGTGATAAAGTTACAGTCATCTTTTTTATTACTGCATAAGAAGAGGGGGGGAAAAAATCTATGTTCATCCCATTCCAGGAACAGCTAAGGTACTTAAATATTTCAATAGTTAGTTTAGAGTCTGCAATATCTATTAAATAAATTTATAAGAAACCTTAGTGAAATGATTTCCATACATTAATTTGTATCTTATAACACACACACACACACACACACACACACACACACACACTAGAAATTTTGATCAATAAAGTGATTTCTCCAGTAAAAATATTTTCAGTACATAATGGTGATAAATACTATAGAATTTCAGTGGAATGAAGTTAGCAGCTACATCAACAGTCTGTGGTAGTGAGACCATAACCACATCTTTTGGCTGTTAATATCTTTATAAAATGGAAAGAAATCATTGAAAGTGTTTTGACTCTCAAAAGATCAACTTATTTTGAAGCAAAAACATTAGATACTATGGAATGAATACAATTAGTTTTATCTTGGGAAAAAAACAATAATAATAAAGAAAAGAACCGTTTACAAATCATAGGTTTGTATGTTCTGGAATGGATTGATGGCAAGAAGACAACTGCTCTTTTCATGATCCTGGTGACACTGCTAGGGAAAAGGTCAGGACAAGTAATGAACTGACTACCTTTTCTCCTTTCATCTAAATGAACTGCCAGGTAAGTGTCAAAAGTCTGGGAGAAACTTTTCTAGAAGCAACTACAGAATAATATTTGCTGGTGGATAATAAAATCAACAGGTAACTTACCAACTTAGGCTCTTTTTGACAAAACTCTATACTTTTTAAAAGATAATGCTGCCCATTGTTTGAACACACCATTGGTTGGGGCATACTATTCAGTTACAGATTTAATCGACTTACCTGAAGAATGCAACCCTGTTATTTCTTTTGGATGTGGTCCTTCGGAGGGCTTGCAAGTGCCAGACTATCTGGCACAGGAAGGTTGTCCTTGTTAGGTACCTGGAATATAGGGCTGCTTTTGATTTTGTGCCACCCCAAGTGTATGAACCCAATTAAAGGCACCATAACAATCAGAACTTTGTAGTCTCTCCAGAAGCTCTGGACACTCATAGTACTTCAGCATCAGTGAACCTAAGGAAAGGTTAAGAGTTAAAAGCGAACAAACAAAAACATTCCTTCAAATTACATCTATAAACCACCACAAACAGAATATTACACTCTAAGAAAAGCTGACTATTAAACGTTTTTAACTACAATATACTGCAATGTTAATTAACTTTTGAGATACGTTATAGACCTAAAAAGATATCCGAAAATTAGGTTTGGGGAGCCTAGAAAGCATTACTAAATTTTTAGTCAACAGTTGTAAAGGAGCATCATTACCTGTTGGAAAAGTTATATGAATCTTTTGAGTCATTCATGCATGGACATAATTTTCTTTATATAATTTCCTTACGTATACAATAAAAGTTTAGATTCTGCATTCTGACAAATGTAAGTGATGGTGTTTCAATAGAGACTGGGACAGTCATTTGTGGATTCCAACTGTAGCCAAAAAATTATGGCTTTTCTATGAATTAGGATGAATTAATACCATTTCCACATTTACATGAAGAACCACTGCATTTTAGATGGTTTACCTTTATTACTAATAACTCAACCCTACAGGAGTTACTGTTAACTCAAGTTTACAGGGAGAAACTGGGGTTAGTAAATTGCTTGTGGTTACAAAGCTTGTTAGTATTTAAAACAGATTTTTTTCCTGCCTGCCTTTAATTTGGAGTGTGGCGTGTGGCCAGTAGTCTGTTTCTGATAATCTGTTGGGTTTGGGAACGTGAGTCTAGACAACCTCGAAAGACTCCTTATACCACTCTGTTACAGAGACACTCATTAGGCTTTAGGGATCAGCTTAGAAACTTGGGATGATGTGAAGGGACCCACTTTCTAAGTTCTTTTCTGAGCCCAGAACAATAAGGACTGCTTGATCATCTATGGGATATATCAAGAATTAGCTTCAATTGCATGTATATAAATTTCAGTATCATGAAATCTCTTATAGTAATTTTGTTTGAATGCCATTAGAAAATATCTGAACACAATTTTTACTTATTCCCTTTAGTCCAGATTATAAAATATAACACCAATGAGCTAAATATCTGAACTATCTTTGTATTCTGTAAACAAAACTTAGGAGTTAATGTCTATGTACATATATTATTCCCACCACTAGAAACCATTTCTCCCCAAGGTCCAAATTCCAAACCATTTCTCCCCAAAGTCCAATTTTATAAGGACTTTGTTGCTAAACTTAAACTATTAGATGGAGAAAACATGGCCTACTTTGTAAATGAAAGTATTTTATGGCCCTTTTCTTTTTTTTAAAAAAAATATTTTTTTATTTATTTCAGAGAGGGAGAGATAGAAGCATCAAGATGAGAATTACTGATCAGCTGCCTCCTTCATGCTCCACACTGGGGATCATGCCCGCAGCCTGGGATTGAACTGTGACCTCCTGGTTCATAGGCTGACATTCAACAACTGAACCATGCTGGCTGGGCTAGCCTTTTCCTTTTCTAAATTACTTTGGTATCCTTCACACTTTGTGCAACCTTTAGACACCATACCTTTTATTAACATGCTTATGTCCTATTTTTGGAGAAAGTCAATCACAAATAACTGTCATGATTGCATTTCATTGAAGCCACTATGTAAAGCCTTTGGAGCTCTTGATGTTTGAGGATAAATAATACAACTGGGGGAGGCACTGGGTGATCATAATGATAAAAGGCTAAGAGGCATCACAACCAAAACGACTAAATGACTGGTCGCTGTGAGGTGGCATTGACCACCTCAGCCCGGGTCCGGTGGGTGGTGGCGGCAGCCGGAGCAAAGCAGCCCGGGTCCTGGGTGCCAGAGGGAAGCCAGTGCCGGCAGCCGGGGGAAGAAAGGCCTATTCTTGCATATCTTTGTGCATCAGGCCTTTAGTCTGAAACCAGGAGGGGAGTATTCTAAGGGTTACTTCCTAGAGGGCAGGAAGGACAGACAGGCGCTGCACCAAAGTCAACTGGCTTGTGTAGAATGATATGTGGCATTTTTGTCCACAAAATACCTTGAATTAAAGATTTAGAAGAGACTGTCATTCATATCTAGTCTTCTCAATACCTAAGGTGACTTTAACATGTCACTCTCAACATGAGGCTATTGAGTGACAGTACTTATAATAGATAGCATTTCTGCTATTCACCATTTACTTCTCCATGATCACTAACATACTATTAGTCAGCTTTATTAGGAACTACAAACTTTCAGGAAATAGCTTATAGAAAAGAGTGAGTTGGTTAAAAGGCTATAATAACAAAGTTGGAATAACTCAATAACTAAAATGCAGAATAAATTAAACAGCAATGACTGGGAAAGTGGTACTATTCTCTCCATGTAAATCCCAGGAATGTGATGTACTCTGAACCTTCCTGGAGAAGTCTCAAATTATTATCCTGCACTCAATGAATCTCTGGGTCATCCATGGGTTAAGGACAATGGAGGCATTCCATTTTATTTATATTGTGTTTAAGAGCTTATTCTTCTTAATCATTAGAATAACTTAATGATCCATACTTGTTTTTCAGGATTTAGGTTTAGGAAAGCCTGGGAATCAGTACCTACTTTGGTAGAAAACTCATTATTTGCCAAATATCACTAAGGCCCAGTAACAGCACTTTCTGGTTAATAAATGATGGACTGATTTAATGATTAATTATTTAAATGCATACTCAACCCCTAGATGCCACTATTTCCTCAAATTTTCCATATCTCACATATTGACTTGGCTAATGAGGGTGAGAGAGCTGGTAATTGTTTTCTGAAAAGTATTCTGTTGTGCTTTGAGAATCTTGAAAAATGATTAGCATCAGGATGATAAGGTTTACTTTACAAAGTACTTTTAGAGTCTTCACACCATAACAGCTCATCTCCACCAAGATGGAGCTAGCACTCTTAAAATGAGACAGTAGTCTTAATTTATTTTGTTTTCTTCACTTAATAGCTTTCCAGTACATTACATGTATTCTATTGCTTAAATAACCAACTTCCCAGGGTTAGACGCAATAGACTTCACTAAATAAGGCACTGTTAGTTTTAAGAAAAAGACAATAAAGGTTTGAAATCTGACATTTAATGTAGTCAATGAGATATGTTCCTTGTTTTAGTCATTTCCTCTTGTAGAACTTTTAAATACATTTTGGGGATACAATTATGATTTAACTCCTTTTTACTTTTCAATTCTTCTGTGAGATTTTTCAAAATGAACATTAGCATCACTGCCCTTTTCTAATAAATATAACACAGACTTACTTTTTAAAATTAGAAAATATAGGAATAGGGAAAGTAAGCTAAACTCATCTATAATCTTTTTTGGTTTTAACAAAAATATCTTATGTACGCTGTTTTGTAATCTTTTCTACCCCCAAGAACATAAATGATTTTTAACAGCATAAGCCTTTGATTGTATGGAGATATCCTAATTTGACAGGTCACTGATTGATAAACACTTGAGATTTTTTTCCCAATGTTTTATTGCTAAATACGTTATGGCGGTAGTTATTTTTGTAAACACTCTGGAGCTCAGGCTCACAGACTCTGTATGCATGTATGGATAATATAAGAACTAGATTTTTTTTAACAACTCCTTTTTCAAATAAACTTACAATTTATTTTTAAAACGCTGACTTTTGCAAAGTTTCATGGTGCAGAGCATCAAAGAAACTGGAAAATCCAATGTGGGGATCGAAAATTAAGTTATGGTGTTCCCCGCAAAATGTAATATACACTTTAGTAGCTGGTAGCTCAATTTTGAAAATGAAATGTATCTTATAAACACTGACTTAATAATTATTCAAAATGTGTGTATACATTTCTTGGGGACACCCTATAAAATTTATCTTGGGATAGTCTTTCCCTCAAAATACTTAGCAAGTGATATGGAACTTATGGGCACCAGAGATTCCTGAGTCTGAAACAAACATTCTCAAGAATGTTCTCAATATGATCAGGTTTGATGAGCAATGACAGCTTGGTCCCTAACATTAGTGCTTGTTGTTTATACATTGAGCTTTTCTTGGAGTAAACAGCAACAGAATTGGCAGCAGAAAGATAATTTTTCCTTCTTACCCTCCAGTAGTGTATCCGCCACTCCCCTTTCCTTATCTTCTTTCAACACCCTCCTAAACAAATAAAAACAGAAGGTATGGGACTCTTTAAGGAAGGTGGAGAGCACCAAAAACAAATGAAATTAGAGATTTTTAGATAAGTAAAATAGAAAAACACTTATGGTTTTATACATTGAAATGCCCTTTGTTTAGAAAATGTTAGAGGGAATCTAACACAGATTATGCTTATACTCTTCTTTAAAAAATATATCTTACATTATTCAAAAGTTTTCAATATATTTTGTTTTCCTAGCAATTATGAGACTACTTTAGAAATGAGGAAATACTAAATGATTGATTGCAAGATTAATGTCATTAATTGTGGCACTGGGCTTAGATTTCAGAGTCCTAAAGGTTATAGCTGATATTCCATTGGGTAACTTTCAAAAGTTAAGAATCACTGTCTCAATTTTGGCAGGAAGAGTCAATTAGAATTTCCAGTGCCTGATGATGGACAAGAAGGAAATTCTAGTGCATGATGCATACTTGTGAGTGTCATGGAGGTCAGCTCTCCAGTGCTTTAAGTCTGGCTTGTTCTTCTGATTCTTATGTCCAGTATAAAAGGGGTTAACTGCAATCTTGTGCCACTTTATCCAAAATGAGAGGGCAAAAGAGTCCATTATCCTCCAAACATACATCTGGGACTTACTAATAGTTGCGATTAGCTGGACTAATTTCAGTTCAGTTTTCTTTAGCTTAATTCTTGGTTCAGAATAGCACCAGATTAATGAACAGAATGGGGAGAAGTTTGTTATACGCCCTCACTAAAGTACTGTGATCTT
This sequence comes from Vespertilio murinus, assembly GCA_963924515.1. Taxonomy (NCBI): domain Eukaryota; kingdom Metazoa; phylum Chordata; class Mammalia; order Chiroptera; family Vespertilionidae; genus Vespertilio; species Vespertilio murinus. The sequence goes on from OZ004709.1 coordinate 66,662,040, forward strand.
TCTGAGTGCACATAAAGGCCAAGAAAGGAAAACACTGAGACATATGCTTCTGACCACGAATACTCTCTAAAGTTAAGGCATTACTGTGTCTACAATGGCAACCTTCCCTCCCCCTAATTTGTATTACAGAGATTATTTGTCTCCTCAGTTTCTACCACTAAGGCCTCTGACAGGCTTTCTCCAACTTGTTCCATTCCAAGCTAAACGAAGGGTTTTTTATTTTTTATTTTTTGGTGATAGCACTGCACAGTAAGGTAAAAGGCAAAGAAGCAATTAAGCCCCCCTGAACAGCCTGACCTTAACTATCAGATTACTCTTTCTATGTAGCATTAGGTCAAGTAAAACCACCACATATTGCTGTTAGCATTACTAAATTACCTTTACAACAACCTGGATGCAGAAAATACTGGGTAAAAGGGTCTGTTTGCCTACTGGGTTTGCTGGGCGCCATCTGCTGGTGTTTTGAACACATTGTCAGATTTTTTTTTTTAAATGTCTTCATTGCTGCTCTGCTTCAAGTGTTTGAAAAAATAATTATTTTTAAAAACTTCCACCCAATGTACTTTAATTATGGAGACACCAGACAGACTGTTAAACAATTAGCCCACTTCCTGTGATATCTGATGAGGTTTATTGAAATTGTATGCCTTTCTTTTACAACAACATTTACTTGGTGGATTCTTCATTCCTGGATTTTAATTGATAATGCTAAAAATATTTTTACCCTCAATTTTGTGTGTGTGTGTGTGTGTGTACACATTAGAAAGGATTACATATTGTCTCATGTCTATTCAACTGACAGCTAGAGAACAAGTTTCCTTCCTCCCCTAAGTACATCACCAAAAATACAGTTTTGCTGAACTTTCCTGGTTGTTTACAAAAACACACACAAAAACCATTACTGTCAACTCCTGATGAACTAAATGGATCATACCTGAATTCTAAAGTTTACATTCAGTAAAATCCAACCACCTTTCCCACCCCACCATCCATGGTCAGCTTGACTTACACTCAGTAGCTGAGCTGTTGACAGCACTGCCTAGTGTCAGAAGTGGGTCAGGAATAGTCACAGAATACAATACAGGTCAAAACAGTTATGCATAAGTATTTTATGATCTCTCCTATTCCCCTCCTCCATTGCCATGTAATCAATGTATTTAAATCAATATACTAATAGCATCATGAATTTTATACTGGAGCTTTACTAATAGTTGGCAATTCAAAATGTGAACAAAGAGCAAATGATTAGCAACTAATGAGAAAGAGAAAGTCAGTTTACTGGCAGCCCATTTCTTATCAAAAAGGTTGAAGTGTTCTTTAGAGAGTTTTCAGAGATTATAAAGTTTATGGAGTTGATGAGAATCTTTCTATCCCTTCACTGTTTTTATACCTAGCTGCTGTTGGATGCTGGGGTTGGTGGGGGAAAGGAGAGTGGGTATCATGCAGATATCAGACAGTTCCAGATTAAATGTGCAGTTGACTGGGCCCACAATGCTACAGCGGGGACTTTCTGTACCCCTGGTCAGCTCTGACTCTCTAAAGGGCTAATTTCAGTACTCCTCATTTCAGATTTCTATTGTACTCTCCGCCTGTGTTTCTGCAGATAACCAGCCTATCAGCCGCCAGAGGAACTTGTGGCTACTAGGTATTAGCATCCTCAACTTCCTGTCCCCACAGGTAAAAACCGACCCATCTCATCTCAGCTCTCATCTTAACCCCCTTCCGCACTGTGTCTGAGGAAGAACCTATTATTCTACTTATGCTTCAGTCAGTGCCACTTTCTACTCTGTCTATACATTTTAACTCCTCCATCCTCTCTCGTGGCCCTCACATCCCACTGGTAATGGGTCTTCCTCCTCCGCAAAACCTGACCTTTTTTTCTCCACCGAAAAGAACCAAACACGAACTCCCTAAGGCAGCTGCCTTTTTATCAGTCTCCCTTCCAGCTATTACAGATTCTGATTCCTTTCAAATAATGGATTTTTTTTCAGGTCACTTCCTACTTCTATCTTCAAACCCAAGTTATCTGCTTTCATTTCATTCTCCATGGAAATTACTATGACTGTAAAGATCACCAATCTCTCCCCTTATTTTATCTAAGAATTTTGATGTGTTCTCGAAACCCTTTAAGTACCTGAGATGCTATTCTATTCTGTTTCAGTCTCCTTTAATGGGCCCTTGGCTTCCGTTTGCCTATTCACCTTTATTAAAGATGGTCCTCGGTAGTCTTGTCCCTGTGTTCTGGTTTCCTGGGTAGTCTGTCACACCCAAAGCTTCTACTATCACACATCCACTAATGACTCCTGCATCCTCAGCTCCAGCTCATAGATTCTCATCTCCAACTGCTGCAGTTCACCTTTGCCTAACTGTGCCAACAGTCTGAATTCATCTTATGTAAAAATGAATCTCTTTTCTTTCCAAAAGCTATTTAACCTGCATTTCCTGTTTTGTTTTGTCTTTAAAAAGGCTTTATCTACCAGGCCATTCAATTCAGAAATCTGGATAAAGTGAACTCTACCCTTTCCCTTATACTGCTCCTCCAGTCAGTCACACAGTCCTGTCACTGGACAGGGCATTTCTTTTATGTAACTTCTCCCCACAGCCACAGTCCTCATTACCTCACATGACCTCCTGGCTAATTCTAGTCCGTGGTTCTCAAAATGTGGTCCCCTCACCAGTAGCAGTAGCATCAGCTGGGAATTTAATTAGAAATACAAATTCTTGGACCACCCCTGACCTACTCAGTCAGAAACTCTAGGGTGGAGTCCAGTAATCTGTGTTTTAACCAATTCTCTAGGTAATTCTGAAGCCGAAGTTTGAGAACCATTGCTTTAGTCTACTCCCCACTAATCCACTCTCCACACTATTAACATGGCTATCTTGCAAAAACAAACAAACAAACAAACAAACAAACAAAAAACCCCCCAATCAAATGTGATTGTGTTTCTGCTTTGCTTAAAGGCCTTCAGTGACAATTAGAAACTGTACTCTAAATTTCTTAGTACAGCATAAACACCCATCAGGATCTAGTTCCTGCATACCAGCATTGGAAGGTAAGGCACAACCAAACATTTTAGTAAGAATGCACTGTCCCGTAGTGGTTAAAATGAGTTGTGGAACCCTGCTGCCTGGGCTTTCAACCTCTACTTTGCCACTCAACAAACCTCACTGTGCCTCAGTTCCATTATCTGTAAAATGAGAATAATGACTTCCTAATCATGAGGTTGTTGTGCAGTTATCACAATGTGTGGCACTTAGTCTGAACTCAGTGAATGTTATCTATTATTATTAAAAAATATTTCTGGGGTCAACCAGGGGTGTGGCAAGAACGGGAGAGGACTGAAATGGCTAGGGAGGTGGTCCCCAGGAAGGAGGCCCACTTCTCTGCAGTTTCACTTAGTGTAGATGTCAATAAAAATACCCAGATTCTCAAGAGAGAGGTTCTGAAGTCTTTGAGGCTCTTTTGATTAGCGTGAGGTGGATCTATAATCAGATTCCACAATGTTATAGGAGAGATAAGACACAAGCTTCTAAAGTGAGAGCCAGGAGAGCTAATCGTGAAGGAAACAGGAAAACTCAAGGGCACAGCAAAGAAGGTGAATAATTTCATAGTTGTTTCTCTGATAAACCTTGATAAAGTTAAAGCTGCCTACTGATTAAATATGAGTCCCAGTGTAATGAAGCTTTGAGTAATGAAGGGAATCAGGTTCTAATCTCCATCACAAATTAGTTATGATCTTGAACAAATTAATTCTTTGCTGCCACAATTTTATAATCTGTAATATAGGGCTATACAATGGAGACTACTACATATATACTTGTATATGTATTAGTACTGTGTCTATTATGTGGAAAGTATTAAATACATGGCAGTATTATTATTATTGGAAGTATATTACCTTCAATACAAATCATATATAAAAATAGGTACCTCTGGAGATTCCTGTTTGACTAAAGCTACTGTATCTTTTAATATTTCAATTAATATTTACTTATAACTTATAAAACTGGGGAATACGGTAAAGACAGATCCAAGTACAATCATATTTACAGTGTTTATCATTTAGGGACTACTGATTTTCACTTCAAATACGCATGAGATTAATTTTATTCAAATGTTTACTTAGTGTCTTTTAGGTGCTGGCAAGACATTAGACTAGGGGGAGGGGGAAAGAGACTACCAAGATGAATACAGCATGGTTCCCATCCTCAGAGAATACAGGTTTGAGAAAAGAAAGGCACAATCCTAATAAAACACAATTAAGTGCTGTGCAGAAGAAAAATAGTATGCAGATTAAGTCTTTACCAAATTGACTAACTTTCGAGAACTCTACTTCTCATCTTCTCTGTCTTCCTCTGAATTAGTCCCAATCTGTTCTTACTCCATCTTTACAGCAGGGAGTCAGTATCTATAAACAGTGGTAACCGCACCCACTGTAACAGAAGGCAGCAGTCATTAGTTTTGTTTCTCTGCTACATTCTCAGTGCATCGCGGGAAGTAGAGTCTTGTTCCCTTTGTTCTACACAAGATGGCTCATTCTGCTACTTCAGCTGCTAGTTCAGATGTTACCTACTTAGCCCTGGGTAGTTTGGTTCAGTAGTTAGAGCACTGGCCCTCAGACCAAAGGGTCACAGGTTCAATTCCTGGTCAAGGGCAGGTACTTAGGTTGCAAGTCCCCCAACTCCGGTAGGGACATGTGTGGCAGGCAATCAATCTATGTTTCTCTCTCTCCCTCTCCCTCCTCCTACCCTTCCAGTTCTCTCTAGAAATCAATGAAAAAAATATCCTTGGATGAGGATTAAGAAAAGAGATCCCAGATGTTACCTACTCAGAGAATCTTTCTCTGAGCCCTCCTCTAAAGCTTTTCCCTCCCCACCCCCATTACACTCTAGCACATCTCACTACTACCTTCCAAGCCCGACCTTTGTGGAGAATACTGTATGTGCCACACTGATCCCCTAGGAAAGAGACACTTCCCTGGCTCCTTGGAGTGCTGAGGTAGTCCTCAGAAGTCAGTCCTCCTCCAGGGTTGACTAGGCTAAAGAGAAGTCATGCCCCCTCTCCAGGGCAATGGCTGTCCAATCAACGCGGGGTGGAAAGCCTTAGCCTCCTACTTTGAAGGGCCAACCCAGCACCAGTGTTCCTGTGAGACAGGCCTTCCTAGGGACTGCCCTGCAGCTCACCTTTTCCCATCCGCCCCATCCTGCTTGCTTTCTTCCTAACGATCCAAAAGCCCTTCCTAATAAACGCCCTGCCCTCAAGTTCCAGAGAGCCTGCTTCCTAGGCAACCCAACCTAGGAGAGCTTGGAAATATCTCCTTCACTTATCAGTGGGCTTGTTGATTGTTTCTTTTCCCATCACTAGAATATAAGCTCCACATTCCACATGGTCAGGGACCATGCCTGTCTTGGTCACTGCTAACTCAGCATATATATATATATATATATATATATATATATATATAGTAAGTATAGGTAAATTATACTCTAGTGTACATATATTATATAATCTATATATACAGGGTGTCCCCTCCAAAATGTATACACACTTTAACAGTGACAGTTCAACTTTGAAAATGAAATCCATTTTAGTAAACACTGCCTTTTTAGTAAACATTGCCTCTGTCATTATTCAAAGTGTGTGTGTACACATTACAGATGAACTGGCAATGTCAATGAATGGATGGAACTGCCGGTGTTGAGAGCCTCTGAAGAAACAGTAACAGGATTTGGGGCATGGTCGTCCCCTTCGAGGGAAAGAGGAAGCCGACCTCAGGCGGTCTCCACCTCGAAAAGATTCCATCCCTGTGACCTCAAAGCGCCTCGAGCCCGGCTCCCGCATTCCCACGGCTGGCACCGCCACGCTCGCGGTACAGCGGTTTTGACGTCCACGTGTTATCTCCCCCGTGGGCACGGGCTTACAGGGCCGTCCTGGCGGGAGAGGGGGACGCAGGTCACGGGGGCAGCTGGACGGGGGCAGCGCTGGGGCAAAGGGAGCTTCCACCTCGCCCACGGCGCGGCCCTGCCGGCGGAGGCTGGGGAGGCGCTCTCCACCCCGGGAGCTCTCCCAGGACACCGGGACACGCCTCCCACCCGCCTCCCGGCCACCTACGAGGGTTGACAGCCTCTGGCTTTTTTTAAAGGTAGGTCTGGAGCTTTCCGAGCAGCCAGCTCCCTCCTTATCCCCGCCCCCAAGTATCCTTCCGGGAGGTCACCGGTGACCTTTCTGAGAGCGGGCAGGAGGCACCTATCCGCCCCCCGCCCCTCTCTGCCGCCGGGTCGAAAGCTGGCTTTTCCACCTAAGACTCCAGCGCCGCTCTCACCTGCCCACCAGCCGCCGCGCCTCGCCGGGCCGCCGCCCCCAGCAGCCCCTAGAGGCCGCGCCTCGCGCGGAAGCAGCCGCCGGTCCTGGCAACCGCGCCGGGAGGTGGCGCATGCGCAGCTCTGCGGTCACCCCGGCCCGCCGCCCTGGTTCCTCTCTCCGGGTTTTAGTGGAAGTTCTCAGCCAGGAAAGCCGCGGCCTGGGCCGGAAAGAATGGAGGGCGGGCTTCTTAGCGGCACTCTCAAGGGGCGTGGCCTATGCAGCATCAATCTCAGCAAATTGTCGACATTGAGGAATTTAAACACCGTATCAAGTTGGCACGGCACCCTCTTTACGGCGCGTGGTTAAGGGGCACTTACTGAATAGAAAAAGCAGTAAACGATTCTCAGTGGCCACCCCCAGGCCTCCCTGGTTTTGACCAATCACGAAGCTCCTGATTCTGTCGTTCAGAGCCAATGGCCCGCCTTCTTGTACGGCTGCCTAGAAAACCAGGAAGAAAGGACTTCATCACCATTTCTGTGGATTGGGTTGGAAAGCGGGCATGCGCAGTGCAGCCGCTTCTACCCTCATCGCTCCTTATGGGGGGCTTTAGAGAAGTTGCTTCTCAGTGTACCAAAACTTTTACCGCTCTACCATTCTGAGGAAATTATGGTTATGGTTATTTTAAAGTGTATTCCGCATTGTAAAAGACACCTTTGCTTTCAAAACTGTCTTCTCTATAATCTTCCCCAATCGAAGACTCCGAAGCAGCTTTCCATCCTTGAGCGTCCGGTGCCAAGAAACACTCTACCATAGTGTTAGAAATGTCCCCCTTTATTTTTTCCAATCACTTCCGCTATCAAGCCGTGTAGGTAACCGTGATTCATCACCTGCCAATCATTCACAAGCAGTCACTGGCTCTGAAGAGCCAGCCTTTGCCGCCTTGTTGTTTTGGTCTCGTTCTTGAAAGCCGCGAGATCACGAGAGGAGGCCATGTTTCTTTTGGGCAGATTTCCTCGCGAGACCCAGGCTCAACGGCCGGTGTTTCGCCACCATCTTAAGTCCTGGCCGTGGCTTCAAGCCCACAGCGCGGCTGCCCTGACCGTTAGGGCGGCGGCGGCAGCGTTCCCTGTCGCGTGGGGGGCCCCTGGGCAGAGAAAGTTACCCGAAGCTGAGCCTCCAGAGCTTCTGAAGGTTGGTTTCAGAGCCTGCTGCCTCTTTAGTCTGAGTTCCCAAAGCCAGACCCTACTTCACAGTGACCCTGGACAGTAACAAAACCAATAAAAGCCCGAGCCCAAACCTGCCACCATCGTAGGTAAGAGCCTGGGACTCCTGACAACCTAAGATGTTAGGTCACTAGAACTGAACTGTTTGTCCCTTTCTTCCCATTTTTTTCCCCCTTGAATCCTTCTCCCTGTGCTTCCACCTCTCTTTATTGTGTTCAAAGAGCTAAAAAGATGTTAAACATAAGGGTGGGGAAGCTTGGACTTAGTCTGGAAAATCATTATTATTATTTTTTTTAGGACAAAATGGACTATAATAAGTGGGTCAGTTTATTGTGCCAAATATCTATATGTACAAATATAGGCCCCTTCCCAAACGTTTTTGGGTTGTGACTTAAATACAGGTTCTTCATACTCATTCATTCATTCATTCATTCAGTACTTTTATTGAGTTCCATAAGAATGCTGTAGTAAGCTGAAAATAACATTTTCTTTAGTGGAGTTTACATTCTGTCAACCTTGACAGCTACTGCCTTGGTGCAAGAAATTCTACAGATTTACCTAGGTCCTAGGAGACATTGTGGGTTTGATTCCAGACCCATAATAAAGCAAGCCATAATCATTTTGCAGGTGGAAGGTCTTGCCTTCCATTTGTAAAACATGCAACACATGTGAAGTGCAATGAACTGAGGCGTGCCTGTATACTGCCCTTCTTAACACTGCTAGACCAGACAAGTGTTTACGTATTCTCTTGCTGCTTCTCCTATCCAACCCCCTCGCCACTCCCCTCGCATCTTTTTCTAGGAATAAATTGTATTGCCACTTAATTTCCTGGAACCTAGGCATAACCATATTGTAGACCAATTGGTTAATTTTACAACCAGTAATCAAGTTGCTGCTCAAAATGTGGTCTACTTACCAGCAGCATCACCGTCACTTGTTAGAGATGTAGTCTTAGACCTCATCCTAAACCCCCCCTGAGTCAGAATCTTCCCTAAAAAGTGCATCCTAAAGAGCAGGGAGCACTCATTCAGGACTCGGACTAAAGACAGCCTCTTTTCAACCTGGGCTGCTTAAACAGTTCACAATACATTGTCAGTTTGTTACATTAGATATATGGCACATTCTTCAGTGCTTGTAGCTCATCAACTTGATGTCAAGATATCAATTTAGCTCAATGGGCATGGCTCAGTAGTTGAGCGGATCAGTAGCTGAGTGTGGACCTATGAGCCAGGAGGTCACGGTTAGATTCCCAGTCAGGGTATATACCTGGGTTGCAGGTTCAGTCCTCAGTAGGGGGCTTGTAGGAGGGGGCCAGTCAATGATTCTCTGATGCTTCTGTCTTTCTCTTCCTCTCTGAAATCAATTACCATATATATATATATATATATATATATATATATATATATATAATATATATACAATTTAGCATTCTAAAATGTTGAAGAGAATTTATCTGTCTGGTATGTTGTTATGTAAATTCTGTTCTGACCAAACCTATGTGCATATTTTTACTTTTAACTTATTAAATGTTGGCCTGCATGTATTCAACTGTTCAATATTGATTTGAAAAACTCTGGGCCCTGGTTTTTCAAATATTTTTTGTGGCTCCTTGCTTTTTTCTGCCTTGCTTTAGTGAGAAGTCTAAATCTGATTTGTCTCAGGAGCTTTAATGTTGCTATTCATGAAAATCACCTGGGGAGTTTTGTAGGGTTTTTTGTTTGTTTTTGTTTGTTTGTTTAAAGATTCCAGCCCATTGTCAGCAGAGGTTGAGACCTGTGGATGGAATTAATGAACCAGTAAGGTATTAGAGAAACTGCAAATGACTTTTACATTTTCCATGTTGTTGTATGTTAGATTTTTATCTCCCTTATGTGATTTTACTTTAATTAGGAATTTGAAGGCAGTTAAGATAATTGGACTGGGAATGTGGTGAATCACCTTCACAGTCATCAGTCAACTTGCATTTATTTTTCTATGTCCTAAGCAAGTTGTCCAGCCTTTCTGTCTCTTCTTCCTCCATCGATTCATTGGAAAAAGAAGAATGAAGACCCTGTTTTTTTTGTTTTTGTTTTTTAAGTTAGACACATGTGAGTGTTGCAAAACGTACTGAATACTTATATGCTGTGAATATAGGGAAGAACAATATTTCATAAGTGCAGTATTCACTGCTTCTGATTTTCACATAAAAGAATACCTGGTTTTATTGAAGTTCCCTTTATTGCATTTTACAGATCTTGGGTTTTTTACAAATGGAAGACAATACCCTTCATCGGTAGAAATATTACAACTTGCTTTATTGTAATTCATGTTATCTTACAGTGGTTTGGAACTTAACCCATGTTATCTCCGAGGTATACTTGTACCAGGCCAGGAAGATGTATTTTTTTAATGTTTTCTTTTAAAACAACTTTATTGAGCTACTAGTAGCCCTGCACACGAATCCGTGCACCAATAGCTCGCCAGTAGCTCACTGCTGCCCTCCAGTAGCTCTCTGCCTGCTGCCCCACTCTCTTGTAGCTCCCTCCACTCTCTACCCTCTCCCATCCCCCCCACCCCCGCCCCTATCTTGCTGCCCTGCCCCCTCCTGTAGCTCTCTACCATGTCTTGTAGCTCACTGCCCCAACCTCCTGCTTACTGGTGATCCGGTTGTTATTTGGTCAGTCGCTATGCTTCACTTAAAAGGTAACGACTATTTGCATATTACATTTTTATTATATAGGGTAATTGTCATATAGTACACTACATAAATTTGAATTGTACAATTTTATGTGTTTTACATGTATACACCAGTGAAACCATCAGCACAATCAAAATAATATATCTGTCACCCACAAAAGTTTCCTCTTGCCTATTGTAATCCCTTAGGCCCCTATCATTCATTCATTCATTTATTTATTTATCTGGCTGCTGTCTTTTAGGCAACCACTAATCTGCTTTCTGTCACTAGATAAGTTTGCATTTCCTAGCATTTTTATTTAAATGGAATTTCATTGTAGGAGCTGCTTTTTGGGGTGGTTGGATGTTGGAGGAGCTTCTCTGACTCATCATAATTGAGAGCCATCTTTGTTTTTGTAAGTATCAATAGTTCGTTCCTTTTTAATTGCTGAGCAGTATTTCATTGCCTGGATATACCTTAATTTGTTTATATCTTCACCAGTTAAGGGACACTGGGCTTGTTTTTACTTTTCATAGTGTTAATTTCACATTGCCGTGTTCTTCTCCAGTTTATTTGAATTGGGCGAAAAATTAATTATTTGGTGGCCAAATCTTCTACCTACAATGTAACCAGAAGATGATAGGGATAAAATGTGTTTGTATTGGGACTTTACTTTTGCGCAATATATGAATTGTTTTCTGAGTGAAACATGTTATGGCCTTTTTGAAAATGTGAAATGTATGCATTGACTTTTTAGTGGGTTGTCTCTCTTGATGTGTACATTTCTAATCATTTCAAGGTTTATTAAATCTTTAACATTTACTATTTTTATATTACTATTTAGGGATTGATAATAATTACTCATGTACCTTAAGTAATGTACTTAAGAAGTTAAGCCTAATGTTATAAAACTCCCTTTTGTTGGTAAATGGAGAGTACCACTTATATATAATGTTGATTGATTGATTGATTGATTGATGTAGATACATTTCCAAAGTCTTTTTGCTTCTATTGTAGCAAAGCAATGCTTTGTGTTTACTATGGTATTCACATTTTGTGCTTGAATAAATCACAGCTGGTAACTAAAATTGAATAGGCCTTATGTTAGGTACAGGTTAATATATAGAATATTGCAGTTACAGTATTTTGAGTACTTAAAAGTTCAATTGAATTATTTTGGTTTAGTATATAGTTAAAAATGATTGGGATTTTTTATTTTGCAGTTTAAAAAATATTCTTAATTTACATGTAATAGAATTTACTCTTTTAGGTATAAATTTCATGAGTTTTGACCAATGCATTATTTGTATAAACAACATACCAGTCAGGATGCAGAAAAGTTCCATCAACCCCCGCCCCGCCCATCACTCCACCCACAGTAATCAATGATCTGCTCTCCATCTCTAGAGTTTTTGCATTGAAAGGATTAGACTTTAAGATCATTGCATTACTGATTATCAGAAGCTTTTTGCTGTGGTGAAATGACTAGAAAACAGTTATCAGAGTGGGGTTTGGATTGGTTTTGTATTGTCTTCTTGTGCTCTCAGTGTTTATAATGATCACTAGAGGCCCGGTGCATGAAATTTGTGCATCGGTAGGGTCCCTAGGCCTAGCCAGTGATCAGGGCCCATCGGGGACTCCCCCCCCCCCGCCCCCCACTGTCTGTTACTGGCCAGGGCCTTCCTTTGTTCCAAGCCGCCCTCTGGTGGTCAGTGCACATCACGGGGAGCGGTTAAACTCCCTGTCGGTCAAACTACCGAGGGGACAGTTTGCATATTAGCCTTTTATTATATAGGATTATATAGGATGGTTAACAGAGACTGAGCACTCAGTGCCCAGGCACTGGGCCAAATATTAATATCTGATCTCACATAATCCTCATAGGACCCTTGAGATAAAAAATTCCACTGAGACTTAGAGGAGTTGAATAGCCTTTCAGAGGTCACCTGAAGGGGCAGAATTTGAACACATGTCTATTTTACTAGAATCTGAGGACTTTGTTGCCCCTCATGGTGGTTCCTATGTTTGTTTCTGACAAATATTAAAAAGTAGACATTGTCTATTATGAAGCATCCTATACAGCTCTGGGTGGGGATTTTCTGTGGGTACATCAGGAAGAGGAAGCCCAGATCATGGGTCAATTGACTGGGTAAAGGGCATAGAGTGATTAAAAGGACTATTCTGTGGAATTAATCATGATAGAGGATTCAATATTTGACCAATATTTAAATACAAAAGAAAAAAAGACCTAATTTTTTATTTTTATTTTATGCCATTTTGCATTATCCTGCTTCATTGTTGGAGCTTCTCAGGTTTTTGTTTCTATTTTGTTTTTCTTTTCTTTTTTTATAAGCTGGCTTTCAAAATTACCATGTGAATAATAGGAAAAGGTGGTTCATTTTTATACTGTAGTTGCCTTTTCAAACTTTATCTAGGCGGTCACCAGCAAGATCTTTGCTCATTTGTCATTTTTCCTTGATATTTTGTTAAAGTTTATAATTCCTTTCTTGATACCTTTTTTTTTTTTTTTTTTGGTTTTGGTGATAAAATTGGATGGGGAAAAGGGAATGATATGATTTCTCATTCTTGAATTATAGTTACTTCTTTAGAAATTCTATGTCTTTGTTGTTTTCAGTTTCGGCTCGTATAGCCAATGTAAGTATTTTCAAAGATGATTGGAGGAAATATAATAATTTTCTTGATAAAGTTTAAAATCCAGAGATTAGAAATCTGAAGTTATTTTCTGGACTGCTTTGGCTTTCGTTACACAGGCCAGCAATGCTAGAGGAAGACAAATGTGAATTTCAGAGTGCATTGGATTTTCCCACCAAATAATCTAGAAGGTCATTGACTTTCTTTATTAGAATTTATCTTTGCTTTGTATTTAAATGACAGGACAATCATGTGATGTTTAATCTACTTCCATTCCCTCCCCAAATTAATTTTCTTAAGGGTCTTAGGATCTTTCCCTTTCTACTAAAGACACGCATGCACACATATTTTTGGTGGGGTCATACGCTATCAAAGTCTCCTCTTTGTGAAAGAATGCCTGTTTTCAGGCCAGAGAAAGTGGGCTCAGGAATGATGAAATAGAGAATGAGACCAGTATTTTGTGAGATTTATAATATACTTTAACTTGTCAGCATTGCTTATGAAAGTCATATGCTTTTATTTAGATATTTGGAAAATTCACCTTTTTGGAGATTGTCTTGATCTTCTGAAAAACATGCAATAAAATAAAAAATTTCCCTGAATGTAGACTTGAACTGGCAGCTCTGATAGCAAGGCTTTTTAACCCCAGGCACTGAGCATGCTGCTCCCTCCTGAAAGCAACTCTAAGGGCCTAGCAAAGTAACCTTTTAAGATACATACTTGCTTGTACATTTACTTCCTAGTGATCAGTAAAACAAGTCTAGAAAAATCTCAAGATATTCCCCAGTTTAAAACCTAATACAGAAGCTAATAATACTTTTTTTTTCATTAAAATGAATGTTAGAATATCAGTATTTTAAAGAGAAAAGAAATTATGTACTAAAGAACTCACATTTATGGTCCAAATATAAACCACACATGTGATCTATTGCCTATTATTTTCAATACAAAGCACTTTGATCTTCTGTTGGCATGTTTATATGTCTCTCTACTTTGGCTTCATGATACACATGGCTTAAGTGTTATTTATGCATAGAAATAGGTTCAGTGCTTGACTTCCTTTTAAGAAGTCCTAATTTGAGATTTGAGGACAGAAAAAGATGCTCTAGATAGATAGGTATATATCTAAAAAGATAATAATACAGTCTGTAGCTCAAATCAGACTCAAATCAGCAAACTTTTGACGCATACCAGTCTTGGTTAATACCGTATTTCCCCGAAAATAAGACATCCTCCGAAAATAAGACCTAGATTTCTACAGATTACAGTTTTAAAAATGGGCTTTGATGATATTTTTTGAAGGTTCCATTCTTAAAAAGTAAATGCAGTTGCTCTTTACCAATTAAAAAAAAGGGAGGGGGGAGAAGAGCAAAGAGTCTACTAAAACCTTCATGTAAGTTGAAAATGTAACCTTCACTATAATGTGGCCCATAATCTAACAGTAGATACGGTCTGAAAGACTTGCCACAGCCTTGCCACAGCCTTGATTGTGGTCAACCTGTCCTTCGGAAGAGGAAGGACACATGGAAAACTAGTATATAATTTAAAATAATTAGATCACACATGTTTCAGCTTTGGTTGGGTACTTGTTGACAAAACTCCTCTGTTTTTAGCTGAACCATTTGTGTATCCTCTAAGTGCCCCCAGTAATGAACTCCCTAAATTCTTAGTAGAAGTTATTTAAACCCAGTTTAATATATTTAAGGGAATTGATTTTATGTTTACCAGGCTCAAATAATATACTTTTAAGGATCTCTCTAAAGTTTTCAGGATAACCTTCATAAATTGTTTTCAAATACATGTTCCACTTTCCAGGAACTTAGTTTTTCCATTGAGTCCTATATCTAAATGGACTTGCTAAGTTGAATATTAAGTTAAACTGTTTTCTAAATCATATACATTAATTAGAGAATAGAAATGATTAAAGTGATTTGGGGCTTTGATAAAAAATATTTTTCTCCACTTAAATAATTAGAATAAAATATCAGATTAAAAATAAATCATTATTGACTAGGTAATAGTAATTATTAACATTTGCCCAGAGCTCGTGTTTATAAATGCTTATGTTGGGGGTCTTCATATGTCATTTTATTTAATTCTTTTAATAATTTTGAGTTAAAAATTACTATTCCTGTTCCATAAGTAAGTAATCTGGGACACAGAAATAAGTGCTTTTCTTAAACCAAATGCTCTCAAACATTATGGTAGCACTAACCACAAGTGTCTGTTGAGCACATTGCATGTGTCTAGTCCAAATTGAGATACGCTGGAACTATAAAATGCCCATTTAATTCCAGAGAATGAGCTAAACCACCAAAAATGTAAATATTTTTATATTGATTGAATGCTAGAATGATGTGTTGAATTTATTGGATTAAATTAAGTATTAATGTAATTTCACTGTTTCTCTTTACCTTTTTATCAAATATAGATAACTAGAAAATTGAAAATTATGTCTCTGGCTTGCATTGTGTTTCTCTTGGACAATGCTGCTTTAAAAGTATCTGCACACAATTTAAACAGGCAGATAGTTCCGTGCACAAGGCTTCTGAGTTATGGTATTCTTCACACCCCATTCTTTCCTCCATATCAGCTCTCTTCAACTTGCTCTTCAAGTGAGAGGAGACTTTTGCCTTTAAGAATTGGTTCCATGTCGTTAATTCACTTGCTGTATTTCTGCCTTATTAGTTCTGTTGTGGTGGTTATCGCTTATTTTGGTTCTGTTTTTTTATTGGTTTTAGGCCTTCTGAAACATTCCATTAACATCAAAGGGAACTGTTGTTCAGTTTAATTCCTGTGCCCCATCACATATATACACAAATACACACCATTATTTCCTATCCTCATAATACTGTTTTGGTCAAAATTTAGTGTTACCATGATTTCAAGTGCTGGTTGTAATGTAGCTGCGTATGAAATACTCTTTACTTTTTAGTTTCTGCACAATTTTTGTTTATCCTGGAATCAATAATTGCCCTGTTATTATTCAGTTGCTTAGCTTTCCATGCAGCTGTCCTAATTCAATCTTATATCCTTTACCAGTTGTTTAAACTGCATCAGGATGCATGCAGATACTTCTGAAGATGCATCTCCCCCCTAGAGCCTTGCAGCCTGCTCTTGCCTACACTGATGGTTCTCTCCTAGTCCAGCCCCTGTCTCATGCAGTGATCTGCTTCCTTGAGATCCTAGGATTTCCTCTGCCTTTTGCCTGCCTCAGCCTTCTTGTTTCCTGAATCTTCCTCTCTGTTTGGTTAATTTCCTCATTTTGGGGAAGCACATCTTTAGTAGCTTTCTGTCTTAAATTTTTTAAGACCTTGCATATCTAAAAATGTTGCCCCCCCCCCCATGTTGAAATAATCAGAGGTTGGAAATAACTTTCTTCAGAAATTTGAAGATATTTTCTTCATTGTCTGTTCATTTACAGAGGTGCTTTGGGCAATTTGGAGCCAAATATTCTCTTGTCACCACCTCTCTTCTTACCCCTCCCCAACACTTTTTAAAGATTCTGTTTGTCACCAATGCCTGAAATTTTACTGTGATTTATGCCCCAACATGGATCTGCTTCCATCCTGATTTCCATGTGTTTGTCCTAGTATAACTGGTTCTTTAATTTTTAATTTATTCCCTTATTTTTCATCTTTTTTATTTTTGCTGAAGTCTTTGAATGACTTAACTTGAACTTCCTGCCCTATTATTAAGTTTTTTAATTTCAGCTATCATAGTTTTAATTCATTGTTTTTCAAAAGTTCCTTTTTTAAAGTTATTTATTGCTTTATGGCTACAATGTCTCCTATCTCCCTGACAATGATAGTTTCTTCTAAAAAAACTTTTCTTTTTTTTTTTTAAAGTCTTCTTTTCCTTGCATAATCTCCATCTCAGCCAACTAGTTTTTTTTCCTGTTTGTTTTGCCTTCTTTCATGAAAAAGTCCTTAGATGGCAAGTGATTTCTGTTGTTTACTTATGTTTGACAGTGGACATTAAAAGGATGGATGTTAGTTCTGCACATAAATGTGGAGCATATGGGTGTAGGCTTTATTTCAGAGCTCTCTTTGTATGATGTTTACTGGGGGAACACCTGATGTCAGTACTTTTGCCATTTAAGTTAGTCTAGTTCCCTAACTGGGAACTTTTCAGCCTCCCATTTGGAGATGCTTTGAGGGCAGAATGAAGATGAGTGTCTCAACTCCAAGGGAAAGGTCAACAGTTCACCCTTCTTCACCTTTTTGTTCTGATGGGCTCTCAATGGATTGTGAATGGTGCTCACTTATAGTACATTGAGGAGGGCCATCTGCTTTAGTTGTTTACAAGTTCAAATACTAATCTCTCCCCAAAATACCTTCACAGACACAATCAGAAATAATCTTCTACTAGTTATTTGGGCATTCCTTAGCCCAGACAAGTTGACACACAAAAATCAACCATCACAATGGGCATCTGGGCTAGAGAAGATTCAAGTTTATAAATATTCCTTTAATTTTTCTTGTTTTTAGTAGGGTACCCCCAGCTTAAGTTGTGCCTATTGTTGTTCCAGACCAGAGATCCTCTATCTTACCTTCTCCAGAAAAGAATTCTCCAGACTTCTGCAAGGGTGGGAGAGGGCAGTTGCCTGGCTGAGCACAGTATAGAGGAGTATGAATCCTCCCTTCCTCTCTTCCCTCCCTCCCTCCCTCCCTCCATCCCTTCTTTCTATTGACTGTAGAGAGAGAGGAAGAGAGAGAGAAACATCAAAGTGAGAGAGAAATATCAATCAATTGCCTTCTGTGCTTGCTCTGACTGTGGACTAAACCTGCAACCCAGATATATGCCCTGACCTGGAATTGAATTGGCAACCTTTTGGTGCACAGGATGGCACTCAAACAACTGAGTCACTCCAGCCAGGGGGGGAGTATAAGTTTTTGATTCCTTTTTATTCCTTTGGCCTGGTCTTTGGGGATCAGGCTGAAACCAACATCACCTGGGGGGTCCCAGAGTGTGAAAGGGAACTCTG
Organism: Vespertilio murinus; assembly: GCA_963924515.1. Taxonomy (NCBI): domain Eukaryota; kingdom Metazoa; phylum Chordata; class Mammalia; order Chiroptera; family Vespertilionidae; genus Vespertilio; species Vespertilio murinus. The sequence goes on from OZ004709.1 coordinate 66,679,862, forward strand.
TAAAGTTGCTGTCACTCAGCACCTCCTGCATTGAGTGTCTGCCTCTTGGAGGTCAGTGCGTGTCATAGCTACCAGCAGTTGGTATATATATATATATATATGTATATATATATATATATATATATATAGAGAGAGAGAGAGAGAGAGAGAGAGAGAGAGACTAGAGGCACAGTGCACAAATTCGTGCAGCAGTGGGGTCCCTCACCCAGGCCTGTAGGATCAGCCTAAAACCGGCTCCCCAACATCCTCTGGGGGGTCCTGGGTTGCGAGAGGGCACAGGCCAGGCTGAGGGACCCCACTGGTGCACAATCAGGACTGGGAGGGGTGCGGGAGGTTGGCCAGCCAAGAAAGGACCATGGAGGACTCTAGGGCATGTCTGGCTCATCTCGTTCGGTCCTGATTGGCTGGACCCCAGCAGCAAGCTAGCCTACCAGTCAGAGCATCTGCCCCCTGGTGGTCAATGCACGCCATAATGACTGGTTGAGCGGTCGACTCTCTGCCCCTTGGTGGTCAATGCACGTCATAGCGAATGGTTGAGCAGCCTTAGCATATCATTAGTATATTACACTTTGATTGGTTGAATGATTGACCAGACAACATGATACTTAGCATATTAGACTTTTATTTTATGCTAGTGGCCTGGTGCATGAAATTCATGCACATTAAAAGGGAATTAATTAGAGGAAATATTTCAATATTGCTATTTGTCAGGGACACAGGCAGGCAGCTTCACCTCAGCACTGGTCGGGGATGCATGCAGGTAGCACCACGCAGGCAGGCAGCATGATATCAGCACTTGGCAGGCCTGCGTGTGCCTCTGCTGCCGGCCACTTCCACCGTGGGCTGCTCCACCTTAGCCCAGGGCAGGGACGCCGCGAACCTGTTTACAATCCCTGGCCAGGTGGCCTCTGGGCTAGATGGCACTGCGGGCCTGCACGTGTCCCCGCTGGTGGCCGCTTCCACTGGAGGCCGCTCCGCAGCCGTGCCTGACTGGTCGTGACTTGTGCACCTGACCAGTAGTGACTGTTACGGTGTCCAAGCTAATTAGCATATCCTTTTATTATTATATAGGTTGATAATATTTCACTGTGGGTACATATCACAGGTAGTTTATCCATTCATCAGTTGATGATTATTTAGGTTGTTTCCATTTTTTGGCTATTTTAAATAATGCCGCTGTGAACATTCCTGTATAAATTTTTGTGTGGGCATTCGTTTTTATTTTCTTTTGATGTTGAGATGTCATCATGTGCTTATTAGCCATTTATATATCTAATTTGGAGAAATGTGTTTTTAATTTTTTCCCCATTTTTAAATTGGTTTATTTTCCTTTTTAATTTTGCATTATAAAAATTCTTTGCATATTCTGGACATGAGTCCCTTATCAGATATATGATTTATAATATATTTTCTTCTATCCCATGGATTGTCTTTTCACTTTATTGGAAATACCTTTTGAAGTACAAAAGTTTTAAATTTTGATGGAATGTGACTTATCAGTTTTTCTTTTTTCACTTGTGCCTTTGGCATTATGTGTAAGAAACTATTGCCTAATGCAAGGCTATCAAAATTTATACCTGTATTTTCTTCTAAGATTTTTAGCCCTATACTTAGGGTTTTCATACATTTTGAGTTAAATTTTGTATGATATGGGGACCCAGTTTTATTCTTTTGCATATAGATATCCAGTTGTCCTGGTACTATTTGTTGAAAAGACTATTTTCCCATTAAACTGTCATGAAATATTTGTTAAAAATATTGACCATAGCTATAAAGGGTCTGTTTCAAGGTTTTAAATTTTATTCTATTGATTTATGCATCGAACTTTATGCTAGTATTACACTGTTGATTGCTGTAGCTTTGAAGTAAGTTTTCAGATAGGAAAGTATGAGTCATCCAACTTTGTTCTCTTTTTCAAGATCATTTTGGCTACTCCAGATTCTTTGCATTTCCATCATAATTTTAGGATAAGTTTTCAATTTCTATAAAGAAGTCAGCTGGGAATTTGCTAGAGATAGTGTTGAATCTCTAGTTCTATCTGAGGAATATTGCTATCTTAACAATATTTAGTCACCAGTCCATGAACCTGGAATATCTATTCTCTTAAGTCTTCAGTTTCTTTCAAATATATATATATATACCTAAGCAATCATTACCACAGGTCAACCTGTTGCTATCATGTGCACTGACCACAAGGGGGCAGACACTCAACGCAGGAACTGCCCCCTGGTGGTCAGTGCTCTCCCACAGTGGGAGCACCGCTTAGCCAGAAGGTGGGCTCATGGCTGGTGAGCACAGCTTCAGTGGTGGGAGTGGAAGTGGCGGCAGGCGCACTGTGGCCAGGATGAGCTGCACAGCACTGGGCCGCGGCTCGGGCTCCTCCCTGACCACCTGTCACTTTGCACACTGCTACATCCCTCGGGGGATATTGGACGGCTGGTTTAGGCCCAATAGCTGCAGGCATGGCCTCTAGTATTTTATAGTTTTGGTGTACAAATATTGTTCTTGTTTTGTTAAATGTTTTTAGTAAGTATTCCTTTTGATGCTATTATAAATGGAATTGTTTTCTTAACTTACTTTCAGGATTATTCATTGCCAGTAGATAGAAATAGATAATACTATATAATAAGGAGGTAATATGCAAATTGACCATCATTCCAACACACAATATGGTGCCCACATGTGGTCAAAAATGGTCACCCCCATGTGGACACAAGATGGCCACCACAAGATGGCTGGCAGGGGAGGGCATTTGTGGGCGATCAGGCCAACAGGGGAGGGCAGTTGGGGGGGAACGGGCCTGTAAGGGAGGACAGTTGGGAGGGACCAGGCCTGCAAGGGAGGGTAGTTAGGGACAATCAGGCCTGCAGAGGAGGGAAGTTAGGGGTGGCCAGGCTGGCAGAGGAGGGCAGTTAGGGGTGACCAGGCCTGCAGGGAGGATAGATTGGGGGGAGGGGCTAGGCCTGTAGGGGAAGGCAATTGGGGGTGATCAGACCTGCAGGGGAAAGCACTTAGGGGTTACTGGGCCAGCAGGGGAGGGAAGTTGAGAGGGACCAGGCCTGCAGGGGAGGGCACTTGGGGGCGACCAGGCTGTCAGGGGAGGGCAGTTAGGGGTGACCGGGCCATTAGGGGAGGACAGTTGGGGGTAACCAGGCCAGCAGGGAGAGGCAGTTAGGCATTGATCAGGCTGGCAGGGGAGTGATTAGGGGGTGATAGGGCTGGCAGGCAGAAGCAGTTAGAGGCAATCAAGCAGGCAGACAGGCGAGTGGTTGGGAGCCAGCAGTCCTGGATTTTGGGAGTGCAGTCAGACATCCCTTGAGGGGTTCCAGATTAGAGAGGGTTCAGGCTGGGCTGAAGGACGCCCCCTCCTCCCACCCCATGCACAAATTTCATGCAACAGGCCTCTAGTTTTTAATATTAACTTTATATCATAGTCTTGCTAAACTTGTTTATGTTAGTAATTTATTGTTCTTTATTCTTTAGGATTTCCTACATATAAGAACATGTCTTTATGGTTTTACCTCTTCTATCCCAGTCTAGATGTCTTTTATTTTTCTTGCCTAATTCCCCTGGCTTGAACCTCTAATACTATATTGAGTAGAAATGGCAAGAGCAAACAGCTCTGTCTTTTACTCTTCTTAGAAGGGGAAAGTGTTCAGCTTTTCACTATTAAGTGTGGTTTAAGCTGTGGGTTTTTTAAATAAGTGCTCTTTATCAGGTTGAGGGTGTTTATTCTATTACTTATGAATTGGATTTTTAAAGTAAAAAAATGGGTGTTATTAATTTTTTTGAATTTGAGATGATCATGTGTGTTTTTTTCTTTCAATCAATTAATATGGTGTGTAATATTGATTAATTTTCAGATATTAAACAAACCTTATATTCCAGAGATAAATCCAACTTGGTCGTGATGTATAATCTTTCTTATACGTTGCTAAATTTGGTTCGTGATAGTTTGTTGAGGATTTTTTTGTATTTTTTATTTATAAGGAATGTTGGTATATAATCTTGTGATGTCTCTGATTGGTATTAGTATAGGATAATAGTGGCCTCATAGAACGAATGATTTGAGAAGTTTTTCTTTTTTTTGGAGGACGGTGTAAAATTGGGTAAAATTTTAAAGTGGAAAACAAATATACAACTTGAAAGAGATTTGAAGAAAATTGTGCCATAAGCAGATTTTCTCTAATTGGCTAAACAAAGTTTAAAAAGCAGGTAACAATAAAAGAAAATGTTTCTGGTGTAGGACCCACAGTATTAAAAAATAGCATGCAAGTACCTGGGTAATACACCTCTTTTGCAACAGTGCAACACTTAAGTACATATTGTTGACCATCCATAGTCCATGCAGAATTACAACCCTACACTTCCACAACAACATGCTGACAGTTTCTAAAGAAAATGACTTTAGCAAAAGGCATAACCCAGATGTTCCCTCATTTGACTAACTCCACCTAAGTTTAGGTGTGCAGAAGGACTTAGGTATATCCAGAGTAAGCCACAAGCATCATGTTATTTGATCAATTATTTTATTGTTTATTCATTTTTAGATAGAGAGGAAAGGAGGGAAAAGGAAGGAGGAAGGAGAGAGGGAGGGAGGAAAATAAGGAGGAAGGAAAAAAGAGAGAGAAAGAGAGAGAAAAACATTGATTTGTTGTTCTACTCACCAATGCATTCATTCATTCGTTGACTCCCTGACCCAGATTGAACCTGCAACCCTGGCTTATAGGGACGACACGCTAAACCAAATGAGCTACCTGGCCAGGACTTGATCTATATTTCTAAAAAAAGGTTTCAGGACAATGATAGTAAAATAAACAAAGAAAACATGGAGGAATGAAGTTCTAATTACTATACTTGCATATTTATTGACAGTAGAGGGAAACCTTTTACAGGTAAGTTACAAAGAAAAGGCAAACAAATAATTTTGTACAATAAATTAAACACATTCTGTAGAGATGTTGTCTCTTTGCTGACATCATTTGTACAACTCTTCATAGTTTATTTGACCATCACCATCAATATCTGCTTCCCTGATCATTTCATCATCCTTTCTATCAGCTAATTTCTCTGCAGGTGTGTTGTTGAAGCTCTCTCTGCTGTATTAACATAGCCATTGCCATCCTAATAAAAATCAGATAACTTCTCTAATTTTTTTCTTCACTGTCTTTTATTTTTTCCCACCATTATTGTCAAAAGTTTCAGGAAGTCAGTTGTACTGTTACCCTCAGCATCTATTTCATTAATCATGTCCTTTAACTCTGCCTCTGTTGGATTCGGTCCAAGAGACCTCATTATAGTTCCCAATTCCTCTGTGGTTGTAGTTCCATCACCATCTTTATTAAATAGTGAAAAAGCTCCTTTAAATTCTGCAATATGCTCCTTTAGTCAGTTTGTCAGCCTTGCTATAAGTGCTATTGGTCTCTAAGACTTGATCACATAGCCACTCAGCTCACTTGCTCCCTTGGACTTGAGAAGTTTTTCTTATGCTTCCGTTTTATTAAAGAGTTTGTGAAGGATTAATATTAATTCTTCTTCAAACATTTGATAGAATATATCTATCTGAGTCTGTGTTTTTCTTTGTGGGCAGTTTTAAAATTACTAATTTAATGTAATATTTTTGTTAAAACTAATTATAAGTGAACATGCATCTTGCAAATACCTATTGATATTTAACTATTCAGCCAACCTTTCTCCTGTGTAATATTGAAATAGACAGATTTTTATATACTTACTTTTAACTTTCTTTTTTTCTTCTGTTAAAGGTCTGTAATTACTTTGGAATCAGTAAGCCATGGCATCAAAGAAATTTGCTATTAAAGTAAGTAATGCTTAATAGTCTTCTTTAAAACAATTAATCACTTTCTAGTATAACTAAGTTCTATGTTAATTGGAACTAGAAGCTCTGAACTTTTTTTCTATTCTTTACATTTGGTTCTCTACTGAAAACTTTAAATAGGGAATTGAAAATTTTCATGTTTAGAATTAGAAGGGGGGAGAAAATTTGTAGTTTATATGATTATGGGAATTGCTGGCTTCTGACCAAAAGGCATTACTTGGTCCATAATTTTAAAAATTATCATTCAGAGTGGGGGTGGGGGCAATAGTAAGATATGTACACAAATAATACCTTAATTAAAAAAATGAAAAAAATTATCATTCACATTGTGTGTCCATGACATAATTTTTTATTCTGACAAAGCAGATGAAAATAAAAAACTAGGCATCAAATGTTGCACCTGATGAATGCTAGCGGAGAGTTCTCTTGCTTGGCTGCCCTCTTTTGCTTTCTTCTTACAAGTGTCTCTTCTCTATCCCTTAATGTTTGGGGCTGAGACCTTCTCAGGTGTTGAGGCGTGGGAGGATCATGTATGTGGGAATGAGGCAGGAAGAACTGATAAATAGTGGATATAAGGTCTCAGAGATGCTTTTATATATATATATTGGCTCTTTTTTTTAGGACATTTTCTCAATGCTACTATTTTATTTAGTATGAATTCAAAACACCAAAATAGACAAATTGGTTAACTAGGTCAGATACTATCTAAAATTATAATTGTATTTTTTTAGCACATCAGTGCTTATTTAGATGTACAACATACTTATAAATTTTATTGCTTATAGTCATTTTTATAGTCATTTCTTATACTAATTGTTCTGTAGTATTTCTCTCTGTGAGAGATTATTAAGTGGTGAACTTACACTGTTTGTCTAAAAATACCTTTTGATCTTTCTCTAGAAAAAGATGTAGTTTGTTATAGAAATCTAGGTTGAACATATTTTTCCATTATCTTCTGGGATCTATTATTGCAACTGAAAATGTTTTAATTAATTTAAAATTTACATTTAGTGTCTTAAAAAATGTGCCATTTGGTTCTTTCTCATGATTCTGTAAGTTGCCTGTTATCAGTGGGCTCGTTTCTCTTTTTGATGTTGTCTGGAGCTACAATTATCTGGGGACTCAATCCAGACAGACCACCAAAGATGACTCACAGCTAACACTTGGCTGTGTGTGGAGTCATACTTGGGGCTGTAAATTGTTGCCCTTCTAGTTCTCATTTGTGTAGCTACTCTGCATGGTTTAGGCTTCTAACTTGGTGGCTGAGATTTGAAAGATGGTATCTCACAGCAAGAGTTGCAAGAAGAAAGAAGTGTAATTTGCCAGCCAGAGTCTCAGATCCCATTTCTGCGGAATTCTATTGGTCAGCGCATGCTAACCCAGCCCCAGGGAAGCTGCACCTCTTGATATGAGAAGCAATATGCACTTACAGGGAAGGGGAAGCTTGGCGGGGTAATCTGTGGAGACTAGTTACCACAGAAATCTGCTGTCAGCCTCATTGTGATTCCTTTCTTGGTTATCTGTCTTTTCTCTGGTTGCTCTTAAGATTTTATTTCTCTTTGTGATGTTCTGCAATTCTACTATTAAATATCAAGATAAAGACTTGCATTTTATCTGGCTTGGGGTGAGATATACCAGTACATCTCCATTTGAAAGATTCAAGTTTTTATTCATTGTGGAAAACCTTGATCATTTTCTCTTTGGGTATTGCTCCTCTTTATTCTCTCCCTGCATAATCTCAGTTTCAGTCAAGTAGAACTTGAAACTCTTATACAGAGTTTGTTGGATAGTCTCATATAATAAACTAGAGGCCAGTGCGTGAAATTTGTGCACCAGTGCAGTCCCTGGGTCTGGCTGGTGATCAGAGCACAAGCGTCTGGTGTGGAAGGGCAGATGCTAGCTGACCTCTGGGCCCTGGGCCCCCAGACTCCTGTGAGCCCTGCTCCACCTGAGTCACGGTGCCTTGAGTCCCCATGGGGAGATGCAGTGAGCATGGCTGGACACCATAGGCTGGGGCACAGCATGGGCTTTCGGCCAACCTTGCTCCTGCACGAACCCACGGGGAGCCCAACCAGCTCCTGTGATCCTGGCCACTGTGGCCCGACTCACCCAGAAGAGGCTGTGCAGGTGCAGGGTGGCCTCCTGTCGGGCATCCAGCACCTGAGAGTGGGGTCTTCCCTGGCACGTGAGCCCTGGAGTCCCAGGGGAGGGTAGCAGGGGGACTGAGAGTGAGCTTGTTAGACACTCCATATTCTCACCGTACCGCCGTTCCCGTCACCCCTGTCCCCGTCCCCACCATCCCCAGGTAACCGGTGAGAGGTTGCAGCCCCCTGTCCAGGTGCCACGGGAGGTTGGTTGCCATCACCCACCAACAGTTCCCCTTACCTGCTCCACCATCCTGCCGCGGTCCTGCTCTTGACAGGCCCATCGGAGCAGGCAGCACCTCCACCGATGCCCGCTGCCAGTGTCGCCTTGCTGACATGTTCCAAGTTGCCCCCTGTGGTCAGCGAATATCATAGTGAGCAGGTGACTCCCAGTCTCCCAGTCGAACTCCAGGTTGAATGACTCCCCAAGGGTACAATTTGCATATTAGGCTTTTATTATATATGATAGTTTCTTATGGTTTGAATGGTGATATTAACTTGTCCAGGACTGAGCCCCTGGACTGATCAGTAAAGGACTGGCCTCTTGCAAAGTTCTGCCCAAACTGGCTATGAGAGCAAACAATCCTGGTCAATCACAAAGCTTGGACCCCCGTCCCCTAATTATGTCCGAGATGGGTCTGCTGATTTCCAGGCCATACACACTAATGTGGCAAATCCTCCTACCTACTATATTTTCCTACTTCAGAGTTGCACCATGAAGGCTTAGAACGAAGCTCTTAGATCATGCCAAGCAGGGGAATTACCTCAACCATGAGTTTAAGCTAACTGGTTAGGGATATAAACAGGGTTCTGAAACATTATATGAAAGATTTTACACATCACATTGTGATGGTATTCCTGCCTGTGGTCACACAGGCAAAGGCCAGTGCTTTCCTAATCACGCAGCTCAAAAGACCTGAGCACTGCGATGCCATTCTGAATATCTGACATCTCACTCTTCCAAATTGCTATGCACTTCCATAGTGTCAACGGTTAGTAGGGGACGTACACACTTAATGATGTCGTTACCATGTGCTTTCTCTGATGAATGCTGTTCCAGTAATCTTGTATGAGTGCTGCTTGGCTGTTTTCCTTTTTCTGCCTTTCTGTTGGCATTCAGAGTGCTTTTTATCAGACCTTCTTTCGTTTATTAAAAACTTTTCATCTGTATTTAATCTATTAATCTACTCTTTAACTTGTTTATTTTTAGTGACTGCATTTTTCATTTGAGAATGTACTTGATTATTTTTATAATTCAAAATCTGCTAATTCTTTTTATATACTTGTTCTATTTTTTCAACATGTTTCCATTTCCTCCTTTTAAGTCCTTCATAATTTTAAATTTATTTCATAGTCTGTTTGGGATTGTTCTATTATTCCCACTGTTATTTATGAAGTGTGGAATAAATTGGTCACTGAAGTTATTGGATTGTTCATTGTGTAATTTTTAATTGTACACATACACGCGCGCGTGCACACACACACACACACACACACACACACACACACACAGGTGGAAAGACCTATTGGCCCCACAGAGCAGTTGAGTAGTTTCAAGTTTACTTCTGCTGGAGCCCTTGGCATTTCAATTATTTTGGACTAGGTTTTACATTAATTTCATGGCTTTGGATTTCACCACCTTGTGTGTAGTATAACTTTACAACTCAAAACAGTCTGGCACAAGATTGGTGTTTTAGTAATTTTTGGGTCTTCTCCCTTCCCCTTCCTCCTCCTAAGGCCCTGGATAGATGGCAAGCTTCCATGTTGCTTCCCTTGGTCAGCGAGCAGAGATTATTTTTTACATTTCCATGAAGGCTGCAGTTTCTCAAGAGAATGAAGGAAAAAGCTCTATTGAATAGTTCTTATTCTAAGAAATTATTAACAAACTTATCCATATGAACCAGAGAGTATAGGAGGATATTTACAAATTGAGTACTTATTTGTATATCAGGCATTGTGTGAAGAACTGAAATTTGAAGTTCTTGACAACTTTGGGCTTAACTAGAATGGGTTCATTCCCAACTTCCTTTTCTCTTCTATCCCTTTGGGGCATTAGGATACCAGCTCTAAGCTCTTTTGGTTCTCAAACATTCTGAAGGCCAGGCTTGAACCTTCCAAAGATGTGATGATCTCCCCACCCTCAAGCTTTGTTGAGATGTAATTGTTATATAATATTGTTAAGTTCAAAGTGTATAGTGTGATGATTTGATAAACATATATATGGTGAAGTGTTTACCACAATAAAGCTAACACATCCTTCATCTCACATAATTATCATTTTGTTGTTATGCTGAGAATATTGAAGGTCTATTCTCATAGCAACTTTCAAATATACAGTACAGCATTGTTAACTGTAATCACCATGCTATACATTTAGATCCTTATTCATCTTATAACAGGAAGCTTGTAACCTTTGACCAACATCTCCCCGTTTCTCCCACTGTTCAGCCCCTGCCAACTATCTCTCTACTCTCTTTCTATGAGTTTATGTTTTTACTTACTTTATTTTAAAATTTTTTGTTTTTATTATTGTTGATATTCAATAATATTTTATATTGGTTTCAGGTGTACAGCACAGTGGTTAGAAAGTCATCTTATATAATAAAGAGCTAATATACTAATTAGACCGAACAGCAGAACAACTGTCCAGATGACCCTCCTGTCTACCTTCTGGACTAAGCCGGGGCTGCGAGGGCTGAGCCCCTTGCATGAATTTTGTGCCTTGGGCCTCTAGTCTATATATATAAAAGCCTAAGTGACTGGTGCACTGGTTCGACTGGTTGCTATGACGTGCACTGACCACCACGGGGCAGACGCTCAATGCAGGGGCAGATGCTCAATCCAGGAGCAGCCCCCTGGTGGTGACTGATGGGCATCAGATGCAGGGCTCACAGTTGGCCACTGCAGCCCAGAGACCACAGTGGAGGGGCAGCGAGCCTGCTGAGTGGTGGTGGTAGCAGGCACAGCAGGACCGGGATGAGCAGGAGCGGCAGGCAGGAGTGACAGGTGGCATTGGACTGCCGGTTTTGGCCCATCCTCCAGGCTACACTAAGGGACCCAACTGGTGCATGAATCCGTGCACTGGGCCTCTAGTATACTTTATAAAGTGATGCCCTGGTATTTTAAGTATGTACCTGATAGTGTACATACTTATTACAATATTATTGACTATATTCTCTGTGCTGCACTTTATATCCCTGTGACTATTTTGTAACTAACAATTTATACTTTACCTTTTTCACCCAGCCTCCCAATCCACTTCCCTTCTGGCAACCATTAGTCTGTTTTCTGTGTCTATGAGTCTGCTTCTATTTTGCTTGTTTTGTTCTTTAGATTCCACAAATAAGTGGAATTATATAGGGCTCAGTGCAAGAATTTGTGCACCTTGGGGACTTTTCCCCCTCCCCACATGGGAATCAGTTCAGGGGACCCTTCTCCCTCTCCCTACTTGGGAGTCCATTCTGTGGGACACTTTCCCTCCCCCCCATGTGGGAGTCTACTTGATCTTCAATATATTTCCATAAAAAAAAATTTAAAAAAAGAATTTGATCACCTTGACAGGAACTGTGGGCTGCAAGGCTGCGATGGGCACAGGGGCAGGTCTCAGCCCATCCTCCATGGGGCCAGTGCTGTGAGTGGGTACAAGTGGTGGTTGCTGCCCTGATTGCTCCTCAGGAGCAGGGGGAGGTGGAAAAGCACTTAGGGCCAATTGGGGCTGACAGCCGCTGCTTGTACTCACTGATGGCACTGAGCAATTGAGATCAGTGCCAGGTGCCAGCAGTGGGTGTGAGTTGCAGTTCTGGCAAAGTCTGCGGGTGCAAGCAGGGTCAGGACTGGCATTGAGTGTGAGTAGTGGCATCAGCACCAGCAACAGGTGCCAGAGGTGGCTGCCAGCCCTGATTGCCCCACAGGATCAGGGGAAGGTGGAGAAGCCCTGAGGGTCAATCAGGGCCGGTAGCTGCCACTCACACCTGCTGATGGCACCAAGCTACTGGGGTCAGCGCTGGGCGCTGGCAGCAAGTGTGAGTGCCAAGTGGGACCACGGTGGGAGAGAGCAAAGAATTTTCAATAACTACCAAAGGCTCGCCCTGATGACAGCGATTGACATCCTGCTTTGTTCTGGCGCCTCCACTCACCTGCTCCACCATCCCACCACAGCTGATGTCTGCCACATTCTGTGTTCTACCATCTGCTGCCAATGCCTGCTATGTTCTGGTGCACCCCTGGTGATCAGCGCATGTCATAGCAACCAGTTGTTCAGTTGTTTGGTTGTTCTGCCATTTGGTCTATTTGCATATTAGGGTTTTATATATAGAGATTTGTCTTTGACTGGCTTATTTCACTTAGCATAATATCCTTTAGGTCTATCCTTGTCATAGAAAGTGAGATCTTATTCTTTTATATAACAGTAATAATTCATTATATCTATGTACTACAACTTTTTATCCACTGAGTTAGATGGTTTTAGATTCCATATATTAGTGAGATCAAACAGTATTTGTCTTTCTTATTGTCTGACTTACTTTACTTAGCATAATGCCCTCAAAATCTGTCCACGTTGTTGCATATGGCAGGATTGTCTTTTTTATGGCTGAATAATATTTGTGTGTGTGTGTGTGTGTATCACATTTTCTTTATCCACTTATCTATCAATAAATACTTAGGTTGTATCTATATTGTGGCTATTGAGAATAATGCTGCAATGCACATGGGAGTAGGGTATCTTTTCAAGATAATAATTTCATCTCCTTTAGATATATACCCAGAAGAGAGATTGCTGGATCATATGGTAGTTTTATTTTTAAGTTTTTGAGGAACACCATACTGTTTTTCATAAAGGCTGTATGATATTTACATTCCCACTAATCCTGGACTAACCAGGATTCCCTTTTTTCCATGTCCCCACCAGCATTTATCTTTTGTCTTTTTGATAATAGTCATTCTGACAGGTATAAGGTATGGTTATTTATTTTTTAATATGCTTTTACAGATTTTAGAGAGAGAAGAAAGGAGAGGAGAGAGAGAGGGAAACATCATTCAGCTGCCTCCTATATGCCCCCTACTGGGGATTGAAACCTGGAAATGTGCTCTGACCAGGAATCAAACTGGAAACCTTTTGGTGCATGAGACTATGTTCAACCAACTTAACCACAATGGCCAGGGCGAAGTGTGGTTTTGATTTGCATTTTTAAAGGGGTAATTATTGAGTATTATGGCTAGGAATTTATTAATTAACTAGTTTATTTTTTTAGGAACCAACTTATGGATGATTTTTTCCTTATATAATTGTTTTCTATTTTATTGATTTTTTAATTTTCTTCTGCTTTCTTTGAGTAAATTTGCTCTACTTTTTCCAGCTTCTTAAAATGGAAACTTAAGTCATTGATTTTTAGCCTTTCTTGTTTTCTAATATATGCAATTAAAAATATAAATTTCTAAGTTCCTACTTTATTATATCCTTCTTGTTTTGTAGGGACTTTGCTTTTCAAATTAAAATGTTTTCTAAATTTTATTGTGATTTCAGTTTTGATCATTAGGTTATTTAAATGTCTATTATATAGTTTCTGAGTATTTGGGAATTTTCTAATCATAACTTTGGTAAAATTATGGTATATATTCCATAAGTGCTTGAAAATGTGTTAGTTGTCAGATGCATTGAACTGCATATGTCACTTAGGTCACATGGATGTTTGACATAAGTAGTTCAGCTTCCATGCTGCCTCCCACACACGTATCCTGACCAGAGACCGAGCCATGACCAGGGACCAACCCAGGAATGTGACCTTATTAGGAATGGAACTAGTGACCTTTTGGTGCACAGGAAGACACCCAACTGAGACACACCATCCGGGGCTCTAGTAATAATTCTTAACCTAAAGTCTACTTGTCTGATATTAGTAGAGCCTGTATTTGGGATCTCCAACTAAATATTTGACTCCCCACTGGATTCCCAAACCCTAGCAGTCAATAAGTTCCACCCATCTACACAAAGTTTCCAATGAACCTTTCTGATCAGCATGTCCATTCTTAATTATGAACTAGAGACCTAGTGCATGAATTTGTGCAGGGGTGGGATCCAGCTGGCCAGGTCCAATTAGGGCAAATCAGGGCTGGGCCAGTTGGGAGGAGGAGATGGTGGCTGGTTGGCAGACTGGCCTGCTCAGATCAGAGCCTGGATGCCTGGGGGAAGGTGCTGTAGGCGATTGGCTGTTGGGCCCTGTCCCTAATTGGGGTTGAGGGCCTATTGGGGATGGGGCCAGCCATGGGGAGGGGTTGTGGGCTGTGGGCTCGCCTGCCCCCTATTGAGGTGGGGTGGCGATCAGGGGTGGGGCTTGCCAGAGGAGGAGCTTTGGGCTGATCAGGGTGGTGAGGCCCATTTGGGGTGTAGCTGGCCAGGGGGAGGGCCTACAGGAGGTTAGCCACCCAGCTCCACCCCCTATAGAGGTAGGGGGGGTCAGGGGCAGGCTGGCCCAGGTGGTAGGGGCTGCAGGCCTATGTGGTGGGGTAGGCTGATGGGGCACCACTGGCAGTGGGGGGGGCAGGAATGGGGCATTTGGCAGGCAGGCCTGGCTCTTGATCAGGGTGGGACAGTCTGATCAGGGGCAGGCTGGCATTGGGAGGGGCTGCGAGGTTGGCCATCAGCCCCACCCCTTTTTCAGGCAGTTCACCAGCCACAGTGGGTGTCATAGTGACCAGTTGTTAGCTATTGTGGCTGAGAGGTGCTCCATGCACCTCCTGGTGACCCTTTGATTGGGTCCTTTTGGTCATGACACCTCTTGGTATATTATTATTGTGATAGACAAACAAGTATTACCAGAGGATTTAAGGAAAACTTGAGAAAGAGGAAAAAATGAACAAGGAAATTCAGAGGGTCAGAGAGATTCTAGGGAACAAAAGAAAACTTTAAAAACACTATAATTAGTATTCTCAGAGCAATAAAGGAAACAATTATAACCATGTAACAAGATTAGGATTTTATAAACAAGGGAAATTCCTGAGAATAGGAAAGTGCTCTTGAAAATTAAAAGTGCTTAGTAGAAATAAAAATTCAATGAAGTATGGGAAGATGGTTGAGGAATATTGCTCAGGGAGTAGAACAAAAAGATTATAGATAAAAATGTGGGGAGAAATCACAAGAAAATGAGAGGATATGAAAATTAGTGTTCTAGAAAGGAAAACAAAGTAGTGGAAAGGGAAATCATGAAAGAAGTAATACAATAAAAATGTCCATCGTTATGGACACAGAGTTTCTCTTTGAAAGTTGCTGTGTGACTCCAACAGAGTCAATGAAAAGGAGTGGTACCAAGGCACATTATCCTAACATTTCAGAACACTGGGAATACAGAGAAGATCCCAGTGGAAAAACAGATCATGTACAGAGGATCAGATTCAGAACTGCCTTCTCAACAGCAGCAGCTGGGGACAGTGGACCAATCCTCTCCACTGGTTTCCAACCAGAACTCTCTTCACTGCTGAGCTTTCGTTTTTCGTTTGCTTTTAAAGATGCTTTTATTGATATCAGGGAGAGGAAGGGAGAGAGATAGAAACATCAATGATGAGAGAGAATCATCTGTCGGTTGCCTTGAGCCCGCAACCCAGGCATGTGTCCTGACTGGGAATTGAACTTTGACTTCGAGGTTCATAGGTCCATGCTCAACCACTGAGCCACACCGGGCAGGCAAAACCTGTTTTTGATGTCATTTTAATCTGCTATGCATTACTATGATAAAAAATTAAATGGCTAAATAAAATTTAAACAGAATTAACTTATGCAAATGTTCATATAGATAGATTCATCTACTTTTGATTATTTGAGTTCAAAACTACTTGGATACAGCATGGCTCCCAAAGTAACAGAAAACTAGGTGAACACCAAATAGTTTGCCACTTGCATCTCAGTTGTTTATTCTCTTTCCCCGGAATGGGATTAATTATCTACCCTTCAAATCCTTCAAATGAAGAAAGGTCTTGCAAGTAAGAGGGCTTTCCTTCCCTCCTTTCTTCCAACCCCCTGCCCCCGGCCCCCAAACTGCTTTTGCTCTGGCCTTCCACTCTGCTAGGCCAGACTTACAGGAAATGGCAATAATGAGAGAGTATCCTTGGAACCATAGCTTTCAGGGTCTCTTGACTTCTGAGCCACTGCAGCTGTGACAGGGAGATATGCTTTATTGACTCCTTTCTCAGCTGAAAGTAGTGGTGATAGCAGTCAAGTCTTCCCAAGGCTCCTTAGTGATCTTAATTCTAGCTCTGTACTCACTGCAGTGTTTTAGATTTTCCAAAATGATAAGGGGCCAAGGGTCAGCTGCTTGTTTTGTAAATACAGGTTTATTGGAACATAGCCACTCCCATTTGTTTAGGTATGGTCTCACACTGCTTTTATGCTACAATGGCAGAGTTAAATAGTAGCAACAAAGACCTCACTGTCTTCAAAGTCTGAAATATTTATGTATAAATGCTAATTTCAGTATGTAAATATATTTTGTGAATCACATGCC
This sequence comes from Vespertilio murinus, assembly GCA_963924515.1. Taxonomy (NCBI): domain Eukaryota; kingdom Metazoa; phylum Chordata; class Mammalia; order Chiroptera; family Vespertilionidae; genus Vespertilio; species Vespertilio murinus. Next base: position 66,696,340 of record OZ004709.1, read on the forward strand.
TAGTATCAGCTTTATTGGACACAGCTTTATATCACAAGTATGCAAAAATCATTCTGGACACCTTCTTTCTTGCACCTTGTCACAGTAAACTTTCAATGACGCTACCTTGGGTTAAAGTGGTTGCAAGGGCGGGTAAATTAGTAAGGCCAAGGCAAGGTCATTTCCTTTGCAAGTGGAAGCAAGAAATAGATGTGACATATAATAATCTTAATTATGGACTTTTATCCATTAAAACACAAAGCTTTAATGAAATGAAAAGAAAATAAACTTCAGTAATAAATTACTGTCAAAAGTGTCAAATTAATATGCGTAGTGTCTACCTCTCAAAAGTTTATGGGTCCATTCCCTGCTTTGAAGGTATTTTTAAAAGTATATAATGCTGCCAGGTTTCACTCCTATGATTTTAAATTTTCAACTTGGGTCCCAGCAAAGCAGTAATATGAAAGGTTCCTACCTCATTTTCTCTCTCTATAGATCATTTCCTTTGCTTCCTGCATCTGTTTTCTTGGATTAGTTAGGTATTATACCAAAGTCTAAATTTCTTTTGGCTACAAAGCTTGCTCTGCTGCTTCCCTTCCCCCCAGTCCACTTTATTGTGGGTGGGAAAATTTTTGTTGAGAGGGCTTGATTAATTAGAAGGGATTCCTGGCGCTCCTAGCTGTGGCAGCCTGGGAAGATTACAGAGCCTGGCTTAGTGACAGGCCAATCTGTATTTAGGAAAAACTCGGAGCAGCCAGATTTCCCTGGAATGTGGACTGGCTTTGTCTTCTTCCACAGGGAATGTGTAATGACCCCCTCCTCTTCCTTCCCACCCATTCCAGGAGACTCAAAAGCTTTAACTTTTGCTGTTGATAGTTGTCCACTTTTTATTAGGGGATGGGAGTTGGGATGGGGTGGGGAGTTGGACTTTTGGGGTAGGAAGGGTGAGTCATTTTCTAAATCTAAAATAACAGGTTTCAGATTTTATTAATGTTAATGAGGAGAGGAGAGATTTTTACATTTTAAAAATCTCCCTGAATCTTTCCTATTTATGTTTTTCTTTCCACTACTTTGTAGCAATTATAGTTTTATGTTCTGCTCTGAATTTCAGTTAACCTTAGTCTTTGCATTCCTTAGAACAACCACAAAAAGAGAAATATGCACAAGAATTGACAGTGATTTCCCCTTTATAATAAAAGGAAAAGTGAAAAGCAATGCTTTGAACTTCCACAGAAAGAAAGTTGAATAGCAAATGGGCTTTTTGTCTTGCTGGTTTGCCTCAATGAATGACTTCAATCCTGTGTCCTAGGTTTTCAGTTACCTAAAGGGGAATTTGGTACTGATTTTGTCATCTGTGCTCATCTGGAAATAGAGGCATTGATTTTGTGTGTTATTATTGAAAAAAGATTTATGAAAATAGTCTTATACCTAGTTGAGTTCTAGGTAATGCCTTTCTACTAAATTTTAAGACAATAAGACTGACATGTCCTAACAGAATAAGTCATAAAAGTTTTAAATGGTTACATTCTTTACTATAAATGAATTTGAGGAGTGTGCTGTCTTTATCCCTAAGATTGTTTTTACAAAGGCATTACATGTCTTTGTGAAACTTTTCAAAGTGAAAGAAGCACCTCTTGTTTCTTTTCCCAGTAGTTAAACTGTCCATATTCCAGTTCCTTCTTAATTTTGTGTGTTCCTTGGAGAGGTTTGAGTTTTGAAGACATCACGATCAGTAAGAATTTGCTTAGTGGTTGATGACATGCTCAAAATTAAGTAGACTGCTATTCCCCCCCCCCCCCCTTTTATGTTACCTGTTCTATGACTTTAAGCAGGCTGGAAACTGTTCAACTACATGTATGTTGATTACCTGATAGAATCGAAATACAACTCATAATAGTTTACCCAGTTAATTCTGCCTCAGGCATGAAGCTTTTAGGTACCTTCTCATCAAAAGGGTGTTTGCTCTTAGTGCTGATGACTCTGAAACAAAGTTCTTGTTGAACTTGAAATGAAACTTTTCCAAGTGTTCTCTCTGCCTTTCTGGCCAGAGAAGCAATTTTCTGGGCTTTTACTTTTCCAATTCTTTCCCATGTGTATAAGCTCATCTATTCTTTTTCTGCATGATTAGCAAGAGTTTAACTACAGCCCTGGCTTCTCACCATGATTTTTTGCTTCAACTTGTTACCTGCCACCATGAAGTCTCTGCCTAAATTGATCCCTAAAACCTCAAACCAAGAATTCACTTTGGCATAGTTTTCTTCTAAACTGACTTTTGCTTTGAACGTCTTGGTACTATCCTCGAACAGCCTGGGCTTGCCAGATTATGGTGTGTCGTCGTTCTGTATTCATAATCATCTAACAAATGCAGCCACCCTTGTAGAGTATCTTGGTCTTGCTGCTTTTCCTTTATTACAAATCCAGCCTTTAGCATACTTCTTGCTTGAATTTCTGCATTAAACTCTATGCCTTTTTTGTCCTGCCATTTTAGTTCATCCAGACAAGTGACAGGATAATGTTTTTTTAACACCACTTTCATCATGTTGCTTTCTTGCTTATATTCTCAGAGTAAATCCTTTAATCAAATCTAATCCAGACTCTCCAGCTCAATTTAAAGTACTCAGCAAACTACTCTCCCCTCTTTAGCTTTGACCATGTTTTCAACTTGCAACTTGGGAACATGGCCCACCCATTCCTATGAAACTGGTGCATTTGCCTTTCCTGCAGCATATGGCCTGTGGTTTTCTCTCTTCCTGTTCTCTTGCCTTTTTTTTTTCCTTCTTCTTAGTCTTTGCCCATCAGCTTTGTCCAGGCTTGACCAATGACTCGCTTTTCTTTTGACACATGATCCAAACTTTTTCCACATTTATTATCCTGTCACTTTGTTCCTTTACTCATTACTTGCCGCTTATGTTGTCATATTTTAGGTATATTCTCAGTTTATACACACATGTACATTAGCTTTTACAACATACTGTCCCAGCCATATTCCCTGAGAAAAAGGACCAGTGCCGCTTCTTTTGTATCCACACTGGCCTTGTGTAATCTGGAGCATTTTGTGAGGTGTCAGAACCCCCAACTTTTCTTATTACAAAGTTGAGAAGTTTCTTCCCTCATGGTTCATGGAGAACAGGGAAGTCATTCAGGCTTAGAATTATTTTTTACTGGTCCTTTTTTCAGTTCCAGACAGAGAATGTTGTAATCTTCAATTTGTGGTATATTTCTTAAAAAATTTTTTTTCCATCTGAAACTATTTCTCCTTTCAGGAGTCCATAGTTCCACTTTGAAAATATTTTAAGTAATCACTTTGAAAATAGCTTCTGTTGATAGAAAATGACAATGTGTAGAGTTTGTGTCCCTATATCCTTTAGGAAAGTAAATTATTTCAATATAATAATGTTAATTATTTGGCATTATTATATTTTATCTTAGCACTTTAGTGTTAAACCTTGATACTTTAATTTTTCCAACATTCATAGAAAGCATGTACTTTGTATGTTATTTAATTTATTCTAGAGTAAAAAGTAATTTTCAGCCAGACAGCAGACAGGATCTCTCACAGATAAGGGAACTCAGTAAGTTCCTTGCATTCTCTCTGAGGGCTGTAGAGGGCGTCATTGTTCCATGTTTTGTAAAGTAATTCCAGACATTGTGATGAAAGGAAGCACAGCAACTGAAGTGCTTTTTAAATTGCTGGCTCATTCATAATTATCCTGATATCCTAAATACCGGTGTTTGTTTGCCAGGAAGTTGTGTGCATGCTCTCATCCATAGCCTGTTATGCCTGTGAATTTTTAGATTGCTCTGTCTGATAGTTCTTCTCACCAGGAAATAACACCCTTAACTGCAGAGGAGAAAACAATCCACAACAACCCAGACTAACCAAAGTGGCCTCAGAGAAAGCATTCTCAGAGTGACACAGACAGCCTCTGGCATTCTTTCCTTCCAGATTCAGGAACCAGTATTGATGGGCTGACAGTGAGGATCCCCTTTCTCTTTAAAAAGCTTTGGGATCCCAGCCCTGGTCCTAGCAGTAAAGGCTGTAGGGGACCTTTACTAAAAGTTCTTGCCGTCATTGTTATTACAGTTACTGCTCTTTTTCCTCACCTTTCCTTATTATTATCATTACTGTTAGTTTAGGGGCTGTGAGGTTAAGAATCAAGAGGTGGAGTTGGGGACTGACAGAGTGTCCTTGCATTATACAATCCATGGAATTCCATGGAAATGACATTCCACTGAAATAGCCTGTGTATGCAGCAATCCATGTGTTAGCTAAATAATGTAAAATGATGCACAGTGTTCACTTACGTCCTTCAGATGCTTCTCTGGTAGTAACCTTGGAATATCCATGATTAAGTAATATTGGAAACTAGGCCACTGTGTGTATGTATACACTACTTTATTGCATATGACAAATGTGAGTAGCATGTGACAATAAATTCTGATTTGGGGACTAGGAGAAACATCAAGTAATGAGTTATTTTTTTAAAAAAATATTTTTTTTATTGATTTCATAGAGGAAGGAAGAAGGAGAGAGATTAGAAACATTAATGATGAGAGAGAATCACTGATTGGCTGGCTTCTGCATGCCCCATACTGGGAATCTGGCCACAACCTAGGCATGTGCCCTGACCAGGAATCGAACCATGACCTCCTGATTCATAGGTCCATGCTCAACCACTGAACCACACTGGCTGGACAGGTAATGAGTTCTTAATAGTGGTCCTACCTATTCACATAGACATTTTGTGAGCTAAGAAAGAATGTTGTGCTGTTTTGTTCACAAAGTTATAGCATCATATAGGTTCTGGAAACGCATGTGCCAGGCCTAGCATCACAGTTCTCATTAACAGAAAAATTCACTACATATTTATTGGGGGAAAAAATCTATGCATAAGTGGACCTGTGAAGTTCAAACCCATGTTGTTCAAGGACCAACTCTGTATTTTATGGATTAATGTTGAGATCATGTGTAGTTCTAAATTTCTGTGATTCTCTGTATCTCATTGATGTTGTCTAGGTTTTTGTGTATTTTTTTTAATAGTACTTGAAAGTTGGATTATCAAGTTTTTGAGGAAAGAATTCTAGAATATGGAGTTAACATCAAACTTTTAGTCAGGTTTCCTGAATTCACATTGTGATTTTACTTGTGAAAACTGTATGACTTTGGGTGAGTCCTGTTACCTCTCTGTACATCCATTTCTTCAATAATAGCACCAGATGTTTGACAGGGTTTCTTGTGAGCATCAGATTAATAATGAAAGACATACTGCTCTGAAAATGTTTTGGAAAATAACATTTTATGCCTGTTGTAGGCCCTCAGTAATTATTTTATGGTGACATTCTGTATAGTATTAGAGGGACTTGGCCTTAGCATCTTATTCCTTCATGGTCTCATAATTCTTTAGAGTGAAGACTAGTCTAATTCTTTTCATGTGGGAGGTGTCAATTAGCAAATCTTCATTTATCCCTGGCATGCAAGGCCCTGGGTTAGGCACTAATCACAGACAAGGCTGATGATTGCCTGTTCTCATCCTTAGGGAGATTTGCAATGCGAAATTAATGTGTCAAATTTTAAATAGCAGTAAGTTAGTGGAACAGAGGTGCCAGAGTGTTCTGCATAGCTGAAGTGCAAACAAATGAATACAATAATTTTGTTCAGATCTGTTTCCAAATTGAATGTTGTGGCAAAGCCATAGGCATCAATCTGTTGGGTGCCCTATTTGTGTGTCAGTTTTCTTCATGGGCTACAGTGGCAGGTGGCTGGGGCTGGAAGTCAGGGGGTTAGATGTTAGTGCTTGATATTGGTTCCTAACTATGAACAGGTCAGTTAACATCTCTTTTTTTAGTGATCTATTGCTGTGTTACCAGCCTATTTATAATTGTATGGATCAGAAGATCCAGCTGGGTAGTTTTTCTGCTTTACTAGTACACGGCATTGGCTGGGATCACTTGCTTGGATGTATTCAAGTCATTACTGGGTTAGAGAGCTCAAGAGCACTTCACTCACATGTTCAATTCTTCTCCATGATGCCTTTGTCTCTTCACAGGCTGTCTTGTCATTCAGTAGAAGCTAGCTGGAGCTCCCATAAGGCATGGTGTCTGGCTTCCCCAGAGAACATGGCAGTGGAATCTGTGAGGTTGTGTCTGGAACTGGCAAAATGTTTCTTCCACAATATTCTATGGTCACTAAGGAGACCTAGTTCCCCAACAAGGTCGGGAGGAAAGGAAATAGATTCCACCTCTTAATGGGAGAAGCCATGTGCATATACCCAGGAGAGGAGGAATTGTTGGTAGCTGTCTTACAATAGTTCTTTTATCTACTAGATAGTTCCTTTATTTATTAAATGAAGTTTTGAATTATGGAGTCTCTTAGGACCTGTCTAGTCCTACATTTCTATAGTTCTATGAATTTTCATTTGAAGAATTTTTTTGTATATTATATAGTAGAAATAATTTGGAGGCAGAAAGGCCTGGGTTTGAATCAGGGCCTTAACATTGATATGCACTTTGGGAAGTGACAGTCATTCTGAGCTTTTGTATCTGTGTTATATAGGGTAAATTAAATAGTTTAATATAAATTCACTTATTGGATTATTGTTCATTTTAGCAATGAGTCATCACTCAGAAAGTTTTAGCATCCTGATTTGAGATAACAGTAGTGGAAGACATTAATTGCAGTTCTTTTTATTCAATTCTAATATGAAGGTATTCAGGCAGAGCCATGGGTCCCAGAGAGCATCACCCTCATGGCTTCCAGCAGTGTTTCCTGAAAGCTTTGTTCCCATGGAGGCCCAAGCCAGAACTCCGTCCCTGAGTGGCTCAGCTGCTATCTATTCTTTTGATGTATTGAGATTCTGCAATAGAGTTTAACTGGGTTCTAGGAGGAGCATAGAATACATTGAAAAGTGCTGATGTAGTCCAGCTACTTCATGAATGGATGAAGATTCCTGTGGAATAGAAGGTGAGAATCTGAAACGTTGCCCAAGAGAACTTAGTACCTTATTTAGAGACATAAGAACTCTCTTGGGTTGGTACTAGCAAAGACTCTTTGGAGGAAGAAACAAACCTGTGCAAACTCCCAAAACTAAAACAGGGTACTTGATGTTAAGGGAGTGGGAGTATCCCAGAGTACCTTGGCACTGAGCTTTGTGAAGTCCTAGAGACAGCTTCTGGCTGCCCATGGCAGCTCCACTGTGTGCCTCTTTAAAGCATAGTCCTGGTCTCTGAGTATTCCTTGTCATTCTTTCTCTGCTGGCTTCTCCTGTGCACATTGTACAAAGATCAGGATGGCTCCTCACCTTTCAATGACATATTTTACAAGACTGCTGCTCCTTGCCCCAATAAGCAAACTTCTGGAGGTGACTGCGCCAATGACTATGGTGGGCAGTGTCCCTTAGTGCACAAATGGCTCTCTGTGCTCATGCCCTCTATTGGGCATAGAAGTTGTCAGAAAAAGGGGCATAGGTTACCCCAAAAGTTAATACAACAGTGTTTTATGGTTTAGAGACTTTGCTATACAGTTTCTCCTTGGCAATCCCATAGACAAGTCTTCTTACAGAACATAATAATGAGTACTTAAAGTTTGTAGGGAGGCCTCAGGGGCATTCAAGAGGTAGCTGAAATAATCTGACCCTTGAGAAGGTTCTCTGGGTTACTGGGGATGAGGATGCTCATAATTATAGCTTTACTTTACAGTTTGCAACTTGTTTTATTGTTGGTGTGCATGTTGACGCATTTGTTCACATTCTTTAGTGTGTATATGTTATGGTAATTAAACCATAATATTGCAATAATCAGTAAAAGTATCAAAGAGCATGTCATTCTACTAGAATCTCTGAATATCTTCCCTATAGATTACATTCAGAGTGAGGAGGGGACCTAATCTTCAGTAGCATGAATCTGACATTGAATCTTAAATTCTGAAGCCCTGAATGCATTCTAGCAAGTCGCTAGTTAACTATGAGTCTGCATATTTGATTTTGACTCAGCATTCCATTTGTACTTCCTCCAGTGTATGAAACAACAGAAATTGCATTGTAGCTTTAGTATGTTTGATTGTCACCAAGTGGTTCTGCTAGCCACCGTGCAGTCTTCCAACAGCTGATGAAATGCTTACTTTTTTGAAGATGGCCCGATGGAATCAGATGTCGCTGTATCAGCTCCGATGCTGCTTGAGTCTGTTTCACTTCCTACAATGACTGATTCGCCATCTGCCATGACCGTGCATTCTGAGCTGCTGCCCCCTCACTTGTGGTGACTGGAATGTTTATTTTTAGGAAAAGTTAAAATTATCCAGAGAAGGGTGTCTATAAATTTACATGAATCAGCCTCTGTGCAGGGGTCATAGAAGAAGTGTGTGTATAGACCTAAAAAACCCTTTTATAGAAAAATTAAAAATTATTAAAAGGAAGGAGTATAATGAACATCATCCATCTTCAATATTGAGGGAAATTTTAAATTAATTTAAGCCAGCTAAAGGCCAATTTGAAAAAAAGTGGTTGGTACTATGTGAAGTTGACATTCTTTAAGTGAATTTAAGCTGAATTTTCCAAATTTCAGCACTGTTAGTAATTTTCCTCCACCAATCCAAAAGAAACTAGCTCTTTTCTTTAAGTCATTAGTATAAGTTCTAAGCAATATTATTAGAAGTAACTTATGAGGGCATTAATGTGCATTTTCACATGACAAAGAATTGACAGGAAAACTTGATTTTGGTTACCTAGGTTTTGAAGATACCACCAGTATGTCTTAGCTTTCTGATTTTATTTTTCAGGGAATTCTTGTTGGGGTTTTACACAGTAGTTAGATGACCACCACTTTTTCTACCCTTGGACTCTTGGTTCTTTCTCTCCAAGCTGGGGATATAAGTGTCAACCTTTATAATATTGCTACATAAAAAGCATCTAACCCAGTGCCTGGTAATTAGTAAACATTTGCTAAACTTAGCTATCAGTAATCAGATTAAATATACCAGCTGGGAAGCAAACAAGTTTTAAGATTATGTAGGCTCCCTCCTATTCTTTTCAGGTATTTTATTTAAGCTGCATATGATGTGTAGTGATTTTTCAAAATTACATACTCTCTTTTAAAAGATCTTGTGACAGCCCAAGAGGGGGAACTAACATTACTGGCTACCTGCTAAGCTTTTCACATATTATCCTCTTTAATATGTATTTTTACACATCCTGTTTAATTCTCTCAGTACTATTAACTACACCTTAACTGTTGGCCGGTCGTGGATGCAAAGGGCAGTGAAGTTGAGTATTTTGCTCAAGTTGGAGGTAGAAAATGGTAAAGGCAGGTTTCAAGCCTGGGATCTTTTACTGAAAGTTGTATACTTTGATAAAGACTGAAAATGCTAGCTGAAGTCTTGTAAAGAGACTGGTTTAGAATTGCCCTTGTCCAGTAATGACTACTTATTAGTGATTTATAATTTTTAAGTTTTATTAACTTTATAACTAACCATATTAAAACATATTATCTTAGGAAGTAGGCAGGGCAGGTGTATTGATTAAAGAGAGGATCCTGAAACCCATGATTCTTCTTCTTTTATTGACCTCAAAAAAAGTCTTTTAGAGAAAAAGCTGCATTGAGGATTGTTAGTCAAAGGTCAGTTCTGCGCCCCATTGTCCTTTGTAGAACCTCAATGATCCATGCTCTTCTGAGGCTGATGCCCCTGTCAAGGGAGAGATTCTTGAGCTCCTTTGGCTTACCAAGTGTGGTAAGGTGAGAGTGTATGCAAAGAGGAGAAGTGAGAGAAGGAAGAGGGATCAGTCCTGGAGAAAAAGGTGTGTTATCTCCATAGTCAGGCAGAAGCAAGAGAAAACCACCTAAGTACTAGAATTAGGGAGATATATACTTTCCCTGACTAAAGCCTCTGCCCAGATCTTGATCTGGTCTTGGGGTTGGAAGTTAGGGAGACATCTTTAGAAGTGGGTAGAACTATTGCTACTTCCCAGGAAAGTTGAGGACAATCTGGGTAGTCAGCTACTGTAGGTGCAAAATAAGAAACAATGCCATATAATTTACTGACTCTTTGTAAACTTCTTTATTTACCCCATTTGGGGAATTAAAAAATAAAATCTCAAACACATAACAAAACAAAAAATTTCCATGTTCTCACAAATTCCATATTCCCATTACTTTTAACATCTTGTAGCATTTGCTCCTACACTCTTATTTTAAAAACATGCCAACAGACATAAGGATATATATATATATATTTTTTTTTTTCAAATTAGTGTTTCTGGTTTCTTTGGATAAATTCCCAGAAGTGGAATTGCTGGGTCATAAGACAGTTCCATTTTCAATTTTTTAAGGTAACTCCATACTGCTTTCCACAGTGGCTATCCCTGTACATATTTAATACATAACTGAATGAAAGAATAAGTGAGATGTAGTCCTTAGCCTCACAACCATACATTCTAGTTCGGAGATTATGCCACATATGAAAAAGATAGCTAGTAACACAAGCCCCATGTAAAATCTCAAGTGTTCACATTGTCCATGTAGTATCTGAGGAGTAAGTGAAGGAGGTGGTAACTAGGACTGCTCAGAAAAGCCTGTGGAGTTATTAGTACCCAAGTGGATATACTGAATCCCCAACCAATAGCATTATGCACTTGGGAATGACTTGTGTGTGGGACTATGAAGAGAGAGGACTGACTGAAGCCGAAGGAAGAACTGGAAATAGAGTTGGATGGAAAGAGTAGCTTCCAATTGCCCATGAGTTCTTAAGCCCAACAGTAGAGAATGGGCTTCTTTTGTTGGGCATCATGGTATCAGTGGGTTCTTGAACCAATAAATTATTAGATAAAATTTTGCAAACTCACTGTTAAAGTTATTGATTGACCATGTGAATAATTTGGCTGTTTTTGCATCTCTTATGTGCAAGAAACATATATATTTAAGAAGGTTTATATATTTGGTGGTTGTTGTTTTTTGTATGGTAAGCAACATAATGATTAACTCCTTACTTTTTATTTTACTATATAGGGAGACTAACAGAGTCTTACAAATAAGACAGAAATGTTTTATTTGAAATACTCAGGCAGAAATTCATTGAGGGCATGTTGTATGTAGGATACCAAGTGCTATGAAGTTCAGAGGCAAAGAAATACCCCTCCCGGGGGGTAGGGTTAGACAGTCACAAAGGTAGCAGTGAGAGGCTACTGGAGTGGAGAGGGAAAGATTTGGGGGAGAAACTGAAAGGCAGTTGACCTGTGTGCCAGGCACTTTCCATGTGTTTTCTTTTAATCCCTAAGCACAGAGGAGAAATGAGGCCTGGGGGGCTGATGTGTATGGACATGAGCATCGCAGTCAGAGGTTGGAATGAATTTGCTGATAGAGGGAATGCTGGTAGGAAAGGTGATCGGGTCTTATAAAATAAGTCAGTATTGTTGCATCTTTAAAAAAATCTTTATTGTTCATAATATTACAAATGTTCCTCATTTTCCCCCCTCCATTGCTCCCCTCCACCAAGTTTCCATCCCACTCTCTGCCCTTTCCCCATCCCCCATTATCCTCATCCATAGGTGCAGTTTATTTTCAGTCACTTCCCACCCTCCCCATTCCCCATTTCCCAGAGAATCATCAGTCCACTCCCCTTCTATACCTCTGATTCTATTATATTCACCAGTTAATAATATTGTTCATCATGATTTTATTGATATTTTACAGAGAGAAAGGGAGAGAGAGAAAGGGAGCTAGAAACGTCGATGAGAGAGAAACATCGACCAGTTGCCTCTTGCACATCCCCTACAGGGGATGTACCCGCAACAAATGTACATGCCCTTGACCGGAATCGAACCCGGGACCTTTCAGTCCGCAGACCGATGCTCTACCACTGAGCCAAACTGGTTTTGGCTTCCCTTGGTTTTTAGATTCACTTGTTGATAGTTACGTACCGTATTTGCTGGCGTATAAGACGATTTTTTGGCCCTGAAAAATACCGTATTTGCCGGCGTATAAGAGACTGGGCGTATAAGATGACCCCCTAACATTTCCACAAAAAATACAGAGTTTGTTATATACTCGCTGTATAAGACTACCCCCCCCCCCCCCACTTGGAGTCATATTTTTCAGGGCCAAAAAATCGTCTTATACGCCGGCAAATACGGTATTTGTTGTTCATAATTTTTATCTTTATTTTCTTCCTCTTTCTAAAGAACCCGCTTCAGCAATTCATATATTCTGGCTTGGCGGTGATGAACTCCTTTAGCTTAAATTTATTTGTGAAGCTCTTTATCTGGTCTTCAATTCTGAGTGATAGCTTTGCTGGGTAGAGCATCTTTGGCTGTAGGTTCTTGTTATTCATCACCTTGAATATTTCTTGCCATTCCCGTCTGACCTGCATGGTTTCTGTTGAGAAATCAGCTGACATTCGTATGGGTGCTCCTTTTTAGGTAACTACCTGCTTTTGTCTTGCTGCTTTTAATATTCTCTCTTTGTCTTTTGCTCTTGGAATTTTAATTATGATGTGTGTTGGTGTGGTCCTCTTTGGATTCCTTTTGTTTGGGGTTCTGTGTGCTTCCTGGACTTGTAAGTCTATTTCTTTCACCAGGTGGGGGAAGTTTTCTGTCACTATTTCTTTCAATATGTTTTTGGTATATTGCTCTGTCATTTTCTGGGATGCCCATAATTCTGATGTTGGTTTGCTTGAAGTTGTCCCAGAGGTTTTTTACTCTACCTTCAACTTTCTAGATTCTCTTGTCTTCTTGCTTCTGCGGAGGAGTGTCCTCTGGCTCTTTGTGTTTCAAATCTTTGACTTGATTCTTGCTAGCTTTCATTCTGTTTTTAGGACTCTGTATAATATTTTTTATTTCAGAGAATGTATTCTTTATTTCTAGTTTATCCTTTATTATTTCTAGTTGATCCCTTTTCATATCCTCATAGGTCTCATTTATTTTATCGGCCCTTTCTAGGAGATTCTTGAATAACCTTATAAGCATGGTTTTGAACCCTATACCAGTCGCTTTTTGTCCTCCATTTCTTTTGTTTGTGATCTGTTTCCTCGTCTCGGCATTTTCACTGTTTCCCTGAGTTGGTAGGTTGGGAGGATCAGCTGTGTCTATGCCAGGAGATGGCCTTATTCCACTAGACTTGGAAACCTGCAAAAGCCTGTGTTCAGCTTGGATGGGGCGGAGTTTCAGGGTGGAGCCTACAGCCTTGGCTTCTAGTTAGCCCTGCCCTCTGAGGTTCCTGAGTCTCAGTGTACCTCCGAGTCCTTTGGTATTCACTGCAAGCACTTCTGAGAGAAGGGCGCTCTAGAATTTCGCCCGCTACCAGACTGTCTAGTCTCTCCCCCAACGAGCCCGCAACTGGGGTTCAGTGCAGTTGGAAGTGGGGTTAAGAGCAGTCCGGAGCTTATGTCTCTTTCCAGGGAGGGCAATCCAGCGGCAATCAACTCTCTGTCCTCTGCGTGAAATGTGCGTGACTCAGGGGTTCTGCCTTTCACTGCTTCCCTGAGCCTCTGCCTTACAGCTCAGATTCCCTCTGTATGAGCCTGGGACCCCAGGGTCTCGCCCAGAACTGGGGTTCAGTGCAGTCGGAGTTGGGGTTCAGCACAGTCCGGAGCTTTTATCTCCTTCCCACTAGGGAACACCAGCTAGACACTCAGCTGCCCCCTCCTCTCTGGCTCTGTCCTCACCCACGCGTGCAACATGTCTCTGTACCTTAGGCTTTTACAGCTCCTCTGATTGACCTTCTGGTTTTCTCTTTCCTTCTAGTTGTAGAATTTTCAATCAGTCAACTTTCCTGTAGTTCTGGATAATGTCTACTTTATATTTTAGTTGTATTTTTTGAAATTGTTGTTTGAAGCTGCAGTTAGGCGTTTACCTATGCTGCCATCTTGGTTTTTCTCTAGTATTGTTGCATCTTTCCTGGGATAAATGATTAGAGAGAGGTGTAAATAGTGCAGTTCAATGTTACCGTTTACAAAATGTTAAACTCTGAGATAGTTAAAAGTCCTTTAAATGGTGTTTAGCATTTAGCTAGTTACACTAAACATTTAAACCTAGTATTTCTCAGAACATTTAAACCCTGGTATTTCTCAGAACATTAAAAAATTTGAAAGGATTCTAGTCTGAAGAAAAATTCTATTGAAACAGAGTAATGCTTGAATCTCTATGTTCAAACTTTCTTTGTTTCTTTTGAATAATCAAATGAAAGGAATAATAAAGTGTTGATTTAGTTCGCTTCATCATTGATTTTGATTTCACTCAGTGTGGGCCTTAGTGTCCTAGTTAGCAAAAAAACTTTGGATTAGAGCAGCTCTACGCCCTTCCAGCCTGGACTGAACTCTTTGTTCTGTACGGTATAAAAATATTTATTCCTTAAGGCAATAGCTCTTTGAGGGTTAAAAACAACAACATTAAAAACAACATCCAGCCTAATTCTGTCAGCCCTTAATTATTCAAAAAATATTTGAAACTGTAATAACTTGTTAGATCTTGTGCAGTAAAACATAATTCCCAGTTTTCCAAGGCCAGCTGTAGATCAGGATCCTTAATGGAAAAGGGCGGGTGTGTGTTTGTTAAGGGGCCACTTAGGGAAATCAGTTCCATGTAATTGTCAGAACAGTTCTTTGGATAGACATTTTTATGACTCAGTAATACAGATGTCATTAATTTATAATGAAAATTGGTGAGATGGTATGACAATTACCTTCAGACTCAAGAATGCTTAGGCAGCAGGGTGATGTTTGAATAGTTAGAACAGGGCCACTGCAGGATGCCACTACTAGGATGAAGCACTAATGGGAGTGAACCAGGGCTTCCTTGCCTCTGAACCTGCTTAGTTAATTAGCCAGCCACTAGCTGTGTAACTTAGGTGGCAGAAAGTAACTCAGGCCTGTTGGGAATCCAAGGCTCTTGAGGTTTCTTCTCACCAAAGGAAATTCTACGCGCATTTCCTTTTCTGGGCAGGCCAAGATGCGTAACAGGGTTGGGCTTGCACAAAATAGGAGAATAAGTTTAATTTGTTCTTCCTCCAGTCATGTTTCCATATAATCTCCTCCTCAGAACAGTAGACATTTTAGAGGTGAGGACCAGCCTACTACAGAAATATTTCCAGCGTTTTTATGAGGGAGGAAGGTAAAATACATTGGTGAGCATTTAATGACCAAGTGGGATGATGTTTTCCCTTTGCTTACATTTGAAGGTGTCATTGGCTTTTGCAAAATAACAGTTTATTGTGGGTGGGAGAAGTCATATCTGACTTTCTAAGTAGGGCTGGTCATCTCTGGACCCCACAATGTGCAGTATATGCCAGAAGCAGGGAGAATCTTGTAAATAAAAAAGGCTGCTGGCTTGGAGTTGGGGGACCTGGATTCTGTTTAGTTCCTGAACAAACTTCTCCCATAGTCCTTGCTATGTGGGTTGATTTACTTCCCCCACAAAAAAAATATGCCAAAGTTCAAAGTCCCAGTACCTCAGAATGTGATCATTTTTTGGAAATAGGGTCTGTAAAGAGGTTATTAATTTCAAATGATGTCATTAGGGTGGCAGTAATTCAGTATGACTCGTTACCTTATATAAAGGGGAAATTTGGGCATAAAAACACAGAGTGAAGACTATGTGAAGACACTGGGAGAAAACTCTCTGCAAGCCCAGGAATGTGTGTTGCTACCAGAAGCCAGGAGTGAAGCATGAAGCAGATTCTCCCTCACACCCTCAGAAGGCACCTGCCCTGCGACACCTTTTTGGACTTCTAGGCTCAGGAACTGTGAGACTATGCATTTCTGTTGTTTTAAGCCACCCCGTTTTGGTACTTTGCTATGGTAGCCCCAAGAAATGAATGTAGGACTGATCCCCCAAAATGCCACAAAACTTGGAGCTAACCTCTCAGTGTTCTAGACTTTTGCTTCCTCATTTGTAAAAAAGTCTTAGAGTAGATGATGTCAGGATCTTCCTGCTGTAAAATTGATGATTAATATTTCAAAAAGCACTTTCCAGCAAAGTTATTGTTAAATTTCCTAATATAGCTAAAATACACAGAGTACTTTTTTTTCTTTTTTTTTCAGTTCCCAATTTTGCTCTTTTCATTCAGGAGTCATTGGTGATACTTCCTTTAAGTTAACTATTGGGCAAGGCTGTCTCTTCCAAGTTGAAACACTATAAACAAATGACAGCATGTCTAGTCCCTGTACAAAGTACAACCAAAGTACATTATCACTTAAAAGCACATCGATATATTCTGATTGGGGGTTAGCATATTTTAAGTGACATTTCTTCCTTAGATTTCTAGAATGATTTCTTTTAGACATCTACCAGTTTATTCTAGTTTTCCCAAAGGAACCTGCCACAGAGATACAGGCCCCTCAGGTATTTGCTAGACGCCTCACTTCAGTAAACAGTAGCACTCCTGTGCACTGTGGAGTGTTCTTCATACCAGACTTTGACCTAAATCAAGTCAAGGTGTTCATAGAGTTGGTCTTCTTTTTTGACTTGTCAGTAGGTTACAGTTGGGTCCACTGATGCATCAACATTAAGACTGCATTTGGTGTTATCCTAGATCCGTGGTCGGCAAACTGCGGCTCACGAGCCACATGCAGCTCTTTGGCCCCTTGAGTGTAGCTCTTCCACAAAATACCATGGCCTGGGCGAGTCTATTTTGAAGAAGTGGCATTAGAAGAAATTTAAGTTTAAAAACTTTGGCTCTCAAAAGAAATTTCAATCATTGTACTGTTGATATTTGGCTCTATTGACTAATAAGTTTGCCCACCACTGTCCTAGATGAATAGAGTGAGGAAATAGTCACTCATATTTTCATCATTATCTTTCCTTATAAGATACGCTTGAAATAATGCTACTTTTGGACCTTCCCTGTAGATTTGTTTTTCTTTTTCTTTTCCCTTGGTTCCTATATTACATTGCCTACCTGATCACCCCTAACTGCTGGTCTGCCTACCTGATCACCCCTAACCACTCTGCCTGCCTGCCTAATCTCCCCTAACCACTTGCCTGCCTATCTGATCACCCCTAACCTATGGCCTGCCTGCCTGATTACCCCTTAATGCTTGCTTGGGAGTGGGGCCAGCACTGACTTCTGGTTAGTCAGCTTCCAGTTGTTACTGGTCATTACAACCCAGGATTTTTATATATTAGGATTGGTAATTTTTAAAAAATGTGCCTTAAGCTTTTTAAGAAAGGTAAGTAACCCTATATAATAAAACCCTAATATGCAAATGGATTGAATAGCAAAATGGCAGGTTGCCATGACACCCACTGACCATCAGGGGGCAGACGCTCAACGCAGGAGCTGCCCCTTGGTGGTCAGTGTGCACCCTGAGCGCCACTCAGCCAGAAGCCGGGCTCATGGCTAGTGAGCTCAGCAGCGGTGGCGGTAGCCTCTCACCCTCTGCTGCAAGCAGGTAGTAAGGAGTGAGGGGTCCCAGACTGCCCGGGGGATGTCTGTCTGTTGGGATCGGGCCTAAGCCAGCAGATAGACATCCCCCGAGGGGTCCTGGACAGTGAGAGGGTGCAGGCCGGGCTGTTGGCCTCTATCCTCTGCGCACAAATTTTGTGCATCAGGCATCTAGTATAAAAATACATCTCCTTCCTTAAGAAAACACACACAGCAACATTAGTATTTGATTGGACTACAGAAAGGAAATCTTTAAAACATGTTAAATGAAATGGTTGATACCACTTGACTTCTATCTGAGGCTCTCTCATGTTCTATTTTCTTCATATCTCTTTTATATCTTTTTCATTTACTAGAATATTCCCTCTCTTCAATCTGCTAGGACAAAAAGACCAAGGGGTCTGTCAAGTTAGGCCTAAAAAGAGATTTTAAAAACAGAATGGGATTAACCATGGTGGAATGTGGCTCCGTCAGCCTTAATGGTTCTTTTATTTGCTTTGTACCCCTTAATGAAAGCGATAGAGAAATGGTTAACTTGAGGACCATATTCAGCCAAAGTAAAGGTAATAATTTTAATCACATGTTTAATGAAGCTTATCTGGTTCTTTGAGAATTACTGTGCTATCTTCTGAAGATGTTTTTACACATGCAGTGTTTTCATGCATGATGTCTCACTCTTGGAAATCCAGTCTGATTTAAATTTTTTTCCTTCTTAATATTACCCCACCCATTTCTCTTTAATAGCTTAGAACTCAGGGAAGGGCCTAAAAAAATGTCCTTAGTGTTAATATTCATTTTAAAGTGGCTCCAATGGATCATAAAGAATGGCACAGCTTGGAAAAGTATCTCTGTAAGAAGCTGAAAGAAATGGTCTCTATCAAGTGAACCTAAAAACATCTTGTGTTTTGAAAGGAGATATTTTTACTACCGTATTTGCCGGCGTATAAGACGATTTTTTGGCCCTGAAAAATACCGTATTTGCCGGCGTATAAGAGACTGGGCGTATAAGACGACCCCCTAACATTTCCACTCAAAATACAGAGTTTGTTATATACTCGCTGTATAAGACTACCCCCCACTTGGAGGCATATTTTTCAGGGCCAAAAAATCGTCTTATACGCCGGCAAATATGGTATTTAAAGTGATGAAATCTTGCCCTGGCCAATATTGCTCAGTTGGTTGAGCATTATCCTGTTCGCTGAAAGGTTGCCAGTTTGATTCCTGGTCAGGGCACATGCCCAGGATGCAGGCTTAATCCCCAATCAGGCTGTGTGTGGGAGGCAGCCAATCAATGTATCTCTCTCACATCAACGTTTTTCCCTCTCCTTCTCCTTTCCTGTCCCTACTCCCCTTATTCCTCTCAAATCAATATAAACATATTTTTAAAAAGTAGTGAAATTTTTTATTATTATATATTTTTAAAATATATTTCATTGATTTTTTATAGAGAGGAAGAGAGAGGGATAGAAAGTTAGAAACATCGATGAGAGAGAATCACTGACCAGCTGCCTCTTGCACACCCCCTACTGGGGATGTGCCCGCAACTAAGGTACATGCCCTTGACCGGAATCGAACCTGGGACCTTTCGGTCGCAGGCTGATGCTCTATCCACTGAGCCAAACCGGTTTTGGCAAAAGTAGTGAAATTTTATTTAAAGATTAAAACTTTCTTTGTGTAATTACATGGATTCATCATTTTTGACTATTTATCATTTTATTTTGTTCCTGAATAAAGTATAGTAATTAAAATATTCCACTTTTGGTTGTATGCCTGGTCTTTCTTTATGTTGGTTCTAGGCCTCTGCACTGGCTTCAGCACAACAGTGGTGACAAAGAAGATGTTCAGCTAATTTGTCCATGTGGTTTCCTGTAACATTTCTCCCTATGGTGTCAAACTTGGATGGAAATAAATAAAACTACCCCCTTTAGATTAAGATTCACAGTCTCATAGATTCTTCTGGCTGGTCACATTGGTGGGGCCGGTCAGTTATGTTGTGAATTTGCCAGCTCTGTTAATTCCAGTGCCTTTTCCCTGGAGACATAGCGTTTTGGCATTTTATTTCTTCTTTTGTGCCTTTTCCAAAGGACCTAAAAAGAATGGAAGGACTTGAAACCTAACCCATCAGTTTTGCTATAGTTAATAGATGTTTAAAAAGCTTGGTGGATCTGCAGTTTTAAATTATTGACTAATAGTGCCTTAGATTTTTCATTGCTATTTGGTTATTTTAAAATGTTTCTGTCAAGTTTCCTTCTTCCTGGGAACATAGCTTCTCCTGGCAAGAGTCCAGTTTGCATTCATTATTTGATTTGAATGCTCTGATTCAGTGGCTTTCAACTTGTTTTCTGCTATAACACAGATGTCTTTCACATGCCTCACACATTCACAGGGGTGTATCCAGGGTTATGGAGAGTTCCAAGCAAGCTACTTGTAATTCCACCCCTTTCTTTCCCATTCAGAACGATATAGTGGAAAGCAGGTGAAATGGAATGTTTGGTCACATGGCTGTAAGTTGACTCCATTTTTAAAAATAGCAAACCTTAGACTTCGGCACTTGATTATTGTATTGCTTTAATCACTTGTACATTTAATGGACCCTTAAAAACAAATTACTTATATTTGAAATGCTTAATAAAATGGTTAGTGACACTCATTCTCCAATTTGGACATTTCATACCATTTTGCCAAACATAGACAATATCTATCATTCTCTTTAAGAAAATGAAGGAATTAATGCTTTTATATTTTTTCCTATTTGTCTCTCACCTTCTCTTTATTTTATATTACAGTTTTATGCAGCTGAGCATGTTAATGTTTACCCCCTGTAATTATGGCATTGTTTAATCTTGTGTAGATGGATTTCATGCTTGACACTAGTCCCTTCACCTTTACTATACCTTCTTTGTTTACCTCTCAGTGAGCTGGAGTTATTCACATAGAATAATCTTCAAGAAGGGCTCCTGGATATCTTCTTCCCTGAGAGTTCTTTTTAAAAAATATATATATTTTTATTGATATTTTACAGAGAGGAAGGGAGAGAGAGAGAGAGCTAGAAATGTCTATGAGAGAGAAACATCCACCAGCTGCCTCTTGCACACCCCTCACCGGGGATGTGCCCGCAACCAATGTACATGCCTTGACCGGAATCGAACCCGGGACCTTTCAGTCCGCAGACCGACGCTCTACCACTGAGGCAAACCGGCTTCGGCCCCTGAGAGTTCTTGTTTTTCCTTTTTGACATATGCCTTCCTGTTGTATGTATTCTGGACCAGCAACTTCAGTGGATGTAATGTTCTTGGTCTATCTTTCCCTCAGAGCTTTTGGACTTTGTCCCGTTGTCTTCACCATTAACCAGGGTGGCGAGATTTTAAATCACTTCAGAGTTCCCCCCAACAGCTGGATTTTCTGTGTGTATCACTGAAGAATGCCCAAGTTGTAGATTGAATTTATTTTGGTTCCTTCTTTAAAAAAATTTTTTTGGTTCCTTTTTAAAAAATTCATGTAAAGGTATAAAATTACATATAAGTATCACTTTAAATACATGTTATATATTTGATAATGTAGTACTTTCATCATTGTTAATTTTGTGATTTTTATAGTTATTTTCTTTTTAATTCCTGATTCACTAGGATTGCATCTTACATTTCTTAAACAAGTACTTTTTTATTATTTAACTGCCTACATTATGGTTAGAGGATGCAATCTGAATGTTAGCAATTGTTGGAAATTTGTTGAGACGTCCTTTCTGACCTGGCAGTTGGTCAGATTTTGTAAATGTTCCATGTATAATTGAAAATAATCAGCATTCTTAATTTATTAAATGCAGGGTCCTATTTAAATGGCGGATCCAAGGTTATTAATTTTATTATTCAAATATTCTGCCTGATTCTTCAGTTTCTGATAGTATCTCTCACTGTTGTAATGGTCTTGTCATTTTTCTCCTTATAATTTTGTCAGTTTATGTTTCATATATTTGGAAACTGTGCTACTAGGTACAAATAAATTCATTATTTTTTTATTATTGTTCTGTATTTTTTTCTATTTGACCATCACATATTAATCTTCAGTGATAATTAATGGTTTTTCTGTAAGATAATATTTTATTTGGCATTAATATTCTTTTAGAAATATATATTTTATTGATTTTTTTACAGAGAGAAAGTGAGAGGGAAGGATAGAGAGTTAGGAACATCGATGAGAGAGAATCATCGATCAGCTGCCTCTTGCATACCCCCCACTGGGGATGTGCCCACAACCAAGGTACATGCCCTTGACAGGAATCGAACACGGGACCTTTCAGTGCACAGGCTCTATCTACTGAGCCAAACCGGTTTTGATGGCATTAATATTCTTACAGTTTTTATTGTGGTTAAAATTTGCTTCTCTTACTTTTTCTTTGCATCTTCTTTTTTTGTAAGCAGCATATAGCTTTTTAAATTTATTTTTTGTTTGTTTGTCAAATGTAGTAATTTGTACCTTTACATTGATTACACTTTTTGCAAATATTGATATATCTCGATTTATTTCAACTCCTGCATATTTTTGCTTAAAAGTTCTTTATATCTTCCCCTTTTCTTCTTTCTGCTGAAGTAATCAAAACTTTTTCATGTATCCTTCCCTTTTGAAGTCCCTTTTTCTGGTTTAGAATACAGATATAGTAGTTCTATTCTTATGCAGGTATTCATAATTTCTTGTATCGAATATTTAAAATAATATCTACCAATAAGTAGCAGAAAATTCAACTTGGGAGGCATAAACAATTAGGGGTTATTTTTCTTGTACAACACAAAATCTGGGACCCAGACTCATTCTAGCTTTTTGGTCCCTCATTCTAACTCATGGGCATTTCCTAATTCTTGCTGCTTTGTGGCTGCAAGCTGGCTGCTGCATTTCCAGGCATCACATTCATGTATCAGGCAGGGAAAAATTGGGTAAGGGCAAATAGGCAAAGAAAGATGTGTGTACACAGGAGTCCCTTTTTGTCAGGAAAAAAAGGGGGGGCTTTTCTGGGAGTACTACCTAAGGGACTTCCATCTTGGCCAGAACTGTGCCCTGAACCTTTCATAACTGGAAGGAAACTGGAGAGAAATTGAGAATGGGATTTGAGGTCAGACCATGTACAATGACTTTCACTCATATTTCATTTTAAATTTTTCTAATAAATTCTAAAGTTATTCAGCATTTCCATTTTGTATATCTGAGCACAATTTAGTATATTCCATTAAACACTGGGAAACTTCCAGTTTTTTTAATACAAAATGAATCAATTGTTTATATATATTTTTTCAAGCAGAAGGTATGTGTGTGTGTGTGTGTGTGTGTGTGTGTGTGTTTCATTTAAAAAAATCAATATCTGAAGCTGGCTGGTGTGCTCAGTTGGTTGGGCATCATCTTATGCAGCAGGTGATTGCTGGTTTGATTCCCAGTCAAGGGCACATGCCTATGTTGTAGGCTCGATCCCTGGTACAGGGTATGCAGGAGACAGCCAATTGCTATTGCACAATAATAGCAATATTTCTTTCTCCCTCTTCTTCTCTCTAAAAGTTAATAAACTATTAACAAAATCAATATTTGGACTCATTGCTTCAGGTATTTCATGCCTTTCCTCTAGTTGATGGGTATCTATTAAAATTCTTTTAAGTGAGAAATTGTAGAGGTCTGTGGTTGATACATTGTTTTAACTGTTTGATGTCAGACATGCCTTTACTCTGCATAGTATCTTGGATGGTACTTTACATGGGTATGAAATTTTAGGTCAACCATGATTTTTTCATGAACATTATAAAGGTACTGTTCTATTGCCTGCTGATTAGAAATCTTCTATAAGACCATGATAACTTTTAAGCTTCAAAACTTATTTTAATCTGTGATATTTCACTACAGTGTGTTGGGGTATGGATTTATCTTTTGCTTTGTACCCAAAGGTGTTTTCATCTGAGAAATCATTTTCTCAATTTTGGAACATTCTTCACCATATTGTGTGTGTGTGTGTGTGTGTGTGTGTGTGTGTGTGTGTGTGTGTGTGTGTTGTGTGTGTGTGTGTGTGTGTGTGTTTTAATCATTCCCTCCATTTCCTTTTGTTGGAACACTTATTCTAGCCTTTTTGCAGCTTTTCAAATGGTCTTCCATGATCTTGTGTTCTTTGAAATGTTTCTCTTTCTCTGTGCTATATTCTGGGAACTTCTTAGTGCTGTCTACTAGCTCACTGTTGTTCTTAATGTACTTCAATCCAGACTTCATACTGTCTGAAGATTAAAAAATATATATTTGCTAAGATTTTTAATTTGTACTTTTGGTATTTCTTTGTTTTGTTCTCTAATATACTTTAACTGGAGGCCCAGTGCACAAAATTCATGCAAGGGGGGTGTCCCTCAGCCTAGCCTGCACCTTCTCCAATCTCGGACCCCTCAAGGGATATCCAACTGCAGTCGGACATCCCTCTCACAATCCAGGACTGCTGGCTCCCAACTACTTGCCTGCCTGCCTTCCTGATTGCCCCTAACTGCTTCTGCCTGCCAGCCTAATCACCCCCTAACAACTGTCTGCCAGCCTGATTGATGCCTAACTGCTCCCCTGCTAGCCTGATTGCCCCAACTGCCCTCTCCTGTTGTCCTGTTCACCCCTAATTGCCTGGTCCCCCCCCCCCAACTGCTATCTCCTGCAGGCTTGGTCCCCTCCAACTGCCCTTTCCTGCAGGCCCGGTCACCCCCAACTTCCCTCCTCTGCCAGCCTGGTCATCCCTAACTGCCTTCCCTGCTGGCCTGATCACCCACAACTTTCCTCCCTTGCAGACCTAGTCCCTCTCCTGCTGGCCTGATCCCTCCCAACTGCCTTCCCTTGCTAGCCTTCTTGTGATGGCCATCTTGTGTCCACATGGGGGCAGCCATCTTGTGTTAGAGTGATGGTCAATTTGCATATTATTCTTTTATTAGATAGGATATTTTTAATGAAAACTCTGCTTTTGTTTATCTTTTTAAACTTCTCAAACATACTTATTTCTAAGTATACTGGACTTTTGCAGAAAATTAATTTTTTCTTTAATTTTGTTGCCTACTTTTTCTTAACATTAGAATTCTTCATATATTTTGGAATTTCGATTTTAGGCTCATATTGAATGGGTGTCAGTGATGGTGATGGCGGCGGGGGCTGCCCCTCCTCCTCTTTCTCCTCTCCTCCTTTTCTTCTTCTTCTTCTTCTTCTTCTTCTTCTTCTTCTTCTTCTTCTTCTTCTTCTTCTCCTCCTCCTCCTCCTCCTCCTCCTCCTCCTCCTCCTTCTTCTCCTCCTTCTTCTTCTTCACTTAATTTCCCTTCATTGCCCTCTGTATGAAATCCTTACCCCTCAACTTACATTTTCTAAAAAATTGCCTATTCTCCCTGAGAACCAGCTCTCTCTTCTCTTGACTTCTCCAGCAGAGTTCTAGAACCAGGTCATAGAGTATGTTTCATTAATTTCATGTTTTAAAATCTTTCAGATTGGGATACATCTATAATTCATGGTAAGCCCATAATTTTAGTTGGCAATACTATTTTTTTAGTGGTATGTAAAATAATAATATACCTTATAATTGATGGCATCTTAGATTTGTAAAATAGGTAATATAATTTCAGACCATATACCCTGCAGTGAAATAGATGTTAATCTTTTAGCTGAGCCAGTGGGAACTGCTGTTCCGCTGCCAAGGCTGTGTTTGTGTTCTCCTGACTCCCTATAAAATTAGCTAATACTCATCTGTTAGCATTTTTCTCCCTGAGTAGTCCCTCCCCAACCCACCCAATCTAGCCTCAGGAGTTCTCTCTCCCATTACTCTGCAGGAATGAAACTTCCCACTGCTTATGGAGAAGGTCCATGCCTTTTATTCCACCTCTTGCTTATTTCACATCCATTTCTGGCTCATGACATTGTTATCTGAGTTTTGAACTTGATCTTATTTATCATTGTCATAATTTCTGGATGGTTTTAAAAAATTGATCATTGCCGCAGGTATGCTACAAAATTAGAACTTACTGTGTAATCTTTATATGAGGTTCTTTGAAACTTGAAGCAACTTTTAAAAAAAATTTATTTTAGTCAGAACTCACAGTTGAACCTTGCACCCTGTTGTGATTGAGGCTGTGTTCCTAATTTTTAGGATTCACATTTTTATTCCTATATTTTTAAAAAAGATTTTAATTGACTTCAGACAGAGGAAGGGAGAGGGAGAGAGAGAAACGTTGATGAGAGAGAAGCATTGATCAGCTGCCTCTTTCATGCCCCCTACTAAAAATCAAGCCTGCAACTTGGGCATGTGCCCTGACTCAGAATCGAACCTGCAGCCTCTTGGTGCATGGGTTTGTGCTCAGCCACTAAGCCACACTGGCCAGAACCTATTATTATTATTTTTTTAAATTTTATTTTTTATGATTTCAGAAGTCACAAATGTATATTATAAAACAATTTGAAAGTTTAAAAATTCAAGGAAGAAAATGAAAATAAACCATATGTCTCAATTAGATATATTATTCTTAGCATCTTGTTGTCTTTATTAATATTTAACATATTTTTTATTTTTAAAATATATTTTATTGATTTTTTACAGAGAGGAAGGGAGAGGGATAGAGAGTTAGAAACATCGATGAGAGAGAAACATCAATCAGCTGCCTCTTGCACACCCCCTACTGAGAATGTGCCAGCACCCAAGGTACATGCCCTTGACTGGAACCTAACCTGGGACCCTTCAGGCCGCAGGCTGATGCTCTATCCACTGAGCTAAACCGGTCAGGGTTAACATAAATATTTTTAAATTAAAATTAGCATCATATAATAATTCTGTTTTATAACTGTCTTTAATTTAAATATAGTTGATATACAATATTATATTAGCAATATTAGTTTTCTGTGTAGACAATAGTGATTTGTCATTTTTATACCTTAGACTGTGATCACCCCACTAATTTTAGTGATTTTCTGTCAGGATTCACATTTTTAAATGTCTATATCAAATTTTTAAAAGTTTATTTTTTAAGTATAGTTGACATACAATCTATAATAATAAAAGTGTTTAGGGATGACCAGGCCAGCAGGAAAGAGCAGTTGGGGATGACCAGGTCTACAAGGGAGAGCAGTTGGGAGGACCAGGCCTGCAGGGTAGGGTAATTGGGGGCAACCAGGCAGGCAGGGGAGGGCAGTTAGGGGTGATCAGGCCAGCAGGGGAGCAGTTAGGTGTCGCTCAGGCTGGCAGAAGAGTGGTTAGGGCAGGGGTGGGCAAACTTTTTGACTTGAGGGCCACAATGGGTTCTTAAACTGGACCGGAGGGCCAGAACAAAAGCATGGATGGAGTGTTTGTGTGAACTAATATAAATTCAAAGTAAAAATCATTACATAAGAGGGTATGGTCTTTTTTAAAATTTCATTTCAATAGTTTAGAACAGCCATCTGGCTGCAGGCCGTAGTTTGCCCATGCCTGGGTTAGGGGGTGATCAGGCTGGCAGGCAGAAACAGTTAGGGGCAATCAGGCAGGCAGGTGAGCGGTTGGGAACCAGCAGTTCTGGATTGTGAGAGGGATGTCCAGCTGCCGATTTAGGCCCAATCCCAGTGGACATCCCCTGAGGGGCCCCAGATTGGAGAGGGTGCAGGCTGGGCTGAGGGACCCTTCCCTCTTATTCCCCCATCATCCCTACCCCCACACCCCCACCCCTGCACAAATTTTGTGCACCGGGCCTCTAGTAGTATATAATACATATACCATAAAATATGTATTAATCAACTTTTTTTGTTATTGGTAAGACCTCTGGTCAATAGTAGGCTGTTAGTAGTTGAATTTGGGGGAGCCAAATGTTATACATGGATTTTTGACTATGTGGGGATCATTGCCCTTTACCCCCATGTTGTTCAGGGCTTAATGGGTTCATGTCACCTAAGGACAAGATAAATTTTCTGGCTTCTCTGGAAATGTTAGATAGCATGATTACATAGGAGAACAAAGGCATTATTTACCCCCTTTTACAGAAGGTAGCATAAAATTTATTTGATCTGAGATATATATATTTAAAATGTTTTAAACTCTTTAAAAAAGCAAATGCTGCACTGTCATCGTAAACTATAATCTGGTTTAAGTGGATCTCAAAGAGTAAATATGGCAAACGGGGATGATGACTGCTGTCAAAGATACAAGTAACTCAGTAACTGAATTTCAGGAAATGGCACATATCAGAGATGAAAAAGGAAAGCCATGGTTAAAGCATGGTTATTGTACAATTATTAGATGATTAATTTAAGAAATGCAGACTTCTTTGTCAGGAGACCACATGACTATTTAAAAAATTGTCCCTTTATTAGACATTATTGTTTGAGTTCTGGGATAGAAGGAGAAGGCCTGCATCTGTGATTCTCTTCTGTGTGAGAAAAAGCTGGACTTTTCTAAGGATCTACCAGTATAGCTTTGCCCTGCCCTGTACACCAGGTACTTATTTCAAGATTCTATTTTGTAGCCAACTTTATTTTATGGTATCATGTTCTTGATAAAGATGCTTCCAAACCTTGCCTGGGGGTGAGGGGTGGGGGGTGGGAAGGGAGAGATAGTATATCATAGCACTCCAACCAGTCTGTATTTTCACAAGTTCATTTGGCCTAGGCCAGTGGTCGGCAAACTGCAGCTCGTGAACCGTGGTTTGTCATTTTGTTGACTAATGAGTTTGCCGACCACCGCTAGACTAAATGTTACCATGTAGTTGGAAGCTGTGAGGATTAGGCAATTGTGGCATATTGTGAGCATAGAGGTAAAGAGTAGTATATGACAGTGGTTGACAAACTCAGTCAACAGAGCCACAGTTTGCCGACTACTGGCCTAGGTTCTCTTCTTCACTGGCCTGAGGATGTGCAATGAGGTCAGTTGGTGGTTTGGTTTACATGAATTATACCTACAGTAGTCCCCCCTTATCCATGGGTTCACATTCTGTGGTTTTATAGTTACACACTGACAACCATGGGTCAAGAATATTAAATGGAAAATTCCTGAAATAAATATTTTATAAGTTTTAAATAGTATGCCCGTCTGAGTATCAACAATGAAATCTCATGCAGTCCTACTTCATCCTGCCCATGATGTGAATCTTGCCTTTGCCCACCCGTTAGTCACTTAGTAGCTCTTTGGGTTATCAGATGAGTATCACAGTGTTTGTATAAATGTGACCCTTATTTTACTTAATAATGGCCCCAAAGCACAAGATTAGTGATGCTGCCGGGACCGGTTTGGCTCAGTGGAGAGAGCGTCAGCCTGCGGACTGAAAGGTCCTGGGTTCGATTCCGGTCAAGGGCACGTGCCTTGGTTGCGGACACATCCCTGGGGTGTGTGTGTGTGTGTGTGTGTGCGCGCGCGCACACGCGCGCAAGAGGCAGCTGATCGATGATTCTCTCTCATTGATGTTTCTAGCTCTCTATCCCTCTCTCTTTCTCTCTGTGAAAAATCAATAAAATATATTTTTTTTAAAAGAAAAAAAAAGATTAGTGATGCTGGCAACTTGGATATGCCAAAGAGAAGCCATAAAATGTTTCATGTAAGTGAAAAGGTATGTATTTATAGGAAAAAAAACATAGTATACATAGGATTTGGTACTCTCTGAAGTTTTAGGTATCCATTGGGGATCATATTTCCTATGGATAAGGGGGAGGGGGACTACTATCATGAAAGTTTCCATATAAAATACTAGTTACCATATGCACTTGCATTGTTAGTGGCAAAATAAGTGAAACTACTGCAGTTACTAGGTATAGTTGCTATATAAACACTGGTGGTAGTGGTGGCAGTGATAATGCTAATGGTGGCTAGCATGACTATATGTGAATCCTTTTTTATGAACTGAATGTCATATAAGCGCCACAATCACAATCATCTTGTGACATTTGACTTTTTTTTTTTTAAGATGAGAAGTTGTGTGTGATGGTTTATTTTGTGTCAACTTGGCTAGGGCATAGTACCCAGTGTCTGGTCAGACACCATTCTAAGTACTTCTGTGGAGATATTTTTTAGATGAGCTTAACATTTAAATTCATAGACTTTGAGTAAAGCAGATTACCCTCCATAATGTGGGTGGGCTACATTCAGTCACTTGAAGGTCTCGAGAGAAAAAACTGTGGTCTCCTGAGGAGGAAAGAATCCCAATTCCAGACTGTCTTCTGGACTCAGGCTTGCCGCATGGACTCTTCCCAGGGTCTCCAGTCTGCCGGCTGGCCCTGTATATTTTGGATTTGCCAGCCCCCACAATTGTGTGAGCCAGTTTCTTGAAATAAATCTTTCTCGCTCTATCCACAAGCACAAATGCACATTCTAGTCGTTCTGTTTCTCTGAAGAACCCTGGCAAATACACTGAGGCAGTCCCTTGCTCACCTAGTTGTCAGTTTCAGAACCAATGTTCTTAGCCAATGGAGAAACGTTTCTACCACACATTAACGGTTCTATTTACATGTGAATTTTATTTATCCTCCCCTTTCCCTCCCCCACATGGTCTGTCCTGTCAAAAAGATGCTAGTAAGTCGAAGGAACTCGAGCTTTAAAAAGGAGCTGACCTCATCCATAAATCGAGTCCACCATCACTGAAGACTTACAAGTTGGCTACGGCAGACCCTTTCTCAGTGTCTAGGGATGAAGTGCTCACGTACCACAGATGATGGCTTTCCTCCTGGGGGATAACTGCTCATTGATAAATACTTCTCTCCATGGAGGGCTCCTTGTTTTACCTTCTCTTCATCGTTGCCATTCCTCTTGTTCTTGAGGCTAATGGGCAGGGTTGCCAAAGACCCTCTCTGTCAAAGAGCTCAAGACTTAGTATATGGCCACAAAGAGATGGTGGTCATGGCAGATGGCAGGTTAACTTGCTTACAAGGCAAGCAGACTTACAAGACCTGATGGTGAAATGAGAATTGTTGTCACCATGAAGAAAAGTTTATTTCTCATTTCCATCTGAAACACAGAGAACTTAAATAAAAAATTAATGTTTTGCTATTTTAGAAAATGTTCTGCTTTTGAAGGTTTTGACTGCTCTTAAAAATGTAATGGGTACCACTGCTTACAGAATTCTGATGAATAAGCAAGGCCATTTCTCCTTAAATAAACATAGTTGTGATCTTTGATTTGCCTGTAGTTTCACTAATCAAAGAATGGGCAGATTTTTCATTGGATGAAGATGAAGTAGTTTATTATTATTATTATTATTATTATTATTTTAGTATAGATACTCAAAAGGGGAGTTAACTAATTGCATCACATTAGCCAAGAGTTATAATACTTGGTGCTAGCAAAGTTGTCACAGTAACTGTCACACTAACTCCTACCTGGTATCCCTGCCTTTACCCCTGCCCCCCATTCAGCCTACCCTCCATGCAGCAGCCAGAGTGATTTTGTTAAACACATCAGTCATGTTACTCCCAGAGTCAAAGCCCATGTCTTCAAGCCCTCTGTGATCTGACTCTTTGTGGCATGCAAGAGCATGCGCGACCACATGTCCACTCAGCTTCAGCTTACCAGCCTTCTTGCTATTCTTCACAGGTTCCAGCCTGCATCTCATGGCTTTTGCTTGTGTTACTCCACCACCTAAAATGCTCTGCCCCTAGATAAACCCTCCTTATATATCCTCCTCTCTGAGGCCTTTCTTGACCATCCCATTTGATCTGATAATACCCCTGTCCCCAGTGTTTACTATCCTCTTTTCTGCTACTCAAATCCGTCATCTAATGCTATTTACATATCTTACTGTTTGTTTGTTTTTTGTCTGTCCCATTACAATGAAAAGTTTATAGTATGAATTTTTTACTTGGTTTATTCACTGCTGTATCCATAACACCTAAAATAATGCCTGGTTCATAGTAAGGGCTCAGTAAATATTTGGTGATTTTGCCATAGTGTACTAGCAGCCCTTCAGAATGTGCTTTTAGCTCTTTACACTGGATGGTTTGTACTACCTTAATTGCTGTTTGACCTTGGCATTGGTGACTATGCATTTGGTCCTTGTAGTTACGTGCCTTGGACTGCCTCAGATAGGCACCCCCTTCGTCTCGCCTCGCCAGCATTAATACAACCATGGGTCACTGGGTTTATGGGGCCCTTCCATGTGCCAAGGTTTAGGTGGGATCCAAGGCTGTATATGTTGCACTCCTCTTGGGAGCTCCTAGGTCTCCCAACCCGCTGCCTCCAGAGCTCTTCAGGGGTGAAGTAGCTACTGAGTCTCCTAACAGCTGGCAGGTGACTAACGAGTGGATTTTAAATACAGGAAGCCTACAGGTGGGGCTGGGTTGGATGAACTATTGAAACAACCTAGAAAGTGTGAGCCAGAAAGTGCTGAGCTGCTCCCCTGAGAAGTAACCACACATGCTATTTTCTGTAAAAGTGCTGTTTAGGCCAGCCTGCTGACTCTGTTTTTCTGGAGGATCTGAAGTATATGCCACATGCATTCACAAGAGACTTTGCTTTCATTGAATGGAGGTTTCCTCCATTCACAAATGTCGTGACTTCTTTTTGTAGCTCAAAGCAGAGATTGCTATTTGTATTAGTTTTCTAGGGCTACTATAACCACAAACTTGTGGGTTAAAACAACAATTTATTGTCTCACAGTTCTGAAGGCTAGAAAATCTGAAATCAAGGTATAGTCAAGGCCATGCTTTCTTTCTGAAGGTTCTAGAGGTGAATCTTTTCTTGCCTCTCCTAGTTTCTGGTATTTGCTGGAAATCCTTAACATTCCTTAGCTTGTAGATATACCTTTCTAATCTTTGCCTCCGTCATCACATTGCTGTATTCTTTGTATGTGTCTCTATCTTCTCTTCAAAGGACACTAGTCATATTTGATTAAGGGCCCAGACTACTAACCTCATCTTAACTAGATTATATGTACAAAGATCATATTTCCAAATAAGGTCACATTCACAGGTACTGGAAATGAAGACCTCAATATAACTTTTTGGAGGACAGAGGTCAACCCACCATACTATGAGGAAGAAGGTCTACATCTTTTGTGAGAGTAGAGAGCAGAGTTGATCTCTTCTTACAGCCTTGGGATTCTCTAAATACTTTTGTCTTTATTGATTGGCTTATCCAGAGACTCTGGAGTGTGATTCAGTTAAGTGAATCATGTATATTTTCTATTCCTGAGATCCAGGAGCCCTGGAAGAATGGACAGATTAACTGTGAATGGAGAATTCCCTGGAAATTCAGGTAGAGCTACCCTCCTGCAGGTGTAGTATTGGTCCCTGTGAGAGATGCTGGATATTCTGTGAGGTAGGTTGGGAAGGCTGCAGCAGAACAGTGGAAGTGGTAGAAAGGTACAAAGTGCCCATTGCATGTAAAGAGCCTCCTCTCAAGAGTTCTCCCAGACCCTCTATCCTGCCCCTCTGAAGGTGTTCTCAGGGAGTCCTTAGAGTAATCATTTTCCTGAGGCATTGTTATGTAGCAAGTGGAGGCACTGCAGGTGCTTGGTGCAGTTGAGAGGCACCTATCTTATACAGCAGGAGACCAATACTGGATCTGTATGTAAAAGTCTCAGCAGTTAGAGAGGGGTCTCTGAGAGGCTTGTGGGATTTTTCTGGCAAGAAGGATGGTGGCTGCAGTGGAGGGGGGGTCAGTTAAATGGCCATGATCCTCTGTCTTCAGGGAAGAGCTTGCAGCACACACCCAGCCTGGCGTAGGTAGCTGGAAATGTGGCAGCTCCATACCCCCAAAGTGAATTTTAAAGTTGACTTATTTACACTATTGTCATAGCAACAGGAAAATTATTCTGACGTATAATGGTGGAAGACTATAGAAAGAAAAATAATAATTCCCCGGGGTGAGGGGGAGGGATTGCAATAAAGTACTATTCTTTTACTTATTCAGTCAACTGAGAATAACAATTTGTACATTTGGCAATCAAATGGGAAATGGCATTTCGTGTTGCAACATGAACCTGCTTACATTAAGTGATTTATTTTTTTGTTTAGACAAAGTGTACTGAGAACTTTCTTCAAGTGGAGAGATTTTAAAAATGTGAGAACCAGCAGTCCTCACTAACCTGAAGCATTTGGGAACTTAGAGGAATGATAAATGCAGACAGTCCAGAATCCAGGAACCCTCAACTCTGGGAATCTGTGCATGTCTTCAGTTGTCAGATGTAGATAATTTCTCTTTCTGTGAGGTCTTTTTTCACTTATATCTTGTCTGGACAGGGTGGAGCCCCTGCTTAAATTCTATTTCTAGCTTAGAGAAAGACTGAATTATTGTAGACCAAAGTTAGTGCTACTTGGGAAATGGGGAAGACAAAGGAGGCAGGGCTTGTCTTCCTTCTTTCTCCTCTGGCCGAGCTGTGAACTGGGCCCCGCCTCTGGTGAGTGCTCCTGGGAGGTAGCACACGGCCTTGAGGTGAAGCTACTGGGCCAAGCCTAAGTAATGCCTCTCACTTTCCAGATGTTCCTATGAAGGCCTGTGCTTGGGAACCCTTTCCTAGATCTTTCTGCCACTAGACTCTGGGCTTGTAGTTAATACTGTGCTCACTACCATATTTGTATATGATCTTGACTAGAAATCTGTAGGCCTAAGAACTTGGGAGCTATGTCTGTCTTCTCGCTCGTATTCTTTCATCTTTACCTCTTCTTCTCAATATATGTTTTCTTCCCAGCCAGTGTGGTTCACTGTTTGAGTGTCTACTTATGAACCACAAGGTCACAGTTTGATTCCCAGTCAGGGCACATACCTGGGTTGTGGGCTCGACCCCCAGTAGGAGGCATGTAGGAGGCAGCCGATCAATGATTCTCTCTCATATTGATGTTTCTATATCTCTCTCCCTACCTCTCTGAAATCAGTAAAAAATATATATTAAAAACATATACATGGTTTTTTTCCTGTATTACATATGTGTAAACAACCCAGTTATATAAATTTATTTTTTTTCTTTAGAAATTAGGTTTTTAAAGCTCCCTCTCTCTTTAATCTACCCATTTATGAGTTAGTTCTTGCTAATTTATCCTGCCCATTTATGATTTAGTAACATCTTGATTCCGAATTTGGCCGTGGAACTACATCAACTGGTTTGTTGCATGCTGCTCCACTTGGTGTTCCTGGTTATGATATTGAAACTTCAGGACCACACACAGATAGCAAAGTCTCTGGCCACTTAAGCATGTAAACAGTCTGGCTTTTTATAAAGTGGAAAAATATTTCTTGTGCACTATTTTAACATGATCAGCATGTTGAAACTTGGTGTGCAACTGTGTCAACATTTCTTTGGCTGGAAAGAGCAAACCTGGAGAGCCTCATGGTAACATATAAAATGCAAAGCTGGTTTGTTTACTACTGGGATTTAGGCCGCAATTACAGTCTGAAGTTGACTTCCAAATTTGGGATGTGGAATAAGTGAAATAATTATTTTTGTGTCATGATTATGCTAGTTAAAATAATGGTTCCTTCTCAGATGGCTTAGATTCTTCCAAGGAATTGAGGAAAATGGGTAGCTGAATTTGCCATGAAGTCCTTTTATAGAAAAACTCACATTGGATCCAGCCTGACAGTGTCTTCTTTTGTTTCAAATATTTACTGAGCACCTCAGTGTGTCAGATTTCTTTTTTCTGTGCTGGGCATGCCGATTAAGTAAGACAGGATGTGCCTCGCGGTGCTTGCTTTTGCTCTCTGGCTGTCTCAGGGGAAACAGTAAATGCGTAATCAGGTACGCGAGAAGGATGATATTTGTGATTGCTCTGAAATGGGTTTGTTCAACATCGGATGTTTACTGAGGCAAAGTTGAGATTTAGGATAGGTCAGTGAACAAAACAAACATAAATTTCTTTTCTTGCAGGTCTTATATTTTAGTGCAGGAGACAGGCAATGAGTAATAACGGTAATAAATACTTAAATTACATAGTGTATTAGTAAAGTAAAATAAGATAAAAGGTATCTGAAGGGGTGACTTGCAGGGGGAGCTGACAGGCTGCAGTTTTCAATCGGTAATCCAGGGCAGCTTCAGTGAGAAGGCCGGAGAGGGGAGGGAGTCAGCTCCCCCGTGTCTGGGGAGGGATGTTCTAGGCCCGTGGGAGGCCAGTGTGTGTGAGAATAGCAAGAAGGTTAAGTGTGGCTGGAGAGGAGTGAGCAAGGGGAGGAGAGTGTGGGGACATCAGCACATACTAAGGATATAAATATGAGAGCATGCCTGATGGCGTGACAGCATGATAGGATTGGCATTTCAGACACAGATATGCAGAGAAGGCCTTTCAGTGAGGTTGTGAGATTTGAATGAAAACCCAAAGGGTCTGAAGAGGTTGTCATGAAGAGTTAGGCAAGGCTGTGCTAGGTAAGGACAAGGGGCCTAAGACAAGAAAGAGGCCGCTGTGCTGCCTGTGGAAGTGGGGAGACGCTGGGAGGCGGGGGGGGGGGGGGGGAGGAGAGGGGGGAAATTTCTCAGGTAAGGTCCTGTGGGCTGGGGCCAGGGGTAGGTTTTACTCTGAGTAAAACAAAATGTAGGATGAAATGAGACACTCCCCTCTACCTGTCTACTAAGATCTCACGTGGAAGATGTATGCAGGGTAAACCACATGAGGTACCGAAGCTTTCCAAGGGCCGGGACTCCATCTGCCCCATCACCGCTGAGTCCTAGAGGCTCAGCCTGCGCTGGCTGATGTTAGGCACCGCAGAGCAGGAAGTATTTGAATACATCACTGATTTTCAACCTGTGTGCTACGAGAATTTTTTAAACATGCAGTGCTTGACTATTTAGTCAGGGGCACTGACCTCTTTCCCCTTAGATTGTCAAATACAATAAAAAGGACAACAGCCAACACAGTAGCCGTTTGGTGTGAATGAATTAAAATTATGTATTTTTTTGGTCAGATCAGCAAAAAGTATAATATATTTTTTGGAGTGCTGCAGAATTTTAGCAATTGGTTTACGTGTGCTTTGAGATGAAAGAAGTTGAAAATCGCTGGAATAGATGGGCACATGGACAAATGATTTAGTGCTGTGCCTTCTAGGAGATAGGAGCTTATTATCTTTGGTGGTGGTGGTGTGTATTTTTGTTTTGTTTTGTTTTGTTTTGGAGATATTTGGGAAACACACACATTACACATACACAAGAATGATATAATAGTACTTATATACCAAACTCCCAGAGTTTACAGCCCATTTTGGCATATTTTTTTTCCAGCCTTTATAAAATTAGTGTGTGTGTGTGTGTGTGTGTGTGTGTGTGTGTGTGTGTGAACATTCTTTTTAATTATAATAGTCATTTGCTTTCCCCAGTACCATGTCGTGAATTGGCCCAATAATTTTATAGCAGATCCTCTGCTTCTGGTTTGCATCTAGGGAAGGGGAAAGTAGAGAGGCGAGCCAATGTGCTTAAGGGGCTGAGTGGCAGGCACAGTGGCCCAATGCTTCCTGGCCAGTGAGCAGTAGTGTTTGCCCACATGGACCCTGCTGTGGAGCACCAGCCCTGCTCAGCGAGCTCCCAGCTTGGGCTTAACACAGTGCTGGGCACAATGTCGATTGGGCAGAGCCTCCAACCATCCAGCCCTGAAAAACCCTCCTATTTTATTTTATTTTATTTTATTTTATTTTATTTTATATTTTACTTCACTTATTTTTTTTATTTTACAATATTACAGATGTCTCCCATTTTCTCTCTTTTTCCCCCCGTTTACCCCACTCCAAGTCTCCCCCACGCTGTTAAACACCCTCCTTTGTACGGGCATCCTTTAACATGATTTGTCCTGAATCAATTTGTTTTTTCTCCTGGTACCATCATTAGATAAGATACTCAACATGGGCGACTCTTCCAGATAACTAAAGCTTATCCTTTTTTATTTGAAACACTTTTGATGGAAATTAAACTAAATGTCTTACAGATTTAGATTTCCCCATCTTCTTAAGTGATGTTCTTTTGAACACCAGAAGCTCTATCTATTAATGCTCCCAGGGGCCACCAACAGCTTGTCATCCAGTGTGACCCCTGACTGCTTTGCTAAAATTACACTCCTGCCTGCTTTTGCTCACTTTTGCAGTCCTCATTCTCCATCAGCCACCAACTCTCCCTTGCGGTTGTCGGCCAGTCTGCCTCTGTAACTCTTTTTCTGTCCCACTTCTCATTCCTGACGTATGAGATTCCCATCTGCCGTGGCCTGGGAAAGCAGATAATCAAATTAAGTAAATTCTGGGTGAGGCTAAAGAAGACTCAAGTGAGTGGCTCTCAGTTGAGGGTTCTCTATGGGCCTCGGGGCCTCACTCAAGGAGTCTGTTAGACTTCTCAGCCTGACAGCCTGATGCTGACCAGCAAACACGTTTGGACATGTGGTTTCTAACAGATAGCCCATGCGAAAAGCAGTGCTGCCGTGTGGCTCTGTAAGCATTATGTACTCTCTGCAGTAGATTCATGTTCTCCCTTCCGCGTCAAGCAGGCCTTCATTTCTCTTTCCCTGAGATTCTTCCCACAGGGTCAGACTGAGGGTTCAGGCCACAGTCCTCTCAGTTACTGCGATGGATGGCCTCAGGTTGTGGTTCAACATTAGAGAAATTCGACTAAAATTGTTGAGGGAAGTCACTGCTGGGTTTCTAAAGCTTATTCTTTTTGTCTCGAACCAGTTGTTCAATTATAAAAGTGGTGGGTAATATTGAAATAACCTCATTCCAGCTTCCAGATTTACAGCTGAAGAAAACAAAGCTTTGATTGGAAAATGACTTGACCGAGATCCCGGAGTCTGTGTGACTGAGCAGTGTTCCCACTGTGGGATGGACAGTCCGGCCACCATGGTCAAAGGTGCTCTCTGGGTGGGTTGACGTATCTGAGCATGGTGGCTGGTGAGTGGCACAGCTTTGGCCGTAGCGTAAAGTGGTAGTCTCTCTTTTCTGCCTCGTTTCCCAAGCTTGCAGGGATATCACCTTAGTGAACACCAGATTTTTACTGGTTAGAAAAAGTGGTTTGGAACCTAGTCACTGTGTGAACAAAGGTTTATCCAGGAAGATGTTCATAGCAGCCTTATTTTCAATAGTGAAAAATAGGTAACAGCTAGTCCACTGTTGGGTTGATGAGTAAATTTTGATAACTTCCATGTAATAAAGTATTATCGAGCCATTGAAATGATATATCTGGAGTTGTTACTAACAAGAGTATTGATAAAGTTACTGGTTATTTTTGAGCCTAATGTCACAATATTAACTCAAACAGGAAGAATTTAAATATAAGGGGGAAAAACAGTACAAAAATTTTATACAGTATGACCTTAACTATACAAAAAGTTTAGAAAGAAAAAGACTGGAGAGAAAATATTCCAAAATGAGATTTCCATTTTTTTCTTTTTTTTTTCTTTCTGTAATTTATAAAATTTCCAGAATGCTGAAAAATTATTTTTACAAATTAGTATTCACTTTAAATTATTTAAAATTTTTTAAATTAAAATTATATTTTTAAAAATTATTTTTTTTTCAAAAGGAGAAAATAGTCAAAATGTTAACTGGTCATTTTCCTGACTGTGTGCCATCCCTGTAGTGGATATCAGTTTGCTATCTATTTGATGTTGCTATTGGAGTTTATCATGATGTAATCCTTTGAGGTGTTATGCATTTACTATTGAAGAAATTCAAGGTCAAATATGATAGTTCATTTTTTTTCAAGGTTGCAGACAATCAATGCTGGAGTCATGATTTGAACCTAGTCTGACTTCAGAGCCATTACTACTAATGGTCGAGATGATGAAAGGGAAAGGAGATAGAGAAAGTAATAGTAACAGGGGTGGTGATGGGGTAGCAAGGGTAAGGGCAGAAGCAATTCTGGTCAGGCAGGCGAGATAAGAAACCATATGTAAACTTCCCTGGACACAACAGACAGAAGCCGCATGGCCCACTCTAATACCACACACCTCACAAGACTAAGTATGGTGCCACCAAAGAGATATTATAGGGTCACTTTTTTTTAACCATGTGGCCCTAAATGCAAGCCAGCTTAACCAAAGAAAGTGACTGTTGCAGTGCTGGAGGGGGAAAAACTGGCCACATCAGATTGATTTATATAGAGACAGTACTGAACTGTGCGTTATTGTTTTTCTGTTTAAAGTATTTTTAGAATTAATTTTCAATACAGTCATTCTTGGTGGGTTCAGAACACAGTCATTGTTTAAGCTGTAATTCCACTCTGTGCGCCTAATAATTAAATGCGGTTGCTGTTGATGTGTGTTGTGTGTTCATTTATCAGGTTCTGAAATGAAGCCTGACACAGGAGCAGAACAGAAGTGAAGGGCTGGAGAAGGAGGGGAGGGAGATGCTTGTTACCTTGTGTGCCCCACATCATGCCGGGCCAGTCCACCTCCCCAATATTGGGTGAAGAGAGAGAAAATACAGAGCTAATGTTTACTCAGTGGCTGCTACATGCTACACGGAAAGTACCAGGTTCTAGCAGATGCAATCTCATTGAATCTTTATTACAACATTTTGAGATAAGAATCAGTATTTCCATTTTTAGATAAGGCAACTGAGACTCAGCTATCACTTGGTAGAGTTGGAATTCATAGCCAGGTCTGCATAGCTCATTCTCTCTGCCTCCTACAGACAGCACCTGCAGGGAGTTCATACTGCATGGAAGTCAGGAGAGAGCCTTTGGCCCAGGGATGTGGCAAGTGTTACCAGGAAGCATGGCAGAGGAGCTGCATGGTCATTGTAGTCCCATCCTGCTGGCCTCGCAGCCAATGTGGTCTTGCTGGGATGGTGGACATGGAATTTCCAACCGCGATTCCAACTCTGATCTTTGCCTCCTGCTGGATTTCTAGAAACTGCTGAAAAGCATAGGGAAAGGGTCTCAGAAAGGTCCGTTCTATCAGGTGGCATTGAGAACATGGCCATGCAGGTAGATGGCTGGGCTTGGAAGGAGAGAGAAGACAGGTGCTGCTCCAGAAGCTAAATTGCTTTTGTTTCATTAGGGTTGAACATCTTCCTCCCTCTTCTTTCCATCAAATCAAAGACTGAACTGCAAGGCACTGATCAGCATATTACCTGTGACTGCTTTCAGATTGATTTTCTAGAACTTTGACTCAGCCTGTGC
This sequence comes from Vespertilio murinus, assembly GCA_963924515.1. NCBI lineage: Eukaryota > Metazoa > Chordata > Mammalia > Chiroptera > Vespertilionidae > Vespertilio > Vespertilio murinus. The sequence goes on from OZ004709.1 coordinate 66,736,686, forward strand.
AGTGGATAGGCTTGTGTCTGAGGTCACTTGTTAAGAGAACATGCTATGTTTTCCTGACTGTCTCATCCCTTCACTCTCCTCCCATCCCACTGACTGCTCCCCTGGTCAGTTCTCACTGTGTCCCCTGCCACTGCTTCTGCCTGGGCTCTGGCACCCCATTCTCCAAAGCTGGTGAGCACCTCATCCTGTGCAGAGCTGCCTAGAGTTTCTCTTACTTGGATGCCTTCATATCTGCTTTTCAGACAAACCTGGAGAAGGGAATATAGCCTGCTGTCAGCCAGTCCTGGTATGATCTTGGACTTGACCCCTTAGGGTTCATTTTGCTACTCTGAGGAAAATCATACATATCCATCAGGTTTGGCATGGGAATAGCATGAGGAAATTAAGTCTGGGAAAGGGCATAAGGCTCCTCCTTCCCTCTTTCTCCACTTCATTCTTTCCCTACCCTTTCTGAGGATTCCAGCTTTGAAAAGATGTTCACTAAGAGACATAGATTGATTGGTTGCCTCTCACACGCACCCCAACTGGGCCCATGGATGGAAAATGCAGCCCAGGTACATGCCCTTGACTGGGCATCGAACCCTTTGGTGCAGGGGTGATACTCTAACCACTGAGCCCACCGCTGCTGCCCTCTTTAGCATGAGTCATAGGCCAAGTCACTCATCTTTTTTGAGTCTGTTTCCTCATCTGCAAGATGGGAGTAGAACTACTCACCATACTAGTTTCTGTATGAGGTTGTGCTTTATAAACTGTCAAGTACCACACAAAGGAGTAGCAGTTGTTATGCATATTCCAGTGCCTGTCCAAGCTGGGGGAGAGGGCTTGAGATGGGTGGCATGGAAGGTTCAGTAACCTTATGAAAAGACATCTATACTAATACTCTAAGAAGAAAACACAGACTGTGTGTGCAAGTAGTTCACATACCTTGATCCATTTAGCCACACCAGCCTCAGTGGCCTCATTTTCAGCATTCCAACAGTGATTTTCTGTAGTAAGCTCATGCCTTCTCCTCCTCCTCTTCTTGCTCCTCCATTAAAAAAATAAATAAACTTTTTGATTTGTATTAAAATTATGAATTAATAACCCTTAATCCCTTAGGGCACTGAGGAGTGCATGTGTCTATACTCCTCGTGGCCACACTTATCTTTCATCCTGGCTAACACAGCTGGGCTGCAGGCCCATTATAAAGTGGCCTATCTTCTCAGCTGCCCTGATCAGTGAGTCAGAGCCTGTTCAGGTCCACTAACGATAAGGCAGGCTGTGATGAGAGGGAGCCAAGGCCTACCCTCAGGCACCTGGCAAATTATCCATGGGCCCAGGTTGAGTGGACCCAGCAGGAACTGCGCACAGTGAGCACCTGCAGGATCCTGCCAGCCAAAACCACAGGGTCTGTTTTCAGGACCAGAACACTTCCTGGGTTAATCCACCAGCGTTGTGGCACTCGATGCTGCGTTCTTGTCCTTCCATTCACCTTTCTGGCAAAATGGAACCAGCTTGTTTTCTTATTCTGTTTTGAGTTGCCGATGATCCTTTAAAACATAAACCATTTGCAACCATCTGCTGACATAGTTCCCTATCAATAAGATGATATGTACTCATCTTTCAGGCACACCTAAAATATTCTTAAGCATAGTCACAGAGAAAGAAACATTGAGGTCATTCAGTACAAATGAATCACGCTTTTGTGGTCCCCTCTGCATCCTCTCTATTTAGTGTCATGCCATTTTAGGGTCAGTGTCAGGGATTTTGAACTCTCCATGTTATGAGAACATCTGCTCATCTGACTACCAGGCAGGCAGGAAGGTGATAAGACTTTGCCTTAAGTGGTGCTGAAATCTGCATACCCGAAATCTACTCTTGGTTGGTTTAATTTTGTCAACAGAATACATCTCCTAGCTCTTCAACAATAACAGTAAAACAAGTGACAAACTTAATTAAAGCAACCACAGCAGCTGGGCACTTTCCATCTCATTTGTTGCTTACACCTGCTGGTGAGGAAGGTTGGTTATACCCCAGTTTCATAGATGAGACTTGGAAAAGGTGAGGACCCCAGTTAGGGGCCTCACTCAGGAGCAGAGCACGGAGTCACCACAGCATGCTGGCTCCAGCGCTTCAGGTGACTGCCCTTCCTGTGTCCCAAGGCCACAGTTCTGTCCTTCCCAACCCCAAATCTGATCTACCAGATTTATTAATTAATATATTGATTAATGTCAGCACGACCATATTAAATAGTTGAGTTCCTTTGAACATTCCACGTACTGTAATATTCCTAAGTGTGATGCTCAGGTATTCCTACTTTCTTTAGATTCTTCCTAGGTAGACAGAATCCTCAGAAAACTTGGTGCCCATGAGGAAGCTGTATTTTTTATAATTTTTTTAGTTTCACTTTAAATATGGAGTCACCACATAAAAAATCCATGCTTATCATAAAAGAAATCATTTGCTATATTATTCTTGTCAGAGAATAGCACACAAAAAGGACTGTGGGCTTGGAAGGCAGGATCTCCGAATTACTTGTGCTTAGAAGAGAGGTTTGCAAACTCTTTCTGTTATGAGCTAGATACTAAATATCTTAGGCTTTGTAGCTCATACAGTCTGTTGCATCAACTTAACTGGGCCATTGTTGACAAAAGAGGACATAAACAGTATGTAAACAAATGAGCATGGTTATGTTCAAGTAAAAATTTATTTACAAAAAAAACAGTCAGCAGCTGGGTTTGGAACCTGGATCATAGTTTGCATTTAATGGGTTTTCCTTGAGGATGAGAAAGTGTTTCCAGTGGAGCGTTAAGTAGGGCAGTCCTGGTGATTTTGGAATAATTATTAACAGTACCCCCTTTTAGTTTCAAAAGTGCCTTGGTCAGTAAATTAATATTTTGTTACTCTAGTGTTATGTTAATTTAAGGTTATTAATGAGACTAAGAGGAGATAGAAACTCTGGTTTCTGTCCTTCAGTTATTTTGTATCTTTTGTATTAGGTGACCTTTCCATAAGATTCCTGTGATGGAAGGAGGTACCGGGAGGGAGGGGTATGTAGACCTCCCAGAGGAGTATCCATGCCCACCTTTTTGTGGTAGTGCCTATTGCTGGGCACTGCGCTGAGGGTTTCATCTACACTGTCTCAGGAAATACACTCTAATCCCATGAGTTAAGTATGGTTATTATTCCCACTTTACTGGTGAGGAAACTAAAGCACAGAGGATCAGGAAATTTGTCCAGGGTCACAGAGCTAATGGTTGTTGGATTTGGATTCAGACCTGGATTGTCTGACCCCAGAACCCAAGCGCTAAGGATGGCAAAGTATAAAATAATTAAATCTGATAAATCAGTCAAATGTAAGCAAGACAAGATTGGGATGAGGTGGAACTGTGCTCTTTACTTGAGGTCAGAGGTCACTTCCCACCTTGTTCATCTTAAGTATGAACATTACAGAGGCCAGTCAGTGAGTGTTAGTGTGAGTAAAGGAAATGCAAAATCCTTAAGCCTTCTGGTTGGCAGAAGCCTCCAGGCATTAGAGGAACTTGAAGTGAAAAGATACCAGGTGGACCTAGGGCATCCTAGGACTTTGAGAGAGATAGGACTTGAGGAGGGCTTAGAGCAGGGGTGGGCAAACTTTTTGACTCGAGGGCCACAATGGGTTCTTAAACTGGACCGGAGGGCCGGAACAAAAGCAACCTGACCATGCTGGCACTCTCATCTTGGGCTGCTGGTGAAGGAGCGGAGGGGAGAGCAAGAGATCCCTCCGCTCTTTCGGCTCCGCGGGCTGGAGAGAACAGCCGAACGGGCCGGATCCGGCCCGCGGGCCGTAGTTTGCCCATGGCTGGCTTAGAGCCTACTTTTTACATGAGAACTGCCTCTGGCCTATTCAGGGTTGAAGGATGATAAAGACAAGAGAATCCTGGCTTTGTTTCTCACTGGTTATTACTCCTCTGCAGCTGAGTAAAAAAGCTAGTGTTCAGCACTGCATCTGCCTGGGAATAAAGATGTGCATTTCCCTGGGACAGTGGAGAGAGTCCACTGTCTCTGGACTCTTATAGGTTAGACCCTCATATTTCTAGCTCAGTGATTTAAAGAGAACATCAAGTTGTATATAATTTTTAAAGGGAGTTGCCTTTTTTAGATAAACCTGTGCCAAAAGGAAATCTTTAAAAATAATTCCCATCAACTCTTATTATTTCTGGGTGGTATTTTTTTGTATAGTTTCCAGAGCAGTGACCCTAACCACAATATGGACAATCATTTTGAGCTTTTGGGAACTACTCACTCAGGAAAAAAAAAAAAAAAGTACAAAGAATGGTGCCTGTGGGTTTGCTTATAAAACACCTCCCGGGAGTGGGAGATGAGAGTAGAGACCCAATGGGTATGCCTCCTGGCCCCAGCTTTTTAACATGTATTCTTCGAGGTATATTAGAGTTGGTGTGTTTTCCCAGACTTTCAGCGTTGCCCCAGGACAATTGTCTAAGTTCATTTTGGCATCAGGACAAATGAGAGGATGTTTCCTGTTTGCCTGACTCTTGCCCCAACTTTTTTCTCTCTTCTGCTAAGCTCTTAGCTAAGTTCTTTTCTCTTGTAGTCCACTTGTTAAGTGATGTTAGGGCACCAAGTGCAAAAATCTGCAAACAGTTAGCTTTCATGTTTGAGCATTCTGGTTGGAGCATACCAAGTTAAAGTTTTCATTGCATGGAAAGATCACCCTCTGTATAATGCATTAAACATTTAATAACTATACTAATAATCCTGAACACTTTTAATGGGCCACACGGGGGCCTTAATGTGGTAAAAATGTATTTCTTCGCTGTCAAGTTAACTTTCATCAAATTGAGAGAAATTCTTCGAAGCAGCGTTGAAGGGTTGGAAGTTTATAAGCTTAAAAGCAAAGAGCATATTCTGAAAGTAATTTTTAATGTAAAAAAGAGCAATAGAAATAAAGGGACTATTAGCCTAGAGCTTTGTGCATTTCTCTGCACTTTAATACTTTTAGGTTGGGGAGAAGTATCCACCACTATGGTGCATTTGCTGTGTGACAGGTTAAGTGATTATGAATGGGGTTAGCAGCAAGATCAGCATCTGGACACAGGTCTTTGTGGCCCTAAGACCTTGCTCTTTGATTAGGAATGGGAATGTAGGTTGTTTGAATTTGATGCCTCTTGACATGTTTTTTAAAATACCATTATCTTTGTAGGAAAAAATCAAATGTTGATGTGTATTGTATTAAATGGAATTTACATTTATTTCTAAGTTAAGCATTTTTAAAGGAATTGTTCCAGTAAAACAGGTGTGCATTTGAAATGATACAGTTGCTTTCAGAAGTGCAGAAAGACTGATTAAAACAAGAGCTCCCCTGGTCAGTGTGACTCAGTAAGTTGAGCATCTTCCCATACACCGAGAGATTGCCAGTTCAGTTCCTGGTCAGGTCACATGCCTGGGTTGCAAGCTCAATTCCTAGTAAGGGACATGCAGGAGGCAGCCAATCAATGTTTCTCTCTCTCTCTCTCTCTCTCTCTCTCTCTCTCTCTCTCTCTCTCTCTCTCTCTCCTTTTCTCCCTCAAATCAGTAAAAAACATGTAAAATAAAACAAAACAAAAAACACCAAAGACACATCCAGTAGTGTAAGTACCCATTTTATTTTGTTTTGGAGTATTTAAAATAGTCTTGGCTCCTTACTCCAAATGAATCTCAGACAAAACACTTTCAATTATAATGTGCATAAATTAAGGACTTAGGAGACTGATATTTCTCAAGTATTTGGAAGGAAATGATGTCTTCTGAATAAAATTCATAACATAAGCATAGCTCATCAGTTCACATGCGTGATTACTATACTTGAATGCTATCTTTTTTTTTAATTTGAAAACTTTGTTGTGTAGTTGAGAATGTAAGATGTTTGCACATGTTGTTATCATTTTAGCTCTATTTGTTTGATATCAGAATATCAATTATTTTGTTCTCTTTTTTTAAATCCTCACCCCAGGATGTTTGCTGATTTTCAGAGAGAGAAGGGAATAGAGTATTGGGATAAGGGAAGAGAGAGAGAGAGAGAGAGAGAGAGAGAGAGAGAGAGAGAGAGAGAGAGAGAGAAGAGAGAGAGAGATTGAAAGAGAGAGATATATATAGAGAGAGATTTGTTTTCTACTTATTTATGTATTCATTGGTTGATATGTGCCCTGACTGGAAATTGAACCCACAACCATGGTATATCAGGACGATGCTCTAACCAACTGAGCTACCTGGCCAGGGCTAGTTTGTTTTGTTTTTAAAAAATATATATTTCATTGATATTTTACAGAGAGGAAGGGAGAGAAATAGAGAGCTAGAAACGTCAATGAGAGAGAAATATCGACCAGCTGCCTCTTGCACACCCCCTACTGGGGATGTGCCCACAACCAATGTACATGCCCTTGACCGGAATTGAACCCGGGACCTTTCAGTCCGCAGACCGACGCTCTACCACTGAGCCAAACCGGTTTCGGCATAGTTTGTTCTTTAAAGCGGATGTTTTAAGAGCAAGAGCAAGAAAGTCTTTACACCTGATTTTGGTATTAGTCACCTGAGATCTCTTTTCTTGCTTCTTGAGTCTATTTTTGTCTGCATTGTGGTACCTGGCCTTGGAAGTGCCTTGTTTGGACGGTTGGGTGCACATGTACATCCACATGCACACAGCATGTGGATACTGGCAAGTTTTTAATCTTTGAGGGGAGATTTAGATTTTTGATTCAGAGAAAATAACAAGCTATTGACTACAGTAGATAGATTAGTTAATGTTACTGCGCAAAAGTGAGGTATGACTGTGGGCGTATAAGCTGACTCTGGGACCTGTTCCAGAAGAGAAATTCCCATACATTGGCAGCATTCAGGAATGAACATTATGCCTTCTAAGATGTGTGTTTGTTTGCATGTGTCAATTCTGGGATATTTTATAACAAGTCAGATTCTTGCTTAATGGCTCTTTGCCATCAAGATGATTCTAAGAAGGAAAAACTCCAAAGCTCACCCCACTGAAGACAGCCGTGAGACAAACATCAAGTAATGAGTTTGCTGCCTTGTTTTTCAGAAGGAATTTTTTGGCATTAGTAAAGAAAATCCCAGAGTGGTTTAGGTCATCTCCATCGCCTCTTATCTGCCTTTCCCTTTAACAGTGCAAAATGTCTGGGCAGTTACAGCTTTGTTCTAAAGTGGCCCATAATTTTGTCTATGTTTTACATCCCAGTGGATTCCTGAGACCAAATATGGTATTGCTTCGCAGAGAGCTCTCCTTTTCTTTCCCTTCAATCTATACAATATTTAATAGATTTATTTTGAGGTTAAGATTATCTTTTAGGTCAGCCTGCAACTTAAAACCCGATAGACTAATGTGTTTAGTAAAATAATAACTGAGAATAAGCCTGGGAGGAGCTGCATATGCCCATTCTGATCACTTTAAATTGTCAAGCCATTGAGAAAGCATTTGTAAGAATTTATAAAATTGTTTAAACCAGTCTTTTTTCTCAATGCTATGCCATCATCTATTACTTATTCTTGTTTCCATACATATCACACAAAAGAGACTGTCCTTATGTGGTCCATGCCATGCTGGGTTCTAAAACCCAGCACTGTCAAAGGCCCGGGGTACTGCTGTGCCCCTCAGTCTGGCTGGACAAGGGGAAATGCAGAGAGAAAGAGAGAAGAAAAGGGACTAGATTCAAACGAAAGATAGACATAGGCCAGAACTTTACTAGTATGCAAGGTAGGGAGAAACAGGGTGTTCTAAACACTAATGATATGTCTGTAAGTATCTTCCCATATTAAAAATGCAAAATGCTAGCATTTATTAAAGAGAAATGAAAATGTAAAGTGCTTACTTTGGGGGAGTGGGCATATCCTTCTGGTGAGAAGTTCAGGTTCTGGAGAGAGACAAGCCCGAGTGGGAATCCCGGCGCTGTTCTTACTGGTCTCTTGACTGTAGGTTGCTCACTAACTGCTTTATACCTAATTTATCATCAGTAAGTTCAGGAGGTAGAGGTGGGTAATACATAGTCCTTGCTTCATAGGGTTGATGGGAGGAATAAGGTGGGAGAGCATTTCATGTGCTAGCGCAGTGCCTGGCATTTCAGAAGCTCTCAATATGTGCTGACAATGGAGCCACTGTCTCTGGAGGTGCTAAGTGACTGGATGGTGCTCATCAGCATGGAGTCTGGTTATTGCTTTGTCAATTCACCATCAGTGTGATCCTGAGCAAATGGTTTAACTACTCTAGGCCTCCATCATTTCCACATCTGCAAAATAAGGGATTTGATACCCAAGGTCCGTCCTGACTGAACTTTAAAAGGTTTTAAGCTGCCGAAACCAGTTTGGCTCAGTGGTAGAGCGTCGGTCTGCAGACTGAAAGGTCCCGGGTTCGATTCCGGTCAAGGGCATGTACATTGGTTGCGGGCACATTCCCCGTGGGGGGTGTGCAAGAGGCAGCTGGTCGATGTTTCTCTCTCATCGACATTTCTAGTTCTCTATCTCTCTCCCTTCCTCTCTGTAAAATATCAATAATATATATATATATATATTTTAAAAGGTTTTAAGCTGAAATTATATTTCTCCCAAAAGCAAACAGAATAAATAGTAGTACTTTAATAATTAATAATTATATTCAGAAAAAAAAGAAGTTCTGCCAGGTAGGTGTTAGGAAGATGTTTATTAAACTGACATGGTTACTTTCATGCTAGAAGTTGAGCCTTGTCACTCTGACAGATGGCTATTCTTCAACCAGCGTTAGAGGCCTTTCTGATGCGGGCAGAGGGGGTCTGCCTAGCACAGATGATTAATGCTGGCCATGGAAAGGTAGTTTAACATTCTTTTTTAACATTGTTTGGTGTTCTGAAAGTAACATTTGTCTAAATTCACTTATAAAATTACTAGAGGCCTGATGCACGAAATGTGTGCCTTCCTTCCCCCAGCTGCCGGCACTGGCTTTCCTCTGGCACCTGGGACCCAGGCTTCCCTCGCAGCCCTGGCTTTGTCCAAAAGGTTGTCCAGTCTAATTAGCATATCACACTTTTATTATTATAGATTGCATTGAAGACATATTTTTTAAAAGTTCACTTTAATGAGGTATAATTGACATACAATCAAACAAAGCCATTGAAGTGTACAGTTGCATGAGTTTTGACAAACATCTGTGTAATAACCACTCCCTTACAGACTTTTGCAAACAGCTTTACTGATATATAATCCCATCTAATAAAAGAGTAATATGCAAATTTACCATATCTCTGCTATACCCACAAGCCATACCCACCAGCCAATCAGGGTTGAGTATGCAAATTAGCCCAACCAAGATGGTTGCTGGCATGTAGCTAGCAGGAGGCTTAGCTCTGCTGAAGGCTACAAAGTTTCAATTCTAGAAGATAAATAAATCCCAGATACCAGGGCCTCTGTTTGAGTTGCAGGTGGGCATGGCCAGCCTGCAAACCACCATAGACCCCTTGCCCAGGCTGCCCGATGCCCCAAAGGAACCCCCACCCTGATCTGGGACATCCTTCAGGGCAAACCTTCTGCCCCCCACCCATGCACCAGGCCTCTATACTATCTAATAAAAGAATGATATGCAAATTGACCATCTCTCCAACACAAAAGATGGCTGCCCCCCCTGTGGACACAAGATTGCCACCACAAGATGGCCAGCAGGGGTGGGCAGTTGGTGCAGACCAGGCCTGCAAGGGAGGGCAGTTAGGGGTGACCAGGATGGTAGAGGAGGGAAGTTGGGGGTGACCAGGCCTGCAGGGAAGGGCAAATAGGGGCAAACTGGGTGGTAGGGGAGCATCAATCAGGCTGGCAGGGGAGTGGTTAGAGTGTGATCAGGCTGGTAAGCAGAAGTGGTTAGGGGCAATCAAGAAGGCAGGCAGCTGAAACCAGTTTGGCTCAGTGGATAGAGTGTCGGCCTGCAGACTGAAAGGTCCCAGGTTCAATTCTGGTCAAGGACATATACCTTGATTGCAGGCACATCCCCAGTTGGGGGTGTGCAGGAGGCAGCTGGTCGATGATTTTCTCTCATCGATATTTCTAACTCTCTATTCCTCTCTCTTCCTCTCTGTAAAAAATCAATAAAATATATATTTTTTTTAAAAAAGAAAAGAAAAAAAGAAGGCAGGCAGATAAACAGGTGGGAGCCAGCAGACCTGAATTGTGAGAGGGATGTCCAACTGTCTGTTTAGGGCTGATCCTACTGGGATTGGACCTAAACGAGCAGTTGGACATCCCTCGAGGGGTCCCAGATTGTAGAGGGTGCAGGTTGGGCTGAGGGACAGATCACAGCCGCGCCCCCCCCCCCCCCCAGTGCACAAATTTTGTGCACCGGGCCTCTAGTTGAATAATACCCCATCTTATGGATAGACCACATATTCATCAGCTAATAGGCATCTGAATTGTTTCTACCTTTGGGCTATTATGAATAATGCCACTATTAAGCATTTATGCAAAAGTTTTTGTGTACACTTCTATGTTTTTATTTCTGATAGTGGACTTGGTAGGTCACATGGTAACTGTATGTTTAACTTTTTGAGAACCTGCCAAACTGTTTTCCAAAGTGGTTGTACCATTTTACCTTCCTATCACATTACAGGAAGGTTCCAATACTCTCCATATTCATGCCAATATTTACTATTGTCAGTCTTCTTGATTATAGTCATCCTAGTAGTTTGAAGTAGCATCTCATTGTGAATTTAATTTGTATTTCCTTAATGGCTAATGATGTTGAGCATCTTTTCATATGCTTATTGTACATGTGTTTATCTTCTTTGGAGAACTGTCTGTTGAGATTAAATGCCCATTTTTAAATTGGGTTGTCCTTTTATTGTTGAGTTATAAGAATTCCTTTTATATTCTGACTAGAGGCCCGGTGCATGAATTTGTACACCTGTGGGGTCCCTCAGCCTCTTCTGTGGGGATCAGGCTGAAACCAGCTCTCCGAAATCCCATGAGGGGTACCAGATTGCAAGAGAGTGCAGGTCAGGCCAAGAGACCCCACCAGTACACGATTGGGGCCACAGGAGGGCTCCAGGGCATGTCCAACCCATCTCGCTCAGTCCCTATTGGCCAGACCCCAGCAGCAAGCTAACCTACCTGTTGGAGCATCTGCCCCCTGGTAGTCAGTGTGCATCATAGTGACTGGTTGAAGGGTCAAACAAACGGTTGGACACGTAACATATTAGGCTTTTATGATATAGGACCAGCCTATTTAATAAAAGGCTAATATGCAAATCAATTAAATGTGGAATGACCTGTCTCTGTGACACGCACTGACCACCAGAGGCAGACACTTAATGCAGGAGCTGCCCCCTGGTGGTCAGTGTGCTCCCACAGGGGGAGTGCTGCTCAGCCAGAAGCCCTGAGCTGGACATCTCCTGAGGGAGGGCTCCTGGACTGTGGGAGGGCATAGACAGGGCTGAGGGATCCCCCCTCTGAGTGCACGAATTTTGTGCACCAGGCTTCTAGTATCAGATATATGATTTGCATATATTATTTCCCATTCTGTGAATTGTCTCTTCACTTTCTATGTGCTTTGGAACACAAAGTTTTCTAATTTTGATAAAGTGTACTCTATTTTTTATTTTTCACTTGTCATTTTGGTAGCATATCTATGAATCATTAGATATGGAGGTAAGAGTCCCATAGTTCTAGTTTTTACATTTAGGTCTATGATCCATTTTTAGTTCATTTTTATATATGGTTTAAGGAATGTGTCCAACTTCGTTTATTTTGTATGTGGATCCCCAGTTGTCCCAGCACCATCCGTATGAACATATGTTTTCTTTCCCTTTTTAATTCTTCCTCCATTTAAGCGTCTTGACATCACATTATAGACTTTGAAAGAAAGGCAATAGTTTCCTGTACTATCCTTTTCTATCCTCTGTTCCTGCTTCCCAGAAGTGATCACTCTAAACACTTAGCAGTTTCTTCTGTGTTTTTTTACCTCCATATTTTAAAAATATATATTTTATTGATTTTTTTACAGAGAGGAAGGGAGAGGGATAGAGAGCTAGAAACATCGATGAGAGAGAAACATCAGCCAGCTGCCTCCCACACACCCCTACTGGGGATGTGCCCCCAACCAATGTACATGCCCTTGACCACAATCAAACTGGGACCCTTCAGTCCGCAGGCCGATGCTCTATCCACTGAGCCAAACCGGTTTTGGCTACCTTCATATTTCTTTATTTTTTTATTTTTTTTAAATTTATTAAGGTGTTATCTGTATACATAGCTTACCATTGCCCCCCCCCCTCCCGTAGATGCCCTCCCTCCTCAGAGTTTTGTGTCCATTGGTTGTTCTTATATGCATGCATATCAGTCCTTCGGTTGATCTCTTCATATTTCTTTTAAAAATATTTTTAGTGCTTTCAGAGAAGAAGGAAGAGGGAGAGAGAGATAGGAAATCAATGACGAAAAAGAATCATTGAGCAGCTGCCCCTGCACACCCCCTATTGGGGATCACACTGGCAACCCAGGCATGTGCCCCGACCGGAATCAACTCTGGGACCATTCAGTCTGCAGGCTGACGCTCTATCCACTGAGACAAACCGGCTACTGCATATTTCTTAATAGCATGCTTATATAGTGATTTCTTTAGTATTCTGATCAAACTCAATGTATTTAGTTTTTATATTTTTATATAAATCCACATTGTGTTTTTGTTATGACAGTATTTTATATTATTATGACTATTTATTGCTAAGCCAAGTAGTAGGCTCTGATTACATTTCTTTTCTTTTTTTTTGTATAAGTTTTGTTTTCCTTTTAGCTAATTCCTATCCTTCCCCTTTTTGTTTTCATTTACTTGTTCTCTTTTATCCTTCACCCTCCAATAGTTCATTAAAGTTCCTATCATTCCAGTCAGTGTGGCTCAGTTGGTTGGAGTGTCATCCAGTACACCAAAAGGTTATAGGTTCGATCCCTGGTCAGGGCACATACTGAGGTTTTGTGTGTTTGGTCCTTGATTGGGGTGTGTGCGGGAGGCATCCAATTGACTTTCCCTCCTTACCTCCCCACCTCCTTTCCTCCCTCTCCTCTCTTTTTTTGACTCTCCCCCTCCCCCTCTTCCTTCTTCTCTTAAGGAAAAAAATCAAGAAAATTTTTAAGAAATGGTCATTATAAAGTCCCTGTCATTCCATTTCTCCCCATAATCAGACCCCACAGATAATCTCTATTTCATTTTCCCTCTTTTTCTTTCTATTTTGTTCTGAGAGTCATCTCTCCTGCATTCCTCTCTCGCTTCATTCATTCCAGGCTGGCTGCTGTCCAGGATCACTATCTTCCAGAGACTTCCTGTTGCTCTTTAGGAGTTTCCTTCCCTTTCCTCTGCCTTGGATCCCCTTCCTCCTAGTTCAGCATGAATGTTTCTCTCAGAAATTACGTACAATTGAGGAACCCAGTGCCAGATTAATAAATTCCCTTATTAATTCTCTTAAGCTAATTTGTATTCATTTTCTTGCTCGTGGCTACTGAAAATGAATTAAAATCAAATAAGAATCCCAAGTCAAGAATAGCTTACATACCCAGAACACAGTCTTATTCATTAGGACTGTAACCCAAGAAACCAAAGTTACCAAGAAAAGACCAAAAGTGATGCTGCATCCCCAAATATGGCCACTGAAGCTCAGGCACTTTCCTCACCACGTCTGTCTTCATTCAGGTCGGCCTCATTTTTACCTACAACTCTATAAAAGGCTTAATTAATTTGGCTCTGTAGGCCACAACAGAAAAACTGAAAACATTTAAAAGCAGGAGCAGGGGGAATGCTAGAGATAGGCTCAATGAGAGTAGTAGTAAGTGCAGTTAGCTAAGGGAAGAGATGAGAAAATTATTTTTAAAAATCAATATACAGCAGGCCCTCAGGTTATGTCATCTCTCTTTTTTTACTCCTCACCCAATGATGTGGTGTTGTTGTTGGTGTTGTTGGTTTTTGTTTTTTTGTTTTTTGTGTGTGTGTGTGTGTGTGTGTGTTTATTGATTTTTTAAAGAGAGAGAGAAAGAAGAGTGGGGGGGGGGCATTGGTGTGAGGGAACATTGATCAGTTGCCTCCCGTACCCACCTCAGCCAGGGATTGAACCTTCAATCTACCACCTGTAGGTGTGTGCCCTAATTGGGAATCAACTTGCCACCTTTGGTGTACCAGACCACCCTCCACCCAACCAACCCCCCTCCAGGGCTATGCCATCTCTCGTTGATATCAAGAAGGAGCAGCTTTATTTGGGGGCTGATCAAGTCCTTGTGCAGTAAATTGACTAATTAGAGCTTTCATTAATCATAGTCATGAATAGGAAGAAGCCCCTGTGGCAAGTGATGGAGATCACCAAGGTAGACTGAGTGGCAGCTGGAGGGGGGATAGGTATGCTCAGCAGTGCAGATTAAATAGAAGTTTGATTAAATGTGTTGTGACATGTAGTCATTAGAGATAATTATTAAGAAGGTGAAACTGTAAAACGTTTGTTTTGATCTGCTGTCAGTAGAACATGTAGGTTGGGTTACAGTTAATATGATGGAATTATTAGTTCTCCCTTAGTGTTACCTTTTTAGATATTTTTTTTGTGTTTCAAGACTTATTAAAGCCCCCCACCCCATAGAATGGAGATGTCCTGTTAGTGGGAGCCCATCCTGCTCACCCCTCCTCACCCCCCAGGCCACTCAACCGGAAGCAAGGAGAGTATGAAGGAGGAAAGGAGATACATGGTCCCTGGCCTCCTGGGCCTGTGGGTACCAGTAACAGTGCATGAAACTAAACTCTGAATTGCTGACCTGTTTTCCCTCACATGGCTCACCCCAATTATAATGTCCTCCCCTCACTCACATGTGGGTTCCTTCGGGGGCAGGGTCTCACATGTGCTCTCCTATGAGCCCTGGCAGGTGCTACTGGTCTTTTCCCTCACAGAGCACTTCCCTTGGGTTTTATTTTCCCCAGCCAGGGAAGCTCTTAATCCATAAACCCACCTGTGTCACAACAGCCCAGATGCAAAATGATGATGGGAAATTCTCTCTTGCCCCATGGTGCACTCCCTTGGTGGGGAAGGGATCCCACCCCAGCGTTGCTCAGGCCTTTTGTGAATACAGAGTTCGGTAGGATGGCAGGCCACAGCCACCAGACTGAACCTGATAAGCTCTCACTGGACCCGATCACCCTGCAGTTTTCCTAACCATTTAGTTTATAAGTCTCCAGTGTCCTCGCTGCTGTTGCTAGATGTGCCTGCATGTATGTGTCTGAACCCCAAGAGCATACAGAGGTCCAATACTTCCTTTGCATCAGACCTCTTGGCACTGGATGCATCCATGGCCCACGGTCACTGCCTCCCTGGCCAGACAGATCTCAAGCTCAGATCTGCCTGGAAGAAACACTGCCACAGACGGGTAATAGTTCCTGAGAGATGGAAATGATTGATAGCCTCCTCCACCTGGTAGAGATTTATATGAAATTGTTTCTAATGATAAAGTGGCACTTAAGCCAGTTCATAGAGGGCAGGGGAGTTGAATTCATTTAAATCACATTTAACTGGTTTTCATGATAATTGTTAGATTGGCTAAATTTGTCTCCCTGCACCATTCAATTGATCTCTGTGTGTGGATATAGTGAAATACTTTTGAATTTATGTCTCCCTATCTATGGAGATATGATTATATGGGGAGAGCTTAATTAATTATGGGATTAAATAAGGTAATAGTCCCTTCATCTTTTAAAATGTTACATTAAACTCTAATAAACTGTTTCTAAAGTGAGACTCTCAAGGAAGATGGCAACTATGGCTGCTTATTCCCATCACCCTCCCCAGCACCTGCACCTGCGCAGTGCCGGGCACCAGCACCCAGGCTGCCTTACTGACTGGATGCGGAATTTGTTGCAGATGATACGTTGGAGCTGTCTGCTGGAAGATGCATTGTGCGGAGTTCATGTTGAGCTTTAGAACCATGAGCAGATTAAGACATCTTAGTAAGAGTTACCTTTCATTATATAAACCAAAAACTCTCATTGTCATTTAGTTATAACTTAACGAGAGGCTCCGTGCATGAAATTCATGCACGGGTGGTGGTGGTTGGGGGGGGTCTGTCCCTCAGCCCAGCCTGCACCCTCTCCAATCTGGGAATTTGCATATTATTCTTTTATTAGATAGGATTCTTATTTGGATCTGTTAAATTAGCTTTTAAAGGATGGGGACAGAACATGAAGTTTTTTTGTGTGTGTTTTTTTAATGAATCAGGAGCATGAGGCAGTGGTGTTTGGTGGGTTGTTTTTGTTCCCGCCTGGCATGGGCCTGGGAGGGCTGGGCTGGCTGGTCTAACATAGAGCCTCAGGGCTGGCTGGGGGGCCAGTAGGCCCATGGCCCAAAGACTCTTGGTTAGGAGCATGGAGAAAATAGAAAGGCCTGATGGCAGCAGGCCTGGGTAGGCCCAGTGCTGTGGGAGGGAAGAAAGCTGCAGGCCTCATGGGGTCGGTACAGTGGACTGGCTGTGTCCATTTGGCATTTATTACCCAGTTACAGGGATGGCTCACAGAGCTCCAGGGGAGGCAGGCCCTCTGCAGGGCCTCTCCTGTCTGCTCCTCTAGGGGCATCAGCTTGGTTCTTCTCAGATTGATGCAGCCCCCACATTTCCCAGGTTTACATTACAGGCGTGGCCATGGGGGGAGACACTCTCGACCACCCACCTTGCTGTAGTTCCACATCGCTGAGGAACATGAAATGACTATTCCATTAGCTATGGCCAAGCCTGGTGATGAAGTCAGAACACACAGGGTTCCCAGGGGCCCACTCAGTGGTGATGAGAAAATAGTCATAGGAAAGACATTTAATTGGAAATTCAGTTTACCATACACATAAAAATGTCTTTGATGTTTAAAATAATTAATATATTTGTGAGCTGCTTTTAAGTTTTTATTTGACCTGTGGGGGTGCAGAATGGTAGTAGAGCTATAAAAGCATTAGGCAAGATGCACATGTTCAGAAGACAGCAAAACTGTGTGGAGAAGGAGAATGGGCATCCACCAATTACTCGCCATTTGATCTTATCTTCTCAGAGCCTCAGTTTACTGCTCTCATAAATGGGATTATGATTCATGCTTGCCCATATTTTAAGATTCTGATGAAGATTAGGTAACATTTAGCCCCAAATCTTTATCTTCTCTCATTCTGTATACTGTCTCCAGGTGTCTTTCCTTCTTAGTTCCGTCATCACCAGTACACCCAGTACATCTAGTCTAAATTCTCAGGGGAAGCCTTTCCATCAGGTGTCTGGAGCTCGGTGTACCTAGAACTCTGATCTCCTGCCCTGTCACACTTGCTAGTTTCTTGGACATTCCTCCCTTCTCCCTTCTTCATCTCCGACATCCATTGTCTTTGTTCAGGTCACCCTCTTCTGTTGCCAAACTCTAATAGCCACTTAACTGGTTTTATGGCCTTTAGTTTCTCCCTTCTGCACTCATCTTCCCCATTGGACCCAGGGTGATATTTGTTAGTTATATGTATGTATGTATGTATGTGTGAGTGAGTGTGTGGGTACATGTATATGTTTATCCTGTATGATTAAAAGTCATTAGCTCTGGTCTGTTGGTTGAGACATCACTTTTTTAAAAATCTGAGATGTCTTTACTAGGCCTCTATATTAGTTTCCTAGGCTGTCATAACAAGTTACTAAAACAATAGAGGTTTATTCTCTTACTGTTCTGGAAGCCAGAAATCTGAAATCAAGTCTGAAGTGGTCAGAGCCATGCTTCCTCTGGAAGGTCTAGGGGAGAACCTAGTCTTTGTATGTACTAGCTTCGGGTGGGTGCTGGCTCCCTTGTCTTGTGGCCACATCCCTCTGTTCCATCTCTACATCACCTTCTCATCTCTGTGTCTGCTTCTCTGTGTGCCTTTTATAAGGACACTTACGATTGGTTGGGGCCCATCCAGATAACCTGGGACGGTCTCTTCCAGATCTTTAATAACATCTTCAAAGATTCTTTTTCTAAATAGGGTGACAATCACAGGGTCTGGAAATTAGGATGTGCACAGTGGGACCAGCACTGAGAGGTGAAAGGTGCCCAGAGGACTAGGCAAAGGACTAGCTTCATGCTTTACAAACCACAAGTGTTTTGAGCAGACATTTAGTGTGCCAGTGGCTTTATGATACAAATACAAACCCTTTGGTAAAGCCAGGTGTTGAACTCTCTACAAAATCCTTTCAATTTATTCAATATGAGCCCCTTTAATTTTTCCCTAAAAATTTACTCTATTCCATCCCTTTTTATGAGGTGCAAAGCAAATGGAAGGTACTCTTTCAGGCTTTGGAAATGCTTTATTGCTTTCATTTGTTTTAGGGTTCTTGATTACACTAAAAGTGATTTCTTTAGGGTGTTCTTATAAGTCTCTCTAGTACTTAGTAATAAATAATAATTTACAAATCCATACTTACCACCTCAGTTAGAGGTCCAAGGTTTCTTTATAGTGCAATGTGTTTTAGACAAGTTGTTATCATGAATAAAGGACCTAAGTTTTTCAGTGATTTCTTTACTAGGAAAAAAAAAGATTGACACACATTTAAGACTATCCATTAATATAATAACATATTTTTGCTTGCATTTCATCTTGCATTTTCATTTGGGGAAGAGAGGGTGGAAGTACAGCTGGTGCCTCTACAATTGCACATATCTGCCAGCTGTCTTATCTGGGCACTCCTGGGGAGGGTTGCAAATATCACCTATCTTTCATGTTTCAATTAACAAAGAAAATGTTGATAGATGTGGTGGTTCTACCTTTCCCAAATAATTCATCGCATGGCTGTAATTCATTTATCAGGTAAAAGTAGATTTTATTTTTAACCTTTGAAACTAATTAAAAATAATTTTAAGTCCTTAGAAGATAATTCAAAATGTATTAAGAAATTCCCCATCTTTGTACTATTCTCACAATTTTTCCGAGGTTTGAAAAGATATCAAAACAAAAGAGCATTAAGTGATTTTTTAAAAAGCTTTGTGCCTATTACAAGAGCTGGGCTCTTCATGGGAACATCATCATTTTTGAAATGTAATTAATTTTCATGGTGTGATTGAGTCATTCAAGTGGGAATTGTACTTTCCGTAGTCACTCACCCTGCTGTCCCTTCTTTTTCCTCTCCTTCGTCTGATGCTCATGAGTGATAACAAACATACCAACTAACAGTTATGAGGTAGAAAATTATTTTACTTAGGTTACCTGGGAGAGTTAAGGAGCTTGTGCACTTAAGCTTCATTGGCCTTGCTATATTTGTGGACTTTTTCTTTTTTTAAAACTCCTGGAAAAGTATATTATTTTATGAGACTAGGTCTTTGGTGTAAGCCCACTTGTTTCCTTATGTTCCAGGACAAGGGAAGGAGATTTAGACCTGTCAGTCCCTGTCTGAAGACCCAGAAGAAAAAAACCCTTGAATCCACATGAAGACCATTCCAACTGGAGTGGCTGGCCAGTATGCAGCCTGCTAGTCATGTTGCCCAGGGCTGACATGTGTGACTGGTCATGCTAGATGTTTTCACAATTTGGCAGTTTTCTTCTAACCATAGATGCAAACTTTTCAGACACCCTCTAACTATGTGACCACATGCAACAAATTTGAGCTCAAATTTGAGTCTCTTAGAGACCCATGGAACTTTCCTTTATGTACAGGACTTACTAACATGGTAGTATTTGTTACTTTATTTGGATCTGTGCAAGGAAAGTATTTGGTGCTATATCAATGATTTGTTTAGAAGGATTTCTGGGGCTATTTGCTTTGTGATAATAAGATTAGAGATGGTGTCTAACAAAAATAGTTTCAAATTTTTTTCACCGCTTCAGCTGTATTAAAAGTTCAGATTTATGAGGAATGGGTAGATGTAATTTTCCCATCATGCTAATAAGAGATACTGAATTTTTATAATTTGGTTGTATGTTTCATTCTTCAGCATTGTGGTAGAACACAATAAAATCAATGGCTTGTCGAAAATTGATCCTGATCACTCACTTTTTTAAATCCTAGTTTTGTTAGAATGCCACATCACTAAGAAAGGTGGAACACCAAATTCATTGAAAATTTAAGGCTCCCATAATTGCTATCATATAAAATATTCTTTTCAATTCTAGCCCACCTGGATATAAACTGACTTAAGCCAAAATTAGCACTATTCTCAATGCCAGAAGAATTTCACGAGTTTGGGAAGCCATTTGAGTCTCTGCCCTCAGAAGAGACTCCTCTGGCATTTATTTTATTTCTCCGTTGATGGAGAAGGCCAAAACTATGCGCAGTCTACAGAGCTCCCACCTACAGAGTGGCGTTTGGGATGTGGACCAGCAGAGCTGGCACTGTGAAGAGGCCAGTTTTCTCTGTTGCAAGCCAGCTTCCTATCAGTATTTAGTCTGTCTAGAGCAGTGTTTCCCAAACTTTTGACATATGTGTACCCCTTCTATAATTTTCGTAATGCTGAGTACCCCTTGTAAAAAAAAAAGATGTATTTTAATAACAATCAAAATATATTTTTTATTATTGGTACATACACAAAATAATAAACGAAAAATAAAATTATTCATAATAAAATGTAAATAAAAGTTATATTATAAATAACATTTATTTGGATCAATGAGAGGGATGAAATTGACTTGAGAAGGTAGAATTAGGCGCAGCTAAGCACGGTGCAGTGCATATCCCCACCAAACTCCAGTGCAACGCGTACTCCCACCAAACTCTTCCCGTACCCCTGTGGGTACATGTACCACACTTTGGGACACACTGGTCTAGAATATAGTGCTTACCTGAAGTTTTAGGAATCCATTTTGGAGAGCCAGTTATAAGAAGCTAATACACTGTCAACTTAACATTTAAGAAAAAATGGGTTCGATTCCAGTCAAGGCCACTTGCCTAGGTTGCTGGCTTGATCCCCAGTGGGAGGCATATAGGAAGCAGCTGATCAATGATTCTTTTTCATCATTGATGTTTCTCTCTCTCCGTCTCTCTCTCTCTCTCTGAAATCAATAAAAACAAATAATTATTTTTTAAAAATCTTTGCAGGGAAGTGAGCAAAGACTGTTTTTGGAAACAAAAATGGTGTAGAAAGGCTTTCCAGTGTAATCCCAGACTCAGGCAAAGCAGTCTTACTGATACTGCTTTGGAGGTTTGAAGCACAGTGCTATACTGATGGGTACTTCCTTTTATTGCTTAGTCTTTATGTTTCTGGTGTAAGTTTATGTGTTGAGATGTTTCAGTGGATCTTTGAGCTTTTTGCTTTGTGAGGTCTGTTTACACATTTGGAAATATCAGTGAACATAGTACCCTGGGTGTTTTGTGGCTTTGTGCTTTTGATTTCCCTCTGAAGCTGCCGCCATGACGTTAACCTTTGATGAGTTGAAGAGCATCAGAGGGTAGAAGAAAATGACTGCCAGTGGTTAATAGCGTCCTGGAGTTTAGGAGTTTGGGAAGAGTGCCCATTTCCATGGCGGAGCCTGAGAGCTCACGTGGTAAGACGCTCCCTGACCACATGTAAATTGAGAAATAGATTCCAAAATCAGTTTTGATTAAAATAGGAATTTGAGCCTGCTGCTGAGAAGCAACCATCTTGCTATAAATTTTTATGGCATGAGTGTGAGTGTTCGGTATAGAGGCTATAAACCTTTTCTCATCTTGTTTTAAAAAAAATGCTTTTATTTGAAAGAGAAAATCACTAATTTTGTGATTGAAACAAATTTTTAAAGGAGAGGTTTAAGTTCCTAAAGTTAGTCTAAGGGAGAAAATAAAGAACAATTATACTTTTCAAAAGAACCAATGATTCCTTGGGTTCTACATAAAAATAAAAAGGCAGAGCTCTGATTAACGCAGTTTGTCATGTTTTCTATAGTGAGTACATCAATGGCTTAAGGAGCACATATTTGTGGAGTCCTCAGCTTTAAACACATATTTAGGTTTATTCCTGGTCAACTAGGTTATATCATCTCTCTCTCTTAAATATTTTAAAATGTGTCTTTATGTTGAAAGTATTGCAGATGTCCTTCTTCTCCCTCTATATCATGTCTCTTTTTAACTGCGTGTGAGAATCCTCTGAGCAATGTGATGTGAAGATGGAGGAGCTTATTAAACACATGCTGGGCAGACATCCCGCTTGTGGTTTGACTCCTTTTCTGGAATCAGGCTCCCCACTCTGGCTGCTATGTCATGTCAAGGGATCAGACCCTCACCCTACCTCCTGCCTGCTCTGCCTTTTCAGGGAAGTTCAGATTCATTTGGGAAACTGGATGCTTAGACCGAGAGATACAGAGACTATTTCATGAGTGTTTGAGAAGACGGTAGATGATGTGTTCCCTGTTGTCAGTGTACAGTTTGATATGTAGCTGGCAGCTCAACATCATATGTTTTGTGTCCTCTGTGTTGTATTTATTTTTGCCTCCTTGATCTGATGTGGGCTGAAAGAAGTGGGTTCAGTTCTCTGTGACTGTTGTGTTCCCCTTGTTTTTAAATATTTTTCATTCAACAAATATTTATTGCTTGCTTCCCATGTGCCAGGAAGTTCTCAGCTGTGGAGACATAATTTTGAATAAGACCAATAAGGTCCCTGGTCTTACGGAGGTACATTTTAGTCAGGGAAGACAGATATTGCACAGGAAAGAAAAAAGATAATTGTAGGTACTGAAGAGTGTGCTAGAGAAAATAAAAGATGGTAATTTAATGACTAGTGCCTGGAAGTGGATGGTCAGAGAGCCTCTCCGAGGAACAGCATACAAATTGAACTCCAAGTCACTTATATGTGGAATCTTAATAACAAAAATAAATGAACAAGCAAAACAGACTCATAGATACAGGAAACAATCTGATGACTGCCAGATGAGAGAGGGTCTGGGTGGGGGGGCCGGGTGAAAAGGTGAAGGGATTAAAAAAAAATACAAACTGGCAGCTATAAAGTAGTCACAGGTATGTAAAGTACAGCAAAAGAAACCTACTCAATAATCCTCCTATATAATAAAGAGCTAATATGCTAATTAGACCAAATAGCAGAATGACAACATTCCAGACTACTGTCTGGGGGACCTTCTGGGCGAAGCCAGGGCTGCAAATTTCATGCATTGGACCTCTAGTATTGTAATAACTGTATGGTGCTGGGTGGGTGCTAGAGTTATTGGGAGACAAACTTTGTAGGTTATATAAATGTCTAACCACTATGCTGTACACCTGAAACTACTATAATGTTGAATGTCAACTATAATTGAAAAATAAAGTAAAATTACTGGACATCCAGGAGAGGTGGGGAGAGGCACCTCTCCAGGAATCTAATAAAAGTGAGTTCTGGCCGAGGAGTAGCAGGTGTAAAGGCTTTGAAATAGAAGCAAGTGGGGCATTTTAGAGGAGCCGGTTTTGCAGTGTTTTTCTATCTGCATTTGTATGCTGCCTGTTACATTTGATTCTTAGGATATTTTATGTTGTTTATAGTTTTTATCCTCTATCATCAAAATGCTACCCTTTAAATGTCTCCTTTAATTCTCCTACTGCCATGTAACAGTTTCCGGCATTGCGTCCCTGCCTTTTTTTTTTTTTTTTTTTTTTTCCTCCCTTAACTCCCTGAATCCTCTGAGTCATCCAGTTGTTTCTCTAGTTGAATGCAGTGAGCTCCTAAGTCAGTGGTCAGCAAACTCACTAGTCAACAGAGCCAAATATCAACAGTACAATGAAATTTCTTTTGAGAGCCAAATTTTTTAAACTTAAAACTTCTTCTAACACCACTTCTTCAAAATAGACTCTCCCAGGCCGTGGTATTTTGTGGAAGAGCCCACACTCAAGGGCCAAAGAGCCGCATGTGGCTCTTGAGCCACAGTTTGCAGACCACAGTCTAAGTCATGTGTGCCAAGGTGAGGGGAAGAGTTAAGTAATTCACTATGCTGTGAAAGAATTTTAGTGAGAGCAGTGGAAGGCCTGTCAAAAAGTTATCAGCTTGATCATGCTGGTAATAGATTGAAGGTGGGTTGACTTAGGACAGTGTTTCCCAAAATGTGGTATGCATACCCCCAGGGGTACGGGAAGAGTTTGGTGGGGGTACGCGTTGCACCCGAGTTTGGTGGGGATATTCAATGCACCGTGCTTAGCTGCACCTAATTCTACATTCTCATGAATCAAGTCAATTTCATCCTTCTCATTGATCCAAATAAATGTTATTTATAATATAACTTTTATTTATATTTTATTATGAGTAATTTTATTTTTCATTTATTATTTTGGGTATGTAACCAAAAAAGAAAAATAAATATATTTTGACTGTTACTAAAATACATCCTTTTTTTTTTTTTTTTGGACGAGCGGTACTCAGCGTTACGAAAATTTTAGAAAGGGTACACATGTGTCAAAAGTTTGGGAAACACTGACTTAGGAGATCATGGGAGGCTTGCTGTTAAGGGCCAGGAAGGAGAAGGTCATGGTTTGGACAGGAGGCCAGGATGGCAAAAGTGAGAGAAGGGAGAACACAGATGTTGTGATGGGCTGTATGTGGCTGCGGAGGAAAAGGACATGCCAAGGTCTCAGTAATGGACAGGCTGAGCCGGAACAGAGAAGGAATGGGACTGGGAGAATGTGTACTAGTTTTGGACAGATTGAGAAATCAAGGTGTGAATTTAGGAGGTTTTGTCCTCAGGCTTATAGATTCCCAAACTAGGAGAGAAGACTAGAACTCCACTGGTGTTTCATGCACTCTGCACCCCCCCCCCAACTCCTGTTACAACAACTCCTGGCCCCTTCCCATTCTATTTGTCTGAACTTTTATTAATCAAAAACAAAGTCCTTCATTAGAAGTAAATGTATTTAAAAAGCAAATTTGAAGTAAGCCTGTAAGACAGAGTGAATGGCATGTCAGAGAGAGGAGGTTGGAGAATGTTTTGTTTAGAAAAGGGTGAAGGAGCTGGAAAAGTGCTGTTTGGGAAGATGAACTTGGAAACGCAAAGTGAACTTGAATCCTGAATTTAGAATGGCCCTTATGGTATCTCTGATTTGCAGACTTCTAGTGTACTTTTTACACAATAGTCTTCTCCACTCGGAAATCTTGAAAGCACACTCTTGTTTTTGGAATGTAAAGAGTTTTATCGCTTGTATGACCAGGAGGAGATAGTAACTTTAAATTGTGTGGCTTGGGTTAGAATGAGGAGTACTTCTACATAATCAATTGGAAATATTGGAATGAAGATGTGGTGGCCTGTTAATTCATTCCAGAAAAAGGAAAAGCAAATAGCCTGGTGTCTTTGCATGTGTGACATTCAGAAACCAGCAGTCTTCAGTTTCCCGAGGTCGGATTCTCCTGGGAGGAATTACCTTGACTGCAGGTAACTGGCTTGGCTGTGAGTAATGCCAGCCAGGCCACCATTGCCCTCTTCTGGTAAGGGGCTAATGCTACAAATGCATTGAGTTTTACAAGGAAAGAAAACTCAAGCTCATTTTTTCATTTTGGTCAACCACGCTTTGCCATTTGGCATAAATCTCTATAATGAAATGAATGTTTAGTTTAAAATAGTGTAATGCATACTCAGACCTTGGAACCATGTTAGGGTCTAACCCAGTTTTGGCTTGTGGGGACTACCTTAGATATCTATATCATTTTCCATAGTTTGGGTACTTTCTCTTTGGCAAAAAGGATTTCTTTCATCCATTTCTCTGCCTTTGACACTCTGTCTGGCTGCTTCATTAGCTAACATGTGTGAAATTGCATTATTGATAATGGCAGCAAATGTCAGGAATATGGTTTTAATAAAATTTTAGTATCTAATATATCTGAAGCATTAGGGCACAGAACACTATAGGCCTGGAATAAACAATTCATATTCAATAGAGGCATTTTAGCGTTTCTTGGTGGCATATTTACACAATTTATAATTTAGAGATGTTATGTTACATGGTAATATTTAAGAATAGGTTAAGCCGGAACCGATTTGGCTCAGTGGATAGAGCGTCGATCTGTGGACTGTAAGGTCCCAGGTTCGATTCCGGTCAAGGTCATGTACCTTGGCTGCGGGCACATCCCCAGTGGGGGTGTGCAGGAGGCAGCTAATTGATGCTTCTCTCTCATCGATGTTTCTAACTCTCTATCCCTCTCTCTTCCTCTCTGTGAAAAATCAATAAAATATATATATCAAAAAAGAATAGGTTAAGATAACTCCATTGTGAGGGGCAATGGAAATATAGGGTTGCCATGGTGGTTTATACCATAACTAAAAGACAGTTCCCCTTTTCCTACTGGTGCTCATTATTTTCTAATTAATCTTTGATTACCAAACCCTCTTTCCCTCCCTAACTGGGAAAACAATAAGAAGACACAAAAGCTAAGTGGGCTTTGCTATCTAAATCAACCCTGTAGTGAATACCTAGAATGGAAATACTATTTTATAAGATGTTTAAGCACTTTTAAAATATAACTCCATTTAAAACCTGAAGGATATCATAAATGAAAGCTGGCTACCAGGCTTTTAAAAAGAAAAATCTAAACACAATGTGGATCTTTTTAAGATAGATCAATTTACTATCACAGTTCTATTAATCAGTTTAATTTTTCTAGGAATTTAATAGTCACAGGTCATACATCTAATAGTCATGATCTTGTTATGATATTAATATGCATGTGAAAATTTCCTTAAGTATTACCCATCTACCTCTATGCAAAGACCCCTATGCAAATTGGCCAAAATAAAAATGTTTAGTTAACTGTCTCTCAAGAGAATGGGCAGTGCTATCATTTAGATTTTTACAAAAGAATGAATGATATAGTCTGTTTCTAGAATATTATCTGTTCAGAATTTCTGCATTCCTCCCTTCATTCATTGGTTTAGACCATATTAAAAGTTAAAAGTGATATAAGAATGCTTTATAATCAACTTGTCTGCTGATGGGCACTTAGGCAGTTTCCAAATCTTAGTTTTGTAAATTGTGCTGCTATGAACATAGGGATGCATATATCCTTTTTGATAGGTGTTTCTGATTTCTTGTGATATATTCCTAGAAGTGGGATTACTGCGTTAAATGGGAGTTCCATTTTTAATTTTTTCAGGAAACTCCATACTGTTTTCCACAGTGGCTGCACCAGTCTGCATTCCCACCAGCAGTGCAAGAGGATTCCTTTTTCTCCACATCCTCGCCAGCACTTGCCATTTGTTGATTTGTTGATAATAGCCATTTTGACAGGTGTGAGATGGTACCGCATTATCATTTTGATTTGCATCTCTTGAATGATTAGTGACTTTGAGCATATTTTCATATGTCTCTTGGCCTTCTGTATGTCCTCTTTCAAAAGGTGTCTATTTAGGTCTTTTGCCCATTTTTTGATTGGATTGTTTATCGTCCTTTTGTTAAGTTGTATGAGTTCCCTGTAAATTTTGGAAATTAAACCCTTGTTGGAAATAACTTTGGCATATATGTTGTCCCATACAGTAGGTTTTCTTGTTGGTTTGTTGATGGTTTCTTTTGTGTGCAGAAGCTTTTTATTTTGATGTAGTTCTATTTGCTTATTTTCTCCTTAATTTTAATTGCCCTAGGAGCTGTATCGGTAAAGATATTGGTACAACATATGTCAGATATTTTGATGCCTATGGTTTCCTCCAAGATTTTTATGGTTTTCCGTCTTAAGTTTAAATTCTTTATCCATTTTGAATTTATTTTTGTGTATGATTTGGAACAGCCTAAGTGCCCATCAGAAGATAGATGGATTAAAAACTGTGGTGCATCCACACAATGGAATACTACATTGCTGTAAAAAAGAAGGAACTCTTACCATTTGTAATAGCATAGATGGACATGGAGAACATTATGCTAAGAGAAATAAGCCAGTCGGAGAAAGATAAATACCACATGACCTCAGTCATTTGTGGAATATAGTGAACAATGTAAACTAATGAACAAAAATAGATCCAGAGACAGAGAAGCATTGAACTGATGTCAAACATCAGAGGAAAAGTGGTGGGAGGGGGTTAGGGGGGTAAGTAAGAGATCAACCAAAGGACTTGTGTACATGCGTAAAAGCATTACCAATGGACACAGACACCAGGGGGGTGAGGGCATGTGTTGGGAGTGTGGGAGTGGCCAGGGAGAGGTAATGGGGGTGGGGGGGGAGATAATATTGTAATAGCTACATATGGGCCAGGGGGGTTACTTGAAATATAGGGGGACTCTGTAGGGTATATGATTGTATAACCTCTATGTTATGCACCTAAAACTATTACAGAATAATATTGACTATGAATTATAATTGGGGGAAAAAGATGGAAAATTGTATGTTATGTTTTTCATCACAATAGTAAAAAATAAAAAATATATATTTTTTAAAAAGAATGCTTCATAGAGTGGGTATAGTCTGTCAGTAGGCCAGATGGTGAATCATGGAATAAAATTGTTTCTGTTACCAAGTTGAATCTTTAGCACCAAGAAAAAGGCTCTCATTGATATTGTCTGGCAAGGTCAAGGCCAAGAGGACCCTTTTTGTGTTGGGAGGATGTGCAGCAGCCCCAATTGTTCCTCTGGCTGGGCATTTTGTAGTGTTTTGTTTTGTTTTGTTTTGCTTTGTTTTTGTTTTTTTAACTCTAGACCATTTGCTCCTCTTGCTCTTGCTCTTCCTCCTGGTGGCTGGCCTTAGATCCCTGCAAATTCTCCCGTACCTGAGAAGTCAGCTGCCTTCATGTAGGAATTTCTAGGGCAGGATTTCTCCAATTTGGTACGAATGACAGTATCGACCAGATGTGTCTTTGTCTGAGCCACCCTGTGCATTAGCAGCTTTCCTGGACTCTGTCCCACTAGATGCCAGTCTTGACAACTCTAAATGTTTCCAGACATTGTACATTGGGGTGGCCGGGGAGGGGTTGAGGGAAGGAGAGGGAAAGATGGGGTGATTTTGCTTCAGAACCACAGTTTTAGATTATGGATGATATATTTCTTTAGCTTTATTACACGAGGTAAACAGTGCTGTCACACTTCATCAATAGGTGCTGATATGTGGCACATGGTGTATTTTAGCCTAATGATTCCTTAATTTGAGGAATTCAGGGTGGGGAATAGGTTTCCTATTGAGGCCTAATGCCCAAGGCATAGTTCTTCAGGAGGTACATACCAGAAATAATTTAATTTAGTTTCTTATTTCTCACCAAGAAAAATATTTAGTTACCCTATTTGTTAAATTGGGAACAGGCATCATAAAACTTTATTTCATAGGAATAACTAACTCTAAACTTCATACTTGTAGTATTAAAAGAGAGATGATGAAGGAAGGATAGAAGCAGGCCAGTGGTAGATGTGTAAAGACTGGGAAAAGGAGATCCTGTTTTGGAAAGAAGAAAAATGAATTGGAGAAGAATAGAAAAGAAATTGAGGAAGAAAGAGGCTAGGTGATTTTAAAAGTTTTAAAAATCGTTGTTACCTGCTGCTCGTCTCATTGTAGGGTTCTCATTTCAAAATATATCACTTGTTACCTACCGTGTTTTAAAGAGATTAGTGGATTTATCAGCTAATAGATCTGTAGATTTATCAGTTTATAGATCTCCAGTTGCTCTTAGTAATCCTTCAGAAAATTCTTAGAGGAGGGGGAATAGTTAGTTGCTGGTCTAAGGAGGATCATTATATCTTGGCTTGTGGGAGAAAAATAACTAGCAAAATATCACCACCAAGGGTGAGTGGAATCAAGCAGATGCCAGGATCTGCCTCCCTGTCTCTAATTTGTAAGAGTATGTGTAGTCTCTAAATTTAAGCAGTTTGAAAGTGATCTAGTTTTCTACAGTGGTTCTCACCCCAGCCAGCATATTACGTTCAGGTAGGGAGCTTTAAAAATGTACTGATGTCTAGGCCCCGTCCCAGGGTCTGACTTAATTGGCCTGGGGTAGAATTTGGATGTAGGCATTCAAAATTCTCCAGGTAATTCTAATAGGCCTCCTGGTTGCCAAACTTATTTCTAGGCCATCGCTTCTCAAAATGTGGTCTCCAGACTAGGAGCATCGCCATCACCTGGGATTCTGTTAGAAATGTGCTCTCTCAGCCCCACCTCCAGGCTGTGAAATGAACTCTGGGGGTAACACTTTGCAATCTGTGTTGGTAACATGCTCTCCTGATGAATCTCATGCACGCTCAAGGCTGAGAAACATTATTTCAGGCAGTGGGTAGGGGGCGCTTAAAGACATTGAATCCTGAGGTTCAAGGGTACATCATAGTGGAGGTAGGAAATATTACTCTAAAGTTAATGATACTGTCTTCGGAGTTCATTTGCCTCAGGGGACTCTTCACTGATCCAAGGAGGAATGCCTGCAAGCTGTAACTTTCCACTGAGAGCCGTCTTGAGGCCTAATTGCTAGTGTGTAGGTAGCAGCTGATACGGAGGTGTCCCTCCCACTCGGTCCACCTAAGCTTTCAACCTCACTCACAATATTCTTAATTAATAATCTTCAGCTTCTGAAGCTATTTCGTCAGTGGTCTCCTGTCCCAGCACGTTCCCCTTTGAGCAGCCCTTGAAGAGGGTGTTATTCCCAGCATTCAATGAGAAAAGGAAAGTAGAGGAGGCTCCAAACAAGTCCTGTGACCCATTAGCTACCTCCCTGTACTCCTCTTTGTAGTTCCCTAGAAGTGGGTCAGGGCAAGAAACACTGGGCGCTCACCAGCTGACCTCACCTGTGTTTGTCTAACATTCTTCTATCCCACTTGGCATTTCAATTTCCTGCCTTAGGCATGCATTGGTTAAAACTCCCTTTGAACTCCTGCTCATTCTGTAGAAACTTGATGAAGCAGTGATGAAAGTAGTTACAGGTTTGTTTCCTGAGCTTGGAGAAGCCCAGCAGAGTGGAAGGGAAATTCAGCACCTAGCTTGAAGTCTCATTCTCTGCCAAAGCCAAGGGATTAGGAGTGATTACAGTGGCTGCAATAATAATTTCAGGAGTTCTCCTTGAATTTTGTGCTCTGATTTGATAAAGCAGGGTTGCGGTGAAAGGGGTGAAAGGTGAAGGGAAACTTAAACTTCGTAATCCTCTAATTGGCAGTAACAGTTTTTATTGCTTCATTTTCTATTTACAAGGAAAGCACCTTTAAATAAAACAGTTCTATTGGATCAGCAGCGTCCATGGTAAAGTTCATAGAACTTTCCCAGGTTAGTCCCTAGCATTCCCTCACATGCAGTCCAGAGGAGGCTTCTGGAATTCCCTGAGGGAGGGGAATCCCCCTTGCATCACCGGCACTTCCTATTTTGGGGTTCCCAATGTTGTTTGCTCTTTTGGTTTTATTTTCTCACCAAAAGAGTACAACCAGGATTTCTGAAGCAAACTCACTTTAAGGAAGTATCTAGGCTGTTTTGCTATAGTAGCCACTAACAACATGTAGCTGTTTAAATTGATTAATAAAAATTTGCTTATAACCCAATTTAAATTAATTAGAATGAAACAAAATTCAAAATTCACATAGTCTCACTTCCGGTGCTCAGTAGCCACAGGTGGCTTGTGGCTGAGGTATTGGGCAGCATGCAAATATAGAACATTTCCTTCACCATAGAAAGTTAGTGGACAGCGCTGGTCAATTTTGCCACCCTCATTAGCGTGCTTACCAGGACCGTGTCATTATTTGTTAACTATTCCCAATTTATTAGTTATCTATTATTCGTTAACTACTACTGCACTCTAATTTTTTTCTTTGAATGTAGTCCTAACAACATCTCTGTGGGAGCAGGGATGATTACTCCCATTGTGCTGACATGGGGATTGAGAATGAGAGAGCCTGAGAAACTTGTCCCAAGCCATATGGCCAGTACAAGCTACAGCCAGGATTTAGACACACATCTGTGTGATTCTAAAGCCCATGCTTTATATGTTAAATTATCTCTTAGAAGACAAGTTCTCTGATTCTTGAGGTCACTGAGCCCACATTATTAGGAGTTCACTGAAAAACTAAAACTAGTAACCAAGTGGCTATCATTAAAATGCAGCTAAGTCAGTAGTAGCAGGTTCTTTCTGTGGTTTTTATCACTCCTTACAACTAAACCAGTGTTTTGTGGTAACACTGCAGTATTGATGTGATTTCCATTTTCACATGTTTTATGTCAGTACAGTTTGATCTTCTGGTTGAGTGGTGAGCACACTACCTCCCATGGCAGATCACTTCCCAGGTAGAAAGCCTGTCAGGTAGCACACACAGGGCTTTCTTGAACAGAGTCAGGATGATACCATGGCGAAGGATGGAGAGGGGGCTGGCACTTGCCTGGGCTGGGTCTCTTTGAGGGTCTGGTAACTGTGAGCCCTGCAGAAGTGGAAACTTTTCGTGTCTAATAGACTCCAAGAAGCCTTCACTCCAGTTGTGTTTTGGTTTGCAGCCATGTATGTTGATTCCATTTGCCCTCCGATTCCACTGGCCTATCAAAGAGTGCTATTCTTACCCAGTTTAGAAGAGCACATATAGTCCCTTTATCAACAGTAATTATACAATATTAATGCTCCATGAAAAAAAAAGACAACTGGATTGAATAGAGTGCCTGTCACAGCTTTACATGGCAAGGTTTCTTTGGTATATTTGAAAGTAGATGAGAGGATTCCAGAGAACAGTTACTGATGTGGGAATTCCTTAAATTATTTTACATTTAAACAAATTTCTTTCAGTTACACAGAATCCCCAGTGTATTCACCAAAGACTCTTGGATTCTCCCCCACCTCCCACTCCACCCACCCCTTTTTTAGGAGGTAAAAATTGTGCTACCTGTCTTTTATCCCCCTTCTTCTTTTAAGAAATCTCTCTTCAAGTCTGACCAGACTTTTGAACAGTCCATGAATTCTAAGCATTGATCACTGGGGGTATATTTAGTTTTTCTTTTTTCATTGTGATTCATTTATAATTTGTCATAAATTTCTTTAACTTAGAGGCTGTACTGCTTTTCTTTTGTTCTTCTTGACAGTGAAGCATATCAAGATTCTCAGGGATATGAAAGAATATTTTCTTATAATTCAAATCCACAGTCCAAAGTTTCTTGATAAGAAATGTTGGATAAAATTGTGAGGAGAATTTGTGGGGGTTGATATCCCTCTTGTTAACCAAATTCCATTTTCAGATTTCTAAATGGTCCTAATTGGTCCTGAACTTGCTGCCGACTGGTCTGAATGTTGCTTGTTTTTCTAGCCACTTAATACCCTGTCAGCACACGTTCTCTGTAGATAAGTACATCATAAATGAAAAGCAGGTTATCTTTTCATTTCATGTTCTCTGTTGCAGAAATATCTGAGGAAAATTCATATTTTCACCTTGTAATCTGATGTGATTTCAAACCATCTGTTCTTCTAAGAAGCAGTATGTGGCCAGAGTAAAACTGTGCAAAAGAATTATGAGGCATTTATTAGCTCTTAGTGGGAATAGGTGAGAACCTTTGCCCCATGTTTGTGTAAATCTTATAGAACTGACAATTCAGAGTTCATTTAAAATGCCCTAGCATTTGAGACAAATTGTACCTTTAAAGAAAAAACAAACAAACAAAACCCACCAGTAGCAACCTGTATGTATTTCTTGAGTCCTTTGAATGTCTGGTACTGTGCTGAAACCATGTGTGTGCATTTTCTCATTGATCCTCCAAACAACTCCATAATGTGTTTTCGTTATTTTACATTGCAGGGACTTACATTTTACAATTTTACTTTGTTCCAGTGACTTGGAGCTCTGAGGTGCAGGGCAGGGGTTTGAAATCAGGTGCTTCCTGCCCCCAAGCCATGGTGCTCTTCATTGCTGCACATGCTCTGTGTACCCACAGGCCCGTCTCCTGAGCATCAGTGTCTTGCAGGTTAATTTGAAAGAATAATGTCTCAGAAATCATTAGGGAAAGTATCTGAAAAAAATAAAGCCACTTCTTACCTTTCAAAGGGCCAGGCATGAGGGCCTGGTCCTAACTACACCCTGATGCAGAGTTGGGTTTTATCAGCCTCAAATTCTACCCAAAATTCCAGTGGCATATGTTATTTTTCATCCCTTTATAAAACCACTTAAGTTGTCTTTGCTTTATTTCCAGCAGCATTTAAATTCCCTTCCCAAATCTTATATGTAAGACTCTGAGCCACATTATGAACACTCTAGGAAAAACAACAAAAAAACACAAACAAAAACTTTTGCCCTGGCTGATGTGACTCAGTTGCTTGGAGTGTCATGCCATACACCCAAAGGTGGCAGGTTCAGTTCCCAGTCAGGCCATGTACCTAGGTTGGGGGTTCAATACCCAGTCGGGACACATATCTGGGTTGCATGTTTGATTCCTGGTTGGGAGCCTATGGGAAGCAACCAGTCAGTGTTTCTCTTTCTTTCCCTTTCTCCCTTTCTCCCTCTCCCTCCCCCTCTCCCTTTCCCTCTCTCTTTATCTCCCTCCCTCCCTCTTTCTAAAACTCAGTTGTTGTTTTTAAAAAGCATGTCCTGGGGGGCAGGAGGCGGGACAAAACAAAACAATTGTAGTAGGAAACCAGAGATCATTTACTGAAGGACATTAGTCTCTTACTCTTTATTTGTCCTCCTTTTAGGAGTTGTCATCAAACCCATTAGTTCTGCTTTTCTGTTATCTTTCTCATTCCTTTGTGATTTGCTCCTTACCCATATAGAATCTTTTCCCAACCATAGCAATAAATCTGTTAAGAAAAACAAGCAAGGGACTAGAAAAGTATACATCCCTGACCTGTAGTCAAGTCTTACACCAGGCACCAACAGGAAAGAAACACTCCCTTATGATTCCTTTTTGTTCAGACAAGTCACACCCTCCCATTGCATCCCTTTCAACCAGAAAAAGCTTGAGCTCAAAGAAATAGTCATCTCTTTGCAACCAAAGAAGCCCCACAGGTTTCCTCTAATAGATCTGAATTCACATTGTCACCCAGGTTTTGCAGCTTGTCCCATGGGATGGGAAGGTGGAGAAATAGCCGTTTGGTATGGGGCGGTGGACATCGTTACCCATTTTCTGGGGGTGACAGCCTTCTGTGCGTAGGTGAGGCAACCTTAGTTGTAAACCATGGGCTTGAAGCTGCAGCGCTTCTTGTTCTGAGGACTGGGTGCATGTGGGATAGTGGTAATCCCTCCTAGAGAGAGGCCAGGCAGACACTGAAGTCATTTTCATTGTTGTATTGTTTTATTCACTTAACATTCTTCATTGCCAGCTGTGTGCCAGGCCCCGTTCTAGGCAGTGACAACCCAAAGGTAACAGAAGGCAGAGTCTCCCCCAAGGCTGCTTATGGAGATGGATGTTTATGGCCTGTGAGGAATTCCAGAGCGGAGGCACGAATAAAGTCTGTGCTGCACAGGAGAGCCTAGTGCTGCCTGCCAGTTTTGGAGGATGCTTTGGGAAGAGCCCACTGGTTGCTGAGATTTTTGCCTCAGCCAACTTCATTGTTTTCCTTTTTCATGGCTTATATCAGTGGTCGGCAAACTCATTAGTCAACAGAGCCAAATATCAACAGTACAACGATTGAAATTTCTTGAGAGCCAAATTTTTTAAACGCAAACGTCTTTTAATGCCACTTCTTCAAAATAGACTCACCCCGGCCATGGTATTGTGTGGAAAAGCCACACTCAAGGGGCCAAAGAGTCACATGTGGCTCTCAAGCCGCAGTTTGCCAACCACAGGCTTATACCATGATATTTTGCCATGTGATTGGCATTTGCTGTCATTGGCTGCAAAGTCTAAATCATGCTCAGAAATCAGCATAGCAGGAAATGTGCCTTCCTGTTCTCTATTCCAAATGATGATGGATTTTACTACTGTGCTTGGATGCCCCTTAGTGAACCAATATAAGACAGTGCAAGGGGCTAGACTCCCTGTGGCTCTTCTACAATATTTATTAGAGGCCCGGTGCAAAAAATTCATCCACTGGGTGGGGGTGGCCCTTAGTCCAGACTGTACCCTCTCCAATCTGGGATCCCTCGGGGGATGTCCGACTGTCAGACATCCCTCTCACAATCTGGGACTGCTGGTTCCTAACTGCTCGCTTTCCTGCCTGAGTGCCCCTAAACGCTTCTGCCTGCCATCCTGATACCCCCTAACTGCTCCCCTGCTGGCCTGATTGATGCGTAATTGCTCCCCTGACAATCCGATCGCCCCCCCACTGCCCTCCCCTGCTGGCCATCTTTTGATGACATGGGGGCGGCCATCTTTTGATGACGCCCTGATGGCAGCCTGACACAAGGGCGAGATGCCACCTAGGCTTTTGTTAGTATAGATAGGAGGGCAAACATGTGAACAAAGAGAATCCAAGCAAATGGTTGCAAACCAAAGCACAACCAGGATCTTAAGAGGAAGGCAAGTGGAAGGAGATCTAGTTGTGTTCATTCTTTTTACACAGAGGGAAACTGACACCCCCGGAAGGGAGGTGGTGTACCCCTCCTAAACTATGGAGTGGCCAGAAGAGATTCACAGCTTGAACTTTCTGTGCCAGGCCAGTCTCCTGTATGTCATCAGAGGGCTTTCTCTGGGTGCCATGATCTCGGATTCAGGCTGTGTCTGATTCGGTTACTAAGATTGAAGAGTGTTTCTTGTACCTAGCCTGACAAGCATTGCCTGGTTGACAAGGAACCACATCAAACAAAAGCCATCCCTGATCACCAGGGATCTTCTAGAGCAGTGGTTGCCAACCGGTGATCTGTGGACCACTGGTGTTCTTTGAGGTCTGAAAAGTTGGTGACCACTGTTCTAGAGAAAAAGAGAGCTCTTCAGTCTCCCAATGTTTCCAGAACACTGAGTGGGCATCTTCTGTGCCTCTCTGGGTTGTCATGAGAATAAAATGTAATAAGGTACTGAAAAAGCTTGACACACAGTATCTGGTACACAAGTGCTCCATAAATCTGAACTCTTGTTATTGCCAACTTGTTCACCCTTAGCAAGTTTTTGTGGGTATATAGTGTATTCCAATAGAATGACTCTTTATTCTTCCATCCCCTGACCCGTCAGCTGGTTTATTGTATATGTCATCCTAAAGGTATGCTGGTTTTCTCTTTTTTTCTTGAATATAAACTCCAAGCTTGGATTTCTTGGGCAAGTATTTTAATGAGGAACAGGCCAAGGAGGTTAAATTGGCAAAATATTTGCATTGACTTTAACTCTGAGCAGTATTGTTAATATTAGGAGACCTCTCTTCCTACCCCACCTTCCACATGGTACTGCTGTGCCTCTTCTGCATTCTTTCCCCTTCTTCTTTCTCATCTTCTCTAACCACTCTTCCCACCCCAGTCTCTCTGTGGTGGGGCTCTTGCCACTGCACTGCACTCTCATTCCTACAGGATACCCCACAGTGGCAGGTTCAGCACCTGAAGTCTCTGTGCCTCCCGTCAGGCATGCAGTCAAGTTGCCCGGTTAAGGGAGCTGAGGGACCCTGTTCAGAATCCTTGGTTCAGTCACCTAGTGCTAATGGGCAAGCATGGCTGCCCCTAGAGGGAATAGGGGCTGGTTCCCAAGTACAGCCTTAAGAGTGCCCCCACCGTGGAGTCTGGAAGGGAATTCTGAGTCTCCTTCCACAGAGGGAATATTTCTTCAAAGTAAAACATGGCAGTAGGTTTAGAGTCTTAACACCTGGATTTGAATCCGGGATCTGTCCTTTACCGCCTGTGTAATATTGGACTAGTCCTTACCTTCTCTCTTCCACTGTGAGTGGTCGTTGTGCTCCTTCACAGGCTAGTGGCCAGGATGAAATTGAATTATATAGGTAAAGCTTAGCACAAGCCTGGAACACAGGTGCTCTGTCAACAGTACTAAATTTTCTTTAAAGACCATGTGACTTTTTAATGTTATGCTATAACATACATGCTTGTTTTGCTATGAAAGTATTTCATGTTCTTTCTAAAGCTTTTTAGTAAAGTTGATGCTTCAGGAAGATAATTGCCATGCTTTTTCATGAAGCCATTCAGAAGAAGTATCTTTCTAGATTTAGTATCAAGAATGATCTTGTATGCATGCATATAAGCCTAACCAGTGGACACAAACAACGGGGGGGCGAGGGCATGAGTGGGGAGTGGGGGGCAATTGGGTGTTAAGGACACATACTTAATACCTTAATAAAGAAATTTTTAAAACAGAAAAAAAAGAATGATTGAGTTATTCTTAGCACCAGGTCGTTTTCATCTTATGGACTCCATTGACCTTTCATTTTTTTACATTTGTAACTAGCAAACTCAGAGCCAAATGTTGCAGAGGCTTAGGACTATAGTGGGAATTTTGTGTAAACCTATCACTGGCTTCATTTTGGTTTTACCCTGTTTTATTTTTTTTCTTATTTCCTTCCTTTTTAATCTAAACTGACTTAAATCCTTAGACTAGATGTG
Source organism: Vespertilio murinus (assembly GCA_963924515.1). Lineage (NCBI taxonomy): Eukaryota > Metazoa > Chordata > Mammalia > Chiroptera > Vespertilionidae > Vespertilio > Vespertilio murinus. The sequence goes on from OZ004709.1 coordinate 66,774,918, forward strand.
CGTAAAATGCCAGTGACAATTGCAACAGACTCATGTGGATGAGCTGCCTGTGGACAACCACGTGGGCATGGCTGAGACTACTCACTTGCATGTCAGCCTTGCTCTTCCTCCTTTCACACCCAGCCACATCCTCTTGATTCTCTCTTCTGAGAATCCCTCATAGCTGCCCTTTCCTCTTCACCTCAGGATTCTTGTGGTGGTTCTTGTGGTGGCTTTAAACCTGAATGGCTGCTCCGGTGACTTCATCCCAATAGACTGTGCTCCACACTCCTACCTGAGAGTGTGCTCCAGCCCACAGGTCTTATCAGCCCCCTCGGCCTGTCCAGGGCTCCTTATGGCCAGTTGGCTTCCTCTCTTGCTCTGTTTCTGCATGATCAAACTCTTCTGTCCCCAGAGCACACCAAACTATCTGGTCCTCTTTTCCTATGTGGGTGCTATTTGTTGTTCTTCCTCCACCATTTGCCTTCTTCCTCAGGATTTAGCTGAGACATCAGGCCCTCTTCCCTGGCCTCCCTTGGGCACCATTGCCACTCAACTACCTGTGGCCCTTGGGTGTGTGCTGTGATCACACTTCCTACAGTGCTCTGTTGCTATCCCTACCTCCTTCAGGATCTTGCCATGTGCCCCTAAGGAGGTCCATGGAGAATGAATGAATGAATGATGAATGAATGAGAGATTGTGGGAAACCTTCCATGTATCTCAGAGTTCTGAACCTGCTTTCATGATGTCTACATGTTAGCATTTTACTTTTGTTTTACATCTAATGTAAAATCAGAAGACAAGTCCACCTCTGAACACTTGGAAATAGTTCAAGTTAAGTTGCAGCTTTGAAATTCTCAGGGAAGAGGTAGGAAAAATCAACATGCTTGTTTGGCCGTGGGTTTAGGATGAGGTAATCCTAGGATCCTTGTATTCCTTTTTTTCAAAATATGGAAAATGACTGGTTGTCACTGGTGATGACATAGTTGTCGCCACTCCAGAATGAGGAGGGAGGAAGTTGTTCTGGGACATATCAGTGTCCTGGGCTGAATCAGAATGGCCTTGTCACTAGAATGAGTTCAGAGCTCTTGTTTTGCAGATAAGGCTGTGGTTTGCCCAAAATTCAGAGCTCATTTGTCCTGTCATTTTTTCATTCCTTCATTCCTTTCATTTTCATTAAATTTTTAAAAATCCTTGCCTAAGGATATTTTTTTCCATTGATTTTTTTTTTAGAAAGGGGGCGGGGGGGGGGGGAGGGAGGAAACATCAGTGTGAGAGAGAGACTTATCGATTGGTTGCCTTCTGCACATGCCCTGACCTAAGTGAGGAACTAACCTGCAACCCAGGTAACTGCCCTTGACTGGAAATCAAACCCAAGACCCTTTGGTGGCTGACTAATGCTCTAACCATCGAGAAACACTGGCCAGGGCCTTTTCATTAAATATTAAGCACTTAGTCTGAGTCCATACTGTGCTAATCTGGCATGTGGAGTTGACTGGGGTGTGGACCTGGTCTTTACTAAGGAGGTAACAGTCTAGTAGGGGAAGCCCCTACAGGGACCAGCCATTAAATGGGGAAATGAATGAGCACATGAAGCATGTGCCTGTACGAGGAGGGCGGGGCGGGCCATTCAGAAAAGTTCCCCAGAGTCGCCCACACTCCTGCTAGGGCTCAAGGCTGTATAGGAATTCACTACGCATAGGAGCATTGCGGTGCTTTGGAAGCCAAGGGCAAAACAAGTGCCCAAGAGCAGCGAGGGGAAGTGGGAGACAGTGTGAGGTGGGGCCTCAAGAGGAGCCTTAGTATTCCAAGTGAGAGATGATGCAGAACAAGAGAGGAGGGGTGTGCTAAGCTCTTTAAGAAGTGAAATCTGGAAGACTTGGTGAGTATGGAGGGTTAGGAAGAGGGAAGAGTTAGGGCTGATACCCAGGTTTTTGGCTGAAACTTCTGGGTGGAGGGGGCTAGAAGCTAGGCCAGACCCTGGTTTGCTTACTCACAACCCAGGACCTGGGAGGTGCAGCTCTTTTGAGTGGCCTTTATGCTGTGAAAGAGCAGCTCTGGCCTGAGAAAGAATTGATGCCTAGTGTGTTGCTTCCTCTCCTCCCCCACCCCCCTTTCCCTCCTCCCCCCCCCCCAAGAGAGCTGGAGAGTTTATCTGCTGAGAGTATAAATAACCTCCTAATTAAGAAGGAGGAGAGGCTGTGCTCCTGGCAATAGTAAGAGGCTTCTTTTTTTTTTTTTCTTCCCCAACTTCTGTTTACTCCTGGGAGAAAAGCAGCAGCAAAGCTCTGAGAGCAGGAACTTTAGAAAGGCAAAATACCTCTGATTAGTGTGGGAGTTGGAGAGAGCTTGCTGGAGGACTCAGAACTGGCTGCAGAGGGAGAGCCGGCTGTGGGGGAGGGGCTGCATGCCTACCCGCGCTGGAGTCTGGCAGAAATCCTGGGAAAGTTTGAGCACCAGAGTAAGATGATGATTTATTTTTTAAAAATTAAAAAGACATTCTAATCAGTCTGTTTATGATCAAACTTACACTAAGTTATTTGGGATCAAAGTTACAAAATGATGAGAAATACCAAATTGGATCTTGCTATTTAATTCTATAGAAAGTTACTATTACATACTATCAGTTGAGATTGTTGAAGCATCACAGTATTTTATTTTTTACTATTTTAAAAATTATTTTTGCTAATGAAGAAGGGGAAGCAAAGAGGAGTCAGGGTAGGACCCCTACAATGTGTTACATTACATTTTGCATACACTAGCAATATCTGAGGCACACCTCACACTTTGGAGGGGCTCTTGTTCTGCAACCCAAAAAGCTTCAGCAGGTCTGTGGTAGAATTCACAGGGCCCATGAACTTGGGTGGGAAAGAAAGTTAACATATTTATTTTGACCGAATTCTAATAAATGTATTTTTTGTTATGAGCAAAGTATTCAGAACTCAGTAGTATTAGCAATATTTGTCACCATTAGAAACCAAATCTCTTTTCATATTATATTATAGTTGTGGCACATATCTTATATAATAAAAGCCTAATATGTTAAGCGTTAGTTATCTGGTCTCCCGTTCAACCACTTGAAGCTTAATCCTATCTAATAAAAAAGTAATATGCAATTTAACCATCACTCAAACACACAAGATGGCCACCCCCATGTGGTCAAAGATGGCCGCTCCATGTGGACACAAGATGGGCACCACAAGATAGCCAGGAGGGGAGGGCAGTTGTGAGTGATCAAGCCAGCAGGGGAGGGCTTTTTGGAGGTACCAGGCCTGCAAGGGAGGGCAGTTGGGGTCCATCTGCCTGCAGGGGAAAGCATTTAGGGGTAACCGGGCCAGCAGAGAAGGGCAGTTGGGAGTGACCAAGCCTGTAGGGGAGGACAGTTTGGGGGTACCAGGTCAGCAGGGGAGGGCAGTTGGGGGAAACCAGGTTAGCAGGGGAGAACAGTTCGGGGTGACTAGGCTGGCAGGGGAGGGCGGTTATGGGGGTGACCAGGCTGGCAGAGGAGGGAAGTTAGGGGCAATCAGGCCGGCAGGGTAGCAGTTAGGTGTCAATCAGGCTGGCAGGCAGAAGCAGAGGCAATCAAGCAGACAGGCAGAAGCAGTTAGGGGCAGTCAGGCAGGCACGCAGTTGAGCAGTTGGAAGCCAGCAGTCCTGAATTGTGAGAGGAAAGTCAGACTGCCCATTTAAGCAGTCAGTTGGACATCCCTCAAGAGATCCCAGATTGGTTGAGGGACATACCCTCCCTGTGCATGAATTTTGTGTACTGGGCCTCTAGTGTGCTAATAATATGCTAAAGCCACTCAACCACTTCCTATGATGTGCACTCACCACCTGGGGGCAGACAGTCGACTGATTGACCAGTTACTATGATGTGCACTGACCACCAGGGGGCAGACGCTCCAACCAGTAGGTTAACTTGGTGCTGGGGTCCGGCAGATCTGGACTGAGCAAGAGGGGCTGGACATACCCTGGAACTCTCCCTGGATCCCTCCCCAGCTGGCCAACCTCCCATGTCCTTCCCCGGCCTTGATTGTGCACCGGTGGGGTCCCTTGGCCTGGCCTGCATCCTCTCACAATCTGGGACCCTTTGGGGGATGTCAGAGAGCTGGTTTTGGCCAGATCCTGCTCAGAGCAGGAGCTGTCTTCCCCCTTACCCCCCTCCAGTGCACATATTCCATACACCAGGCCTCTAGTCTGAATAAATAGTTTATGTTTATCACTACTTTGAATTTATAGTAGTTATATCCACGCCGAAACCGGTTTGGCTCAGTGGTAGAGCGTCGGTCTGCGGACTGAAGGGTCCCGGGTTCGATTCCGGTCAAGGGCATGTACATTGGTTGCGGGCACATCCCCGGTGGGGGGTGTGCAAGAGGCGGCTGGTCGATGTTTCTCTCTCATCGACGTTTCTAGCTCTCTATCCTTTCCTTTCCTTTCCTCTCTGTGAAATATCAATAAAATATATTTTTTTTAAAAAAGAAAAAAATATATAGTAGTTATATCCACCTCTAGCTCACAAGAGCCAATGCCTTAAATAAGTAAATACATTACTATATCACAATTTTTTTTAATTTGGATAATCATACTTCAGTAAAATTGGTTCTCTTTTAAATTCTATTCATTGTGTTTCATGCATTTAAAAACATTTTTCAGAGCAAATTTTATCACCTTCAGAGATTGCCAAAGAGGTCCATGGCATATGAAAGGTTAATAACCCCTTGCTAAGATCATGTAGTTGTGGCAAAAGACCTCCACCTGGTGGCAGCATACTCCTGAAAGGTTAAATATGTAATCAACTGTTGTGAAGGAATTTTTTAAAATAACAGTGTATTTGAGTATGGTTTTCAAACAGTTTTGACCACAGCCCACAATAAGAAATGGGCTTTACATCATAACTCAGTACACTCCTACAGAAGTTTCACAAAACAATACTCCACTTTACCATGTGACCCATTGATATTTCTTAATCCCATTTCAAGATTCTCTTTCACTAAACTAAAATGCCTGTTGCAACACACTAAGCTGCAGTGCAGTAAGTCACACTGTACCGTTTGACATTGGTGGAGATCAACTTTCATCATACCTCATGATTTATTACCCAGTGAACTTCACTTTGGTTCCCCCCAAAATACCCACAGATTTTCAGGGACATAATACTTACATTTTAAATAACTGTTAACAAATATGAACATAGTTTTACTTAGCATTTAAAGACATTGTTTATTATTGATGTATTATTTCTATACAAGGGAAGGAACTGATCTTAGGCACATATGCTGTCAAAATATTTCACATACCCATCACCATATGAAGTTCTCTTGTGCCTGTTATCAGTCAATTTCTACCTAGGCAGTCACTCTGATTTTTTTTTTTAATGTATTTCATTATATGTTTGTATATATTTTATGGCAATCACTGTTCTCATGGCTTTAACCATACATTTAGTTTTGCTGTTCTAGAACTTTATATAAATGGAAGCCTACAATATATATTTTAGCCTGGCTTCTTTTGCTTAATATTATGTTTTAGAGATTAGTCCATGTTGAGTGTATCAGTAGATTAGTTGAATGAATGAATATATCCATTGAATGAATTTACTCCTGTAGATAGACTTGAGCTATTATGAATAACACTTCTGTGAGCATTTTCTTCCAAGTCTTTTTGTGCGCGCATGTTTTATCTCTCTCGGTGAATACATAGGATAGAATTGCTGGCTCACTCAGTCAATAAATGTATGTTTATAGGAAACTGACCAACTATTTTCCAGAGTTATTGGCCAGTTTACATTTCCCATGGCAATGTGTTAGAGTTTGGGTTGTTCCACATCATTACCAAGTTTTGGCATCAGTCTTTTTAATTGTAGTCATTCTCAGAGGTATATAGTTGTATCTCTTGGTGATTTTAATTTGCTTTTGTCTTATGACTGATGTTGAACACTTTTTTCATGTGTTTATTAGCCATTTGTTTTTCTTATTTGTGGAGTGTCTGTTAAAGTTGGTGTTGTTTGTGGGGTTTTTTTGTTTGGTTGGTTGGTTGGGTGGTTGAATTTGTAGGAGCTCTTTACATATTTTGTTTGCCCATCTTTTAAAAATTTCAAATATATTTTTATTGATTTTAGAGAGGGAGAGAAAGAAACATTGATTAGCTATCTCTTGCACACCCCCTACTGGGGATTGAGCCTGTAAACCAGGGCATATGCCCTGACCAGGAATCAAACCAACAACCTCTCAGTGCATGGGAGGATACTTAACCAACTAAGCCACAGGGGTCAGGGCATGGATGCCCATCTTTTTTGTCAGACATATGTATTTAAGAGTATTTTTTCCAGTCTATGACACACATATTTCTTTTGTTAGTGGTGTCTTTCGATGGCCAAAAGTTTTAAAATTTGACCAGTCTAATTGAACCATTTTGTTTTCTATATTTGGTGCTTTTGGGTCAGGGTCCTGTCTAAGAAATATTTTTTTACCCCAAAGTCAGGACGATAGTTTGGTTTTTATGTCTGGGTCTGTGATCCATCTCAAATTAATTATTGTGTATGGTGTGAGGTAGGTGTTGTTTTATTTTTTTCCATATTTGTAGTTGGTATTCTCACACCATTAATTGAAAATACTTTCTTTTCACCTATCACACAGCATTTAAAATAAAAACAAACAAATAAAACCTGTTAGCCAAAGAAGTACAAAAGTATTCTTTTCTTGTGGGACATAAACACACCTGCTGGGCATCTTAGACTCCCTCTACCTATAGTCTTGGTCTTCTATTCCTTTCTAAGGTAGGCCTTTCACAGTTATCCTGAGACTCTCAGAAATTATTCCTAAGGTTGAGGATTTCTAAGGCTACAGCTCTTCACAGAGTCTGTAGCTATGTCACAGAGCTGCTAGCCATGTGTGGCTGTCTAAAGTAAAGCCAAATAAAAATTTTAAATTTAGCTTCTGGGTCACAATCACCAGATTTCAAGTACTCAGTAGCCACATATGGCTATTGGCTGCCCTGTTAACCAATGCAGATACAATATTTCCATTTTTTTCACAAGTGCCACACAGCACTAGCCTATCTACAATAATAAAAGTATAATATGCTAAATAGACCAGCTGTCCTTCCAGACGACCTTCCGGATGAAGCCAGGGCTGCAAGGGAAGCCTGTGTTTCAGGTGCCAGAGGGAAGCCAGTGCCGGCAGGAAGGAAGGCCTACTCTTGTATGAATTTCGTGCATCGGGCCTCTAGTAGAATAAGAAAGAAGACAGGCCTTGTATACAGTTTGTAGGGTGTGAATGAAACTTATATAGTTTTGATAACTGTCATTCAGCATCTGCCTTCCTCTCCTTGGTTCTCTTCATCCATTTGTGCTTCTATTTCTGTTCCAAGATGCATTGTCCATGCCAATCCTTTTGTCTGCCTAAAAATATGGGAGCTTACATATTTGTTCTCTCCTAGCTAGAAGAAAGAATTCTGTTGGCTGTCCACAGAGTCATTCTCTTTTAGAGCCCACCTAACTCTGACCTATTTTACTTCTCCAGTGTTTGAAAGTCTTCCAACTGCCACTGGATGCCTAGGCATTCCCCTCTAGGCGTGGCCCAGAGATAAATATGTTGTCTTTTCTATCCTGATTTAAAATGACACTTCTCCTTAGCATTTCTACCATAAATACTAAGCTTGCAAAGAGTAATAGGTTATGACTGGTATCCCTGCCCGCTCTGAGCATTTCTGTCCAGTAGTGGACTTTGTTGCTATTTCATGAGCAGCCACATAGGAATTTGTGTGGTTTCCTCTCATCGTTTGCTGGGTGTGCGCTGACTCTGCCATCGCTGTCTTTCAGTGCGGGGATTTTGCTGTCCTGGTGGATCTTCACATCTCACCGCAAGGATCAAACAAAGACACCAGCTGGTTTTCTGAACAGAACAAAGAGGTACCACAAGACTTTTCACTATCTAAATGCAAGTAGCCATTGCTAGGAGAAATATTTAAGCTTTCATTTTAATTGGTGGGCGAGAATATCTGAGTGATATTTTACCCTTGAAAAATAGGTGTTCACTTCCCAATGGCAGACATATGCTTGCTGTTTTATTTTCCTTCAGACACTGACACGTCCATACATTTCATCTGTTACTCTGTCATTTAATCCAGAAAGTTCCTACCTCTTTGTCTTGAGGGAAGGGTTACTCAGTATTACAAGAAGAAGTTAAAGTCACTGTTGCAGGTAAGCAGGGATTTTACTCTGACTGGTTGTGCAGGATGGACCGACACCTGGAGCAGGTGTGGGGGCTCACATAAGGCTGATCTGTCACACCTGTGCGAAGTCCCAGTCTAGTGCACTTTTATCTTCCACTATCCTCTTATTAACATGAGCCTGTGACAACAAGTACAGAGATGTTTAACAGTGTTCCTTCTCTCACTACACTCAGTCGCTAAGGGATGGTGAGGCAGTAACGTGAATAGCTGTTTGACTGGGAGCGTGATTCTGACCTCCCTGGCCTCGGCTTCCTCATCTGCAATGAAAGGGTTCCACAGAGCTGTCTGAGTCACTCCTGGCTCTTATATTCTCCCCACCCAAGTGCTGCCTGGGAAGAGGGTCAGAAGGTGCATCAACTCTCATCCCATGCTGTGCTTCCTTCTTCAGATCCCTGGTTACTGGAGCACAGACAGGGAAGCAATCAATGGCCTTTAAGTAACTTTCAAATTATTATACAGTTTGTGTGTCTATGGTATTTATTTGTCACAAATCTTCTTAGAGCTAGAAATAAAAGTAAGTTTGACTAAAAGATGGTACCTGGAGAAAAAACTAGTGCTAATCACACACATACACACACACACACACACACACACACACACACACCTTTACTGTGATAACTTTTCAATTAGTTTTTGGAGATCACTAGGGGGGAAAAATCTCCCTAAAAGAACATTTTCAATCAAAAGATGATAAAATTATCAGGGGACTTTGCTGTCATAGTTTCATAATATGTAGTGGTCTGAAACTGGGAGAAGGAAGGCACAAGATCCTGAGTGATGGGATTTACCCTTCAGGTTAATAACTGTGCACTGTTCTCATCCAGACTTAACATTGAGTAGGCCAGCGTCTTCTACTACATCTCACCTTCATATAATTCCAAGCTTTGCATGTCCCCATGATTCAGTTCCAAACAGTTCATTCACCAAAGTGACTGAGGGGACCTCCCCTAAAAGACTTCTGACTTGACATGACATACATTAACAGCACTCTAGAATCCGTATTTCCCTCTATAATTCTCCCAACTTTACCACCTCAGCCTTAGACATTTCTGTTGATATTTGGTCAGTTTTGCCAAGAGTCAGTTTATTTGGAAGGCTTTAAAATAAAGCTGTGGGTATGTGAATCACCTCCTCGCCAAAGCGTGAGGCTAGATTTTTCCAGGGTGCCACACGCAGCTGTGCCACTCCTCCCAGTACCTACATCCGGGCAGCAGGGCATGACTTAGCAAAGATGCTCAGGGCACGATCGGACCTGCAGACCTTGCTGCAGTGGCAACTGCAAGAGGGTGAGTCATGCCAACAAGCCGGGCTTTGTTCCCAAAGTGAAGTTCTTTTACATTTCTTTAATGTGTGTCCACTGATATTAAACATTGCTCTGGGATAATTTGTGTGTGTGTGTGTGTGTGTGTGTGTGTGTGTGTGTGTGTAAAGAGAGACAGATAGACACAGACAAACATGGAGGGATCAAGGTAGTGGGGAGAAAAGCTAGTCAAGGAAAGGACTATATGGCTTCAACCTATGTTCAGTGTCTCAGTGCTTTCATTTTTTCATCATTAGATCATTTATCTCATGCTTGAGATTTCATGAGCAATCAATTTGATTGCATTTTAACAGCCACTTTATATTGTAAAGGTTTTAAGAATATGCAGTTCCTTTTCAGAAAAAGGAGCTAGTTACATGTATTAAACATATGTTTATTTTGAGTCCAGCACAAGGAGTCTGTGTACCCAAACAGTTGAACTCAATCTGTTCTACGTGTAAACTTGAAAAAGCAAACATGAGCCCCTGTTAGCCTAGAGATACATACGTAAGTTGGTCTTTTCATCTGCCCCTCCAATTTCACTGGGAACTGTCTTCTCTTGTATTGCTCTGGTTCTGAAGAGGCTTTGCTAAGTGTCGTGTGGTCAGTTACTAGGGTATCTTGACTACATTGCACGTGGTCTACCTTCCATTCGTCAAACCTGACTCATCTAAGGAAAGCCCCGTAACTATAGGGAGAAAGTTTGTGTGTATGGCCTTTGCTTTATTTTTGTCATGGTATTTTTAGTTCTAGCCTTATAGGGCATTTATGGCCAAATTTTAACAATCTTTATTTCCATGTATGTCTTTGACATATTTTCAGGCTCAGTCATCGTTGAACCCTGCATGTGAAGCAAAATTCTTTAATTGTTAAAACAACAGTATGAGGCAAGGCAGCCTTTCTGTTGTGTGAACAATGCCAAGACACTCAACTGTAAGCGGATATCTCTGTATTCCACAAGGCACTGCATCTTTGGGCTGCAAAATGAGAACAGGAGAGGGGGGACCAGTTTTGTATATTACCTAAAAACTCACATTTGTGAGTTAAATCTAGTGTTTTCTGTACTGTTTGAGAAGTACAGGTGTTTACAATAAAAGTCAAGTTTGGCTCTCATTGCCCTTTGAAGCAACTTAAAACTTTGTTCTTATTTTAATTTATAAAGATTCTAAGAGATTAATCTGAGATGGCATTGCAAGAAACCAGTGGAACAGGTTTGAGGTGACCTTGGCAACTCTGAGCCTTCTTCAGAGTCTATAGGAAGTGAACCAGAATTATCTGTCCTTATGCATCATGTCTTAATCTAAGAAATTTAGATTAGTTTGCATTTTTCTCTTTTCCTACATTAAATTATATTTTTCTGCTAGTATGGCTAATGTGGACAATTTCTTCCCAGTGCATGGTTGTACTTTTAAAGTTTGTTTTTCTTTTTTATAAATAACACTAGGTGCACGAAATTCATGTACTTTGGAGGAGAGGGGGTATCCCTCAGCCCGGCCTGTGCCCTCTCACAGTCTGGGAGCCCTTGGGGAATATCTGACTGCTGGCTTAGGCCTGCTCATCATAGTCAGACATCCTTAGTGGAGCCCGGCTTCTAGCTGAGCAGTGCTCCCCCTGTGGGAGCGTACGGACCACCAGGGGCAGCTCCTGCGTTGAGCATCTGCCCCCTGGTGGTCACTGTGCATCATAGTGACCGGTCATTCTGCCATTCGGTTGATTTGCATATTAGCCTTTATTATATAGGATTGATACATAAAACAATAGACAGCTATAGAAATTTGCTGTGGTAAGGTATATTGACATTGAATTAAAACCATGAGCTTCTGTTACCTAATAAATATGAATCTACTTTAGAGAAATATGAAAAGTTAAATTATTTTAATCATTAATAGGTGAATGAGGTGCAAATGGGTATATACAGTATCATCAACAAGAGTATGGAAGAAAATCAGATTCCCTTTTTTGGTAGATTTATAAGCCTGAGGCTAGAAAGTAATGAATGGCAGTGTTTAGATTTTAAGTTTTTGAACCACATTTGAAAAATGGAAAATTTTTGTATAAAATAGAAGTTTCCGGTTCCTATTGAACAAATTGGAGGATCTGGTGCCTTATATTTATTCCCACTGTAAGCCCTGGGGGCTGCCCCGTTGAGTGGATTGGTGTCAGGGTTCCCTCTGAATATTCCCTGGCTCCTTCTGTTGTCCACAGTCTTCTGTCTGGCCTTACTGAGCACTTGCTTGGGGCTCTCAGTGTCTCATTAGAACTGGTTGACATTTACATGAAAATGGTGTTCACTTCACTGATTTCATCACCTTGGCACTATAGTTTTTTAAAAATTGTTTTAATTGATTTTAAAAAGGGAACAAGGGAAAGAAAGATAAACATCAATGTGAGAGAGATACATCAATTGGCTGCCTCTCTTGTGTGCCCCAACTGGGGATGGGCTGCACAACCTTCCAGTACACTCCAACCAACCTAGCCACACCCACCAGGGCTTGCACTCTAATTTTTACATTGAGGTGTTTTTATCTTCCTTTTAGAAATGTGAAACTAAGGCAAAGAAAAATTAAATGAATTTCTCAGATCACAGAGTGGGCCGACAAACCTCAGTAGCAAATTTGCATCTCCAGTATTGTCTATGAGTACATAAAACATTCTTCTCAGCATTCATAGCTAATTAAAAAAGCAAACAAAATGAAATGTTCACTGTTAACTTTTTAATGTGCATGATGTTGACTTTTTTTGCATTGCATTAAATCAGAAAGTTATCTCTAATTTTTAATTTTTCTATAGGAAATCTGTTTACTGTTAAAAGAAACCATTAATTCAAGAGTTAAGGAGTACTTGGGAGTTCGTAAACAGCACAGGCTGTCAAATACAGAATTCACAAGATCCAGTCCCTTGTCCTTAAAAGGTAGGCACAGAGCACTTTAATTTTGGATAAAATGTCTGCTTTGTAGAAATGACAATTATGTTTGACTCTGACTGTCATGTTAGTGAAGTGATACATTTAAAATATGTGTTCTAGTGAAGATGCTTTGTTTGGGTAAAGAAAATTAGCCAAAAAGCCCTGAAGCGTTTTTAATGGTGAGCAAAATATATGAAAATAGAAAATAAAACGTTCCCAGGGAAACTGTCAATTTCTAAAATGGTATATTTTTAGAAGTAATCTTACAAATGGATTTACATTAATACTAGTAATTTGATTTGAAGCTTTGTGCTTTTTAAAATGTTTTCATATATGTCACCACTTTCAGAGGTTCTCAACTAGGGTGAATTTTGCCTCAGGGGACATTTGGTAATGTCTGTAGACAGTTTTGGTTGTCATAACTGGGTGGGAGTGGTGACCTGGGAACTACTGGCATCTAGTGGGTAGAGGCTAGGGATGCCATTAAATATCCTATAATGCATGGAACAATCCCTCTCCCGTCCCAATCCCTCATGTGGCCCAGAACCTCAAGGGCACTAAGGTTGAAATGTCATTACCCTATTTCCTAAAAACACTTTGAGACTGGTAATGTCTGAGTTATAGATGAAAAAGATGAAGGTCTCCAAGATGAAGGGGCTTGCCCAAATAAAAGATCTTGTTATTGAGGACAGATTATCTTGTATATTTGGCACTTCCATCCTCCCTTCTCCTCCCAGTACATAGCCCAGAGTCTGTTATATAGATTCAGTAACATGGTGAATGATAGAGTATTTGGGTGGCAAGTGGCAAAACCTGATCTCAGACCCAGTTCTTCTGACTAACAGCCCACTTCTTTCCAGCCTGTCATTGTCGCGCTTTAAGATTATTACTAAGTCAGCATTTTATAGCACTCTTTCTGATACAAATACAGTCAGAGGATATTGTTGGACTACTGTGAACTGGATTATGCTACTGCACATGTCTCTTTAGGAAAGGCATGGTGTTACATACCCCACGTTGAAGGGATACTTGATCTTAAGTGTTTACCTGGCATAGCTCATAAGTAGGCAGACATTAAATTTACCCAAACAATATTGTTTAGATGATACTTTCTGATTTTTCACTTAGAAGTGGTATACATCTTGAGAAAAGCCATAGGAGCTTCCAATCTTTGTAGCATTTTTTGCACTGAGCAGATGTGCTAGTCTCACTTGCTAAGTGATACAAAAGGAAAAGGGACAGAGCGGCTTCAGGACATCCATCCTGGTGTGGCAGTGGCTTGGTCTGGCACCCATCCTTCCTCTCCTGTTGAGTGAATAAAGCTAAATACTCAGTTTCCTAGCCTCCCTCACACATAGGGAACGCAGCTCTAGCCCCAAGATGAAAATCAAAACTTTTCTTGGGCTCATATGAGCAAGAAGTTTGTTTTTAAACAGAAAAGTGATTGTATTGTACAAACAGTATTGTAACCTATTTTTCCACCTTTCATAATAGAGAAGTCCTTTATGACATGTATATCACCATTTTTTAAAACTTTGTTTTATTGTGGTAAACTATACGTAGCATAAAATTTATCATTTTAACTATTTTCAAGTATATACAATACCAGTGTTTAGTACATTAATGTTGTGCATCCGTTACCACCATCCTTCTCTAGAACTTTCTCATCATTCTAAACTGAAACTCTTTACCCATTAAATGATAATCACTCATTAGTCCTTTCCCCAGTTCCTGACAGCCACTATTCTACTAATCTATATATATTTGGTAACCACTAGTATGCACCACATAATGACATTTTGATCAACAGTGGACCACATATACATATCTGATGATGGTCCCATCTATACTAATAAAAGGATAATATGCTAATTAGACCAGACATCTTTAGGACATCCATCTGGACATCCTTCCGGACAAAGCCATGGTGGTGGGGGCTGAGGCAGAGCCTGTTAACGGGTAGTCAGGCCAGCAGGGGAGGGCACTTAGGGGTGACCAGGTTGGCAGGGGAGCAGTTAGGCATTGATCAGGCTGGCAGGGGCATGGTTAGGGGGTGATCAGGCTGGCAGGTGGGCAAGCAGTTGGGAGCCAGCAGTCCCAGATTGTGAAAGGGATGTCCAACTGCCAGTTTAGGCCCAATCCCCCGTGGGGTCCCAGATTGGAGAGGGTTCAGGTTGGGCTGAGGGACACCCCCACTCCCCGTGCACAAATTTCGTGCACCGGGCCTCTAGTAAGATTATAATGGAGCTGAAAAATTCCTGTTGCCTGGTGGTGTCATAGCCACTAACCTCTAAGTGTAACACATTACTCACTTGTTTGTAGTGATGATGGTGTAAACAAACCTACTGTGCTGCCAGTCATGCAAAGGTAAAGCACACGTAGTTCTAGCAGCAGGCTATATCATGTCCGTTTGTATATGTACACCATGTTGTTCACACAATGACAGCATCACCTAAGGATACATTTCTCAGAATGTATCCCTCTCATTAGGCATTGCATGACTGTATATAATAATATACATCACGTTTTGTTTATCTACTCATTTGTCAGTGAAGTAGTTAGGTTGTTAGGTTGTTTTGACTATTGTGAGTAATGTTGCTAGGAACATTGGTATACAAATATTTGGTTGAGTCCTTGCTTTCTATTATTTGGGCATATACCACACCTGAAGTGGAATTGTTGCGTTATTCGGTAATTCTGTATTTGACTTTTTTGAGGAACTGCCATACTGTTTTTTATGGTGACCATACCATTTTACATTCTTACCAACAGTGCACAAGGGTTCCAATTTCTCCACAACCTTGTCAACATATATTTTCTGATATTTTTATTATAGCCATCCAAATAGATGTGAAGTGACAGCTCATTGTGTTCTTGATTTGCATTTCCCTGATAAGGAGTGATGCTGAGAATCTCCTCATGTGCTTCTTGGCCATTTGTATATCTTCTGTGGAGAAATACCTGTGTATGCCCTTTGCCCATTTTTATTTTTATTTTTTAAATTTCTTAATTGATTAAGGTATTACATATGTGTCCCCATCCCTTCATTACCCCCCCCCCCACACTCATGCGCTCACTCCCCCATCCCCTCACCCCTCCAGTATTCATTTCCATTGGTTAGGCTTATATGCATGCATACAAGTCCTTTGGCTGATCTCTCCTCCTTACCCTCACCCTTCCCAACCTTCCCTCTGAGATTTGATAGTCTGATTGATGCTTCTCTGTCTTTGGATCTGTCCCTGTTCATCAGTTTTTGTTGCTCATTATATTCCATAAATGAGTGAGATCATGTGGTATTTGTCTTTCTCTGACTGGTTTATTTCACTTAGCAGAATACTCTCTAGTTCCATCCATGCTGTTGCAAATGGTAAGAGTTCCATCTACACAATAGAATACTACAGCAGCATAGTATTCTATTGTGTAGATGTACCACAGTTTTTTAATCCACTCATCTGCTGATGGGCACTTAGGCTGTTTCCAAATCTTAGCTATTGTAAATTGTGCTGCTATGAACATAGGGGTGCATATATCCTTTCTGATTGGTGTTTCTAGCTTCTTGGGGTATATTCCAGACGTGGGATCGCAGGGTCACATGGAAGTTCCATTTTTAATTTTTTGAGGAAACTCCATACTGTTTTCCACAGTGGCTGCATCAGTCTGCATTCCCACCAGCAGAGCAGAAGAGTTCCTTTTTCTCCGCTTCCTCCACACTTGTTTGTTGATTCCTTGATGATAGCCATTCTGACAGGTGTGAGATGCATTTTTTGATTGGATTGTTTATCTTCCTTTTGTTAAGTTATATGAGTTCCCTGTAAATGTTGGATATTAAACCCTTATTGGAGATAACATTGTGAAGTATGTTCTCCCATGCAGTGGGCTTTCTCATTGTTTTGTTGATGGTTTTTTTTTGCTGTGCAAAAGCTTTTTATTTTGATATAGTCCCATTTGTTTATTTTCTCTTTAGTTTCCATTGCCCTATGAGCAGTATCAGTGAAGAAATTGCTTTGGCATATGTCTGGGATTGGGCTGCCTGTGGATTCCTCTAGTATTTTTATGGTTTCCCATCTTTTGTTTAAGTCTTTTATCCATTTTGAATATATTTTTGTGTATGGTGTAAATATATTTTATTGATTTCAGAGAAGAGAGAGGGAGATTGAAACATTAATGATGAGAGAGAATCATTGATCGGCTATCTCTTGCACAATTCCTAATGGGGATCGAGCCTGTAGCCCAGGCATGTGCCCTTGACCAGAATCCAACCAAGGACCCTTCAGTCCCCCAGCTAACACTCTAACCACTGAGCAAACTGGCCAGGGCTCCTTTGCTTATTTTTTAATTGAGTTATTTGGTTTTGGTTTTCAAGTTATAGGAGTTCTTTATATAATCTAGATATTAATCTCTTACTTAGATACATGATTTGCAAATATTTCTCTCATTCTCTGGGTTGCCTTTTTATTCTCTTTAAAAAATCTTACTCTTTTTTTTTTTGTTTTATTAATCCTCAAAAGAGGATATTTTTTCATTGATTTTTAGGGAGAGTAGAAGAGAGAAGGAAAGACAGAGAGAAACATCGATATGAGAGAAACACATTAGTTGGTTATCTCCCACATGAGCCCGATCAGGGCCTGGGTCAGGGAGGTGCCTGCAGCCGAGGTACGTGCCCTTGACCGGAATTGAACCAGGGACCCTTTAGTCTACAGGCCAACACTCTATCCACTGAGACAAACAAACTAGGGCTGCCTTTTTATTCTCTTGATAGTGTCCTTTGACACACAAATGTTTTTAATTTTGATGTAGCCAATTTGTCTATTTCTTCTTTTGTTGCCTGTGGTTTTGATGTCATAGCCAAAAAATCATTGCTAAATCCAGTGTCATGAAGCTTCTTCCTATTTTTACTTTTAAGAGTTTTATAGCTTTTACATTTAGGTTTTTGATTCATTTTGAGCTAATGTTTAGCTAAGGTTTAAAGTAAGGGTCTCATTTCATTCTTTCATAGGTGGATATCCACTTGCCTCAGCATCATTTGTTGAAAAGCCTGTCTTTTTCCTCTTGGAATATTCTTGGCACCCTTATTGAAAATCATTTGACATAAACATGAGGATTTATTTCTGGGCTCTCTGTTCTATTCCATTAGTCTATATGTTTGTCTTTAAGCCAGTACCATAGTTTTTTTTATTACCATAGCTTTGTAGTATGTTTTGAAATTAGGAAGTATGAGTCTTCTATTGTAGTTATCACTGTTTCAAAATTATTTTGGCCATTCGTAGTCCACATCATCATTTTTAATGACTGCATAGTATAAGTGTTCATTCTCTAATTTTTGTTTGAACATTTGGATGCATCTGATATTTTATTTTTACTGTGGTAAACCATGGTGCAATGAACATCCTGATAATGTACATATTTTCAAACTTCTATTTTAAAGTTCATATTTTTACTGGCATGTAAGAGCTTCTTAAGGATATTAAAGCTTTGCTTGTTTCATATATTGCAAAAGATTTTCTCAGTTTGTCATTTGCCTTAGGGTTGGTTTACTAAACTTACAACCCCAAACAAGGAGAAACCTTTATTTGACTCATGGAGGCTTCTGAGATCAATGACCACCAGCATGGTGAATGCTGGCCTTCCTTATAGTGAGATACGGATTGCCAGAGGGACGAGGCAGGATGATGCTAATGCAGCCCTCTTGAGAAAAATGGCTCAGTGTCCCTCTTTGAAAGTAAACTTTGTATGAAATCATCATCTTTCCTCTCGTTCCTACTTCTTAATTAAATATGTCTTTTGATGTTCACTTCTTAGCCATTCCCCTTATGTCCTGCCATCAACCAGTCCATCCTCTGCCTCACCTGGACAACTGCAGCAGCCCCATAGCTGGCTTCCTTGCATGTGCTCTGGCCAGTGCTTCTCCTGCTGTCAACACTTCAGTTGGTGTAATCCCTTAAAATCATAGGTCTAATCTTGTGCACCTCTGCAGGGTTTCCCCAAAGCTCCCGGGATGAAGACCAAGATCTCTGGGATAGCTGCCTCTCCAGCCTCATCTTGTACCACTTTTCCCTCATCCAACTCTAGCAAACGTAATTTCTTTCTTCCAAAGCTTTATTCTTCTCCTCATGTTGGAGCCTTTGCTTCCTGTCTTGCCCTTACCCTATGCTTCTTTCAGCTCTCTGCTCAAAGTCTATTCCTCAGGGAGCTTATCCTGTTAACAGGTTTCCTGTTCCAGGCCCACGAGCATTCTGAACTTTTGTTCACACTGTTTGGTTATTGTCTTATCTCTCCGAAACTGTATGAGCTCCCAAAGACAGGTTCTGCCTCTTATATTATCTAGTATATCTCCACCAGGGAGCACATTTCCTGGCTAGTGGTAAGTACTTTATATGCGTTTGTTCAGATGATACATTACGTACATGGTTATACCTTTCCTCTTCCTAGTAAGGTCAGGGCCTGTCCTAACCTACCTGTCCTGCTTTGTCTCCTCCTGCTGCTTTTCTCTTTTCTGCAAATCTACATGCTTTATCTCTCTGTGCCTTTGCTCTTACAGATTTCTCCTGTGTCTGGAACTCTTTTCTTTTAATTTTTAAGACCCAATTCAGATATTAATTCTCCAAAGTGTTCTTCAGTTTCCCCCTCTCTGGCACTTAACACTTTTATAACATTTGCTATATTGTGTCATAATTGTGTTATAACCAGTTTACTTGCCTTTCTCCCTCCCTTTTATTGGTTAAGATGGATTCTTTGTCACCCTGTAACTCAAGAGCATAAATAGATAACTGGGCTTTTGGTTATAGTGCTCAACCTCATGCTAAAATAACTCATTTCTAAAAGGTAAGAAATGAGTTACTTTACCCTCTCTACCACAAGGCTGCTATTCCCAAGGCTCCTCATGTTATATAGGGATAAAGTGCACAGACACAATAATATACCGCCACCGTGTATTGTTTATTAACAGCTGCACAAAAACAAAACAAAACACAGGAACTGAATACATCCTTTTACTCTTTCCTCAGAGGACCAGAGACATCTCTAAACATTTATCTAGCTGCCTGTTCTTAGCTGTTTCAATGATCTTACCTAAGTGACTTTTTCAAAGCAATTTCAAAGCTGCTAACCATAAGCCTTTCCTGTTTCTTCTCAGTGTTTAACTCTGTGTCTCATGATCCTTAAAACTAGAAAGAGCTGTCATTATTGTATTGGTGGTTTGGACGATTGTGGGTGGTTCATGCTTTTGTATAAATTGGATATCTTTTTCTCATTTCCATGTGTTATTTACCTTTATCACTTGCAATTCCATGTAACAGTAATGTACCTCACTCATCATGGCATAAATATTTAACTCATAATTCTGAAGGCTGGTAACTTTGCTGATTATGCTCATAAAAGTAATTTTTTAGGCTCTGAGTTTTCTTTCTTAAAAAAACAATATAAATGGCTGTGAGGCTATTTCATTAGTCATATAATATAAAGAATACAATGACTGTTAATAACTATAACTCTTACCCTAACCCCAACCCTAACACTTATCCTAACCCTAAACCCAATCTAGAACTAACCATAACCCGAACCCAAACCTAATCCTAATCCTAACCCTAACCCTGAGCCTAACCATAACCCTAATACCAACCCAAACACTAACCCTAACCCTAACCCCAAACCCAACCTCAATCAAACCCTAATCCTAATCCTAACCCCAACCTTGACCTCAATACTAACCCTAAACCTAACCCTAACCCCGAATCTTACCCTAACCGTAACCTTAACTATAAACACAACCCTAAACCTAAACCTAACCCTAACACTAACCCAAACCCTAAGGAAGCACTAACTCTAACCTGAACCCTAACCTAACGCCAACCTAACACTAACGCTAACCCTGACCCTAACCCTAACCCTAATCCTAACAATTACACCAACCCCAACCTAACCGTAAGCTTAAAACTAAAACTAACCATAACATAAAGCCAACCCTAACCCCAAACCTAACCTTTACCATAAGAATAACCCAAACCCTAACCCTAAACCCAACCCTGACCCTAACCCTAACCCTATACCAAACCTCATTCCTAACCATAATTCCAAACCTACACATAACCCTAACCCTAACCCCAACCGTAATACTAACCATAACCCTAACTCCAACCGTAACCCTGACCCTAACCCCAAAACTAGCCTTAACCCTAACTCTAACCCTAACCCCGAACTTAACCCTAACCCGAACCTTTACCCCAACCCTAACCCTAAATCTAACCCTAACCCCAACACTAACCGTAACCCTAAACCCAACCCTAACCCTAACCCAAAAACCAACCTAAACCTAACCCTAAACCTAACCCCAACCGTAAACCGTACACTAACCCTAAGCCTAACCCAACACTAACCACAACCCTAACCCTAAACCTATCCCCAACCCAACCCTAACTCTAACCCTAACCCCAACCCTAACGCAAACCCGAACCCTAACCCTAAACCTAACACTAACACTAACCCTAACCCCAAGTCAGCCCTAACTCTAACTC
This sequence comes from Vespertilio murinus, assembly GCA_963924515.1. Taxonomy (NCBI): domain Eukaryota; kingdom Metazoa; phylum Chordata; class Mammalia; order Chiroptera; family Vespertilionidae; genus Vespertilio; species Vespertilio murinus. The sequence goes on from OZ004709.1 coordinate 66,795,844, forward strand.
TAACCCTGACCTAACCCCAACCTAACACTAACGCTAACCTTAACCCTAACCCAAATCCTAACCCTAATAATTACCCCAACCCCAACCTAACCGTAACCTTAGCACTAACACTAACCATAACCTAAAGCCAACCCTAACCCCAACACTACCCTTACCATGAGCATAACCCTAACCCTAAAACCAACGCTAACCAGAACCCTAAACCCAATCCTCACCCTAACTCCAAACTCAACCGCAACGCTAACCCTAAACCTAAACCTAACCCTAACCCAAACCCTATACCCAACCCTATCCATAACCATAATTCCAAACCTACACATAACCCTAACTCTAACCCCAACTATAATCCTAACCATAACCTTAACTCCAACTCTAACACTAACCCCAAACATAACCTTAACCCTAACTCTAAACCTAACCCAAAATCTAACCCTAACCCTATCCTTTAACCCAACCCTAACCCTAAATCTAACCCTAACTCCAACACTAACCATAACCCCAAAACTAACCCTAACTCAAAACATAACCCTAACCCTAACCTTAACCCAAACCCCAACCTAAACCTATCCCTAAACCAAACACCAACCGTAAACCATACACTAACCCTAACCCTAAACCAACCCTAACCTCAAGCATAACCCTAACCCAACACTAAACCCAAACCTAACCCCAACCCTAACCCTAAACCAAATTCTAACTCTAACACTATACCTAACTTTAACCCTAACCCTAACGCTAACCCTAACCCCAACCCTAACCCCAACCCTAAACGTAACCCTAACCCTAACCCTAAACCCAACCCTAATCCTAACCCCAAGCCTAACACTAACCCTAACTGAAACCCTAACTCAACCCTAACCATAATCCATCCCTAACCCTAACCTCAAACCTAACACTAACCTTAACCCTAACACTAACCCTAACCCTAATCCTAACCCCAAACCTAACACTAACGCTATCTCCAACAGAACCCTAACCCCAACCCTAACCCTAAACCGAAACCTATCCTTAACCCTAAACCTAACCCTAGCTCTAACGCTAAACCCTACCCGGACACTAATACTAACCCTAAAGGTAACCCGCATTCTAACCCTAACCCTAACTCAAACCCTAACCTTAACCCTAAACCTAACCCTAACCCAACCCTAACCCAAACCCTTACCCTAACAGTAATCCTAAACCCAAACCTAATCCTAACCCTAACCCCAACCCTAAAGCTAAACCCAACCCTAAAGCTAAACCCAACATAATCCCAATTCTAACCCCAACCCTTACCCAAACCCCAACCCTAACTCTAAACCGTACCCGCATCCCAACACTAACTCTAACCCTAACCTTCACCTTAACCGTAATGCAAACACCAAACCTAACCCGAACCCTAAACCTAAAGCCAACCCTAACAATAACCCTAACCCTAACAATTACTCCAACCCCAACCTAACGGTAAGTTTAACACTAACACTAACCATAACATAAAGTCAACCCTAACACCAAACCTAGCCCTTACCATAAGCATAACCCAAACCCTAACCCTAAACCCAACCCAAACCCTAACCCTATACCAAACCTAATCACTAACCATAATTCCAAACCTAAACATAACCCTAACCCTAACAATAACGCTAACCCCAACCCTAACCCTAAACACAATCCTAACCCTAACCATAATTCCAACTCTACACCTAACCCTAACCCTAACCTCAACCATAATCCTAACCATAACCCTAACTCCAACCGGAACCCTGACCATAACTCCAAAACTAACCTTAACCCTAACTCTAACCCTAACCCCAAACCTAACCCTAACCCGAACCTTTACCCCAACCCTAACCCTAAATATAACCCTAACACCAACACTAACCCTAAACCCAACCCTAACCCTAACTCTAACCCTAACCTTAACCCAAACACCAACCTAAACCTAACCCCAACCGTGAACCATACACTAACCCTAAGCCTAACCCAACACTAACCAAAACCCTAACCCTAACCCTAAACACAACCCTAACCCTAACTCTAAACCTAACCCTAACCTTAACCCGAACACCAACCTAAACCTAACCCTAAACCTAACCCGAAACGTAAACTGTACACTAACCCTAAGCCTACCCTAAACCTAACCCGAAATGTAAACTGTACACTAACCCTAAGCCTAACCCAACACTAACCACAACGCTAACCCTAAACCTATCCCCAGCCAAACCCTAACTCTAACCCTAACCCCCACCCTAATGCAAATCCGAACCCTAACCCTAAACCTAACCCTAACACTAACCCTAAACCTAATTCAGCCCTAACTCTAACCCGAACCCCAACCTAACACTAACACTAACCTTAACCCTAACCCAAATCCTAACGCTAATAATTACCCCAACCTGAACCTAATCATAACCTTAACACTAACACTAACCATAACCTAAAGCCAACACTAACCCCAACCCTACCCTTACCATGAGCGTAACCCTAACCCTAACCCTAAAACCAACGCTAACCCAAACCCTAAACCCAATCCTCACCCTAACTCCAAACTGAACGGCAACGCTAACCCGAAACCTAAACCTATACCTAACCCTAACCCTATACCCAACCCTATCCATAACCATAATTCCAAACCTACACATAACCCTAACCCTAACCCTAACCCCAACTATAATCCTAACCATAACCCTAACTCCAACTCTAACACTAACCCCAAACATAACCTTAACCCTAACTCTAAACCTAACCCAAAATCTAACCCTAACCCTATCCTTTAACCCAACCCTAACCCGAAATCTAACCCTAACTCCAACACTAACCATAACCCCAAAACTAACCCTAACTCTAAACTTAACCTTAACCCTAACCTTAACCCAAACCCCAACCTAAACCTATCCCTAAACCAAACACCAACCGTAAACCGTACACTAACCCTAAACCAACCCTAACCCAAAACTTAACCCTAACCCCAAACCTAACCCTAACCCAACACTAAACCCAAACCTAACCCCAACCCTAACCCTAAACCAAATCCTAACTCTAACACTATACCTAACTTTAACCCTAACTCTAACCCCAACCCTAAACCTAACCCTAACCCTAAACCCAACCCTAATCCTAACCCCAAGCCTAACACTAACCCTAACTGAAACCCTAACTCAACCCTAACCATAATCCATCCCTAACCTTAACCCTAACCCCAAACCTAACACTAACCTTAACCCTAACACTAACCCTAACCCTAATCCTAACCCCAAACCTAACACTAACGCTATCTCCAACAGAACCCTAACCCCAACCCTAACCCTAAACCGAAACCTATCCTTAACCCTAAACCTAACCCTAGCTCTAACGCTAAACCCTACCCGGACACTAATACTAACCCTAAAGGTAACCCGCATTCTAACCCTAACTCAAACCCTAACCATAACCCTAAACCTAACTCTAACCCAACCCTAACCCAAACCCTTACCCTAACAGTAATCCTAAACCCAAACCTAATCCTAACCCTAACCCCAACCCTAAAGCTAAACCCAACATAATCCCAATTCTAACCCCAACCCTTACCCAAACCCCAACCCTAACTCTAAACCTTACCCCCATCCCAACACTAACTCTAACCCTAACCCTTACCTTAACCGTAATGCAAACACCAAACCTAACCCGAACCCTAAACCTAAAGCCAACCCTAACCATAACCCTAACCCTAACAATTACTCCAACCCCAACCTAACGGTAAGTTTAACACTAACACTAACCATAACTTAAAGCCAACCCTAACCCCAAACCTAGCCCTTACCATAAGCGTAACCCAAACCCTAACCCTAAACCCAACCCTAACCCTATACCAAATCTCATCCCTAACCATAATTCCAAACCTACACATAACCCTAACCCTAACACTAACGCTAACCCCAACCCTAACCGTAAACACAATCCTAACCCTAACCATAATTCCAACCCTACACCTAACCCTAACCCTAACCTCAACCATAATCCTAACCATAACCCTAACTCCAACCGGAACCCTGACGATAACTCCAAAACTAATCTTAACCCTAACTCTAACCCTAACCCCAAACCTAACCCTAACCCGAACCTTTACCCCAACCCTAACCCTAAATCTAACCCTAACCCCAACACTAACCCTAACTCTAACCCTAACCTTAACCCAAACACCAACCTAAACCTAACCCCAACCGTGAACCATACACTAACCCTAAGCCTAACCCTAAACATAACCCTAACCCTAACTCTAAACCTAACCCTAACCTTAACCCAAACACCAACCTAAACCTAACCCTAAACCTAACCCGAAACGTAAACTGTATACTAACCCTAAGCCTAACCCAACACTAACCACAACGCTAACCCTAAACCTATCCCCAGCCAAACCCTAACTCTAACCCTAACCCCCACCCTAATGCAAATCCGAACCCTAACCCTAAACCTAACCCTAACACTAACCCTAAACCTAATTCAGCCCTAACTCTAACCCGAACCCCAACCTAACACTAACACTAACCTTAACCCTAACCCAAATCCTAACGCTAATAATTACCCCAACCTCAACCTAATCATAACCTTAACACTAACACTAACCATAACCTAAAGCCAACACTAACCCCAACCCTACCCTTACCATGAGCGTAACCCTAACCCTAACCCTAAAACCAACGCTAACCCAAACCCTAAACCCAATCCTCACCCTAACTCCAAACTGAACGGCAACACTAACCCTAAACCTAAACCTATACCTAACCCTAACCCTATACCCAACCCTATCCATAACCATAATTCCAAACCTAAACATAACCCTAACCCTAACCCCAACTATAATCCTAACCATAACCCTAACTCCAACTCTAACACTAACCCCAAACATAACCTTAACCCTAACTCTAAACCTAACCCACAATCTAACCCTAACCCTATCCTTTAACCCAACACTCACCCGAAATCTAACCCTAACTCCAACACTAACCATAACCCTAACCCTAACTCTAAACATAACCCTAACCCTAACCTTAACCCAAACCCCAACCTAAACCTATCCCTAAACCAAACACCAACCGTAAACCGTACACTAACCCTAAACCAACACTAACCCTAACCTTAACCCTAACCCCAAACCTAACCCTAACTCAAAACTAAACCCAAACCTAACCCCAACCCTAACCCTAAGCCAAATCCTAACTCTAACACTATACCTAACTTTAACCCTAACCCTAACGCTAACCCTAACCCCAACCCTAACCCCAACCCTAACCCTAAACCCAACCCTAATCCTAACCCCAAGCCTAACACTAAGCCTAACTGAAACCCTAACTCAACCCTAACCATAATCCATCCCTAACCTTAACCCTAACCCCAAACCTAACACTAACCTTAACCCTAACACTAACCCTAACCCTAATCCTAACCCCAAACCTAACACTAACGCTATCTCCAACAGAACCCTAACCCCAACCCTAACCCTAAACCGAAACCTATCCTTAACCCTAAACCTAACCCTAGCTCTAACGCTAAACCCTACCCGGACACTAATACTAACTCTAACACTAACACTAACCCTAAAGGTAACCCGCATTCTAACCCTAACCCTAACTCAAACCCTAACCATAACCCTAAACCTAACCCTAACCTAACCCTAACCCTTACCCTAACAGTAATCCTAAACCCAAACCTAATCCTAACCCTAACCCCAATCCTAAAGCTAAACCCAACACTAAAGCTAACCCTAAACATAATCCCAATTCTAACCCCAACCCTTACCCAAACCCCAACCCTAACTCTAAACCGTACCCGCATCCCAACACTAACTCTAACCCTAACCCTTACGTTAACCGTAATGCAAACACCAAACCTAACCCGAAACCGAACCATAAACCTAAAGCCAACCCTAACCATAACCATAGTCCTAACAATTATTCCAACCCCAACCTAACGGTAAGTTTAACACTAACACTAACCATAACATAAAGCCAACCCTAACCACAAACCTAGCCCTTACCATAAGCATAACCCAAACCCTAACCCTAAACCCAACCCTAACCCAAACCCTATACCAAACCTCATCCCTAACCATAATTCCAAACCTACACATAACCCTAACCCTAACACTGACCCTAACCCCAACCCTAACTGTAAACACAATCCTAACCCTAACCATAATTCCAACCCTACACCTAACCCTAACCCTAACCTCAACCATAATCCTAACCATAACCCTAACTCCAACCGGAACCCTGACCATAACTCCAAAACTAACCTTAACCCTAACTCTAACCCTAACCCCAAACCTAACCCTAACCCGAACCTTTACCCCAACACTAACCCTAAATCTAACCCTATCCCCAACACTAACCATAACCCTAAACCCAACCCTAACCCTAACTCTAACCCTAACCTTAACCCAAACACCAACCTAAACCTAACCCCAACCGTGAACCATACACTAACCCTAAGCCTAACCCAACACTAACCACAACCCTAACCCTAACCCTAAACACAACCCTAACCCTAACTCTAAACCTAACCCTAACCTTAACCCGAACACCAACCTAAACCTAACCCTAAACCTAACCCGAAACGTAAACTGTACACTAACCCTAAGCCTAACCCAACACTAACCACAACGCTAACCCTAAACCTATCCCCAGCCAAACCCTAACTCTAACCCTAACACCCACCCTAATGCAAACCCGAACCCTAACCCTAAACCTAACCCTAACACTAACGCTAAACCTAATTCAGCCCTAACTCTAACCCGAACCCCAACCTAACACTAACCTTAACCCTAACCCAAATCCTAACGCTAATAATTACCCCAACCTCAACCTAATCATAACCTTAACACTAACACTAACCATAACCTAAAGCAAACCCTAACCCCAACCCTACCCTTACCATGAGCATAACCCTAACCCTACCCCTAACCCTAAAACCAACACTAACCCAATCCTCACCCTAACTCCAAACTGAACCGCAACACGAACCCTAAACCTAACCCAAACCCTATACCCAACCCTATCCCTAACCATAATTCCAAACCTACACATAACCCTAACCCTAACCCCAACCATAATCCTAACCATTACCCTAACCCCAACCCTAACCCTAACCTTAACTCAAACCTTAACCGTAAACCCAACCCTACCCCTAACCATAATTCCAACTCGACACCTAACCCTAAACCCTAACCCTAAACCCAACCATAATCCTAACCATAACCCTAACCCCAAACATAACCTTAACCCTAACTCTAAACCTAACCCCAAATCTAAACCTAACCCTATCCTTTAACCCAACCCTAACCCGAAATCTAACCCTAACCCCAAAACTAACCCTAACTCTAAACATAACCCTAACCTTAACCCAAACCTCAACCTCAACCTATCCCTAAACCTAACACCAACCTTAACCCTAAACCAAATCCTAACTCTAACACTAAACCTAACTTTAACCCTAACCCCAACCCTAAACCTAACCCTAAACCTAACCCTAATCCTAACCCCAAGCCTAACACTAACCCTAACTGAAACCCTAACTCACACCTAACCATAATCCATCCCTAACCTTAACCCTAACCAGAAACCTAACACTAACCCAACACTAACCTTAATTCTAACACTAACCCTAACCCTAATCCTAACCCCAAGCCTAACACTAACCCTAACTGAAACCCTAACTCAACCCTAACCATAATCCATCCCTAACCTTAACCCTAACCCCAAACCTAACACTAACCTTAACCCTAACACTAACCCTAACCCTAATCCTAACCCCAAACCTAACACTAACGCTATCTCCAACAGAACCCTAACCCCAACCCTAACCCTAAACCGAAACCTATCCTTAACCCTAAACCTAACCCTAGCTCTAACGCTAAACCCTACCCGGACACTAATACTAACTCTAACACTAACACTAACCCTAAAGGTAACCCGCATTCTAACCCTAACCCTAACTCAAACCCTAACCATAACCCTAAACCTAACCCTAACCTAACCCTAACCCTTACCCTAACAGTAATCCTAAACCCAAACCTAATCCTAACCCTAACCCCAATCCTAAAGCTAAACCCAACACTAAAGCTAACCCTAAACATAATCCCAATTCTAACCCCAACCCTTACCCAAACCCCAACCCTAACTCTAAACCGTACCCGCATCCCAACACTAACTCTAACCCTAACCCTTACGTTAACCGTAATGCAAACACCAAACCTAACCCGAAACCGAACCCTAAACCTAAAGCCAACCCTAACCATAACCCTAGTCCTAACAATTACTCCAACCCCAACTTAACGGTAAGTTTAACACTAACACTAACCATAACATAAAGCCAACCCTAACCCCAAACCTAACCCTTACCATAAGCATAACCCAAACCCTAACACTAAACCCAACCCTGACCTTAACCCTAAGCCTATACCAAACCTCATCCCTAACCATAATTCCAAACCTACACTAACCCTAACACTAATCCTAACCCCAACCCTAACCCTAACCCTAAACCCAATCCTAACCCTAACCATAATTCCAACCCTACACCTAACCCTAACCCTAACGCCAACCATAATCCTAACCATGACCCTAACTCCAACTGTAACCCCGACCCTAACCATAACCTAACCCTAACGCTAACCCCAACCTTAATCTTTACCCTAACACTAACCCCAAATCTAACCAAACACCAACACTAACCCTAACGCTAACCCCAAACCCAAACCTAACCCCAAAACTTACCCTAACCCTAACTCTAAACAAAACCCTACCTCTAACCCCAACCCTAACTCTAACCCTAACCCCAAACCTAACCTTACCCAAACCTTTACCCCCACCCTGACCCTAAATCTAACACTAACCCCAACACCAACACTAACCCTAACCCTAACCTTAACCCAAACACCAACCTAAACCTAACCTTAAACCTAACCCCAACCGTAAACCATACACTAACCCTAAACCTAACCCAACACTAACCACAAACCTAACCTTCACCCCAACCCCAAACCTAACCCTAAACCAAATGCTAACCCTAACCCTATCCCCAACCCAACCCTAACTCTAACCCTAACCCCAAGTCAGCCCTAACTCTAACCCGAACCCTGACTTAAGCCCAACCTAACACTAATGCTAACCTTAACCCTAATCCAAATTGTAACCCTAATAATTACCACAACCCCAACCTAACCATAACCTTAACACCAACACTAACCATAACCTAAAGCCAACCCTAACCCCAACCCTACCCTTACCATGAGCATAACCCTAACCCTAAAACCAATGCTAACCCAAACCCTAAACCCAATCCTCACCCTAACTCCAAACTGAACCGCAACACTAACCCTAGACCTAAACCTAACCCTAACCCTATACCCAACCCTAACCATAATTCCAAACCTTAACATAACCCTAACCCCAACCATAATCCTAACCATAACCCTAACACCAACCCTAACCCTAAACTTAACTCAAACCCTAACCGTAAACCCAACCCTATCCCTAACCATAATTCCAACTCTACACCTAACCCTAAACCCTAACCCTAAACCCAACCGTAATCCTAACCATAACCCATATCCCAAACCTAACCCTAACCCCAAACATAACCTTAACCCTAACTCTAAATCTAACCCCAAATCTAACCCTAACCCTATCCTTTAACCCAACACTAACCTGAAATCTAACCCTAACTCTAACACTAACCCTATCCCTAACCCTAATCCCAAAACTAATCCTAACTCTAAACCTAACCCTAACTCTAACCTCAAACCAAACCTCAACCTAAACCCTAAACCCTCAACCTAAACCTAACACCAACCGTAAACCATACACTAACCCTAACCCAAAACCAACCCTAACCCTAACCTTAACCCTAACCCCAAACCTAACACTAACCCAACACTAAACCCAAACCTAACCCCAACCCTAACCCTAAACCAAATCCTAACCCTAACACTACACCTAACCCTAACCCTAACGCTAACCCTAACCCCAACCCTAAACCTAACCCTAACCCTAAACCCAACCCTAATCCTAACCCCAAGCCTAGCACTAACCCTAACTGAAACCCTAACTCAACCCTAACCATAATCCATCCCTAACCTTAACCCTAACCCCAAACCTAACACGAACCCAACACTAACCTTAACCCTAACACTAACCCTAATCCTAATCCTAACCCGAAACCTAACACTAACCCTATCCCCAACAGAACCCTAACCCTAAACCGAAACCTATCCTTAACCCTAAACCTAACCCTAGCTCTAACGCTAAACCCTACCCGGACACCAATACTAACTCTAACACTAACCCTAAAGGTAACCTGCATTCTAACCCTAACCCTAACCCTAAAACTAACCCTAACTCAAGCCTAACCCTAACCCTTACCCTAACAGTAATCCTAAACCCAAACCTAATCTTAACCCAAACCCAAACCCTAAAGTAAACCCAACCATAAAGCTAACCCTAAACATAATCCCAATTCTTACCCAAACCCCAACCCTAACTCTAAACCGTACCCGCATCCCAACACTAACTCTAACCCTAACCCTTACCTTAACCGTAATGCAAACGTCAAACCTAACCCTAACCAGAACCCTAAACCTAAAGCCAACCCTAAGCATAACCCTAACCCTAACGCTAACCCCAACCCAACCTAACCCTAACCTGAACCCAAACCCCAACCCTAAACCTAACCCTAACCCTATCCCAACCCAACCCTAACCCCAACCCTAATCCTAAACACAACCATTACCCCAACCTTAACCATAACCACAGACCTAACCCTAATCCGAACCCTGACCCCAATACTAACTCTAACCCAACCCTAACCCCAACCCAAACCCTAACCCCAACCTTAATACTTATTCTAACACTAACCCCAAATCTAACCAAACACTAACACTAACCCTAACGCTAACTCCAAACCCAAACCTAACCCCAAAACTTACCATAACCCTAACCCTAACTCTAAACACAACCCTACCTCTAACCCCAACCCTAACTCTAACCCTAAACCTAACCCCAACCCTAACTCTAAACCAAACACTAACCCTAACTCCAACCCTAACCCCAACCCTAACCCTAACCGTAACAACAACCCTAACCCAAACCCTAAACCTAACACTAACCCCAACCCAAAACCTAGCTCTAACTCCAACCCTAACCCAAACCCTAACTCTAACCCCATCCTAACTTTAACCCTAATCGTAACAGCAACCCTAACTCCAACCCTAAACCTTACTATAAGCATAACCCTAAACATAACCCTAAACCCAACACTGACCCTAACCCTAAACCCAACCCTCACCCTAACACCAAACTTAACCACAACACTAACCCTAAACCTAAACCTAACCATAACTGCCACCCTAACCCTAACCCTAACCCTAAACCCAACCCTAACCCTAACCCCAACCCTAACACTAATACTAACCCTAACCTAAAGCCAACCCTAACGCTAACCCCAACCTAACGTTAACCCTAACCCGAACACCAACCTTAATCCAAACCCTAATCTAAACCCAACTCTAACCCTAACCGTAAACCAAAACCCAACCCTAACCCTAACCCTATCCGAACCCAACCCAAATCACAACAATAACCCTAAACCCAACCCTAACCCCAACCTTAACCCTAACACCAACCCCATTCTTAATCCAAACACTGACCACAATACTAACTCTAACCCTAACACCAACCATAACCCTAAGCCCAACCCTAACCCTAACCCCAAAACTAACACTACCCCAACTTTGACCACAACGCTAACCTTAACCTTAACCCCGAAACTAACCCTAACCGTAACCCTAACTGTAAACCCAACACTAACCCTAACCCCAACCCCAACCCCAACCCCAACCCCAACCCCAATCCTAACCCCCACCCAACCCTAAACATAATCCTAACGCTAACCCTAACCCTGAGCCTAAACCCAACCCTAACCCTAACCCTATCCCTAAGCCCAACCCCATCCTAATCCTAACCTCAACCCCAACCTAGACATAACACTAAACCAAAACCCAACGCTAACACTAACCCTAAACCTAAACCCAACCCTGACCCTAACCCCAAACCCAACCCTAACCCTAAACTTGACACCAACATTAACCCAACACTAACTCTAACCCTGAACCTAACCCTAACTGTAACCCTAACCATAAACCCATACCCTAGCCCTAACCCAACCCTAACCCTAACCCTGAGCATAACCCCACCCAAACCCAAACCCTAACACTAATCCAAATCCCAACCCTAACCCTAAGCTTAACCCTGACCCCCTAACCCTAAACCCAACTCTCACCCTAACTCCAAACTTAACCGACACACTAACCCTAAACCTAAACCTAACCCTGCACCTAACCCTAATCCTAACACCAACTCTAACCCTAAACCTAACCCTAACCCCAACTCTAACCCTAACGAAAAACCCAACCCTAACCCTAACCCCAAACCTAACACTAACACTAACCCTAACCTAAAGCCAACCATAACTCTAACCGTAATGCTAACCTCAACCCCAACTTAACACGAACCCGAACACCAACCTTAATCCAAACCCTAATCTAAACCCAACCCTAACCCTAACCCTATCCGAATCCAAACCAAACCACAACAATAATCCTAAATCCAATCCTAACCCCAACCTTAACCCTAACCCCAATCCCATCCTTAATCCAACCCTGACCCCAATACTAACTCTAACCCTAACACCAACCATAACCCTAACCCCAACTTTGACCGCAACCCTAACCCCGAAAGTAACCCTAACTGTAAACCCAACACTAAACTTACCCTAACCCTAACCCTAACCCTAACCCTACCCAACCCTAAACATAATCCTAACGCTAACCCTAACCCTGAGCCTAAACCCAATCATAACCCTATCCCTAAGCCCAACCGCAACCTAATCCTAACCTCAACCCCAACCTAGACGTAACCCTAAGCCAAAACCCACCGCTAACACTAACCCTAACCCTAACCCCAAACACAACCCTAACCCTAAACTTGACCTCAACACTAACTCTAATGCTGAAACTAACCCTAACTGTAACACTAACCATAAACCCTAACCTATACCCTAGCTCTAACCCTAACCCTGAGCATAACCCCACCCAAACCCTAACTCTAACACTAATCCATATCCCAACCCTAACCCTAACCTAACGATAACCTCAGCCCTAACCCTAACCCTATGCCTAACCCTAACCCCAACCCTAACGTTACCCTAACCATAACCTTAACCCTAACCCGAACCATGACCCTAAACCCAAACCAAACCGTAATTCCAACCTTAACCGTAACACTAACCCTAAACCTAACTCTAAAATTACCCTTAACCCTAACCCTAACACCAACCCTAACACTAAACCTAAGCCTAACACTAAACCAAACCCTAACACTAACCCTAATCCAAACCAACCCTAACATTAACCCTAACTCTAAACCCAACTCTAACCCTAACCCCAATCCTAATCCAAACCCCAACCTGACCACAACACTAACCACAACACTAACCCTAACCCCGAACTTAACCCTGGTACCCTAACCATAAACCTAACCCTCAACCCAACACTAGCCCGCACCCTAACCCTAAATCCAACCCAAACCTAAACCTAATCCTTACCCTAACCATAACCCTGAGCCAAACACCAACCCGACCCTAACCCTCACACTAATCGCAACCCTAACCCTAACCCTAAACTCAACCCTAACCTTAATCCTATCCCTAACCCCAGCCCCAACCTAACCGTAACCCTAACTGCAAACCTAACCCTTACCATAACCATAACGCTAACCCTAACCCTGACCCTAACCCTAAATCAAAACCTCACCCTAACTCCAACCTTAACCCCAACACTAACCCTAAACATAACCCTGAGCCTAACTAAAACCCTAACACTAACCCTAACCCAAACCCCAAATCCAACCCTAACCCTAAACCAAACCCTAACCATAACCCCAACCCTAACCCTAACTCCAACCTTGACCCCAACACTAACACTAATTCTAACCCTAACCGGGAATCTAACCCTAACCGTAACATGACCTATAAACCTAACCCTAACCCTAATCCCAACCAAGCTTTAACCCTAACCCTAACCTTGAGCCTAACCCCAACCCAACCCTAATGCTATCCCTAACTAGAAACCTAAGCCTAACACTTACCCCAAACCCAACCTAAACATAACCCTAACCGAAACCCTAAACCTACCCTAAGTATAAGCCTAACCCCAACCATGACCCTAACCCTAAACCCAACCCTCACCCTAACTCCAGCCTTAACAGCAACACTAAACCCAAACCTAAACCGAACCCTAACCCTAATACCAACCCTAACCCTAACCCCAACTCTAATGCTAACCCCAACCCTATCCGTAACCCTAACTCCAACCCAAACCTAATCATAATCCTAACTCTAACCCTAACCTTAACCCTAAAACCACCCCGAACCCTACCTTCAACCCTAACCCTAATCCTATTACTAACCCCAACCCCAACCTAGACGTAACCCTAACCCCAATGCTAACACTAACCATAACCCTAAACCCAACCCTAACCCGAACCCTAACCCTAAACCCAACCCCAATCCTAACCCTAAACCCAAACTTGACCCCAACACTAACCCTAACTCTGAACCTAACCCTAACCTTAACCCTAACCCCAACCATAGCCCTAACCATAACCATAACCCCAACCCAACCCTAACACTAACCATAAACTCAACCCTAACCCTAACCCTATCCCTAATCCTAACCCCAACCCTAACCCTTAACCTAACCATAACCTTAACCCTAACCCCAACTCTGACCCAACACTAAACCCAACCCTCACCCTAACTCCAAACTTAACCGCCATACTAACCCTAAACCTAACCCTGCACCTAACCCTAATCCTAACCCTAACACCAACTCTAACCCTAACCGCCACCCTAACCCTAACTCTAACCCCAACCCTAACCATAAACCCAACCCTAACCCCAACCCCAACCCTAACACTAACACTAACCCTAACCCTAACCTAAAGCCAACCCTAACCCTAACCGTAATGCTAACCCCAACCCCAACCTAACCCTAACCGGAACACTAACCTTAATCCAAACCCTAATCTAGGCAGATCCAGCCCAGCTCGCCATGCCTGAGAACGTGGCACCCTGCAGCGGGGCACCCGCCGGGGCTGCCGGGGCTGCCGGCGGCTGCTACAAAAGCACCTTTCAGGACCAGGATAAGCCGGCCCAGATCCACTTCAGCAACATCTCCACGGCCAAAGCTGTTGCTGATGCTATTAGAACAAGCCTTGGACCAAAAGGAATGGATAAAATGATTCAAGATGGAAAAGGCGATGTGACCATTACAAATGATGGTGCCACCATTCTGAAACAAATGCAAGTGTTACATCCAGCAGCCAGAATGTTGGTAGAGTTGTCTAAGGCACAAGATATAGAAGCAGGCGATGGTACTACATCGGTGGTCATTATTGCTGGCTCTCTCTTAGATTCCTGTACTAAGCTTCTTCAGAAAGGAATTCATCCAACTATCATTTTGGAGTCATTCCAGAAAGCTTTGGCAAAGGGTACTGAAGTATTGATTGGCATGTCTCGACCTGTGGCACTGAGTGACAGAGAAACTTTGTTAAATAGTGCAGCCACTTCATTGAACTCAAAGGTTGTCTCAGTATTCAAGTCTTCTTTCTCCAATGAGTGTAGATGCAGTTATGAAAGTGATTGACCCAGCCACAGCTACAAGTGTAGATCTTAGAGATATTAAAATAGTTAAGAAACTTGGTGTGACAGTTGATGACTGTGAGCTGGTGGAAGGGCTGGTTCTCACTCAGAAGGTGGCAAATTCTGGTATAACCAGAGTGGAAAAGGCTAAAATTGGGCATATTCAGTTTTGCTTATCTGCTCCCAAAACAGACATGGATAATCATATAGTAGTTTCTGACTATGTCCAGATGGACCGAGTGCTTTGTGAGGAGAGAGCCTATATTCTAAACTTGGTGAAGCAAATTTAAAAAACAGGATGTAATGTTCTTTTCATACAAAAGTCTATTCTAAGAGATGCTCTAAGTGATCTTGCATTAAATTTCCTAAACAAAATGAAGATTATGGTGGTTAAGGATATTGAAAGAGAAGATATTGAATTCATTTGCAAGACGATTGGAACCAAGCCAGTTGCTCATATTGACCAGTTCACTGCTGACATGCTGGGATCAGCTGAGTTAGCTGAGGAGGTCAATTTAAATGGTTCTGGCAAGCTGATCAAGATTACAGGCTGTTCAAGCCCTGGAAAAACAGTTACATTTGTTGTTCATGGATCTAACAAATTGGTTATTGAAGAAGCTGAGCTCTCCATTCATGATGCCCTGTGTGTCATCCGCTGTTTAGTGAAGAAAAGAGCTCTTATTACAGGAGGTGGTGCTCCAGAAATAGAGTTGGCTCTCCGGTTAACTGAATATTCACAAACATTGAGTGGTATGGAATCCTACTGCGTTTGTGCTTTTGCAGATGCTATGGAAGTAATTCCATCTACACTAGCTGAAAATGCTGGCCTGAATTCCATTTCTACAATAACAGAACTAAGAAACCAGCATGCCCACAGAGAAAAAACTACTGGCATTAATGTCCGAAAGGGTGGTATTTCCAACATTTTTGGAGGAACTGGTTGTCCAGCCTTTGTTGGTTTCAGTTAGTGCACTGACTCTAGCGACTGAAACTGTATGGAGCATCCTGAAAATTGATGATGTGGTAAACACTTGGTAATCTGGATAACACTGGCTGAATGGCACCATCATTGCCACAAATAGTGCAGCTGGAGTGGAAGATCACTGGTGTTTCTTATTCTTTGGAATATTGTTTCCCCTGTGAATTCCAGGGCCTGGTCTTCCAGTTTGCATTTACATGACATTGTATTGACAGTTTAATGAAAATATTAAAGATTTGGTTTTTTGCCGAAACCAGTTTGGCTCAGTGGTAGAGCGTCGGTCTAAAGACTAAAAGGTCCCGGGTTCGATTCCGGTCAAGGGCATGTACATTGGTTGCGGGCACACCCGGAGGTGTGCAAGAGGCAGCTGGTCGATGTTTCTCTCTCATCGACGTTTCTAGCTCTCTATCCCTCTCCCTTCCTCTCTGTAAAATATCAATAAAATATATTTATAAAAAAAAAGATTTGGTTTTTTAAAAAAATACCCTAATCTAAACCCAACCCTAACCTTAACCCTAACCCTATCCGAACCCAACCCAAACCACAACCCTAACCATAAACTCAACCCTAACCCCAACCTTAACCCTAAACCCAATCCCTTCCTTAATCGAAACCCTGACCCCAATATTTACTCTAACCCTAACACCAACCATAACCTAAACCCCAAAACTAACCCTAACCCCAACTTTGACCACAACCTTAACCTTAACCCTAACCCCGAAAGTAACACTAACTGTAAACCCAACACTAACGATAACCATAACCCTAACCCCAACCCTAACCCTAACCCCACCCAACCCTAAACATAATCCTAACGTTAACCCTAACCCTGAGCCTAACCCCAACCTAACCCTATCCCTAAGCCCAACCGCAACCTAATCCTAACCTCAATCCCAACCCAGACGTAACCCTAAGCCAAAACTCAATGATAACACTAACCCTAACCCTAAACACAACCCTAACCCCAAACCCAACCCTAACACCAAACTTGACCCCAAAACTAACCCTAACTGTAACCGTAACCATAAACCCTAACCCATACCCTAGCCCTAACCCCAACCCAACCCTAACCCTAACCCTGAGCATAACCACACCCAAACCCTAACCCTAACACTAATCCAAATCCCAACCCAAACCCTAACCCTAACACTAATCCAAATCCCAACCCAAACCCTAACCTTAACCCTAACCCCAACCCTGACCCTAACCCTAAACCCAAACCAAACCCTAATTTCAACCTTAACCGCAACACTAACCCTAAACCTAACTCTAAAATTACACTTAACCCTAACACCAACCCTAACACTAAACTTAACCCAAACATTAAACCAAACCCTAACCTTAACACTAACCCTAACCCAAACCATCCCTAATCCTAATCCCAACACTAACACTAACCCTAACCCAACTCTAACACTAACCCTAACCCTAAAGCTCAACCTTGACCACAACACTAACCACAACACTAACCTTAACCCCGAACCTAACCATAACCATTACCCTAACCATAAACCTAACCCTAACCATAACCCAAACCCTCACCCCACACTAACTCCACACCCTAACCCTAACACCAACCACAACCCTAACCCTAATCCTTACCCTAACCCTAACTCCAACCTTGACCCCAACACTAACACTAATTCTAACCCTAACCGGGAATCTAACCCTAACCGTAACATGAACTATAAGCCTAACCCTAACCCTAACCCTAATCCCAACCAAGCCCTAACCCTAAGCCTAACACTTACCCCAAACCCAACCAAAACGTAACCCTAACCCTAACTCCAACCCAAACCTAACCATAATCCTGACTCTAACCCTAACCTTAACCCTAAATCCAACCTTCAACCCTAACCCTAGTCCTATCTCTAAGCCCAACCCCAACCTAACCCTAACACCAACCCCTACCTAGAGGTAACCCTAACCCTAACCCCAATGCTAACACTAACCCTAACCCTAGACCCAAACCTTAACCCTAAACCCAACCCCCACCCTAACCACAAACTTGACCCCAACACTAACCCTACACTAACCCTAACTCCGAACCTAACCTAACCTTAACCCTAACCATAAACCTGACCCTAACACTAACACTAACCCTGAGCATAACCCCAACCAAACCCTAACCCTAAACCTAATCCCGGCCTTAACCCTAACCCGAACGATAAACTCAACACTAACCCTATCCCTAACCCTAACACCAACCGTAACCCTTACCCTAACCATAACCTTAACCCTAACCCCAACCCTGACCCTAACTCTAAACCCAACCCTCACCCTAACTCCAAACTTAACTGCCACACTAACCCTGCCCCTAACCCTAATCCTAACCCTAAACAACACCCTAACCCTAACCCCAACCATAACCCTAACGCTATCCCCAACCCTAACACTAACCCTAACCTAAAGCCAACCCTAACCCTAACCGTAACGCTAACCCCAACCCCAAACTAACTCGAACCCTAAGCCGAACACCAACCTTAATCCAAACCCTAATCTAAATCCAACCCTAACCCTAACTGTAAACCAAAACCCAACCTTAACCCTAACCCTATCCGAACCCAACCCAAACCACAACCCTAACCCCAACCTTAACCCTAACCCCAACCCCATCCTTAATCCAAACCCTGACCCCAATGCTAACTCTAACCCTAACACCAACCATAACCCTAACCCCAACCCTAACCCCAAAACTAACCCTAACCCCAACTTTGACCACAATCCTAAACTTAACCCTAACCCCTAAACTAAACCTAACCGTAACCCTAACTGTAAACCCAACACTAAACTTAACCCTAACCATAACCCTAACCCCAACCCTAACCCCCACCCAACCCTAAACATAATCCTAATGCTAACCCTAACACTGAGCCTAACCCCAACCCTAACCCTAACCCTTTCCCTAAGCCCAACCGCAACCTAATCCTAACCTCAACCCCAACCAAGACGTAACCCTAAGCCAAAACCCAACACTAACACTAACCCTAAACCCAACCCTAACCCTAACCCCAAACACAACCATAACCCTAACCCCAAACTCAACACTAACCCTAACCCCAAACACAACCATAACCCTAACCCCAAACCCAACCCTAACCCCAAACATGACCACAACACTAAACCTAACCCCGAACCTAACACTAACTGTAACCCTAACCATAAACCCTAACCCTAACCCATACCCTAGCCCTAACCCTAACCCCAACCCAACCCTAACCCTAACCCTGAGCATAACCCCACCAAAACCCTAACCCTAACACTAATCCAAATCCTAACCTTAAACCTAACCTAACGATAACCTCAACCCTAACCCTATGCCTAACGCTAACCCCAACCCTAACGTTACCCTAACCATAACCTTAACCCTAACCCTAACCCTAAACCCAAACCAAACCCTAATTGCAACCTTAACCGCAACCCTAACCCTAATCCTAAAATTACCTTTAACCCTAACCCAAACACCAACCCTAACACTAAACCTAAGCCTAACACTAAACCAAACCCTAACACTAACCCTAACCCTAACCCAAACCATCCCTAATCGTAATCGCAACCCTAACCCTAACCCCAACCTTAACCACAACACTAACCCTAACCGTTACCCTAACCATAAACCTAACCCTAACCATAACCCAAACCTCAGCCCAACCCTAGCCCACACACTAACCTTAACCCTAAACCCAAGCCTAACCCTATCCCTAACCCCAACCCTAACACTAACACAAACCCTAACCTAAAGCCAACCCTAACGCTAACGCTAACCCCAACCCCAACGCTAACCCCGAACACCAACCTTAATCCAAACCCTAATCTAAATACAACCCTAACCCTAAACCTAACTGTAAACCAAAACCCAACCCTAACCCTAACCCTATCCGAACCCAACCCAAACCACAACCCTAACCCTAAACCCAACCCTAAACCCAACTTTAACCCTAACCCCAACCCCATCCTGAATCCAAACCCTGACCCCAATACTAACTCTAACTCTAACACCAACCATAACCCTAACCCCAACCCTAACCCTAACCCCAAAATTAACCCTAACCCGAACTTAGACCACAACTCTAAACTTAACCCTAACCCCGAAACTAACCCTAACCGTAACCCTAACTGTAAACCCAACACTAACCTTAACCCTAACCATAACCCTAACCCCAACCCTAACCCCCACCCAACCCTGAACATAATCCTAACGCTAACCCTAACTCTGAGCCTAACCCCAACCTTACCCTAACCTTCACCCTTAACCCAACACTAACCCGAACACTATCCCTAAGCCCAACCGCAACCTAATCGTAACCTCAACCCCAACCTAGACATAACCCTAAGGCAAAACCCAATGCTAACACTAACCCCAAAATGGACCCCAACACTAACCCTAACCCTGAACCTAACCCTAACTGTAAGCCTAACCATAAACCATAACCCTAACCCTAACCCATACCCTAGCCCTAACCCCAACCCCAACCCAACCCTAACCCTGATCATAACCCCACACAAACCCTAACACTAATCCAAATCCTAACCCTAACGTAATGATAACCTCAACCCTAAACCTAACCCTATGCCTAACCCTAACACCAACCCTAACACTAAACCTAACCCTAACACTAAACCAAACCCTAACCCTAACCCAAACCATCCCTAATCCTAATCCCAACCCTAACAATAACTCTAAGCCTAACCCCAACCCTAACCCTAACCCTAAGCCAAACCTTGACCACAACACTAACCCTAACCCCAAACCTAACCCTAACCATTACCCTAACCATAAACCTAACCCTAGCCATAACCCAAACCCTCACACCAACCCTAGCCCACACCCTAACCCTAACTCCAACCCAACCCTAAACCTAACCCTTACCCTAACTATAACCCTGAGCCAAACACCAACCCAGCCCTAACCCTCACACTAATTCCAACTCTAACACTAATCCTAACCTCAACCTTAACCTTAACCCTATCCCTAACCTCAGCCCCAACCTAACCTAACCGTAACCCTAACCCTAACCGCAAACCTCACCCTTATCGTAACCATAATGCTAACCCTAACCTGATGCCAACCCTGACCATAACCCTAAATCAAAACCTCACCCTAACTCCAACCTTAACCCCAACACTAACCCTAAACCTAACCCTGAGCGTAACTAAAATCCTAACACTAATCCTAACACCAACCCTAACCCTAACCCCAAAACCATCCCTAACCCTAAACCAAACCCTAACCCTAACCCTAACTCCAACCTTGACCCCAACACTAACACTAATTCTAACCCTAACTGTGAATCTAACCCTAACCATAACATGAACTATAAACCTAACCCTAAACCTAACCCTAACCCTAACCCTAATCCCAACCAAACCCTAACCCTAACCCTAACTGTGAGCCTAACCCTAACCCAACTCTAACGCTATCCCTAACCCTAATCCTAAACCTAACACCCCAAACCCAACCTAACCGTAACCCTAACCCTAAACCTTACCCTAAGCATAAGCCTAACCCCAACCATGACCCTAACCTTAAACCCAACCCTCACCCTAACTTCAACCTTAACAGCTACACTAACCCTAAACCTAAAACGAACCCTAACCCTAACACCAACTCTAACCCTAACCCCAACCCTAACCCTAACCCTAATGCTAACCCCAACCCAAACCTAACCATAATCCTAACTCTAACCCTAACCTTAACCCTAAACCCAACCAGAACCCTACTTTCAACCCTAACCCTAATCCTATCCCTAAGCCCAACCCCAAACCCAACCTAGAAGTACCCTAACCCTAACCCAAATGCTAACACTAACCCTAACCCTAAACCCAACCCTATCCCAAACCCTAACCCTAAACACAACCCCAACTCTAACCCTACCCCAAACGACCCCAACACTAACCCAACACTAACCCTAACTCTGAACTTAACTCTAACCTTAACCATAACCATAACCCCTACCCTAGCCCTAAACCTAACCCTAAACCTAATCCCAACCTTAACCCTAACCCTAACCATAAAC
The DNA here is from genome assembly GCA_963924515.1 of Vespertilio murinus. Lineage (NCBI taxonomy): Eukaryota > Metazoa > Chordata > Mammalia > Chiroptera > Vespertilionidae > Vespertilio > Vespertilio murinus. Next base: position 66,818,551 of record OZ004709.1, read on the forward strand.
TAAACCCTAACCCGATCCCTAATCCTAACCCCAACCCTTACCCTAACCATAACCTTAACCATAACCTCAACCCTGACCCTAACCCTAAATCCAAGCCTCACCCTAATTCCAACCTTAACCGCAATACTAATCCTAAACATAACCCTAAAATTATCCCTAAAACTAACCCTAACACCAACCAAACACTAATCTAACACCCTAAATGCAACCATATCCCTAACCGTAACCCTAACCATAAACCCAACCCTAACCCCAACCTTGACACCAACCCTAACCCTAACCCCTAACCTAAACCTAGCCATTATCCTAACCATAAACCTAACCCTAACTATAACCCAAACCCTCACCCCAGCCTTAGCCCACACCCTAACCCTAACTCCAACCCAACCCTAACCCTAGATATAACCCCAGCCTAACCCTAGCCCTAACCCTAACTTTAACCCTAATCCCAACCCTAACCCTACCTTCAACCCTAACCCTAACCCTATCCCTAAACCCAACCCCAACCTAACCTTAACCCCAACCCCAACCTAGACATAACCCTAACCCCAACACTAATACTAACCCTAACCATAAACCCAACCCTAACCCTAAAACCGAACTAACCCTAACCTTAACCCTAACCATAAACCCTAAACCTAGCCCTAAACCTAACCCCTACCCTAGCCCTAACCCTAACCCCAACCCAACCCTAACCCTAACACTAACCCTGAGCATAACCCCAACCAGACCCTAATCCTAATTCCAACCCTAACACTAACCCTAACCCTAAACCGAATACTAACCCTAACTTCAACCCTAACCCTAACCCCAACCTTGACCCCAAAACTAACCACAACACTAACCCTAACCCCGAACCTAACCCTAACCATCACCCTAACCATAAACCTAACCCTAACCATAACCAAAAACCTCACCCCAACCCTAGCCCACCACCTAACCCTAACTCCAACCCAACCCTAAACCTAAACCTAATCCTAACCCTAACCATAACCCTGAGCCTAACACCAAGCCAAAACTAACCCTCACCCTAATCCCAACCCTAACCCTAACCTCAACCCTAACCTTAACCCTATCACTAACCGCAGCCCCAACCTAACGCTAAACCCAAACCCAACCCTAACCTTAACCCTAACTGCAACCCCAACATAACTGTAACCCTAACCCCAACCCTAACCTTTACCCTAACCCCAGCACTAACCCTAACCATGAGCCTAACCATAACCCTAACAACAATCCTAACAATAACCCTAACCCTAACCCCAACCCCAACCCTAACCTTAACCCCAAACTTGACCCCAACACTAACCCAACACTAACCCTAACCCCGAACCTAACCCTAACCCCAACCCAACCCTAACACTAACCCTGAACATAACCTCAACCAAACCCTAACCCTAATCCAAACCCTAACCGTAACCATAAACTCAACCCTAACCCTAACCCCAACCCCAACGCTAACCCTTATCTAACTATAACCTTAAGCCTAATCCCAACCCTGACCCTAACCCTAAACCCAAACCTCACCCTAACTCCAACCTTAACCACAACACTAACCCTAAACCTAACCCTAAAATTACCCCTAAACCTAACCTAACGCCAACCCTAACACTAAACCTAACCCTAAACCTAAACCCACCCCTAACCCCAACCCTAACCCCATCCTTGACCCCAACACCAACCCTAACCCTAACCCCGAACCTAAACCTAACCATTACCCTAACCATAAACCTAACCCTAACCATAACCCAAACCCTCATCCCAGCCTTAGCCCACACCCTAATCCTAACTCCAACCCAACCCTAAACCTAATCCTAACCCTAATCATAACCCTGAGCCTAACACCAACCCAACCCTAACCTTAACCCTGATCCCAACCCTAACCCTAACCTCAACCCTAACCCTAACCATAACATGAACTATAAACCCACCCCTAACCCTAACCCTAACCGTGAGCCTAACCCAAAACCAACCCTAACGCTAACCCTAACCCTAAGCATAACATTTACCCCAGACCCAACCTAACCGTAACCCTAACCACAACCATGACCATAACCCTAAACCCAACCCTGACCCTAACTCCAACCTTAACAGCAACACTAACCCTAAACCTAAACCTAACCCTAACCCTGACCCTAACACCAGCTCTAACTCTAACCCCAAACATAACCCTAACCCTAAGAGTAATGCGAACACCAACCCAACCCTAACCATAATCCTAACGGTAACCTGAACCCTGAGCCTAAACCCAACCTAGCCCTAACCCTAACCTTAACCCTAAACCCAACCCTAGCCCTAACTTCAACCCTAACCGAAAACCTATCCCAAAGCCCAACCCCAACGTAACTTTAACACCCACACCAACCTAGACGTAACCCTAACACTATCACTAACCCTAACCCTAGACCCAACCATAACCCTAACTATAACCCCAACCCTAACCCTAACACCAAACTTGACCCCAACACTAAACCAACAATAACCCTAACCCCAAACCTAACCCTTACCTTAACCCTAACCATAAACCTTAACCCTAACCATAACCCTAACCCTACCTTAGCCCTAACCCCAACCTAACCCTAACACTAACACTCAGCATAACCCCAACCAAACCCTAACCCTAACCCTAATCCCAACCCTAACTCTAACCCTAACCATAACCTCAACCCTAACACTACACCTATCCATAACCCTAACCCCAACCCTAACCTTTACCCTAACCATAACCTTAACCCTAACCATAACCCCAACCTTGACCCTTACCCTAAACCCAAACCTCACCTAAGTCCAACCTTAACCGCAACACTAACCCTAAACCTAACTCTAACATTACCCCTAAACCTAACCCTAACACCAACCCTAACACTAAACCTAACCATAACACTAAACCAAACCCTAACCCTAATCCTAAACCTAACCCAAACCTAACCCTAAACCCAACCCTAAAACTAAACCTAACCCTGAACCCAACACTAACCCTAAACCTAAACTTATCTCCAACCTTGACCCCAACACTAACCCCAAACCTAACCCTAACTCTCACCCTAACCATAAACCTAACCCTAACTATAACCCAAACCCTCACCCAAACCCTAGCCCACACCGTAAACCTAACTCCAACCCAACCCTAACCTTATTAACCCTGAGCCTAACACCAACCCAACACTAACCCTAACCCTAATCGCAATCCTAACCCTAACTTCAACTGCAACCTAACCCTAACCATAACCCTAACCTTAGCGCTAACGCCAACCCTGACCATAACCCTAAATCCAAACCTCACCCTAACTCCAATATTAACTGCAACACTAACCTTAACCCAAACCCTGAGCCTAACCATAAACCTAACACCAATCCTAACATTAATCCTAACCCTAACCCCAAACCCAGCCCTAAACCTAACCTTAACCCTAAATTTAACCCTAACTGTAACCCCAACCCTCACCCTAATCGTAACCCTAACCTTTACCCTAACCCAAACCCTAACCCTAAATCTAACCCTAACCCTTACCCTAACCCTAATGCCAACACCAACCTAACCCTGACCCTAACCCTAAACCTAACCCTAACCGTAACCCAAAACTAACCCAAAACCTAAGCCCAACCCTAACCCCAACCCCAACCCCACCCATGACCTCAACACTAACCCTATCCCTAAACCTAATCCTGAACCTAACACTAACCATTACCCTAAACAAAAACCTAACCCGAACCCTAACCCAAACGCTCACCCCAACCCTAGCCCACACCCGAACCCTAACTATGACACAACCCTAAATCTAATCCTAACCCTAACCCTAACCCTGAGCCTTACACCAACCCAACCCTAACCATAAACATAATCCTAACCCTAACCTCAACCCTAACTCTAACACTGTCCCTAACCCCAGCCCCAACATAACCCCAAACGCAGCAGCAACCCTAACCTTAACCCTAACCCCTACCCATAACTAACTGTAACCCTAACCATAACCATAACCCTAACACTAATGCCAACCCTGACCCTAATCCTAAATCCAAACCTCACCCTAACTCCAATCTTAACGGCAACACTAACCCTAAACCTAACCCTAACACCAACCCTAACACGAACCCGAACCCTTACCATAAATTAACCTTAACCATAACCCTAACCCTAACCATAAAGCTAACCACAACCCAAACACTAACCCTAATCCTAAACTTAACCCTAACCCTAAACTCAACCCTAAACCTAACCCTAACCCTAATGCTAACCCAAACCCCAACATAAACCTAATCTCAACCGCAACACTAAATCTAACCCTAATCTAAACCCAACTCTAACCCTAACCATAAGAAAAACCCAAACCTAACCCTAAACATAACCTTATCCCCAGCCCAACCCTCACCCCAACCCTAACCCTAAACCCAAACCTAAATGTAAGCCTAACTCTACCCATGCCCTAACCATAAACCCTATCCTGACCCCAATACTAACCCTAACCCTAACACTAACCCAATCCCCAACCCTAACCCTAACCCCAACACCAACCCTAACGCTAATCCTAAACCCTACCCTGACCCCAATACTAACCCTAACCTTAAACCTAACACTAACCCTAACTCTAACATTAAGCCCATCCCTAACCCTAACCCTACCCCAAACACCAACCCTAACCATAACCCTAACCTTAAACCCAACCCTAACCCTAACCCAAACCCTAACACCCCAACCTTAACTTTAACCCTAATCCTAACCCTAACCCTAAATATAAACCTAACCCAAACCCAACCTAACCATAACCCTAACTCTAACCCTAACCCTTATGATACCCCTAATCCTAACCCTAAACCCAACCCTAACCCTAACCCTAACTGTAATCCCAACCTTAACCCTAACCCTAATCCAAACTCCAACCCTAACCATTACCCTAATTCTAACCCCAACACTAACTTTAACCCTCACCTTAACACCAACACTAAGCCTACCCATAACCCTAATCCTAACCCTAACATAAACCAGAACCCTAACCCCAACCTCACCCTAACCCTTACCCTAACCATAATCCTAACTAACCCAAACCCAACCCTAACCCTAATCTTAACCATAACCCCAACCTTAACACTAACCCTAGCCCCACACCCAACCTAACACTAATCCTAACACTAACCCTAACCCAAACCCTAACCCTAACCCTAAATTTATGCCTAACCCAAACACCAACCCTAACCATAACCCTAACCTTAAACCCAACTCTAACCCTAACCCGAACCTTAACACTAACCCTAACCCTAAACCCAACCCTAACCCTAACCCCAGCCCTAACCCTTAACCATACCCTGACCCCAATACTAACCCTGACCTTAAAGCAAATACTAACCCTAAACCTAACTGCAACCATAACCCTAATCCTAAACCTAAACTTAAGCCTAACCCTAACCCTAAACCAACCCTAAACCTAACCCCAACCCAAACCCTAACCCCAATCTTAACTTTAACTCTAACCCTGACCCTAAACCCAACCCTAATTTTAACCCTAACCCTAAACCCAACCCTAACTCTAATCCTAATCCTAATCCAACCCTAACCCTTACCCTAACTCTATCCCCAACTTTAACCCTAACCCTAGGCCTAACCCTAACCCTTACCCTAAACCCAACCCTAACTTTAACCCTAACCTCAACCCTAACCCAAACCATAACCGTAACCCTAATCATAACCCTAACCCTAAAGCCAACCCTAACCCTAACCCCAAACCTAACATTATCCCCAACCTTGACCCCAACACTAACCCTAACCCCGAACCTTACCCTAACATTAACCCTAACCGTAAACACAATCCTAAACTTAACCCTAACCCTATTCCTCATCCCAACTCTAGCCCTAACCCTAACAGGAACCCTAACCCCAACCCAATCCCAACCCTAACCCTACTCCCAACACTAACCGTAAACCTAACCCTATCCCTAACCCCAACCTAACACTAACCCCAACCCCAACCCTAATCCTAACCCTAACCCCAACTCTAACTCTTACCCTAACCATAACCCTAACCCTAAACCTAACACCAACCCTGACCCTAACCCTAAACCCAAACCTCACCATAACTCCAACCTTAGCCACAACATTAACCCTAAAACTAACCCTAACCCTTACCCTAACCCTAACCCAACCCTAAACCTAATCTAACCCCAACCCTTACCCTGAAAGTAACCAAAACCCAACTCTAACTGTAACCCTATCCCCGACCCAACCCTAACCCTAAAACCAACCCTAACCCTAACCCTAAATCAAACCCTAAACCCTACGATGACCCCAATACTAACACAAACCCTAACCCTAACACTAAATCTAACAAAACCATAACCCCAAAATAACCCTAACCCCAACACCAAAACTAAACCTAACCTAAACCCTAACCCCAGCCATAACCCTAATCCCTACCCTGACCCCAATACTAACCCTAACCCTCAACCTAACACAAACCAAAACCCTAACCCAAACCCAAACTCTAACCCTTATCCTAAACCTAAACCTAAGTCTAAACCTAATCCCAACCCTAACACTAACCCTAACCACATTCCTAACTTTTACCCTAACCCTAACCCTAAACCCAACCCTAACCATAACCCCAACCCTAACCTTAATCCTAACTCGAAAACTAACCCTTACCCTAACTCTAACCCCAACCCTAACTTTAACCCTAACCTTAACCCCAACCCTAACCCTAACCATAACTCTAACCCTAACCCCAACCCCCAACCTAACCCTTACGCTAACCCTAAAACTAATCCCAACCCTAACCAAATTCTAACCCAAACTTAACCCTAATCCCAACCTTGACCCCAGCAATAACCCTAACCCAAATCCCAAACCTAACCCTAACCATAACCCTAACTGTAAACCCAACTCTAAACATAACCCTAACCATAACCCTAAACCTAGCCCTAACCCCAACCCTGACCCTAACGCAAACCCTAACCCCAAACCTAACCCTAATACTAACCCAAACCCTAACCCTGAGGCTCACCCCAACCCAACCTTAACCCTAACCCTAAACCCAACCCTAATCCTAACTTCAATCCTAACCCTAACCCTATCCCTAAGCCCAACCCCAACCTAACCCTAACCACAACCTTAACCCTAATCCTAACCCCAACCACAACCTAACCACAACCCTAACCCCAACCCTAACGCTACCCTAACCATAACCCTAACCCTACTACGACCTTAACCGCAACACTAACCCTAACACCAATCCTAACACTGAAAATAACCCTAACCATAACCCTACCCCTAACCCCAACCCTAGCCCTAACCCCAACCCCAAACATAACCCTAATCCTAACTCCAACCCTAACCCTTACCTACCTCCAACCCTAACCCTAACTTTAACCCTAAACCCAGTCCTAACCCTTACCCTAAACCCAACCCTAACATTAACCCTAAACCTAACCCCAACTCTATCTTTAATCCTAACCCTAACAAAAATTCTAACCCTAATCCTAACCCTAACCAAACCCTAACCCTAACCCCAACTAACTCTAAACCCAACCTTAACACTAACCCTAATCCTAAACCCAAACTTAACCCTAACCCCAACTTTTACCCAAACACTAACCCTAACCCTAACCCCGAACCTAACCCTAACCGTAGCCCTAACCCTAATCCTAACCCCAACCCTGACCCTAATGCTAAACCAAACCCCAACCCAACCCTAACCCTAATCCTAACCTTAACACTAACCCTGTTAGATTAATGTTATCTTAATGTCTAAGAAAGAGCATAAAGCACTAGGAATACATCAACAAACAGCCTTGCTATCTGCAACACATTGTTTAATGAGAGGAGAATTGTGTTCAAACATCAGAGAAACCAGGTGGATACAGTCTACCTGTCTACGTCAGTGCCAATGACTTGGCTGTTATCAAAGAAGGCTGGGAAGATTTGAAACCCCAAGTGATGATATCATCAAGTGGGTGGGGCCAGGTGAGTAGGCTCAAGTGCTCAGGTGGTAATGGTTTGGGCCTGGGGCCAACTTGGGAATTCTGATGCCATCAATGTGGGGTCTGGAGGGCATACTTAGTTTGAGGGATATGGCCAGCTAAAGGGGCTAAGTTTAGAATTAGCATTCAGCTTCCGGTAGAGGCTATCCTGTATCAGCCTTTGAATTCACAATGAATGAAGAGTCATCACTGGAACAGATATGAGGGTAACACTGGGGATTCTTTATTTAGGCTACAAAGATATTTAGAAAGGTGCTTCATACACTAGAAATACATATTCAACTAGACTTAATACAAGAATAACACAATGTAGGCAGTGGGAAAACAAGTTAAAAGGCTGAGAACTTGATGTGGTACAGTTTCCCTTTGATTTTACTGTCAAAATGAGTTGGTGTTTGTGGGGAGGAAAAAGCTGGTGAAACATCTCACAACTCATTTTCATAGACCTGTAGAACAGTATCTAAGAACTTCAAGCACTAAGAAAGGTAACCGATAGCCAAGTTTGTGTTCAAAGTAGTAGTAATGTTCTCAAAAAGCGCTTATGATACCTGTATGAAAATGGAAAACCTTCCAGACCTCCAAATAACAGAGCAGGAAAATGAATGTGAGAGAGTGTTCCACAGCAGGTGACATTATTGGAGAACTTGCCCATTTCCCCAGCATATTGAAATTCGGAAAATTTGCATTCAATGGGCAGGAAAGGCACAATGGTCATTTCAGGGCAATAATGTTCTTTCACATGCTGGTAATAATGTAAAAACGTCGTTTAACCCTTGGAATTCACATTAAACTGCTACAGACACTCAGAGATGGTTAATAGAAATTGGGAAACTCACTAACAGAAGTTAGCTTAATATCTTAGAAAGAGCATAAAACACTAGGAATACATCAACAAAGAGCCTTGCTATCTGCCACCCATTGTTTAATGACAGGAGAATCGTGTTGAAACATTAGAGAAACGAGGTGGATAGAGTTTACCTGTCTACCTCTGTGCCAATGACATGGCTTTTTTCAAGGAAGGCTGGGAAGCTTTGAAACAGGAACTTCTGACATCATCAAGTGGGCGGGGCCAGTTGAGCAGGCTCAAGTGCTCAGGTGATAATTGTTTGGGCCTGGGCCATCCTGGGAGTACTGATGCCATCAATGTGATGTCTAGATGGCATATTTAGTTTGAGGGATAGGGCCAGCTTCAGGGGCTAGGTTTAGGGTTAGCATTCAGGTTGGGGGAGAGGCTATCCTGTATCAGTCTTTGAATTCACAGTGAATGAGATGCCATCACTGCAGCAGATATGAGTGTAACACTGGGAATTCAAAACTACTGGCTACAAAGATATTTTGAAAGGTGCTTCCTACACTAGAAATACATGTTCAACTAGATGTAATACCTGAATAACACAATGTTGGCACTGGGAAAACCAGTTAAAAGGCTAGAACTTGATGTGGTACCATTTCCCTTTGATTTTACTGTCAAAATGAGTTGGTCTTTGAAGGGGGAAAAAGATGGTGAAACACTTCACAACTCATTTTCATAGACCTTTACAACAGTTTCTAAGTACTTCAAGCACTGAGAGACAGAAACGATAGCCAAGCTTGTGTTTAAAGTAGTAGTAATGTTCTTAAAATGCGCTTATGATACCTGTATGTAAATGGAAAACCTGCCAGACCTCCAGATGACAGGGCAGGAAAATGTATTTGAGAGAGTCTTCCTTAGCAGTTGGCATTTGTTTGGGAACTATCCCATCTCCCCAGCATGTTGAAATACTGAAAATTTGCCTTCACAGAGCCTGGAAAGGCACGATAGTCATTACAGGGTAATAATCATTCTTTCAAGTGCTGGTAATAATGAAAAAACATCGTTTAACCCTTGGAATTCAGATTAAACAGCTACAGACACTGGGAGGTGGTTAATAGAATTCTGGAAACTCACAAACAGAAGTTAGCTTAATGTCTAATAAGGAGCATAAAACAATAGGAATACTTCAAAAAAGAGCCTTGCTATCTGCAACACATTGTTTAATGACAGGAGAATCGTGTTGAAACTTCTGAGAAACGAGGTGATTCAGTTTACCTGTCTACGTCAGTGACAATGTCTTGGCTTTTTTCAAGGAAGGCTGGGAAGCTTTGAAATAGGAAGTGCTGATGTCATCAAGTGGGCAGGGCCCGGTGAGCAGGCTCATGTGTTCAGGTGATAATTGTTTGGGCCTGGGCCAACCTGGGAGTTCTGATGCCATCAATGTGAGGTCTACAGGTAAAGTGGGCACATTCAAATCCATTCTAGTGCCTTCTTTGTGATGAAAGAAGTCTAATATAATCCACTCACTTCTGCTGGTCCATCTCTCTGTGATATGAGAGCTCATGGGGAGGATCACATTAATTGCTGTTGCTGACAAATTGAGCACTTGGCAGAGCTCAGTGTTAGTGAGTGTAAGTCCATGTTGTTGAGCCCAAGCATTCTTGCCACTGTGGCCACATGGCTCATGAGCCCTTTGAACAGGTAAGTGGGCAGCTGGGGAAAGAGACTGGCCAGGGCAGGTTATCTTGTTCAGCTTATAAAAGAACTTCTCCTTATTGGAGCTTTTTGGAGAATATTTACATAAGATACAAATATTTTCACTCTGTCTAATTTTCCCAATGTCTTGCCACCATTTCTTCTGAGTTTCTTCCTATGAATGTGTGTGTGTGTGGTGGGGGGGATTCTCTCCTTTAGGGGCCCCCAGTGGACCCAAAATACACTATTCACTATTCTGCCACCTTGACAGATTTACCTTTTTCATGCCAAGTGAGGTTATATCATTGCATTCATTCACTTCTGGCTGATGCCATCTATTGGGAAAAGCCATTGATTAATAAGGCACAAGTTTTTCTCTGTTAGTAAACTGGTCACTCAATCTTTCAGATCATGTATATGGGTCAGAGAAATATGCAGACATACCCATCATGTTTGTGCTTATTTCTTAGTAGTAAAAATGGTGCAAAAACTTGACTTACCTTTTAGATGTACTCTTTCACATGCTCCAGATCATTGGATATTTAGAAACTGTATTTTCATAGATTTCATTTATCACCATGTGACATACCTGTGTCCTACCATGATATCTAGAATCTATGCCTCTTCTGCTCTGTAAGTCCTACCATAATGCCCTCAATGTAGTAGACCAGAACAATAGCCTATAAGGTAGTGAGATAGATAATCGAAGTTCCTGTGGACTACTCTTGTTACTGAAGCAGAATGTTAATGGAGCAATGAAGCATACAATGAAACTATGTGATATTCTGTCTATAGATAGCAACCTGCTTCTGAATTCTCTGCTCACTGAGATACAAACATCAGATTTTACCCGCTTGGTATTGCTGATGCGAGGCACTCTAGTGCTTCAGTTGAGAGACCACCCACCTCTAGAAGAATGGATGTGCAATTAAACCTGCATTACTCCATCATTATTCTCCAATAAATTTGTCTTCTACTTATGTCAAAGAGACAAGTTAAATAAGAAAAGTATATGAAAAACTATTCTCGGATATTTTGAGGGTTTTTAAAAATATATATTTTATTAAATTTTTACAGAGAGGAAGAGGGAGGGATAGAGAGTTAGAAACATCAATGAGAGAATCATCAATCAGCTGCCTCTTGCACACCCCCTACTGGGGATGTGCCCGCAACCAAGGTACATGCCCTTGACTGGAATCGAACCTGGGACCTTTCAGTCCACAGGCCGACGCTCTATCCATTGAGCCAAACCGGTTTCGGCGGATATTTTGAGTTTTTGATGGTGGCACAGTGTTTTTGATTTCCTAGGGGTCAGTACTGCTTCTAGTTTACAGCTCTGATGCAGAGAGGAACTCCAGAGACTTCCCTCCAGTTCTTCATCACCACAATACCACTCCCTCCAGGAGAAATGGGGTTCAAGCGTGGATTCTATCAGAATAAATCTATTCCAAGTATATACTCAGCAACTGAGAAAACAATTACACATGTTGAGGTTTACCAAATTTTATTGGATCACAGTGACATTGAGGAACCCCAAGAATTAGCATTCTCTCAGAGCCAATGCCTAGTCATCCTCAAAAGTACTGGGTGTTGCCCTTTTCTCACCATGCAGGTCCCCTGGTGGAAAGCTGCAGGTCCCAAATGGAAGATTTATTGACAGTCCTTACTTGAGGGATGCCTGGCTCTATTCATTCAGAGAGACATGGGTCTGAGAACTGCCTTCAACCAGGGACTGGTGAGAGCCTATGGCTCTCCTTCAGGTAGTCCAAGCCAGGACCTTGTTCACCAGGTCTAGATTTTTTTCTATTATACAGTGTATTACATTGCTAGAGCCGCCATAATAAAAGACCACAAACCCTGGCCAGTGTGGCCCAGTAGGTTGAGCATCGCCCCATGCTCCAGGAGGTCACCTGTTCCATTCCTTGTTGGTGGGTTGTATGTTTGGTCCCCTGTAGGGGGAATGCGGGACTTGGCCGACCAATTGACTTTTCTCTCATCAATGTTTCTTTCTCTCTCCCTAAAAAATCAATAAAAGCATACCAAAAACACACACAGGATATGTGGCTTAAAGAACAAAAATGTATTTTCTCACAATTCTTTCTGAAGGCTGGAAGTCTAAGATCAAGGAGTTGGCAGGGTTGGTTTCTTCTCAGGCCTCTCTCCTGGGCTCGTGGATGGTTTTCTTCTCCCTGTGTTTTCACATGGCTCTTCCTCTATACATGTCTGTGTCCTAATTTGCTCTTCTTAAAAGGACACTAGTCATTTCTTTTAATTTAACTACCTTTTAAGATTCTATATCCAAATATAGTCACATTCTGAAGTGCCCAGGGTTAGGACTTCAACATACGTGTTTTGGGGAGACATAATTCAGCTCATGATAAACAGTTGAAGTAAGACCCACGTATGTTCTCCCTCTTATTTTGAATTGTGGATATAATCACTAAACCAATAAGCTGAAAGTGTGTTGAGTCAGGCCACTGACGAGGTTTCTACCAAGGTTTCCATAGGCTCATGTTCTCCAGTGGGCCAAGTGTCTTGTCCAGCCATGGGCTTTAATTGACTGCAAATTTTGGGCAACTCCATTACCAGGTGATCCACCCACTCTTGTTGATGGTTTCTAGACAACCCACTTGTCCTAATCATCAGCCTTCCTAGCAACTAGTTCTCTCTCCCTGAGGGGTGTCCCTCACTCCCAAGGTGGCTGTCCACTCAGAACTGTTTCTGAGTAGCAGTGTTCTCCCTACATTGGGCTTCCATCATTATGCAGGGGGTCCCTAGGAACACAGGGCAGTCACTTGGCAAAGGTTGACAATCTTACATAGATCAGCATGCACACCGATTGTCTGCTTCCTAGCAGCCTTTCGGTAGGTATGCTTGGCTGCAGTACAGCTCATGTACCCTGTAGCTGCATTCCGGCAGAGGGACCCCATAGCCCTCCCATTGAGCAAGCATAAAAATGACCTAGTAAGGACGGAGGTGGCAAACACTTTGGTCCCATGTTCAGGCACCGAGCTATCAGGCTGTTTGGGAGAATACTGGAAAATAGCTGCCCAGTACCCAGAGGCTATGGCAGCTCTGAGCCCGGACCTGTGGACAGCTGAGTTCAGGAGGAGCTTCACTGTCACTGAGCCTAACTGACAGGCCTGAACATCGTGACATCTCACCTCTGGACCTTCGTACATGCTGCTACATCTCCTCCCACTGCAATGGGCCAGTTCCTTGCCCTGCAGGCAATTGATCAGTTGTTACTTACCCTGAAGAGCCTATTCCGATTCCATGCTTGGTCTTTCTCAGGAAGCTGGTCCTTCCTTTCCCACTTGCCTGGTCCTCCCTGGACAGTAGCAGCACTCATGGTTCCCTGACTCCCCGAGGTGAGGGTCTTGTCCTGTCCAGCACCCCATGCGGAGCCTGTCACTCAGGAGGAGCGCACTTAACTTTGGAAGAGTAAAGGAATGAATGGTAGTTTCTATTCACTGGTTTGTTTGCCGAGGCGTTGTGGCATGCTGCCATTGCAACATCTATTTCCCCTTAAACAACAGGCAGAGGTGAAAGTGGCCTCCGAGTTACAGATTTTTAAATGGTTTTCTCATTTGGTTTCAGAAAGTCAAAACCACATCCTCCCCAGTGTGAGATTAGCTCCAATACCTTCTGACTTTTCTGCAGCGAGGGATTGAACATCTGACGTGTTCTTTTTTTTGTGTTTTTAAAAAAATATATTTTATTGATTTTTTACAGAGAGGAAGGGAGAGAGATAGAGAGTTAGAAACATCAATGAGAGAGAAACATCGGATCCTCCTGCACACCCCCTACTGGGGATGTGCCCGCAACCAAGGTACATGCCCTTGACCGGAATCGAACCTGGGACCTTTGAGTCCTCAGGCCGACGCTCTATCCATTGAGCCAAACCAGTTTCGGCATCCTACGTGTTCTTGAGCGTTACTACAACCCTGCTACTTACCTGTTACTATATCACCGGCCTTCAGCCTGCTGGGTGCTGGGTCTCCCACAGAGCCATGGCAGAACTCTGGGCGGCCCTCTCCAGCCAGCATTCTTAACCCTGTGCTGAAGAGGCTTATCAGATTCAGAGTCCCAGCAACTTGCTCAGGGTCGCATAATGAGTGTCGGAGGCAGTATGAAAACATGCCTGTCTGATGTCCGGTTTGTCTTCCCTGCTTTGTTATCCCTGTTATGGGAAAATGCATGTATGTGTTTTCTTTTAATACAGTTCTCCTCTAATCAGGAAGACAAAGCTGTCCTTCCATTGACACAGGGAACCAGGAACATTGTCCTGCTTGGGCTACCATGTGGGCACCTCTGTTTTAGATTTTATGGCTTCTGTTTTCTGATCGCAGGTTGGAAGAATGGACTCCAAAACAGAGATTCTCTTCCAGCTCCAAATGCTTATTTTAATGCATTGTCTAGATACTAGGGGGTCACTACATTTTTGTATTTGTGGAGCAGTATATATATATATATATATTTTTACTGCCTATTATCCTATTCTGTATAACCTTTTTCCTTGTAGTTAACATCTAAGAAACCCAGCTCTTTGGAAAATGCCATAAAATAAATTAAATTTTCCTGGGTACTGTGGTTTCTGTTTGCAGTGGCTTCCCCCCTCCCTCCCTTGGCTTTTCTTCTAAGCTGAAAGCGCCTCTAAAATCTTAGCTTAAATCTCAGGCCAAAGTGTGTAGCTGTCTGCTCGTTCCTTTGTGGCATCCAAGGTATCTTCTGCAAATGTCCGGGGCTAAATTACCAGGCTTCCTCTCTCTTCCTCGACACCCACGCAGCGTTCTGCGGTGGGGCACATTACCACCATGTTAGGAAATCAGTGGGTGTGCGCAGAACAAGAGAAGAAAAAGATGAGAACTGCCAAAGCAAGCAAGCTCTTCCTATTCTTCCCTCTGTCTGAGAAATATTCCCCTCCTTCCCCCACACCCGATGCCTGGTACCTGCCAAAGAAAGCTTTCTTCTTCGCTCTTCAGACACAGGCCTGATTGTGAGCGCTTCTCCTCAGTGGCCCCCTGGGTCCACAGTTGTATATGGACTGTTGGTTTTGCTTTGTATTTATTTTCCCAGCCCACTGAAAACAGGGCCTTTTCCTAGTTAAAATAAATTTTGGAAGAGAAACACTTTTCTTTTGGAGCCCAGCCCTTCCTCCACCTAGACCATCCGGCATTTTCCGAGAGGACAGTGAAAGCTAGCTCCGGCCTCACCCATTCACAGTATCCTCTCTTTCTTTCACGTTAACAGCAGTGAAACTTGCTCTGTCTTCAACAACCGGTCGCCCTGACAAAGCCCTTGACAAACAGGACTAACTTCAACAGCCCCTTGTGGTGTGTGTCCGCAGTTCCCATGGAGTGCTGGCATTTGTCCCTGTCGCCCTGCACCCCAGTCGGAGGAATGGGACACACTCCAGTCGCAGGCACAGCAACAGAGGGACTTCGCTGCCTCTCAGAGCCGCCGTGCTCTGCTGAGAGAGGAGGAACTGGGCCCTCGTGTGGTTTTATAAACAGTAAAACAGCACAACAGGTTTTCAATTATCTGATGTTCTGGTAACCATTCTTAATATTTAGACAGTGCTTTTTCCTATTCACAGCTCTTTGCAAACAGAAATGGGTTGCACTAGACCTATCCTGGGGCACAGTGGAAACACATGTTTTCTCTTTACACATCTGTTCTAATAGCTTCGGTTATTATTTACATTTCTTCCCATAATGTACTCAATCAAAACATTTGTAGCCTTTCATCCACACATGAGAAGCTTAAAAGGGCAATAATGAAAGCAAGTGCCTGTAAGCCCTCTGGTAAATGTGCCACAGTTTCACAAAGATTATTTTTCCAGGAATGGGCAATTTGTAAAACTTGAAGTTTTAATTTTTTACAAAAAGCGTGCTAAAGAAGCAATGACAACTCAATGTGCTTTGCATTCTCAAAAACTGGGCAGACTTAGCTAACCAATTATTCCAATAAATTAAAAAAAAAAAACTAAACTTTTAGGGGTAAGATTCCCACTTGTTATAGTCACCTGTTATGGGCATTGACAGATTTGCAAAATGATTTTTTACATTTTTTTTACATTTTTTACAACTACAAAAAATGTTAGTTTTACAAGAAATTAAAACACACAGAGACACTAACCTGATGTGCAAAGTTTCAAAAAAAAGGGGGTGGGGGGAGGATTCTTTTCATCACACCAAGAAATTGTCAATTTGAAGCAGCTAAAAGACCTTTTTGATGTTAGTATACACCTTTTTATATTGATTCTACTGACATGTGAGTAATCTGCTTTCTCTCCTACTCTGCCCTTCTCCCTTAGACCCAGCCCCACACATAAGAAAGACAAGGATTTTCCCTCATAAAACAAACTTTATATTGCCATTGCTTAGTTTCAAATTGCAATGCCAATTCTGTTGGGGCTTTTATGATGATGCAACCCTAGTTATTCTCAATTTGCTTGGGCTTGTTCACATTTACATCCAAACTCTCCTCCCAAATTTCTGCATATTCTATAACTGGAAAATTCAGGATAACTTCACCAAATTTCTAGTATCCAACTTTCTTGGATTCTAGAAAAATCTTTATGATTAAAATTGTTGCAAACATTTTGTTTTAGGAGTTGTCCTGACAGCCCTCTGAAGCATAATGAAGACTGGCAATTTATTACTAGATATTTCAAAGACAAATTCTGTTTGTGGTCAGATAGAGCTGGTGACAACTCTGCCCTGCTGGAAGTGGGAGACGTAATGGAGAGGAAGTCACCTGCTTATTAAATTGATCACAGAGCTGTGGTAAACCATTGTATTGGTGATCTCTTGGTTTTATCATGATATTTCAAATGGTGACAGCCAAGTAGGAGGCCTGTATTCTCCCACTTCACCCAGGGAATATTGTGATTTATTCTAGCATTTTGGGAATGTGGCTTTATGTTGTCTGAATGGTTTGGCTGCCACATTGTGTGTGGGGGGGGGGGGGGCGGGAGGGGAGCAGATGAGGGGTAGGAGGCACAAAAAAGATAGACCCCCTCTACAAGATTATACTTTCCTTTGGCATATCCCAGATAAAGTTTTAAGAAGTGGCAAGCTCTCCTGTATCTGACAGATACAAAGATAAAAGCTTTCCTCTCCACACTCACTACTCATAAAGCTGCCACCCTTTCTCAGAGGCATGGCTTATAATTTTTTAATGTGTCGCATGACAAGGTATAGTGGAAACTATTTACCTTGGCATGCACTGCTTGTTTCTCGGGAGGTCTGTCTTCATTACACTATAGCAGCAGCCCTCCATGTCTGGAAGAGCCTATAGCATTTACCAGCTTGTCTGTTCCCTTTACATTCCTTTCCTTCGGCCAGCCTCTCCAATCACAATGCCAAGATTTAAAGATTCGTAATAAATGAGTTTCACATTGCTAATATTCATAGCCATCAGGGAGCTTGAGAGAGAAAATAGATAGTAGTTATCTAGCGGAGTAAATATCTGTAAGAACCTTCACTTTTGAAGGGTGCAGAGGACGAGTGAACAGGCCTCAGTGTGGGAGAACACACTGGTTTAACGCTTTGGGACTGAGGTTTGCTAACGAAATCTCTTGGGAATTTTGGAGGCTGCAACCCAAATGATGATTCAAAACCAGAGAGCTTTAATTTTGAAATTTCCTAACGTGGCTCCTTAATTATTTGAATGATTTACAATAAAAGTGGAGAATCTAAAATTATATTTTTTGAAGTTACTATGTTCAGTTTGCCACTTCAATTGTTCATAATCAAAACGGATTTATGATCACTGTAATAACTTTTGTAAACTGGGCAGGGAGCCTCCATTCCCTTTGGTACAGTAGACATTTATATTGTTCTTCGGCGACTTGGCCACAGATTTCTGAGTGAGGCGGGTGTTTGTGAAGCGGTGTGAGCCCCTGTGCTGTTCCCAGGGAGCTGCGTAGAGGCTTATTTAATAACTGCTCAGGTACATTAATTGTGGAGCTTGTTTATATTTGTTGTTCTACCACAGTGCTGTTATTACCTGGAGCCTGAACGCCAATCAGTTTCAAATTTATTTTAACTTTTTGATCATGAACTATTTATTTAATGGGGAACTTGACTTAACCTATTTTGTGAAATGTCTTGAGAAAATTATGTCAACGTTAAGCAAAAAGCAAACTAGCTCCACATAATCTCAAACATAAGAAATGAACGCCTTAGAAGAGCTGCTAGTTTTAGCTTTGAGGCCAAGATCAATTTGCAATGCCTGGGTCAGAGATTGGTGTGTATGTACACAAAAATGTGAATGCTTGTGCGTCTCTGTGTGTACTTAATAAATAATATAGATATACCCACAAATGTAAGTTGCTACTAAAGAAAATACCAGTTACAAGGCCTGAAAGGAGACACCCAAAATATGATTTCCTTACAAATATTTGAAGGAATGTTACTTAATTGCAACCAGAAGTCTGACCTGGAAGTGTAGTGTTTTGACCTTCTAGCTGTCTGGTTTCCTATTTGTGGTGTTTTGCTCTCCCCCAACTGTGAGAAAAATCTGTTTTACAGGGTTTTAACCCTGTATATTCTTAGAAACACTGAAGTAGAAATTATTCCCTTGAGGGAAAAGAAATTCTCATTATTTACAAGAATGACTTATAAAGGTTTCTCTTAAACAGAAAACATTTTTGAAACACTTAGCAAATATTTCTTTATAAGATGTACTAGTATTTGAAAATAAAACAGCTTCTGGGTTTCCTTTCAAGGTAATGCAAACTTTTGGAAGACTAAGATTTTTTGCGTTGTGTAAGTTTATCCTAAGTTTAATAAAATACTAACTTCTTAATAACAACAGTGTTCAAAGTTTATAAATAGTCCTCTTATGAGGAGACTTTTTTATATGTCTCTTTCCCCTCCCCCTTCCTCCAATTTCTAGCATGTATCTTTTTTCTCTACAAAGTAAAAGTTAAGCTAAATTTTAGAGACCTGTGGTAGTAATATGGAATCTAATGGGCTAAAAAACATCAATGAAATTTAACGATGACAACTGTACAATTGTAGGTCTTGGAGGCCTACTGTTGGAAAATTGTAGGTCACACATTAGATGCTCTCAGATGCTTTTGCTGAATCTAGTGAGATGATGGGGATTATACTTCTATGTAGCCTCTTAGCTAAACGTTTGCCAGCATGATCAGCTGATCAAATTATCCCATTTTACAAGTCTCAGAGAGATTTTCAGTTAGAGGAAAGCATCATTTTTCGTGTTGACTTAGAGCATTAAGAATGCAGAACACTGACAGTTCCCATCCATTTAGCTGAGAAACATTTTGTCCCATTTTTCTTTTCTTTTTTTAATTTAAAGTATACAACTCAGTGTTTTTGTTTTTTTAATATATTCACAAACTTGTACAGCCATCACTAGCAGCACTTATAGGACATTTTCTTCATTCTATAAATCCTGTACCCATTAGCAGCTATTCCCTATTTTCCCCTAACTCCCACTCTCCCTTCTCCCCCTTCCCCCAGCCTAGGCAACCACTAGTCTATGTTCTATCTATCAATTTGCCTTTTCTAGACATCTCATTTACATGGACTCATATAATATGTTGTTCTTTTAACAGTTTCTTTCACTTAGGATAATGTTTTCAAGGTTATCCATGCTTTACCATTTATCATAGTACTTTATTTTTTATTACCAAATAATATGACATTGTATGGTTAATCCCATTTTGTTTATCCATTATCAGTTGATACACATTTGGGTTGTTTCCACTGTTTGCTATTATGATTAATGCTACTATGAACATTTGTACAGGGTTTTGAGTGGATATATGTTTAATTTCTCATAAGTATAAACCTAATAATGGAATGTCTATGTAATCTTGTCCCTCCATGTTTTAGTATATTGAGGAATTTACTAAGGAATTTATATTCCCACCAGAAGCGTGTGATGGTTTCATTTCCTCCAAAATTATTGCCAACATTTTTTACTATATGTCAGTTTGATTATAGACATCCTAGTGTGTGTGAAGTGGTATTTTCATTTTTCTGATGGATAATGCATATGTTCAGATATTTATCAGTCATTTGTATGTCTTCTTTGGAGAAATGGACTTTCAAATTTTTTGTCCATATTTGGGGTGTCTTTTTTTAACTTTTAAAAAAATGATTTGAGAAAGAGAGCGCGTGCATGCAAGGGAGAGAGAAACTTAAATTTATTGTTGCACTTATTGGTTGATTTCTGTATGTTCCCTGACCAGGAAGTGAAACCACAACTTTGATATATCAAGGCCATGCTCTACCCAACTGACCTATCCTGCCATGGTCTGGAGTATATTTTATTATTGAGTTGTAGGAATTCTTTGCATAATTTACGTATAAGCTCCTTATCAAATATATGATTTGCAAACTTTTTCTCTTGTATAGATTGTCTTTTCACTTTCCTGATGGTATCCTTTGAAAGACAAAAGTCTTTAATTTTGATGATATCTTTTTTAAATTGATTTTAGAGAGAAAGAAACATTGATGAGAGAGATACATCAATTAGCTGCCTCCTTCATGCCTCTACTGGGAATCAAGACTACAAAATATGATAAGTGATGCTTGTGGGTCTCAATGGCTCCTGTTAAAATCCTTTATTTTAGCTTGTGAAATTGATTATGGCTTAAAGTTGAACCTTTTTTGCTTATTCCTCCAGCCTCATCCTCCATCTCTCTCCATCCTCCTATGCATTGAGAACTCTAAACCTCACCTATCCTTCAGGGTTCCCAGGAATCAGCAGTTCCTCAGTCCTCTTGGAAGAATCTTCCTGATGTTTCTGACCTCTGCTTACATGTTCCCCTTCCTTGGGGCTCTCCCTTCTCTCAATTTACTTTTTTACTTTCCATTGTTTTCTTTTTCTTTTTCTTTATTTTTTCCCCCCATCACCATACTCCATATGTTACTTTCCTTTGTTAATTAGGTATGCCCTTTCTTGGCATCCACAGCCCCAATGCATGCCTTTATTATAGCACTTACATTGTACCCATCATCCTTTAACTCCTGTGCCTCTCCCTCTGACCTCAGCTGAGGCCTCAGGAGCAGAGCAGTCTTCTTGGCACACCCAGGGCTTCACATAGTACTTGTACATAGTAGGTACACAACTAGCATGGATTGGATGACTGTGTTTGGACAGAATGAAAGAAAAAAAAGTAACCATTTCCTTGCTCACTGGTCCCTGTAACTCCTCCACCGATATTATTTTCAGGGTCACAAAGAGTACAATCCCTCACTTACATGGAAATACTTCAGTATGCTGCCAACCTGCTCCCTCAGTAACAGCTCATCATCAGTGTGGTATTTAATTTGTTATATGACTTACATGTAATTCCCAGACAAAGTTGTGCAGCCCAAACTTGTTTAACAATGTTGACATTCTGAGGAATCTTTTTTTTTTCTCCCTGAGTTTAGAAATGTTTTTTGTAGAAAAGCTGTGTTTTGAGAAGAAAGCTGAGAAAAAGTGAGACTTGCTTCGATGCATGGGCAGCGGTTTAATGATGGAAGTCAGCCGAGTGGAAGGGTGTCAGCAGGTGCACAGGGGAAAGCAGGCCCAGAGCATAAGGTTGAGGAGATGACTGGGAAAGCCGGGGGATGGGGTTATGACAGGGGGTGTGGGCAGGCTGGTGTTGAGGAAAACCCTGAGAAGAAGTGATATTTAGCTTCTTGTAGAACCTTCATGGTGGGAGAGTTAGAGGGAATGATCTGCCATTGAGAAAAGATGAAGGTAAAAACGTAGTAAAACGGAGAGAAGCACAATGCAGGGAGGGCAGGAGAGGGTAGTGCTTGAGGTGGAAGGAAATGCAGGGTGTGTGCCCTGGCTTGGGAGGGCATTGCTGAAACCCACAGCTGCTCCAGGACCACTGCCATCACTAGGACTCCCCTTCAGAGACATCAAAGCAGTACAGAGTGTCCAGTATTTTCTTCTTTTTGTTGTTGTTAAGGATCTTTTTAAAGTTTATTTATTAAATTTATTGGGGTGACATTGGTTAATATAATTATATGTGTTTCAGGCTCCGGTATTTTCCAATAACTAGTGAGATGGTACCTCATTGTTGTTTTGATTTGCATCTCTGGGATGATCAGTGACTTTGAGCATGTTTTCATATGCCTCTTGGCCTCTTACCGTGGAAAGGCCTCATACCGTGTGGACCTTCAGTGAAACAAAGACGAGAGAGAGCAGCAGCGAAGGGAAGGGGGAGCTGTGACTGGAAGCATATTCAGCTTCAGTCAAGTAACTGAGAGCTGAGTGGTACCTTGAAATTGTTTGCATTTGGAAGGTGGTGATAGAATCGTGAAGAAAAGTGGTTCTGTGGATATCTAGGAAGCTGGGGGATTGTGGAGCCTCAGAGAGTGGTAAAGTCTCAGCATTCAACAAAAGGAAAGATATGCAAGTGGAGGGAGAGAGGTTTTCACGGGATGACAGAGCACTGTCTACTCCTGCGGCTGGTGGGGACTGGGACACAGGCAGTCTCCAGCTTTAGTCCCCACCGGTGTCTGATGCACCAGATCTGATGCTTCTCTATAGATCATTCAACCTTTGGTCTTTTGGTTTCTTACTTTGCTCCTCTTTGTTCCTGGTATTTTCTTGATATTTCAATTTCTCTTGAATTCAGCTACCTATTTAAACTTGTGTTTTTCTTTTATCTAGATCCTTTGTTTTTAGCAGGAAGGTCTCCTTTATTTCAATCTACCAGATGCCCCAGAATCAGTTTTCAGAGATGTGCCTTTTTTACTACAAGGTTATATTATATTTTTAATGTATTTGATATAGAATGGTGTACTTTTTACTCCATACTTAACAGGTTGCTAATATAGTTTGAGTTTGCAAAGTGTACATATCTGTATTTATAAGTATAGCAATACCTATAGCTATAATTAGTTTTATTTTCAACTTGGGTCACTAGTAGTTAAAGAATCTCAAGGTGAAGTTTTCTTTTTTTAAAAAATTCTTTATTGTTTAAAATATTACATATGAATCCTTTTTCCCTTGTTGACCTCTCCTCACTCATTTCCACTCCCCCTCCAGCACATGCCATCATCCCCCACCCCCTACTGACTGTGTCCATGGGTTATGGTTATATGCATGCATACAAGTCCTTTGGTTGATCTTTCAAACCCCTCCCCCCGCCCGCCACACACACACACACACACACACACACACACACACACACACACACCTTCCCCCTGAGATTGGATTATCTGTTTGATGCTTCTGTGTCTCTGGATCTATTTTAGTTCATCAGTTTATGTTGTTCATTATATTCCACATATGAGTGAGATCATATGATACTTATCTTTCTTGGGCTGTCTTATTTCACTTAGCATAATGCTCTCTAGTTCCATCCATGATGTTGCAAATGGTAAGAGTTCTATCTACACAGTAGAATACTACAGCAGCATAGTATTCTATTGTGTAGATGTACCACAGTTTTTTAATCCACTCATCTGCTGATGGGCACTTAGGCTTCCAAATCTTAACTATTGTAAATTGTGCTGTTATAAACATAGGGATGCATATGTCCTTTCTGATTTCTTAGAATATATTCCTAGAAGTGGGGTTATTAGATTGAATGGAAGATCCATTTTTAGTTTTTTGAGGAAACTCCATACTGTTTTCCACAGTGGCTGCAGCAGTCTGCCTTCCCACAAGCAGTGCAAGAGGGTTCCTTTTTTCTCCACTTATTATTTGTTGATTTGTTGATGATAGCCATTCTGACAGGTTTAAAATGGTACCTCATCGTCATTTTGATTTGCATCTCTGGGATGATCAGTGACTTGGGGCATGTTTTCATATGTCTCTTGGCCTTCTGTATGTCCTCTTTCATAAGGGGTCTATTTAGGTCCTTTGCCCATTTTTTGGTTGGATTGTTTATCTTCCTTTTGTAAGTTGTATGAGTTCCCTATAAATTTTGGAGATTAAACCCTTATCGGATATAACATTGGCAAATATGTTCTCCCATGCAGTGGGCTTTCTTACTGGTTTTTTTTAATGGGTTCTTTTGCTATGCAGAAGCTTTTTATTTTAATGTAGTCAAATTTGTTTACTTTCTCCTTAGTTTCCATTTTCCTAGGAGCTAATATCAGTAAAAATATTGCTATGACATATGTCTGATATTTTGCTGCCTATGGATTCTTCTAGAATCCTATCTTACATTTAAGTCCTTTCTCCATTTTGAGTTTATTTTTGTGAATGATGTAGGTTGGTGTACCAGTTTCATTTTTTTTGCATGTATCTGTCCAATTTTCCCAACACCATTTATTTGAAAAGACTGTCTTGACTCCATTGTATGCTCTTGCCACCTTTGTCAAATATTAATTGAGCATAGTCATTTGGGTCAATTTCTGGGTTCTCTGTTCTCTTCCATTGGTCTATATGTCTGTTTTTGTGCCAGTACCAGGCAGTTTTGAGAACAGTAGCTTTGTAATATAGCTTAATTTCTGGTATTGTGATCCCTCCAACTTTGCTCTTCTTTCTCGGGATTGCTGCAGCTATTCGGGGTCTTTTCTTATTCCAGATGAATTTTCGGAGCCTTTGTTCTAAATCTGTGAAGTATGCCATTGGTATTAAGGTGAAGTTATTGGTTCTATTGAAAGGACAATACTGTGCATACTTAAGGCTTAAAGAAGATGAAAGCTTTACAACCACTTATTAGATCATTTTTGTTTAGGTTTTCTTATAATTGTTATCTACTTAGAAAAATTATTCTAAAGATTATAATTACAATTCACAACATAACAAACAATACTTTTGCATTTCTTGTAAAATATTATTTTCAAAGTTAGCAAATTAGAAAAGCAAGCTTTAATTGTGATTTATGTTCTGAGAATTAGGAAGAAGGATATTAACACAAATATTTAAAAGAAAAAAATTCATCAAATAATGGTGTTCTTTAAAAAAAAAAAATTAAACCCTCTTCAAGAGAATGTTCACTTTCAAGTCTAAACCTACTAGAAATTTTAAGTACATACAGTAGAATCACATGATGAATCCTTACCTATCCATCACCTGGGGTCACATTTTTTAAATATGGCCAATGTCATTTCATTTTATACTCTCACCTGGTTTTTCCTGCCCACTTTCCCCCATATTGTTTTAAACTAAATCGTGGATATCATCTTATTTTACATACAAAAGACTCAAAATATACAGCTCTGAAAGATAAGGTGTTTTTTTCAATGATCCAAGTACCACTAAGAAAAAATAATTCTCTGAATATATGTCTTCAATTCTTTTATAGTTGGATTGTTCAAATCAGGGTGTAGATAAGGTTGGTCCATGCCTTCATTTTATTTAGTTTATTCTCTTTACCTTAAATCAGCCATTTTCAACCTTTTTCATCTCATGGTGCACATAAACTAATTACTAAAATTCTGTGGCACATCAAAAAAATATATTTTTGCTGACCTAAGAATTTGCTGATCTAATTATACCTAAGAAAATAGGTATAATTTTGATTCTTTCACACTGGATAGCTATTGTGGTTTTGGCTGTCATTTTTTTTATTTGACAATCTAAGAGAGAAGAGGTCAGTGCCCCTGACTAAATAACCAGGCATTGCATGTTTTTGAAATTCTTTGAAGCACACTAACAGAAAATCAGAAAATCCGCTGCCATAGATGAATATCTCTTTGAACCTGGGGAACGCCCCTCTGGTTTTGATTTTTTTTTTTTCTTGCTGTTTACTGATTGAAGAAACTGGGTCAAGTGTCCTCTGGAATTTCCCACATTTGGGGTTTGGCTGGCTGCATCTGCATGGTGGTATTAACATATTCTTCCAGCCCCTGTATTTCCTGTAAACTTTAGTTAGATCCACAGGCTTGATGAGGTCAGGTCCCTTGTTGTTGCTTCTTGTGCAAGAATACTTTGTGGTAGATGGGGTGTATTTCCTGTTGCATCTCATTGGGCAGCACACAATGCCTCTCTTTACTTTCATATTATCTGTATCTGATAAAAAACGATGTTTCTGTTTTATGATCTTTTTTTATTAATCTGTATTTTAGACTTGTTTATTTTATATTGATATATTATCAGTAAATACTTTGTAAGCACAACAAA
The DNA here is from genome assembly GCA_963924515.1 of Vespertilio murinus. NCBI lineage: Eukaryota > Metazoa > Chordata > Mammalia > Chiroptera > Vespertilionidae > Vespertilio > Vespertilio murinus. The sequence continues at coordinate 66,845,072 of OZ004709.1, forward strand.
ATTTAAAAGACCCCTTTGCATATTCTTTTAAACTTTGCCTCTTTTAGGCAGGTAAGAATATCAAGGTAGTGTTTAGAAATAGTATAACCTCAATTAATGTGAGTAAACGTGAGAGCTGATTTAGGATCTTAAATTAAGATCTAAGTCGTTGCTTTCCTATTTAATTTTTACATGTGAAAAAGTCATACATTTATATGAAATCCAAGGACTTCTGGAAGGTAAAAAATGACAAGTATGTGGTGATTTCTTTTATATGTGAAAAGGTAGGCTAACAGGCTTTTTAAAAAGAGAGAGAGAGATAAGAAAACAAAGAAGGCATGAGACCTGTTCTTTGAAATCCTCCAGAGGTGTAATAATAATTGAGCTAATATGCATTGGCTTCTCTTAAATTGCCTTGGTAGTTTGGGCTTTGAGTGCCTTAGAAATTAACTTTCTTCCCATGCCTCTTCACTGTTGCTATAGCACTCTTGCTAAAGGCCTATTTGTGTTTAAGGAACGAGGGCAATTTCTCTCTTACATTCACTTCAGAGCTTGCACTTTGTTTTGGTTTTATAAGAACTCTGTGAAGTACTAGCATTACTCTAATCAAGACTGATTTCCCTATTATTTTACTAGAAATAAATAAGAGTTAGAGCAGTTACTTCCATATACATCATAATCCCCTGAGCTCTTTAAAAAAGAATGCAGTTCTCTGGCACCTACCCCAGATCTACATCAGCTTCCCGGGTAATGGGGATACAGGAATCTGTTGTAAAAGAACCCCGCTCTAGACATTCAAGTTCCCCAAGGGTTTTAGATATGGGTAATGGACTCATGATTTGGAATTGGGAAGACTCTGTACTAGTAGATGGTTACTTGAACTTCATAGTGGTTTATTAAATAACTGGAAGAGACAATAGAATTGATGATAAACTTTGGAAATACTTAATGTCTTCATCTGTGACTTGTGTGAATGCATCGAAAACCGGAAAAAGACCTTGACCTAGTGCCTTATAAAATGGGTTTCAAATCCTAAAAATCTGTGACAATACTGAGAGGAATGTTTTATTAGACAAATGAGGAATAAAAAAATATAGAACAGAAAACAGACTGCATTTACATTGGAAGAGAAAGCATGGCTGGCATGTCATGAAGGACAGAGCCACAGTAAGGTACTAAACACAAATCTGTAATCTGGTGCCTGTTGAGAAAGCCAGTACTGGAGTGTGGCATGGGAGAAACAAACAATGTGCTTCCTTTAATTTAACTGCCCCCCTGACGCTCCCATGTGATGTTCTGCTTCTTTGCAAAGTTCCTAGAACAGATGTTCGTCTTTTTGTGCCCTCTTTCATACTTTTACCTATTCTTCCACCACAAAGCTACCTCAAAACTGCTCTCAACTGCCTCTTAATTATCAGCTCAGACTTTTGTTAAGTTTCTGCTTTTACTAATGCTCTCTCAAATTTGATCTTTAAACTCTTGTTTACCTTGACTGCCAAGACTGCTCACTTGATTATTCCTCTTCTTCTCTGATAATTTCTTGTGGGCTCCTCTTTCTCTGCCATCTCTCGAGTGTTGATTCTGCCCTAGTCTTCATTTCTCCACCACAGACCTTCTTGTCCTTTGGCCAGAGTTGCCTCAGTATATGTATATATCCAGGTTTCACTTCTCTTCTGAACTCCATCCCTTATTTCCATTTGCTTCCCAGACAGCTTCACCCAGATATTTCATAGATCCCTCTGCCTAAAGCTGAATTCAGTATTTTACCAACTCGCCCACCCGCTCTGTTCCTTACCAAACCATCATTTACCTAGTCATCAAAGCCAGAAAAACTGCGATTGAATCCATCATCTCTGCACAAGTTGGTTGTTGACCAACAACCTGTCTCTGATTCCATCTCTGAAAAGTCTCTTGAATGTGTCTCTTTCTCTTTAGTCCTACAGCTACCAGTGATCCTCCCCTTCTCCCACTTGGCTTACAGTAGCTTCTACCAATCTCAACCACTCTGCTGTTGTGGAAGTGCAGGCCCCTGTGCTACATATTCTGATATTTCAAGAGAAACTGAAAATCCGGATTTTCATGTAAACTTTCCCAGTCTTTAAAATGTTTGTAACCGCTCTTTGAACATTTTACACCACCATGTGCACTTATGTAGGCCACAAGTTGGTGATCTTTGATTTAAATGTAAGAATAAGATATTATAAGAAAATTATCATGTAAGTGATTTCTTTTTCCTTTTGACATAGGGAAAGCCTTTATATCAGAACATCAAAACAAAACATGAATTTGACTAAATAAAGTGGAAATACTTTGACAAAACAAAAAATACCCTAAACAAAATTATAAAATATAAATGACAAGATGGGAAGAGAAATTTTCAGATAAAAGGTTAATATATTATAAAATCATACATATGAAACTAGGGAAAGAAAACAAACTTTCAAAAGCTATACACCCTAATAGAAATGAACAAATAGATGTAGAAATACAAATAAATTATAAACATCTAAAACAGTTTGTCCTTACTTGGAGTAAAAAATGGAAATACATAAGCAGTGAGTTATGACTGCTAAACTCTAAGTCAGGTAGAGATTGATATTGCTCAATGTTGGTGTGAATATGGGGAACTGGACATGATATTATACTGTTTGTAGGAACGTGAATTAGGGTTGTTGTTGTTTTGGGGGGGGGTTGCATTTTTTTTTCTGGAATAGGGTGTGGCATTATTGTATCAGTCAGGGTGTCAAATTAGGACAGGAGAAAACAGATCCAACATAAGAAAAATCAGAGTTTAAGGAGAACTGTAAAAAAGGCATTAGAGGCAGGAATCAAAATGAAAAGAAAAAAAAAAAAAAGACTGACAACTTTCCACAATTGGTGAAGGATGTATTCTCTGGTTTAAGAAAGCTCAACAGATCTCAGCAAAATAAAACATTTTTTTTTTAAATCTTAAACGTGTAGTAAACTGCCAAAAAAAATCAATTAATTAACAATATGAATGGAAGCCAAAACACTGGAATGATTTCTTCAAGGCGCTGAGAAAAAATAATTGTCAACCTAGAATTCTATATTATGTGAAATTTTTTTTCTAAGACTGAAGGTGAAATAAAGGCATTTCAGATTATAGAAAGCTAGAAAAGTTTGCTAGTCACCAAACTTCATTGAAGAGCTTCCAAAGGATATTCTTCAGGAAGCAGGACATGCTCTCAAAAAAGAGGACCGAGAGACAGGCAGTGGTGAAGGAAGAACAAGATAAGCATGTAGATGCAGCTAAACAAAAATGAATAATTTATAGGATTTATAAAAATCAGATAAAACTAAAATCCTGGAAAGCATTAGCTGATATGTAGTGGGGCCAAGGTATGTATAATGGAGTTAAAGCATTCTTAGTTCTTGACTTTTTTGCAGGGGGATAAAAATGTAGATTAATTTTTAACTTCTTAGATCAAATATGAATGTTCAAAGTTATAATGTAGCCTTGGCCAGTTTAGCTTAGTGTTTAAGCATCAACCTATGTACCAGAAGGTTGTGGTTTGATTCCAGTCAGGGCACATGTGCAGTTTATGGGCTCGATCCCCAGTAGGAGATGTGCAGGAAACAACTGATCAATGTTTCTCATCATTGATATTTCTGTCTCTCTTTCCCTCCCCCTTCCTTTATGAAATAAATAAAAATATACAATGTGTATATTTAAAAAGTTTTAGTGTAAACACTGCAAGAATAGGAAGAGATGATAAAAATTTCAGAGTAGAAGTAGGAAATGGAATGAAGGAAGGAAAAACAAATAAACCAACCCAAATGATGGCAATAAGAGATCTAAAAAAGAAAACATAGAAAATGAAATAAAATAATTACTAGATATTAACCCAGATTTATTGATAATCACAGACAAATGTTGTAAGACTAGATTGTTAAAAAATATTTTCATGTGCAATTTAAAAATCTCTTTTTTACATCCTAAAATGTAAAACTAAGAAAGGTCAAAAGTGAAAGGAAAAGAAAAGGTTTATCAGATAAATACTACAGAAAAGAAAGCTGGAGCAGATACATTAGCATCAAATAAAAAACTGTAAGGGAGAGAACATTACTAAAGATAAGACTACTGAATATTGATTAAAGGTTCAATTCATTGAAGATATAACAATTCTAAACCTATATACAAGTAATACAATTTCTAAAAATATCATGCAAAATGGATAAAACTAAAGAGAAATTGATAAGTATACCATTATAAAGAGAGATTTCAACTCATTCTCATTAATTGATCAAGCAAATAAAGATGTAGAACGTTTGATCAAAACAAATAACAAGCTTGAAGTAATGAACATATTTTGAACACTGAACTCAACCAGAGAATGCCCATTTTTATCAAACATACAGAGAACTTTTTTGAAACCAGCCCACATTAGATTGTTAATTTAAGCAAGCTTCAAAAAAAATTAAAAGATATGACCATACAGACAGATCACATTCTCTGTCTGACCACAATAAAATTAACTTAGAAATTAATACTATAGACGTATTTTTGGAAATTCAAAAGCATATTTGTATACAATACATGGAAATCTTAATTGAAACCAGAAAATATATAAAACGGAATGATAATTGCAAGACTACTTTCCAAAACTTGTAGGGCATACCTACATGAGGCATCTTTCTTGTGCTGTGATTCCGTGATTCTGTTAGAATAGTCAGTGTTTCCTGAAGTCTTTCTCCTTCCTTCCCGTGGCTGCTGGCACTGCCTTTGCTCTGGCCAGAGCCACCTTTTCGCTCAGGCTTGCTGATGCGAATTCATTTGGGGGTAATGATGGTTAACACCATGATTATATTAAGTTCATTGGGGATGATGATGGTTAACCCCGTGATTCTGTTAGAATAGTCAGTGTTTCCTGAAGTCTTTCTCACTGCACACGGTTAGAGAATCTCAGAGTTGGAATGAACCTCTGCAAGACAGGGAAGCCACCAGGGGTTTCACCCTATGTTCCCCATCTTAGGCACAGGAAGTTTGAAAGCTGTTGCAGAGGAGCCAGCTTGAACAGCCAGCAGTTAAGAAAAAACCAGCTACCTCATGTACAAGGTTTAATTAAAAATCTGTTTCTTTTATGCATAGTTATTTAAAGACTAGAGGCCCGATGCATGAAGATTTGTGCAAGAATGGGCCTTACTCTGGCTGCTGGCACTGCCTTCGCTCTGGCCAGAGCCACCTTTCCGCCTTCCTACACTACCCAGAGGCCCTGAGAGGCTGGTGCGGTGCAAAAGGCCTGTGTCCTGGCCACTCACGGCCTGTGTATGCAAATTAACCCACCATATTTGTTGGGTTAATTTGCATATCACTCCTAATTGGCTGGTGGGCATCACAGAGGCACAGTCAGTTTGCATCTTACTCTTTTATTAGTGTAGATGAGTGAAGGGTTTTGGAGATAATTTTGAATTTCATAATTACACAGTATCATGCCCATTATTATGCATGGTCTAGCAGAGTTATGATAGTGGGAACCATCATTTTGAATGTCAGTTCATCTGTGCTTGCCTATGATCTAAGCATGGTTTTTATATTTAATGTTAAGGGCATATTTTTACAAACAAAAAAAGTAGGAAAGTGATATGGGAAAGAAATCTGAAGTGACAATTTCTGAATTTGTTTTATTCAAATTTTTGTTTTCTCTGAGAAGCTTTCTCATTCTGTGTTATTACTCCGTGATGGATCCTATAGATTATAAGATTAATAGCACAGGTGGTCAGTGATATTACATACTAAGTCAGTGAGGTAAAAGGCAGAAAATGTGTTTTTCTAAGTAAATTTGGCCTCAAGTAATTATTTTGTTTACAGGTTTCTTTTTTTCATGGAGCAAACCAGTTTGCCCCATTTGTTTTGGCATCAAAGAGACATAGCTTTATTGTGACTCAGAGTCCAGTACTGTCCTTATTTAAGGACATGAAATGCCCTCTCAAGGGAACCTTTTTGGAATCTTTGACTGTTTTGGGTAATAAGTGAAATTTTTAGGCCAGGACCAAATAGTCCACTTAGCCACCCAAATTGTTTCCCAATTGTGGCTGTGGCCTCCTACTGGGATCCTGTGTGTGCATTCTTAAACTTACGAAAGGACTCTTGTTTTTTGGTTCCCCCAGAACAACCCTTGAACCCCACCAATCACCAGCAATGGTGAAGGTCTTACTTGTGCCTATATATGTTTCAAAGGGCACCATCAAGGCTTTTTCAAAAGTTCTGCATCACACTTAGCCTTCTTTACTTTCAAAACTTGCCGTTTCTTTACGCTTGGCCTCCTGATAAGGACAGGTATAACTCTCCTGGTGGACACAGTTTCAAAACTACTGAGTTATAACTTCATTCTTTCTGACCAAAATAGCTTTAAAACACTCATATTCTTCATCTTTTAAATATTTTGTATATTCCTGGTAAATATCAGCTTCTTCCATCCTACCTTCTTATTAAATCTCACCCACGACTTCAGATAGAGAATGAGAACTGACTCATGACCTCAGACTGGACACAGTCACAAGTCTGAACTGTCTAGCACACAGGACCGAGCTGCTTCCAGGTCGGCACCCAGCCATCTGATTGTCGCCAAGGAGCCTTCCTTAAAACAAGTATGAGACCACTACCCAGCCTGCTTAGGTAAAGCTTACCTTTGCTAAACATTTAAGTATCTGTAAACTTAAGATCTGATTCTGTGTTCCAGACTTTGAATTATAACTATAGCTCCAGTCTAAATCTGCCAGTTTCCTGCAGCAGTTAAAGAAGTAAGTCTTCGAAATTAATAAATGGCTGGCCTTCAGAAAGAGAAGGCAGGTTGAAAATTTGTATTTAGGCAACAAATAAAAATATGTATTCTAATGCTGAATTGGGGTGGGGAGGGGTCATTTAGCTTCTTGAAAATGTCAGAGTTATGATAAAAAGAAGGAAAAAAAACAGGGAGAGGGAGGTTATTCTACATTACAGGAGGTGTAAAACATAACTAAATGCACTGCATGGCCTTTCGTTTGATCTTAGTTCAGGAGAAAAATCAGCAATATATATTTTGGGGATAGTTTGAGAAATTTGAATATGCGTTAGTTTTTTGATTGAGCAATAATGTCATGCTCAGTTGTGATTACAGTATTTTGATGATGTAGGAGAATGTCCTTCCTGTTTGGAAGTCTGTGCTTCCATATTTAGGAGTATGGTGTCATGATGTCTATCTTGAAGTGGCTTATCAAATATGTTTATGAAATATAACAAAATATCCATTATTGGGTTTATATGGTGTATTTTAGAGTATTATTGGCACTATTTTTCTACTTTTTTGGATGTTTGAAATTTTTAATGATTGTGAATGATGACACAGTCACCTTAGGGAGAGAAGTATTGTGGGACACAGTGGGTCTTCTTGAGCCTCCCTTGTGGTTGGGAAAATTGCCTCGTGGTGGTGGGTGGAGCACACTGTGGAGTGGTGCTCACCTGCCAGGCCACCTGGCGGCATTTTCCCAGGCTCCTTGTGAATGGCCTCATTGCAGCCATGTGAGAGAACTTTCCACCAGACCACAATCCCCTGTGCAGCCGTGGGGAGGCTCAGGTGTCCTTGGCCATAAGTCCCCTGGAAAACAAGTGAGGCTGGATAGTTTTATAGCAAAATCACCAGTTTGGACATTTGCTTTTAGTGTTTTGGGATTATGAAATATAACAAACCCCCCAAATGACCACTCACTTAAAATGTACTGCTCATTGGAGTACAGTATGACTTAAAACTAATCTGCCTTGCTAAGCCAGGATGGAATTTGTTCAACTCCATCTACTACATTCTTTTGTTATTATTGTTTTTACCTGTCTATTCAGAGGCTCTGAGTTTTTCATAAAGCCATTTTGGAGTCATTTAGTTTAGAATATGAAATAAAATATCGGCAGAACTCTGATTTGTCCTTATACATGAACCACCTTTCTTCCTTTCATGCATATTACTGACTCCTCCACCTCTCTTTTTTTCTTGGGTAATGTTCTTTGGTGAATGAGCAGGTGAGCCAGAAGAAAGTTAATGTGGGCCCTAGCTGGGTTGGCTCAATGGATAGAGCATCGGCCTGTGGACCAAAGGGTCCCAGGTTTGATTCCTCTCAAGGGCACACACCTTGATTGTAAGGCTCCTCCCAGGCCCTGGTCAGAGCGCGTGGAGGAGGCAACCAATTGATGTGTTTCTCTCGCATAGATATTTCTGTCTTTCACTTTCTCTAAAAGATTAATGGGAAAATATCTCTGGGTGAGGATTAACAGCAACAACAACAAAAAGATACTGCCAATAAAATGTTCATTTATTAAAAGAAAAAGAAAAAGATAATGTGGCAACAGGTTATCTTGGGCTTCTTGGTGGGTTGAGAGATTGTAGAAAGGTGGAGAGAAACAGGTCTTTACAAATCATGGAATGCAGAAGGCATAGAGACTTGGGAGGGATGCTTAGAGGCAGGGTAGAGGATGGACTTTTGCTTGTGCTGGACATCTTGTGACATTAACAGTACAGGAATATAAATTCTTTCTAGAAATACATAGACCTGAAGATTCCTGGTGGAAAGATGCTTCCACAACAAAGCTGTCCTCCCTTTAACCCCAGTTTCTTCTTTTCAGACTTAGGAGGACCACAATAATTAGCAAGAAGACAGGTGTACTTAAATATGATTTACAAGTGCCTCAAAATCTTGGAATACCATTATCAAGTTGTTTTCAAATGAAAAGTCTATCATTTTTTATTTTCATTTTGCTCCCCCCACCCCCTCTCCCATCATTACCAGCTTCACAATCTCCTACTAACAGGAGATCTGTGCCTTTAGAACACCATTGTGGTGAGCTGGGAGCTGGTGCCCCTAGAAGGAAAGCAAAGGGCCTCCTTTATTCTTTGCCAAGTTGCTATTTAGCTTTAAAAAATAGTAGAACTTTGCTTCAGCCCTGGGTAAGTACAAAATCTCAGTGGCCTACTGAACTCTGCACTATCATTAAAGAGCAAAGATAGAAGATTATCGACACTATCACTGCCTGTTATCAATAGATAAATGAAGTACTTTTCCCTAAGGACTGCATTTCAGTCTGTTTCACCAGCAGTGATTTATCTTTGTTTTTAGATCAAATTGAGAGGCCGGTGCATGAATTTGTGCACAGGGCATGGTGGAGGGGACCGTGAGAGGTTGGCCAGCCAGGGAAAGGTCCACAGGAGGTCAGCCACTGGCCCTGAGGAAGGAGCTGACCCTTGACCCCCTAGGAAAGGGGCTGCATCCACCCCACTCACCCCCGGTTCCCCATCCCAACCCCGGCCAGAAGGCCCCGGCGGGATTGGGAGAGGAGGTGATGCTGGGCAGGCATGGAAGGAATGGACGCTGATGCTGCCCTCAGTGCCCCACCACTACATGTTTCTGCCACCCCCCGCCCCTCACTGCTGCACCACTACCACTGCGGGTGGGCAGCACCCGGGGAAGGGAGAGGATGGGAGTGAGACAGACCCTTGTGTCGAAGGCTGACTTTCAATAGATTGCAGGGAGAGAGCTGCTCTACTACATGCAAAACCCTGACTCAAAAGCTGGTAGTCTACAAATGGTTTAGCAACAGGGACTGATGGGGGCCAGCTGGCTGTGCGGAGGGACCACAGAAGGGAGGTTGACTGTGGGGGCGCACTGACCACCAGGGGGAAGATCCTGTGTTGCATGTTTGTCCCCTGGTGGTCAGGGCGTGTCATAGAGACTGGCTGACCCGTCGTTCCATTCAGTTACTTAGGCTTTTACATATATAGAGATTTGTTTGCCATAAGAACTGGCACAAGGACCTATTGTGTTTAATCTCTCGTTAAGTTTCATTTTAAACAATAAACTTTCCTATGGCCATGGGAATTTGGAATAAGCAAGTGAAAAATTATTTTACATGTTAAATTTGCCATTTCTCTTTTAGGGGCCACTAGGCAGGGTTTTCCATGGAACCCAAACCAAGTGGCCAGTTTAGGAATAATTCCTTTTAACATAATTCTATCCTGAGGGAAGATAGTATAGGGAAAAAGGTTTTCATAAATTCAGTTCTGCTAGTAATTCCAGTAATAAATCACTTAGTTAGAATTATTCTTATACTGCTTTATTGTTCTATAGGGGAAGGTGTCATGTTGAAACTTTATTGTTTAGCTGACCAAGTAAGATTTAGTTGTCACTCAAGAGGTATACCAGGCTTCCTGAATTCAAAGCTGTAGCTTCTATAGTCACCTTTAAATTTAGCCTCTTCCTAATAATAATATTTATTGCTAGAGATTTTGTACAGGGAATATTTTTAAAATTTCAAACATGTCATCTAAATCTTAATCACTGAGAACTATAAGCATTAAGTATGACCTGCCAACAAAGGCAGAATGACTTTTTAAAAATATATAGGTATTGCTTTTTAAAAATATATATATGTATATACTTCAACAGGTTACTTTTATTTATTTATTTTTAATTTTTTATTGTTTAAAGTATTACATATGTCTCCTTACTGTCCCCCCTTGACATCTTCCTTGCCATTGCCACCCCCAAGCACATGCCCTCACTTCCCTAGTGTCTGTGTCCATTGGTTATGCTTATATGCATGCAGAAAGTCCTTTGGTTGATCTCTTACCCACCCTCTCCCTCCCCTGCCCCCTCTGAGATTTAGTCTATTTAATGTATCTATGTCTCTGGATCTATTTTTGTTCATCAGTTTATATTGTACATTATATTCCCATATGATTGAGGTCATGTGGTATTTATCTTTCTCTGACTGACTTATTTTGCTTAGCATAATGCTCTCCATGTCCAGCTATACTGTTGCGAATGATAAGAGTTCTTTCTTTTTTACAGCAGTGTAGTATTCCATTGTGCAGATGTACTACAGTTTTTAATTCACTTATCTGTTGATGGGCACTTGAGCTGTTTCCAAATCTTAGCTATTGTAAACTGTGCTGCTATGAACATAGGGGTGCATGGTATTATTTTTTTGTATTCAGTCCTTTGGAAGACTTACATGATAGATCTTATATTATTATTATTATTATTATTATTATTATCCAAGGACATGTTCATTGATTTTTAGAGGGAGTGGAAGTGGGAAGAGAGAAAGGGAGGGAAGGAAGGGGGGGAGAAAAGGGGGAGGGAGGGAAGGAAGGACTCTGCTTGTATTTTCTGTGTGTGCATCATCTAAAATTCTGTTGCCACCCTATAAGATGAATGGCGATATCTCCATCTTCATAGATGGGATGAACTCCTTTGGACCAGACTTCTTTCACTTAACATTATGCTTGTGAGATTTATTTCTGATATGGACTGTATTTGTAACTCATTCATTTCTAGGGACAGTTTAGTGTTTCACTATGTGGCTATACCCTCTTTCCCCCTTCTTTTTTACTAAAAACTTCCATTGATGGATATTTATATTGGTTCCAGATTGAGACTATTATAAAAAGTGTTATTATGAACACCCGTATATTCATGCTTAAGTTCTGCTACAGATTTTGAAAGTGGCTGTACCAATTTGTACTTCTTTCAACAGGCTATGTGAAATCTAGTTTGCCCATATTCTTGCCTGTACTTGATACTCTTAGTCTTTTTCATTTAGGTGATTCTGATGAATTAAAGAATTTCCTTTTTTTTTTTTTTTTGGCTCACATTTTTTTTCCATCTCATCCTACTAGTATATAAATGTTTTGCTGTACTTGATTTAGAATAACTTATTTATAGCCAAATATACACATTTTCAAATAGGAATTAAATGATTCTTTTTGTGAGCTCATAAATAATGAGTTTCAGAAGGTGGCCACGATCTATGTACTAACTCAGCCTGAATTAATGGTCCCATGTGAAGGGTCTGGTTTTTAGGCCTCTGTGTCAGACCTCCACTTTACAGATAAAGTGACTGAGACACTTCAGGGACTAGGGACCATCCCAGATGCTATGGCCACGCCGCCTAGGAGAGCCAAGATTGTAATGTTCACTCCTTTCTCTCAAGTGAGGTCCTTTATTGATTCTTGTACTCTTTCATTTGCTAAATAATTATTGAATACATACTGGATGGCAGGCACTGGACTGGGCCCAGGGGACTCAGTGCAAACAAGCTTCTAACCTAATGATGTCCTCTTTGACTTTACAGGTTATGGCTTTCAAATCACAGCCTATTTCCTCAAGAGAGGGATACGCCTTCGCTGCTTTGGGGGTTCACAGAATCCTGGTAAGAAACTGATTTGTTGGGTCGTCAGGCATTTTGCACAGTTAGCTTGCCCTCGAGAGGGGAGAAAATTAAGGAATGACGATCCCTACCTGCTTTGTTGTCTTTATGAAATTGAAATACTAAGTAAGAGTATTTCCAAAATTTGTGATTATTTCTTTTTCCATTTTTGCTGTTTATTGCCTGCCTGAGAACAGTGAGCTGGGCTACACTGCACTGTGCTTTCCTGCTGCATCTCAGCACTTTCATTGAGCTTCCCGAGTGACTCACAGGCAGGCAAACTATGAATCTCTTCATCATTGTCTGTGCACAACGAGGCCCTGGGATATGGAGCAAGTGTGTGCACGAGAAAATGCTTTCCCAGCCTTTCCTGGGTGTGTGATCAGGCCAGCTTCCCCCTCATTTTCCCCAAGTCAAGATGTCCACTGAGGAAATGATGTCAAACTCATCCAGCCAACAACAATAAAGTCAGATGCTAACAACCATTCTCCAAGTTGATCTGAGCATTGGAAAGAAAATCTAGTTCAGTTTCCATGCATGATTTTAGTATATAAGCTATGAAACAGGGACTTTAAAAATTAACTGTATGGAGGTTTTCTCTTGGAATCTTCACAATTATCCATAATTTCTCAACTTTAAGTGTCACTTGACTATATCACTCTCTTAATGGGGCTGTCCATGTTACTCAATTCTCTTAGTAATATATGCCAGTTAACTTCTATCTGTTAAATGCAGCCTAGCTACCCTTTCTGGTGGGGATGGCTATTGCATAAATCTTTACTTTTATTAAATACTAGAGGCCCGGTGGTATGTCCCTCAGCCTAGCCTGTACCCTCTCCAATTTGGGACTCTTAAAGGGATGTCTGACTGCACGTTTAGGCCCACTCCCAATAGGATTGGGCCAAAATGGGCAGTCAGACATCCCCCTCACAGTCCAGGACTGCTGGCTCCCAACTGTTCACTTGTCTGCCTTCCCCATTGCCCCTAACTGCTTATGCCTGCCAGCCTGATCATCCCCTAACCATTCCCCTGACAGCCTGATTGATACCTAACTGCTCACCTGCCAGCCTGATTGCCCCTCAACTGCCCTCCCCTTCAGGCCTAGTCACCCCTAACTCCCTGCAGGCCTTGTCCCCCTCCACTGCCCTTCTCTTCAAGCCTGGTCCCTCCCAACTGCCCTCTTTTGCTGGCCTGATTGCCCACAATTGCCCTCCTTTATAGGCCTGGTCCCTCCCAACTGCCCTCCCCTGCTGGCCATCTTGTGGTAGCCATCGTGTATTCACATGGGGCAAACATCTTTGACCCCCATCGTGTGTGTTGGAGTGACAGTCAATTTGCATATTACTATTTTATTAGATAGAATTAAAGTAATGAAAATCTCAAATATGACCTAATTGGAGTAAAGGGATACAGTTGCTTTCTATTTGCACAATACCTGGCACCAAAATGTTCTACCCTTATTATTTTTCAGAGGAAGAAAGCAAAGGACAGAACAGAAGAATTATTTGATAGAATGATTAACTTTGAATTCTGGTCTGATCCACTAATAATTGATATAACTGATCATTTTGAATTTTAATTCTGATCCTCTAACAAGTTGTATTTCAGTGTTATGATATTGGGGAGAGGGAGAGTGCCAAATAATACATTTTATGACTCAGTTTCCCTTTCCATAAAGTGGGAAGCCAGACACCACTTATTTTAAGACGATATTTTAAGAATTAATGAATAAATACTAACTGCTTTGATAATTTTGGTTTTCTGGCTTTTCAAAGTTCATTCCTGGTCACCTGGCCATATATGATATCCATGAGGGGTCAAAGTATGCCCAGAATTCCAGAAATGGAGGTTTTTATATGAGCAAGACTAATGTGGGTAAGACTAGAACTACAGGTTAGGTCCCATCATGGAGGGTTTTGGATATTTTCATAGTGTGTGGTGGCCTTAAGGCCATGATAGGGATTTGAACACAGTAAGTGGAGTTGCTTTTTGGAACTGTTAATCTGCTTGCACTTAGTAGAATAAATTGGGATAGGGAAGAGTAGTCACCAGGGAGACAGCAGTGGTCCAGGTTAGAGGTAAAGAGAGAGCTATTACTGGAACATCAGCTCATTGGGATTTTGCTATAGTTGAACATAGCCAAGTGTATAAGGTGTAAATTGTGTTTGAAGTTCTGTGTTTGCATAATTGACACCTTCCTGCTTGGCTTCCAAGTACATCAGATTGAGATATGCTGTTACTTTAGTCAGTGCCTTCACATTGTCATTCATTGTTGGGAGTGTGTAATGTATATAAAAGGCTTCACTTATCTGATTCACATCTGTCTTTTAAAAGAATTGGTCACATCAAAGAGGGAAGTTTTCTCTTTTAGAAAAATGGCTTTATTTCTGTCATAAATGTGATACATGTGTATTATAAAAATATTCTAGCAGTACAACCAAGTATAGAGAAGGGATGAGAAGTCCCTCCCCAACCACCCAGAAAATACACCGTTAGTATCAGCTAAACATCACTTCAGACATCACTCCAGAGATAGTTGGAGGCTGGGTGAGTGGGTAGGTGGGTAGATAAATGGATAGATGGGCTGACTGATAGATGAACAGATGAGAGAAGTATAGATACAGATGGCATTTATCAGGTTATATTCCTTTCATTGAATATTGAGGAGTTCAGTTCTGTGATTCTTTCAGCCTTCTCCACCCAGAAGTCTTTTGCTTTAAGAGGCTATAATAATTCAATTACTGTAACTGGTATAGTTGTATCATCTTTACTGTTGCATATTTAACCACTTCCTTTTAATAATTTGATCATTAATTCCCAATTAATGAAACTGCTGTTCTCATAGCCTGATTGAGATTGAGAGTTTGCCCTCCATTTTAGGGCTTCTCTAAGACCAGTTGACCAAGGATATGATAGACAAACTAATAAGAATGTTCACAAGTCACATTTTCAGATTTTATCTAATATTCTTCCTTATCCTATGTAAGTCTGCTCATACATTAGAAACATTGATCCTGTTTCCCAAATGTAAGTTCTGAACAGAACACAGCAAACTGACACGCCCTGCCTGGGGGTTTCATGTGATAGAATGGTCCAGGGGCTCAGATGGACCTATTTGCAGCCTCCTCTGCATTCCCTAAAGCTTTGTGCTTGCCCTGCCCTATTGTCGGCAAACATAAAAAGGGGGGAAGAGGATATTTGTGTCTCATACATATATGCTTATTGCTGTAACTTACAAACCTGGGATCCCCCAGTTCTGTGTTCATAGGTTTTTGATGCCTTTAGTAATTTGGTTTTCTTCATTTTATACAGAACTTCGTGTATTCGCTGACAGATTTGTGGTCTGTGTAAGTCAGCTTGCAATCAGTTGTGATCTTTCAAGACAGAATGAGGAATTGGTATGTATGAAAAAATTCTATAAGCAAATCTGCTTAAATATTGAATTATTATAAAATATTTTTTCAAGAATTTTTTCTTGTTGTGATTTGACTATTGATCACTTAATGTATGTTTTAAGGGACATACATTAAGTGATCAATATGTCCTACCTGTCTTGCATGATACTATTAAGACCACTTGAAAATTTAGTTTGACCAGGAGTATATTTTCCATATCCATTTTAAATGAGAAATCAACATTTTATAAAAACTGTGATGGTGCTTAGGATAGTATTTAAATGAAATAAAGCAAAGTCTTTAAATGAAATGAAGCAAAATCCACATGTTTCCACTGGAAGCTTTCATTGGGGTCAGTGGCTTTTGAATTTTATTCCATGGTGAATCACTGACATTTTCATGAGAACCAGTACTTTTCCCCAGTGTGTTATTTCTTAGCTGATAGGGTTCATTTTCTTTCTCTTTTCTCATGCTAAGTTTTAAGCTCCATCACATCCTGTTACTCTTTCATTGGAGTTCTCTATTCAGACAAGTAGATACAGAAACCTTCAGTAATATTGCACTGGAGAGAGTCTCCTTGTGTTGTGAGTGTGTGTATTTTCTTGCTGGCCACACATCCAGTCTATCTGAACTTACTTCTATATAAACTTTTTCATATTTTTGGACATACGTTGTAAAATTTTAACAAAGATATAAAAAAAAATCTAGCAGACATTAACCTGGGTATGAAGTATATGACATGATTATGCTTCTAAAATAATTTATGGGATTATTAATTTACCCTTTATGTTTATTTCTAATACATTTGAAATTTGGCCCATACCATCTAAAAACAACATCTTATTTCATCTTAAATAAATACTTAAGTAGAGTGTTTTAGAGGCAATAAGGTTTAATGGAGACCCAGGAAAAGTAAAGGAAAGAGAACTAATATTTAAATGTAGGTGCCTTCATTTGAAGCAAATACACGCATCAGAAAAGCCAACATGCTGAAACTGGTTTGGCTCAGTGGATAGAGCATTGGCCTGCAGACTGAAAGGTCCCGGGTTCGATTCCGGTCAAGGGCTTGTACATTGGTTGCGGGCACATCCCCGGTAGGGGGAGTGCAGGAGGCAGCTGATCGATGTTTCTGTCTCTCTATCTCTCACCCTACCTCTCTGTGAAATATCAATAAAATATTTTTTTAAAAGAAAGAAAGAAAAGCCAACATGACCCTAATTTATTCATATATCAATAAAAGTTGAAGCAAATTTGGTGAGAAGTATTAACATTTTATAGTTTGTAATATTTTTAGAATTTTAATTCCTTAGTAAATTAATAAATACTAAAATAGTAATGCTATTGACAACCAAGTATAATATAATACTAGAGGCCTGGTGCACGAAATTCATGCAGGGGGCAGGGTGTCCCTTAGCCTAGCCTGCACCCTCTCCATTCTAGGACTGCTGGCTCCCAACCACTCAGTTACCTGCCACGCCTGATTACTCCTTAACTGCTCCCCAGCCAACCTGATTAACACCTAACAGCTTCCCTGCCAACCCTATCACCCCCAGATGCCCTCCCTTGCTGGCCTGGTTGCCCCCAACTGCCCTCCCCTGCTGACCTGATCTCACCCCCAACTGCCCTCCCCTGTAGGACTGATCTCGCCCCAACTGCCCTCCTCTGCCGGCCAATTTGGCTCTGATTAGTCAGTTTCTATGCCAGTCAGTGTCAAAAGCTCTGGCTCCAAGGCAGCCATTGGCTCCTCACAGTTCACCTGGATTTGGTTCTGATTGGTCAGTTTCTATGCCAGTCAGTGTCAAAAGCTCTGCCTCCTAGGCAGACATTGGATCCTCATAGTTGACCAGATTTGGTTCTGATTGGTCAGTTTTTATGTCAGTCAGTATAAAAAGCTCCACCTCCTAGGCAGCCATTCGTTCCTCACACTTCACCCAGATTTGGTTCTGATTGGTTTGTTTCTATACCAGTCAGCATCTCTGGGCCTATCAACAGGGCCAGATCAGAAAGGTAAAGCTAATCAGCCCTGGTAGAGGCCTAAAGAGAAATGGAGGTGTGGATGCTGGCCAGGCCCAGAAAGAAAGAGAGAGGCAAGTGCTGATCAACAGCTGCCACAGAGGCTACAGTTCAGACCCTGCTTCTCTCTTCAGACCTCTCTCCAGACCTGATTCTCAGCCCCCTCAGCAGTCAGTGCTGGGTTGCAACTGCAGGTCTGTCTTCCAGTTGATCGAGCCTCTGGTCGTGACAGACCCAGGGTTTTTATATGTTAGGATAACTTAACTAAGTCAAAACAATGAAGAAATTGACCTGTGGTTTAAGAAAACAATTAAGTGTACTAGGAAGTATCATTTATTTTATTTTAGATGGGATACAGAATAAATTAGATCTTGTATGATATATGATATTGATACTTAAATTATTAAAGTTGAATTAAAACATCTCAGTACAACTGAAATACTATCTTCCTTAGGGGCACTGATATTTATACAGATGTAATTTTTCTATAGCTGCTGTCATGTAAGTCATATAATCTTAAGGACTTTCTAAATGTTAAGAATTTTCATTCTTACAAGTTGACTAGTCTGAGCCTTTTACCTGAGCCAGTACGGTGTTTTGTTTTGTTTTGTTTTGTTTTGTTTTTATCTTCAGAATGTTCTGACATCTAGTGATAATACTATCAGAGTCCACCAAGTTAGCTTATAAGAAATATGCCATTTACATCATGAGGATCTTTTACTGTTTTGAGTAATTCTCTTAGATGTGGTTAGGCACTGTCTCTTCAGCTGCCCTTTCTTCCCACCTCTGACCGTGCCTTCACACATTTTCCACCCACACCCACACAAGTCAAGTAAGCCCGATACAGTTCCATCCCTGGACACAGGCCCTGTGTGTACCTGAGCTTGGCCTTCTCACCTGTACACTCTCCCTTCTCACAGGCCTCTAGTCAACCACCTTTCAAGCTTGTCCCTATAAGAAATAAAATATCCAGGTCAAGCAGAGGGCCTCTCTCCCACAGATGGACCATGAAGCTAACCACAAAACAATCCTTCCACTACACTTGTCTTGGGGCTCTGTCTTCATTGCTATTTGGCCTCTGCAGAGCCCTCCTGTCCCATCTATTTAAGGGTCAATAAATAGCCCTTCCCTCCCAGAATTGCCTTCCGTGCAGAGGTGGCATGCTTATTCCCTTATATTCTAGTAGTTCAGATGCCCAAAGCCAGTGATGCCCCGTTCTCTCTCCTGTGAGTATTCTCTGAACTTCCATTTTCTATAGAGCTTTGAAATCTTTTATCAGTTTACATTGCTGTTTGCCACAGGACAGGATCAACCTCATTTTCTCTTGGTTGTTATTCTCAAGGAACATCTGGCTAGGCAAGTCCTGGGGGATTGGCTTCCTAAGGAGCCATATTGGAGGTACTTCTTTGGCAATAAGCTTCAGTGACTTTCCTATAGCTGCTTACTGAACTCTCTCTTCCCAGCTACAGGAGGTGAGAGCCAGTACCGAGCCGCAGCCTGGGCGCCTTACTCATGCTGTAGCCTTGAGTCGCTGATTCCCTTTCCTTCGTCTTTTCTTCTATCCTTTTGGTCCTCGGTGTCTAAGTGACAGTTGGTGGGGAAAACTGGGGGAGCCTATTCAGAACTGCTGTGCACAAGGAAGCCAGCTGCACACAGCTCCTCATTCTTAAAAAGGCGGCTGCACAAAAGAACCGCTGTTGCAGACGAAGCAGTACAAAGGGAGTGATCCCCCTCTTTGGAGGGAGGGGTGCAGAATGAGCACAGCCATGCTGCCCCCTGACCCCTGCAGCTCCAGGGAGGTCTGTTCCCCACTGTCCACTGAGGGACACTGATGCAGGGAGCTACCTCGTGTCGCAATAGCTCCACACCGCGTGCTCTTGTGCCAGGGATGTGGGAATTGTGATGTGTACTTTGGGAAGAAAGGGCATTATTATGAGATGAGTCATTGTATTTTTCTTACTACAGTTTCTCATAAGAAATCTTGAAGCTCTTGTAGGTTCAATTTTTGACCTATCGCTAGAAATGGAGCTGGGAGTCATTTGGGGATTTTGTACCTTTTTTTCCCTCCCTCCCCTTCTTCCCCTTAGAAATATGAAGAGCATGAAATAGAATCTCTTAGCTTTATTTCATTCCAACAATATTCTCTTTAATATTCACAAACCCAAGTCCCTGTGTAGAAACTTCTTTCTCAGTTATAAAGCCCAGGAGCCTTTGGGAAATTCAAAATTATTTATTATTTTCATTACTTTTCTATTAAAGTAAATAACCAATAATGATAAGCAAAGCCGTAACTTTACAAAGTAATAATTTATTGTTAAATAACCACAAATTTTTTATATATGTATCTATCTGGAACATTTCAGGTTCAGCATAAAGCTACTGTCTCACAGAGCATTGCTTACAGCCACTCCTAGTCTCCTGAGACCCTTCCCATCTGTTCTTACCATCCCCTTTTACACAATTTGCTGAATACTGGCTGTATGCTAGGAGCTCTGGTGGGCCCTGGGGCAACTAAGAAAAATAAGAACGTGCTCTTACCCTCAAGGAGCTTACAGTTGGGCAGATCAAGGGCACTGCAGGTTATCCTTGTGACCTAAAAATGTAATTCAAACAGAGCCTAATTTTTTTCTTAAAGTTGTATCCATTCTGAAGCTTCCTGGTTCAATTGGATCCTGTCTGCCCTTTAGAAGCCAAGTCCAAAATTCTAAGTTACCTTCTTTTAAACCTAAGCTGTAAGAGTCTGATTCTTCTGGAAATTTAAAACATGACAAGTGAGTCTGCATTATAAGATATTTAGGTTCATGTGTGTTGTGCCCAGTCCGTGAAAATAACGGTCAAGATTGTGCAGACGTACCGCAGCCACACAGCCCTGTGTCCTCGCTGTGGCACCACGTCGTTGAGATTACCGGCACTAAATTGAACACATCTCTTAAGTCACACTACTTTTTAACACTAAAGAATGCTCCCTCTAGTCTATGAGTATATAATTGAAATGAAAATGAGGCTAAAGAAGCAATAAACTACCCTGGCCTGGGTTATTTTTAGCTTGGCTTTCGTGTTTTTCAGCTGTGCGTAATTGAGCCTCTGTGGGCCTTAGCCCTCTTCTCAGTCAAGGGGAGGATGTCAGATTACCTCAAAAATCCTTTCTCACACTGAATTTCTATCAGAGGAAGCAATGAAAATGTTGCTAAATAAAACCCACAAAATTATTTTGCACAAAAGAGAACGTTCCTTGTAGATTAAGAAGCTGTGATTAGAAGAAAATCGGAGTAGAGTTATATTTTATTTTAGGAAAGATAAATAGAAATTATAAATAAGTAGAAATTTTAGTCTTTAAGTTTTTAGAATACAAGGAATAAAACTACTTAACCAATTTGACTATGCACTAATTTATGCATCCCAATGAGAGAATTATTTAACTTTCATACGACAAACTTTGCATAAATATAAGTCATATCATTCAAGGAAAAAAACCTCATTTTTTAATATTAAAAAATTAAATAAGTAGTGTGGGGTTTTCCCCCAGGTTTTTCTTGTTATATATAATCTTTGTAGGATTCCATTCTTCTCATCTTATTGTATTTCCTAAACAATGCTGGTGGTAAATTACATGGGAGCCATAAACAGGAGCTGCCTGTAGCACTAAGAAATGTTCCTTGAGTGGGAAGAGGCAGTTTCCATATTTCACATTTCCCACAGTGTTTTGAACTTAATTTTTTTTTACTTAATAACTGCTTACCAAAATTGTACATGTTAATTGTGCAAAAGTGTTTAGAATCCCAATATATACAAAGACAGTAAACATTGTCCACAACTCCCAATCCAAAGATAGCCTCTGTTAATGATCTGTCCTGTACCCTGCCATACTTCGTGCTCGGTAACTGAGGTCAGTGTGTATTTAATTCAAATAGGACCCCTGCATTGTGGATTCTGTTTGTGTCCATTTTTCTATTTGTATTTTTGTATTCTACAAACTCCTTATTGTATGAAAACTTCTTACATTGCAAGAAAAGTGACTTTAAAATTTACCTTTCATGACATTGCTGTCTAGAAAAAGTCTATGTCCTCAATTTTATGTTTTCCACGATGATGACTGCCTTGGATGATCGTGGTGTCTTTTTTTTTTTTTTAATTGGATAAATATTTACTAATATTTTCTTCTGGTAGTTTTATGAAATTCAGTGTGTGAAGCGAGCTCCTTTTTTCTTCTGAATATTGACTAGGATTGTACTAATTATGGTTTTTAGGTTCAGGGGGAATAGGCGTGCTCTGTCTCACCGTGCTCATGGGGCCTCAGTGTTGGGGTACACATGACAAGGGGCTTCTCTAGACCCAAGGCTCCTTTTGCCCTCGTAGCAACAGGACTAAACTGATGCTGTCCATCCTGCCCGCTGCCTCCCTGTGCTGTCTTCCTTTCCCTTTTTCAGTCAGCTGGGGCCCATGCTCAGGGTCAGAACACACTGTTAACGAGTAGTTATGGAACAGATTAGGGCCACACCCGAGAAAGGCCTATAGATGGGCAGTTTTCCTTGAATAGGGATGGAACTATAGCATCTGCTGTCACCCACCGGCCCTTATGTGGACGCACAGGTGGATGATCTTAATGAAATGCTGGTGGTGGATATGAAATTATTCTTGGTTGGCTTAGTCCAGTGTTTCCCAAACTTCTCTCATGATGAGAATCACCTGGTGGAGTTGTTAAAATACAGATTCCTGAATCCCAACTAAGAAATGCTAAACTAGAATTTTTGGGAACATATAGGTAAACTAAGCTTAGAGCACTAGTTAAGTATACAATTTTACCTATATATTCCCCAAAATTCTTGTTAACAACTCTAAACTTCTCTCATGATGAGGTGATTCTCATCATGAGAGAAGTTTGGGAAACACTGGCTTAGTCTATCTAGAACCTTTTTTTAGGCTATGACAGAGAAAATAAAAAGGTTTTCTCAGATGAAGTCACTTTTTTAAACATGGACTATCCTTTGCTTGTATGTTACAGTCACCTAAGGTCTTGTTCTCCTTTTTAAATAATAAAATTCTCCTAAATGCTAAACCAATAGTATTTCTAAAAGAGATGGTTCATGTCGTCTCCTCTAGGCTCCACAGAAACCTGCCCTTTTGCTGAGTTGGAATAAGATAGAATGTATCTGAGCCCTTCAATCCTTTGTGCTTTTCTCCCGGTAATGTACCTTTGCTTAAGCAGAGACCTCTCTAATCTCCCTTTGGTGACCACTTAGTTGATAGATCGAATTAGGAAAACCTCTGTGGGAATAGAACAAGTGGAAATGAGATCAGACTTCAAAGTAAAAGACCTGCTTTGACCACTGATGCCTCTGCTCTCACCCACGGGATGACAAATCGTTTGGCTTCTTGGAGCACCAGTCCCCTGCCTTGTTAAGCAAAGGTGAAAGTGATGCCTTCCCAGCTTTTCCTAAGGATCAAGTGAGATAATGAATATAAAAAATGTCTTGTAAACTCTAAAGCACTTATACAGTATTAATTATTATCATCACAATTTCCATTATCTCCAAAGAGGGGTTAATTTAAATGCCATTAATACCAGATTAGCAGATTGCTATTCTTCCCTGCTAGAGATGAAAAAACAAAACACCTAATACTATTCACCTGTGCATATTTTACCAAGAGACTCGGCACCTTCTTTTTTTGTCTTGCCAGCTAAGATTCATTTTGCAGCTATAAAAACAGAAGTACCAAAAAGTTAAATGACAAAACCCTATTTAGCCAGCAAGTAGGTGATGGAATGCAGTAGTCCAGGGGGATATATTAAGAGCATAAATATGTGACCTTCAGTGAGAACTCTGTTAACTAACACCCAGAGGAGGGGGCAGAATAGAGACCGCCCAGCTAAAATGCCTTTCATTTCCAATGGCTGCCAATGGATTCGCAGTGAGGTATGGCTTTGGAGGAAGGTACATAGGAATTTGGAGACAGCAGACTTCTCAGGCCCGAATTCCTAAAAGCACACGTGATCATCGGAACACCCACAGTGACAGCACAGAGTTCAGCATGCGACTGGATTATGTTTGGAAAGTTCATTAGTGAACAGATGATTTAGAATTCAGTACTCATTTTCCCAAGGAAACAGTCTCATAAATGCAGTGAGGTTCCCAGACTAGTGAGATTGGAGTTTGGGAAAAAAAGGGGGGGGGGGCGGTCTTGCTGTCTGTGTTCAAGGGAAGTAAGAAGAGCTATTGCCTCTGCATCCCTGGGCAGCCGGCCAGCTCTGGACAGAATTTTGAAATAAGACAGTTATCTGTGACGTCTTCTCTCTAACTCTGACTGCTCTTCCCTGGCGGGCAGGTCCGCAGTGGGCCCTCTTTTGGCCAGCCCTGCTACCTGTGTGGCTGGCTCCATGCTCACCCACCTCTCCTCTCCCATCCTGTGCAGGCCCACATGCTCCGCCAGCAGGCGTTGTTAGGGCAAAGATTATCACCTGAATGAAGGTGGCAGCCTTCCTGCAGGTGTTGGCATTTTCAACCCCTGGCTTCTTTGAGGAGAGTATTTTTTAATAACTTGACCCCTCCCCCCAAAGGTGGGTTAGCTCTGCCCCGGGCAGTTCCCATTAAGTTTCTCTCTATTTCTCACAGATAGTTCCCTTCTACTTTTAAACTGCGCATTATTAACCTATGATTCACGAATTCCCTGAAACTGAAAAAAAAAAAGAGTTATATGTATTTTTATGTTTTTCTAGTCAAAGTTGAATAGCTTTCATTCAGTTCTCGGGTGGCCAATTTTCTCATCTTTAAGAAGCGCTGGCCCCAAACCTATGATTTTTTCTAAAAATCCAAATTTTGTCACACTTGTGTGGCACCAGAGACCCAACTGTGGGGCCTAAGGTTGCTCAGGATTTATTTTTAGGGTTTTGAGGGTAGGTGAATATAAACTGGAAAATCCCTGTGAAATGTGTACTTCCTACAAAATAACTTCCTTGATTTTTTTTCACTGATATTATTTTCAGGTTAACATTTTTGCAACTATTTATTTGCACTTCTGTAGACCTACAACAGGACAGTTTTGTAGTCATCAATTCAGAAGAAAACAAAACTTTAAAAAGTATATTAAAGAAAGAAAAAAAAACATAGTAGAATACCTACTAACACACAGGCAGCAGCCTCAGCAGGCTGAGCTCCACTTCCTCTCAGAGGGAGGCAGAGAATGGAGGCTCTGGAGGGGGAGTGGGCCAGAGAAACCAAGTGCAATGAAAGCCTTGCCCCTTCTTGTGGGAACTGAGCAGATGACCCAGTCTCATAGGGCACCAGTTTCTTTGTCCCTGAAATGGGGAAGGTCACATCTGCCTTATGGGAATCTAATGAGGACTCATTTACCAGGTGCTTAGTCCTTGTACCCAGTGAGTTGTTGTTGTTGTTGTTGTTGTTGTTATCTCAGTACAAATGTCCTCTATCTATCGCTGTTAGAGAAAACAACTTCAGTCATTCAGTCATAGTGGAATTCATGACATACCACTGACCTTCTCATTGCCTCTTTTTGCTTCAATTCTTTTGAGTCGATACACTTATGTATTTCTCTACTTCTTTTCATTGTTCATTATTATCCAATCCCACCTGTTTTGCCCTTTTCAATCCCATAACTTATTCATTATCAAATAATTTAAGAAAATACCAGAAGTGAAATTTGGGAAAGAGACCTCTTCCTCATTTTAAGATGTGTGGCTTCTGCATGGTCACCTGCCATCTAACATGTGGTCGTCGTCATTTTTCTTGCTCTATCTACTGGGGCTGCTTTTCTCCAAGTTACTCAACTGCTCTCCACATTTCAGAACACTGATGCTCCTGAAAATCATTAAGCACCCACTAGCATTCAAAAATAACTTTCTTTTTGCCGTAATAGAAAGTCAAAAAGCATTGAAAGTAGTTCCAGCTTTATATTTTATTATTATTTTTGGCCCCCAAGTGAGTTGATAATATATTACTTTTACTCTGCTTTTATTGTTTGCAAAAGCTTTATTGTTCGCAGAGGGCTGTTGCATACAATAACTTATTCAGTGCAACAAACCTGAGAAGAGATTGTATCAGTCCTGAACCGTGTGGTTTTCAAGGGACAGGAAGGCCAACTTAAAATGGCTTAGCAAAAAAGGAAGGTTTTTGGCTTGTGTGCCTCCCAAGTCCAGGATTCAGGTATAGCTTGATCAGAGGCACAAAGAATATCACCAATACTGTTTCTCACCACCTTTTGGATCTGCCTTTTACTGTGTTGGCTTCATTCTCAGCCTGTGTGTGGTAGTCTTTCTGGCAGCTCCAGGCCCAAGGGAAAAGAGAGTGGGCCTCTTCCCATGCCACCTTAGGTCATGCATGTCTTTGTAGCTCATGAATTCTGCACTCTGATTGGCCTAGACTGGGTCATAGGCCCACTTCTGGAGTCAGGCATGGAAACAAGGCCTCCTGAAATGAGTGGACATTGGATGGACAGAGGGGACATGATTCTCCAGAAGAAAAATCTGAGTATTATTATTTTTAAAATACATTTTTATTGATTTCAGAGAGGAAGGGAGAGGGAGAGAGAGATAGAAACATCAATGATGAGAATCATTGATTGGCTGCTTTCTGCACACCTGTCACTGGGGTTCAGGCCGGCAACCCGGCATGTGCCTTGACTGGAATGGAACCTGGGACCCCTCAGTCTTCAGGCCGATGCTCTATCCATTGAGCCAAATCAGTTAGGGCCTGAGTATTATTTTCAGGAAGTGAAGGAGTGTCCACTACCAAGATATTACCATCCCTTTTTTATAGATGAGGAAACTGGTGCCCAGAGAACGTAAGTGGCTTATCCAGATCTCACAGTGAGGTAGTGACCGAGAGGGAGCTGGACCCATGGACAACTCAGTCCTGTGCTCTCTCTACAACTCCATCTCTAACCACCACAGCAGTGACCCACCAGGCACAGGGGAGAACACTGTGCAGGGCCAGGCCTCTCTGCTCAGTGCTGCCCCTAGCTGCCTTGGACCCATAGTCTCTAGGTCTCATTCTTCTCAGTCTGTGAACCAGAGACAGTACCTGTCTGCGGAATACTCAGTAAGACGCCGATGAGATGGGGGCTAAAGGACTTGAATCATATAAGTTCCTTACAAATGCAAGGCATCCTTTGCCTTCTTACAAACCCCATATGGTTTGTGTAGATTTTGGGTTTTCTTTTGCGTTTAGTGCTTTCCAGCTTCCAAAGTGTGCTTCATATACCTCACCGCATTTAAACTTCCCAAAGAACCCTGAAAGGTAGATGAGAAACCAACCATCAGGGGGTTGAGAAACTGGCTCTGGGACAAGCAATCAAGGAGTGTCATACCCTTTCCTCCTCCCCCTCGCCTCTGGGCTTCACCTCCCACCCCCCAGGTGTTAACCTGATTTGATCAGCTCTGGGTATAACATTCTCAGCAGATGTGATCATAAGGAATTCAGAAACAGTAATGATTAGAATATGACCTAAGGCTATGTGTTCTAATATTCTGTGAATTACCTACTTTTAAAATATTCTGGTTGCATTATTAATTATTTTTAATTGAATAAGACAGAATTAAAAGAAACTCATGTACATGACCATGAGTAGTCTCAACTGTCCAAAGACAAGGCCTGAGAGTACCACAGCATACTGATTAAGTACTACCGTGAGAAAAATCTTCACTAGCATCGAAGCGCTTTCTTCCCCTCCTCCCTTTATTGCCTTCCTATTAGGCAGGATGTTCTGCAATCCTGGAAATAAGAGTTTGGTGGATTAGTTTCTAGCTGCGCTGTGGAGGCTCTAGGAACCAGGGTGATTGGGGTGAACTGTCACAGGGCACGCACGGGGAGTTTGCAGTGACCAGCAGCCTGATCCTAGGATGTACCCCTCTCTATTTCAACGTAGATTAACATAGATGTCCCAGGGCCTGCAGCCAGTTGCTTTAGTGTGGGCCGCAAGATTTTCCCAGCAGAAGCCTCGTTGGTCAGATGAACATGGCATTGTCACCCATGCTGTTTGCTTATGTTGAATCAGGTCCCTGGAGGGTGGCAATAATAAATCACTTGTTTCACCAAGTTGTTTTGAAGGCAACATTGGTGAGTCCGTAAAAGAGAGCCTGACACACAGTCAGAGGTTGGCACACGGTAGCTGATCACATCTCTCCAAATGCCTGTTTCAGTCATCACTGACTCACTCTCCATTAGCCACCTCCTCCAATCCAGCTCCCAGCCCATTTCTCTACTTTTTACTGCAAACCCTTCAAAGGTGGTGTCTAGACCTGTGCTGGCCAACACTCCAGCCACTTTCCAAGTCAGAGATGATGTACTCTTAAGTGTAAAATACACACCAGATTTCAAAGTCTTAGTATAAAAATCAAAATATCTCAATTTTTAAAATTGATTACACATTATAATAATGATATCTAATATATTATTATTATTATTATATGATTATTGATATTTAACTTTACGAGTTTCCTCTTACTTTTGTAATGGGTCTGTATAAAACTTGAAGTTATATGTACCACGCGTGATACATTTGTACTGGAGAGTTCTGGTTTCCACTTGCCTCTGCTTCACTCTTAAAACCATCCAAATAGGCTCAGGTTCGAGCAGCTGACCAAAAACACCCTTTGTCGAGTCAACTTCTATGATGAGTTTTTACATTTAACTGTTCAGCAGCGTTTGACACAAGCTGTCACTTTCAGTGAAGCACTTTCTTCTCTTGCCTCCAGGGACATCCTGTTATCTTGATGTTTCTCTTTCCTGCTGTCGGTTTCTCAGTCTCCTTTCCCGAATCCTCCTCATTCTCAATTTTTTTTTTTTCTCGTCCAGACTCACTCCCTCGTGGAGCCCATTTTGACTGATGCCTTTAGACACCATCTGTGCTGATTCCCCAGCTTTGTGTCTGCAGCCCAGACCCCTCTGTTAGCTGCCTGCTCAGCCTCTCCATTTGGATTCTTAACTTTTGCTTCCATACCTAAAATTGATTTCTTGGTTCCACTTCCCTGAGCTTGTACTTCCTGTATTGGTGAAGGGTAACTTTCATCATCCAGTTGGTTAAACCATAGATCTTGGAGTCATCCTTACCTTTTTTTCTTCTCTCACCTCTTATATTTGACTAGAGGCCCAGTGTACGAAATCGTGCGTGGTTCGGGTCCCTAGGCCTAGCCTGCAATCAGGGCCATCTTCCACCCATTCACCAGTCCCCAGTCCCACCCCATCACCAACACCACCCCTACTCCCCGTTCACCATCTGGCAATCTATTGGAGCCTGTGGACTCAGAGGAGGGACTCAGAGGTTGGCCATTCCTCCCGCTCGCCAGTTTCCAGTCCTACCCTACTGCCACCCACCCTAGTTCCCCATGGTTCCCCATCGGAGCCTGCAGGCTGGGGAGAGGGACCGAGAGATGGTTAATGCACCTCATAGCGACTGGTCAATTGGTTGTTCTGATTGTTACGCCGTTACAGTTGCTGGCCTTTTATTACATAGGATTGATCAGCACATTCTACCGGGTCTCCCTTCAAATTTTATTTCCAGTCTAACCACTCCTCACCATCCCCACCTTCCCCTAAGACCCATCATCTCTGAGTGGACTATTGCAGTGGCCTCATCACTGGTCTCCCTACTACCACCTTGTCTTTCTCCTGAACCCAAGGTAATCCTTTTTTTATTGATTTTTTTAGATGACATTGGTTAATAAAATGATACAGATTTATGACATTGGTTAATAAAATTATATAGTTCTATAATACATCATCTGTATTGTATGTTCACTATCCCGAGTTAAGGCTCCTTCCATCACCCTTTATCCCCACTTTACCTTCATCCATATCCCCCACACCACCTTTTTCTCTGATATTCACCATCTTCTTATCTGTGTCTATGAGGGTTTTCTTATTTGCTTGTTCTTTGCTTAAATCCCTTCATCTTTTCCACCCAACCCTGAATTCCCTCTCCCCTCTGACAGCTGTCAGTCCATTTTCTATCCATGATACTGTTTCTGTTTCTGTTTTGTTAGTTTACTTTGTTCATTAGATTCATAATAATCTCCAGGTCCATCCATGCTGTTGTAAAGGGTAAGATTTCTTTCTTTTTTATAGCTGAGTAGTATTTCACAAAAAAATGTGCCATCCTTAAAAAAGCTATATACAATTTGTCACCCCCACTACCACTAATGTGCACGTGCGTGTGCACACACATACCCCTCTTAACTGCTCTCTGACCCCTTCCTTTGATTTGCTTTCCTGTTTTCCTTGCTTCTTGGCACTCTTTGTCCTCACAGCATGAGTGTTCAAGCCTGAAATGCCCTGCCCCATATGTTTACCTGGCTTGTTCTCTCCACTCGCATCTCTGGGTAAAGCTCACCTTGTTTCCTACCACCACCCTCCCTGACCACATCTAAAAGGGCACCCCATGAGAGGTGTATTCTCTTCCTAATGTCACCATCATCTAACACAGGCTTGTTTGTTTCTTATTTTACCCATTGGGAGGGTGTCTTCATGAGAGCAGGGCTGGTTTCTGTGGGCTGTGCCCTTTTCCACAGGGTCCTCACAGTGCCTAGTGCAGAGTTCAGTGGTTCTGCTGAACTCCGCTCAGTTATCCATTCCTGGTGCCTTTAGGACAGAAGTTTAATTCTGCTAGGCATCAGAATCACTGGGGCGTTTTACTAAAATGCACTTGCCCTGACGTCATCCCCAGAGAGGTGAACACAGTGGATTCCGGGGAGAACCCAGAACATTTTTTATCAAGCCCCCCAGTTGATTTTCATGTGTGAGGTAACTGGACCACACTTGGCAAACGCTGTATCATTGTACCTTTTTACATTTGTTACGTTTCTTTGCTCAGTTGAGTGTTGTTTCAAGTGAATCAGAAGTTCTTGAATTACCTAGGAACCTACATATAGATCTTTTAGCTCCACCCCAGATTTTGTGACTCAGAACTTCCAGGATGGATCCTGGGAATCTATTTTTTGGAAAAACCTCTTAGTGGCTCCGATACTGAGTCTGCTAGCCAGTCTTCTCACTAGCTTTTGGGAGCCCAGCTGTGTTTTATGGACTCTGAGAGGAGGTAATAAACTCAAGAGCAGGTGCTTTATGTCTTCTTAGGCCAGCTTCTCCCCCGATCCCACGTTAATTCAACAGTGTTCTGTTAAAAAGTAGTATTTGGTAAGTCACTGTGGAGTGAATGCCTGGATCTATCCACAGTTTCAACTTGCCTTTGTAACTTGAGTATCAACCAGTATTTATAATTACATTTCAACCTAGCTCATGCTCTGACTAGAGGCAGGAAGGGAGTCTTAGTTGCCCAGCTCACCCTGGTGGAGCTGTCCTTGCGGTCCTTTCTGTCCAGAAATTTGAGAATGTGTTTCCCAGGTCAGACCAGTCAGCCCTGGGATAATGTCAGCCGTGATCAGACTCCTGTTCTAACCTGCTGCACCTCCCCCGTGGACCTGCACCGGGACACGTGTGCTTTGTCTGTCCTCTCCCTCGGGGTGCCTCCCTGGTCTCCAGAGCATCCCCAAGCAGGGGGCAAGGCCTGACCACTTGTCTGGAAGTCTACCTGGTCTGCTCAAGCTGCCACGATTAGATTCCTTCTGGGGCTGGTGGCCTTGCCCCAGGAAATGACATTTGCAGAAGTTTATTCCTTGGCAGACTCGAAGCTAGCTTCCAGGTTGTGAGGACTCATTTATGCAGGCCCAAAGAGGTCATCTTGGTGAACCTGTTTTTTAAATACCCATGGGGTGCTTTGGGTGGCCGACTGGTATCCTTTTGAATTACGTTGGCGTTTTCTGTATTCTTGGTAGAAGGTGTCAGGGCAGAATCCAGAAAGGAGCAGTGTCACCCGGGATGCCCGAGAGGCACTGGAAACCCCAGCACGCTGTCTGCACCTGAGAGTTTTGCCTCTGGATAAGCCATGGATTGCATTTTGATGCCAGATGTGAGAGGCTGTTAGTAATCAGGGTGACTGGCCTGGGAAGTCCGGTTCCCAGGTGGGAGTGCTTCCTCCGGAGAACTTGTCTGGGGGGCACCGGGGCCGCCAGTTAGTGACAAAGGGAATGAATTGACCCTAGACATGCAAGAGTGAGAGCTTTCTAATGAGACCTGACAGTTCAAGGGCAGAAGGAGCCTAATCTTTTTCTCCCTGCCCACCCAGTCTTCATACAAATGTAAATATGCCTCCTTCAACAAATTGTCAAATGTGGTTTTAATTTGTGTGAGCCCGCCTTGCCTCTTTTCTTTCTTCTTTCTCTCTCTCTCTCTTTTTTTTTTTTTTTTTTTTTTTTTTTGCAAAGGAAGACACAGGTTTTGCACTTTTTGAACTGGACATTTCCGTCTGTCACTCCCTCACTTTTTCTGCTGTCCTTTTTCTTTCAAGGACGTTTCCCTCATTGTCATCTGAGGATTTGGGGATGAGAGGGGATCGTCCTGTTTCTTTAAGAAGTTTTTGAAGTTCCCATAGGAAATACATAGTGCTTTTCAAACTAAGTTTTACAATAAATACATTAGAGTGTGATTGAAGCCAGTATGAGGCTCGAAGTGTCACGATCACGATCACGCATCCCACTCTCTGTGCTCCCCGCAGTATCCATTGTTGTTATTTATGACCCTGTCTGCCTTCCATTGTGGACTTCTTCCAGCCTTGGGGAATTTACATCATTCCTAATAGCAAAAGGCTT
Source organism: Vespertilio murinus (assembly GCA_963924515.1). Classification (NCBI taxonomy): domain Eukaryota; kingdom Metazoa; phylum Chordata; class Mammalia; order Chiroptera; family Vespertilionidae; genus Vespertilio; species Vespertilio murinus. The sequence goes on from OZ004709.1 coordinate 66,877,305, forward strand.
TCTGGTTCCCACAGAGTTGTTCAAAGCCTGACTCATGCTCCTTATGTTAATTGTTCAGCTCTGAAAATACAGCACTTACAGGGTGTGGTTGTAAGGGGAAAATCTACTGTACTTACAGGGCATGTTTAGAAGTGTTTCACACATAAATCTCAATCTCTCTCATTTAACTTTCAAACTATAGTTCTTTTTTGGTCAACTAGTCAGTCCTAGAAGGGGGGAAAGGGAGAAGTATCAAAATGCAGTGTAATCCAAAAAGGCCTGTAATAATTAGTTCACTAACTCTTAAAACTGATGTAAGTTGTCCTGGATATGACTTTGGGTGACACTGGTCCAGGTCTGAGACCATCAGCAGGGCAGTGATGGGATGTGGGACACCCAGGCATTCCACCAATGGCTCTCCCAGGTTCCCTGGGGCTGTCATGGTTAATTCCAATATAAGTCTAAAGCCAGGACTTGATGATAATTTACCAAAACTGTTCCTGTGGCAGCAACATTTTATTGTGGAATTTGATGGAGAAGGGTACATGGTGTCCCAGAAAATGAGAGAGGTTAATGCTTTGTCTGAATTATCTATTTGCTAACAAAAAGGAAACAATTCCAAAGTAGGAAACAGTCCATATTGGTGAAGGATGGGAAGTTTTTACTGTTTATAATTGCTTTTTAATGATGCTTCTAGGGGAACATATAAGCATAGGCAGGCAGATACTCGATACTGTATGAATTATATAATGCCATAGTGATGCTGTTCATTTAAGAAGAAGAAAAACCACTCCCAGTTATTTTAGTAGCCAAGATTCTCAAACTCTAGTTTTTAAAGGACCGGTGTTAGAAGGCTTACCTCGTGATGCATTCTTAAGTATTGCAAAGGCCATATTCTGTATTTTCATAACAAGAGGAAATGTGGGGAGTTCTTGGTATAATCAGGTTCAGACCTCTGCACCACCAGGTCACCCTGGAAGATCAGAGCTGACAAACGCTGCTGCCTGGCATCGTGACTCTGGGCATCAGCGTGGTTTGGGCTCAGAGATGCCGTGTATTGGCCAAGAGTCCCCAGGTGGTTTGGAATCAACATTCTTTCCATCACAGTCTTATATGTTTGAAGTGTGCATGGTGAGAGCCCAAAAGAAGTGACAACTTACCAAAAAGTTCTAGATTTTAAAATTTCAAATAGTCTAACACTAAGCAGTTTCATATAGTCCTCACAAAAATAAGTGTGTTCACTGGGAGGCTGAGAGCGTTACGGCTTTTTCTCGTGTTCAGCTCTTAGATTTCTGTTGGAACTTTTGTTATCTTTTGGAATAGACGGGAAGAGCTCTCCATGGAGTGTCTGGTTATTTTGCTGAGTGTGCAGAGGGTCCACTTCCTCCCAGTGCAAAGCGCAAGAGAAGAGCTCTGAAAGAAATGTGAGTCCAATGTGTTTCCTTTTCCTCGTGTTTGACTGTTCGGGTGTGTGAACACATAGCATGGAATGGAGAGTCCAACAAGAGTACATGGAACTTAATCACAGCCCTTGGCACCAAGCCTACCTTAAGTCACATACTTGTTCTTCCACCCTCCTGACTCCCTTTCTCCTGCTTTCTGGACAGCAGGCACCAGAGCCTTGCTTCACAGGTGTGTTGCAAGGACTAATTAATTACAAGCGCTTTGAAGATGAAAAGCACCTGTTGGTGGTGTGTTTCATACAACTTTCAAGTGACTACAGACAGGTCTAAAAAATGTATTCCTTTTCTAAGATGCTTGTTCAACCCTCACATAATTATCATAATCCTCCTGCCCCAGAAAGCAACAGTATGAACATGAATCTATATATTCCTCTCCAGACTAAAGCTTAGCCAAAACAAATATTTTAGCTTCAGTGTTTTGAATTTGGTGGGTTAAGCAATTTCTTGCCGTTCACAGGCCTGCAAATATACGTTGAAGTCGGTCTCTAGTTTCTAAATTCTTCCCATGAAGCTTTTATTCTGCCCCTCAAAGTAATTTCCAACCTGTGAGATTTGCATTGTCTGCTTAGAAAAGGTGTGTGCCTGTGTGTGTGTGTGTGTGTGTGTGTGTGTGTGTGTGTGTGAGAGAGAGAGAGAGAGAGAGAGAGAGAGTGTGTGTGTGTGTGTGTGTGTGTGTGTGTGTACATGCTCTTTTGCCTGCCTTGTTTCCATTCTCTATCCTTCCATACTCCCTGGAATTTCTTCCAGTACATTTCAAGGTTTATTAACTGAATCCTGTTTCCAGTGGTTAATGAACAAGCCTTGACACCAGCTCAATGGTGCTTATATTTGAGTAATACCTTGAAATGGCCTGAGAGAAATTCCAGAAGATTATTTTACCTACAAAGAGAAATTGTGTGTGTCTATACGTGTATAAGCATGTTTTTGTACACATACACATAGAGACACACATAAACACAACCCCTGCTCTGGATGTATTTGAGCATTTACTTTGGGGTAGGGAGATCAATGTATACTATTGACCCTTAATATCTGAAATGAATACCTATCTGCCTTTGTTAAAATATGAACTCTATCAATAACCCAGTGATCATTAAATAAAATGTTTCCTGGTGTGTCCCAGTGTATTGGAAAAGGTTGAGGCTATTGCTTGATACAGTCTGCAGTCAAACATACACTTGGAGATTCTTCTAGATTTGCCTGGAGATAGAGAGAAGGGGGAGGTGCATGCCTGCCTTTTTCAGGCATAGGAAATGTGGTAGGGGAATTTGGAGGAAACTATGCCATTACAGCATTACAAAACAAAGTCTTTTTTTTTTTTTTTTTTTTTTTTTTAGCATGAAAAGAGCTGAAACAAAAAGCAGCATCATGAGCAAATCACAGGGCAGCAGGGACATTGTGGGAACATCGAGTGGCCCAGTGGTTGCAGAGATGGCAGTGAGAAGAGGTGACAGCCAGGCTTCCTCCGGTGCCTCTCTGGAGTCCTCGGGGCAAGCAAAGGATTGCACACAGGCAGCTGAGAGCCACTGGGGGCTCTCTGTTCCAAAGCTGGAACATGTTCATCAGACGGAGCCAGAGGACACCGGCAGCCAGCACAAACCTCATCCTGGGGCGTGGTTACAGACGGGGCTTCGAAGTGGGAGCGCTGTCTGGAGCTGTGAGTCAGCAGCACCGGGTCCAAAACAAAGTCCACGAGGGGCCCGCGCACAGCAGAAATGCAGGCCCCGCGGCTCTGCGCAGGGCTCCGCCCACTGCAAGAGAGTTTCTCTTGGAAGTGATCGATTCCTCCCGCGAGAAATGAGAGCGGGAACAAGCCAGGCTGTCGGGGTTTTGCCAACATCAGAGCTGTCAGATCCGGGGTTACTTTTGAAAGAGGATTTGGCAAAAGCCATGTCTAATGAAGAGTTGCATGTTTTGGAAAATCTCTCCTCCAGACATCTTATGAAAAGTGAGCCAGGGAAGGCCGACCAAACCGGCTCAACCACCAACACTGAAAGATTAGCTACGATCCAGGGCAGCCCCGGCAAAAAAAGGAAGAAGTCCGAAAGAGGCCACTGACTTACTAAAGAGGATTGCAAAGTTGTGGTTGAGGGATATAGTGGCCAAACCTGCGAAAAATGAGAAGTATGTGTAGATGCTGTGATTTCAAAGGAATCAGAATGACTTTTTAAAAAGGAAAAATGAATCTTTTTGTTGGGGTTAGCTTTCAAAGAAGTCACCTCCAGGAGCCTATGCTCGTTCTAACAACATGGCTACCTTCCCATCAAACTGTGTAACCGCCTTCACAAAACTATTTTAACCATAAACAATCATCACTTTGTCAGAGACGACCCCACTCCTGAAGAACTGCATGAAGCCCAGCCAGTGTGGCTCAGTGGTTGAGCATCAACCTATCACCAGTTCAATTCCCAGTCAGGGCACAACCCCGGGGTTGCCAGCTCAATGCTCACTAGGGGGCGTGCAGGACGCAGATGATCAATGATTCTCTCTCATCATTGATGTTTCTATCCCTCTCTCCCTCTACCTTCCTCTCTGAAATCAATAAAAATATTTAAAGAAAAAAAGAACGGCGTGTCTGTACTGGGCGCAGTGTATCCTCCTGCTCCTTGGTTGAGTAGAGGAACCGTGCAGGAGCTGGCTCGTGATTCTCAGCAGCTAGTCCCAAGCCAGCATCGTTGTTGGAAAATGTGTGAGAAACACAGAGCTTGGGCGCCACCCCACTCCAGACCTTCTGAGTGATTCTGAAACATGCTCAGTCCGGACCCACCATGCTAATTGGAGATTGCCTAGCATTTATTTCCACCAGCCAGGCGAGCATGGCCTCCTGCTCACCCGCTGGACCACATTCGGACACGTACAGACCTGTAAAGCACCTGAACTCAGTGCATGAGTCACTCACTGTTCCTAGATGTTATGGCTGCCGCAGCACCTAGACCGCTGTTACCTTAAGAATCTCAAGACCTTTCACAGGTAATTTGGTCCAGCGCTAGAAGACCCGGCAGAGCCGCCTTCTTGCTTGTAGCTCAGGCCTCTCACTGCCCCTACCTCTAAGATTTTGGTTAGGTTCGGGATGGACTAGAACCCACAGGGAACTCCATGGCCAGAGTTTCCTGTTTCCCATTTGGAAGGCTTCACAGGCGGTTTAAATTTCAAAACAGGAGTCTTCGATTTGCAGTCGTACCCACTGATGTCTCCAGTGGGCTGGCTGAAAAGTTACGTAGTGACTCATAGCCACAACTTAACTTTGGATGGACACCTACTAAAGATTTTCTTAACTGCATTCTTTCCAAAATAGGGAAGAAATCATCTTCAAAGCACCCATCAGCTACATCTTTTTTTCAGTTCAACATTGGGTGGTCCTTTGAAGTAGCCCCTCCCCAGTAACAAGCATCAGCATCTTCCCCAAAGTGTTGGAATTAGCAGAAAAAGCCCAACCAAATGTAAGAATATGGAGACAAACAGTGTAAATCCATGCCTAAGACTAATGAGTGGTTTCTCTCAGTTCATTCTATCCTCCCCACGTCTCCTTCCCCACTTGTATAGCAGGGGAAGACTCACTAAGCAGCAACTGTTTTCATGGTAGCGTTTTGGGTCCTGAAGTTCCGTCATGCTCACCACACCTGTCTATGGATATAGATGCTCTTCCTTTGATGTTCCAAACCCTGGAAACCTGTCCTCTTCCTGTGGTCCCCATCCTCCCCACCCCCACTAGGAGCATGGCTCTGCCCACTGGTATCTTTTCCTCTTCCCTCCTAGTGTATTTCCTCCCCCCAGTTAATTCCAATGAGAGGATTCGATAGGAGACGAGGGAGCCCAACGGAATGTGGACCACGGTGAGCAGATTCTGCTCATCAACAGGAGTACACTGTACAGAATGCACACCTGAGCACATGGTAGAGCGTGGATTTCTGCGGCCACTGTGGGCCTCTCTCAGAGTGGCCAGGAAGCTAGGTCTGCTCTTCACTGAACACAGAACCACAGTGTGTGATTGAGGGTTCTTAAACAGAAGCAAGTGTTGGGACAGTTTCATCAAAGGGGTCACCAATGGCCAGGCGATAAGGCAAGGAACAGTAAGCTCCCTGGAACAGTCTAGAATAAAGACAGCCATTCCAGAACAGTAGCTGTAGAACTAGAAGGAGATGTTTGAACCCAAAGCACCAGAAAAAGTTTGTATTGAGAAGTTTTTATTTCATTAGTTAATCTGGGCCTGATGATTAAAGTCCATTCTTACACTTTCAATGATTTTCTTTCAAGTCTTGGCTTTAGAGTTTGGTGTATTTGTGCGAATAACAGTTACTATGATGCAAAAGGAAAATGGCGCCATTGGTAGCAACTGGACATGGTCTTTCTCACAGCCATCGTGCACACGGGGTTTTAACAGGATTAACAGGCCTGGCCATCTCTGCTTCTGCACCTCGACATGTGTTTGGGGAGGTCTGCCTCTGAACATTTTTCTTCTACATGCCTGAAAACCCCCCTGGGGCTCCTGTTACTAGAATGACCATGTGATCATTTGGATATGTGGAAGTACAAAAGAGAAAATGGCTGCCAGGTATTCTTGTTGCATATTAGGTGGGAAATGAAGAGTTCTCTATTGCTAGGAGTGGTGTGTGTTTTGATATTTGTAATAATCTTAGTAATTCAGCCACTGAAAATCTGAGACCCTGTCAGCATACTTGGTCAAAAAGGGACAAGTCCTTCAAACAATTAATAACCCAGGTTAAATGTGTGTGTGTATCCTATCTAATAAAGAGGGAATATGCTAATTGACCATCACTCCATCACAAATATGGCTGCACCCACAGCTGAGGCCAAGTTCCCATAAGGAGTCTTAAGCAATCAGCAGGGACCTGAGGCTACGCCCTCCCCTGACCCCGTGGGGCTTGACAGGGGACCTCAGTCTACGCCCCTCACCTGGCAGGGCTTGACGGGGGACCTGAAGGTGCACTTCCCATCCTGGTGCTGGGCTAGGGGACCTCAGACTGCTCCCCCTGCCCCAGTGCCAGGCCAGGGGATCTCGGGCCACACCACCCTCCAGGTCGGGCTTGACAGAGGACTTCATGCCACGCCTCCCACCCTGGCACCAGACTGGGGGATCTCATACCACACCCCCTGCCCAGTGGGGCTTGACAGGGGACCTCAAGCCACGCCCCCCTGCCTAACTGGACTTGACAGGGGACCTCAGGCCATGTCCCCCACCCAGCAGAGCTTGATAGGGGATCTCAGGCCATGTTCCCCAACCAGGTCTTTGATGTCCTGTCTGGCTGGGGGACCTCAGGTCAGGGGACCTGAGGCTATGTCCCCTGCCGCCCAGCAGAACTTGACAAGGGTGGGACTGGCTGGGTCTGAATTTAGCCCAATTGCAGGGGGGGGGGGGGGAGGGGGGATGCTGCTAGGTCTGTCTCACACGATTTTGAGGTGCATGTGGGTAGGCAGGGACTTGACTCTGGGTCCCATGGTGAGCCCCAGACTTTGACAGGAGGAAGGTTTTTATATACATTTTACTAATTTTCTTTCATCTCTGACACTTCTAGTATAGAGAAAGGGCAAATAGCAATATTAAATTATTTCCTCTAAACCCCCTTTTAATGTGCACGAATTTTGTGCACCAGGTCACTGGAGTGTGTGTGTGTGTGTGTGTGTGTGTGTGTGTTCAAGTTTCCATAGTAACTCTGATGCTTAGAAGAAATGTGATGCTTAGAAGAAACGTGGATCTAATTTGATTAATGTTATGACTTTGAACTCCTTTACTTTCTCAGTGTCGTGACTTCTAGGTCACCTCCATGTGCTTTCAAATGACTGTTTAACAGATTGGTGTTAGGTTTTGCTTTGTTTTGTTAAGTTGTGGTGGTTGTTTTTTTATGTTCATAAACAAGAAATGTCAGAATAGCCTGTGATTTTTCTTACACATTTTTTTTTCTTTGCCACTGGGGGGTTAACTGTCCACCAGAGATGCATATGTTAAATGCCAATGAGCAAATGTTGGGGAAGAGAGGAGTGAGTGCTGAAGCTTTTTTGTTCTTATTTTTACTATGAAAAACGTAGGAAGATGTTTCTTATTTTATAAAAAGAGTCACAGAACCCCTCTATGTTTTGATTTATGAAGAATATAGCGTCTCTGCACGAGGTATCACAAGATATCTTTTGGGGAAAACAAATTGTTTGTTTGTGGTGCCATGTGTGGATTTTAGCGTGAATTGCTGTGCACTTGGTGGCCTTTGATTCAGAAAGAGCTTGCTGAGGGCAGAGCAGGAAGGGAAGGAAACTCTGCCCAGGAGAATGGCCTGGGACCACGGTGTCGCCACCGTTTCCGTGCTTTCCTTCTTGGCAGGCCCCACTGTAGTATTTCCACAAAATTCTCGTGACACGCCCTCCTTTTGGGGTAACAAGTGGCTTTCCTAAGAGCTAGTAATTCTCTGCTCAGCAATGCTGACTTGAATATGGAAGTCACTTCAATTTCTCTTATGAGGAAATGTCCGAGACAAGAGAATTCATTCCTTGTTACTGAAGCACTAATGAACTGAACCATGTTGGCCCAAGAAAAAAAAAATCAAGATTAAGCTGATCTCTGTTAAATGGTTTAAAGCCTTCCATGGTACAAAATAAATTAAGCATTGTGACTTGAAGTTGATTCAGTTTAATTACTCAGAACAGAAGTCTGACCATATATATTATTGGAATTACAATTTAATGATATAATTAAAATTCTCAGAAATCTGCTGAACTTCCTTCTCATTTGGGGTTTTGTATTTATTCAATCAGACAAGGAACAAATATATGTCTATGTGTAACTTGACAGAGGGGAGTTGAGTGGGTGAAATTATTCTAATTGTGGAGAACTACTCAGTACTGGGCTTGAATTTAATTACATTTAAATAAGTTTCATTATGTGCAGCATGATATTACCATGTGCTACCTTATAATTGCCATTACAGTCACTTATCAAAAATGTTGATACACTTGACCCCCAAGCATCCTATCAGGAGACTGTCAGTAATGATTTGCCAGATCCCCCAAAGTCACTTTCTCCAGTCAACTTCCACAGCCAGACACTGCAGTAAGCCCAGGGGAGCTCTTCTTTAGCATCGGCCTTGTCCTCTCACTTGTTTAGACGAGTTCAATAGTTGTACATGCCCGGGGGATGGAAGCAGTGTGTAGTGGAAATGGACCTGTTTTATGAATAAAAAGGAAAATTGTTTTTAAAAATTTGTATCACCTTTCTTCAAAATAAGTTAATTAACCACAAGGACTGTACATCTAAAATGCCCTTTTCTGAGCATGCTATTTAAAATTATATTCTATGTGTTGGAGACATTTTTTTCCCCTCTGTGAAGCAAGTATGAGATTTTGAATGCTGGGTTAAAATAATCAAAGGCGCTCTGAGTTTGAACCATTGGTCCTAAAGATTCAGATTTTAAAAGCCCTGTGTGGGATGTGATTAAATTGGCCTCTAAGATTTGGGGGTGGTCTTTCCAACTCAGATTTCCCACTTCTGCTCCCAATTGTGAGCTAAGATAGACCCTCGTGTGAGGGGTTAAAGAATGCGACCTTGATTCCTTTCCAGAGAATCTTGACGTTTCCCAAGGGGATTCATTTCCATTTTCTACATGGGTCTCGTCCTTATTCAGCACTGAGTGAAGTCCCGGCCGACTCCCCACTGCCTTTTATGACAGGATCCCAGGCCTCTCTGGTTGCTTGTAAATATATGTTCCCTGGGGTCCTGTACATAATGTTTCAGAAGCATTTCAATATCAGGTTGGAATAATCTATTTGAATAATTGTGTGGAATGCTGAGAACCATGGCAATGGATGACGCAAAGACCATTTCCTCGTGTACTGGGCGTGGCGGCGTGCCGTGTGGCCTAGCCCGCAGATAGATGCTCTGCCCAGGACCCCGGCCTGGGCTGAGGATCAGAGCACGAAAGATGGGCTCAAACACTGGGTCCAGCTGCCTCTGACACTGATTGGCTTGTGTGTTTGGAGACAAATCATTTAACGTCCTGGGCCTCAGTTTCTTCACTTGTCAAATAAAATGATCTTCAACATTTTAAGTGCCACACTTGGCTCTGTGGAGTTCTGAGGTAAACATACAAATGGGAATGTGATAATTTCTCCATCTGTTCAAAAACAGGTTCATTGGATTTACCTGCATAGCTTCTGCTTAAGTCAAAATCCTTGAGATAATAGCCTGGATATTGGAAATTTGAAGAGATCCTCAAATAATGAGTCTAACCAAAAGCCATTGTTGAACTATTGCATAAAAATGTAGTGGTGTGTGTGAACATTGGACGTTCAAAAAGGCAGGGTCTGCTGAGAGCTGAGTATCCTTTAGAAGGGGTGCTTTCTATAAATCAGAAGTGTACCTGCTTCACGAATGGGAAAGGCTTTGGTGACACCGTGTCAATGGGTGTAGGGATTAACCATGCAGAGAGATGTGTTTTGTCCTAGTTATGCTGCTTTAGGCCCAGCGCACCAGCCCACAGCTTCCTCATCCGCACACAGCACTGAGGTTTTTCCCTCCCACAGAGGATGAGTTTTGAAAGCACCTAAATAATTGACTGGGGTTTGCCTTTGATCCATGATCATTAATATCATTAATAAGCTCTCAAAAAGTGCATGTGAATCTCAAGTTTGCATTTGGCAGGGCAGGACAAGAATGGATGCTTTTAAAATAGTTTGGCCCAGAAAGCACATCTGAAATAACCCTGTGGGAAAACCCGGAGAATTCCTCATCCTCCGAAGGATTACCTAGGATGAGATGCTGACCTTGTACTTTAAGTTCAGTTACATTTCTTAAAGCCTCCTTCACTCCGCAGCCTGATTTATTTTAGGGGGTGAGGTTGGCTGTGGGAGGGGACACTGGTGATGTACAGTCTCATGTTTGCTTTTTGTTTCCTCCAGTTCCCAAAAGATCATAACATATATGTTTCTTTAAAAAAAAAAAAAAAAAAAAAGACCAGCTTCTTCTCGCGATTTACTACAGCTTTTCTCTCAGAAATGAGAGCTGAAGAATTCTCTCCTCCTCAGGCTTCTAAGGAGACCGAGCCCCAGAAGGCCGGGTGCACACGGGGTGAGCCGAGCTCTGACCTCTGCCTGGGAGGTCAGCTCAGCACACAGGACTCAAAGGGAGGAAGAAAAAGCAGCTCCACAGCGGGGAGTTTGACTTGCTTCAGGGCAGAGGAGCTTTTATAAATAAGTTCTCAGTCTCCCACGCCCTCTCACCGGCTCTTCTGTTAGTAGTCCTGTCTCTGTTCTTAGAAGGGCATGCTCGCACACACACCAACACACACACACCAACACACACACACACACACACCAACACACACACACACACACACACACACACACACACACACACCAGCACACATGGACACAGACTCCAGGAGACTCACACAGACACGGACGGCTCTGACCTCCTCACTGCCATGCAGCCCTCTCCCACCTGCCCGGCCTGAGCCTGGGCTGGCGGGCCCTCTGCGGAGGAGGCAGGTGATGGATTGTCTGGGAACTTTGCTAGGCCCACTGGCTCTAAAGGCCTTCGCCATTCCTCCTTAACATGCTCAGCTGGTGAGAAGAATGCAGAGGGCTCTTTCCCAAACCCACCATGGGAGGATTGATACCCTCCATCCATTGCTGGTGTCAGAGGGAGAAGGTGGAGTGACACGTCAGAGCGGCCTCCTGCCTTGACGGGACGGGTTGGGCTGGGCATCTGGGATGTGTCCCAGTCAGAGGAGCCTGGAGGACCTTCCGGTAATGTAGTAGTGAGTTGGGGCCTGGGCAGCAGACATTCTTCCTAAAATGCTTCCCAGTGCCTCCTGCTCAGCGCGATGACCAGCCAGAGCAGAGCGGGGACTGCACGGGCAGCACCTCGGGGTCTGGGAAAGCATCCTCGGTGGCTCTCCAGTGAGGAGTGCCCAGAGGGTGTGACACACCTCTGGCAGGAGGAGCTCTCTGCGTCAGACATTCAGGGGGTCTGCTGCTGGGGCTCTTATTTTGATGCTAATAAGAATCTCCAGCTAGGAGAACCTTCTGGGTCTCACTTCAGATTTCTATGACAAACTTTGCATCCATCTGTGAACTCTGTATCTATCTAGCCTTGCTTTCTCTTGAAGACAGAGTTTCTCAGCACCGCTTTATCAAAACACATGTTCTGGGTCCTGGAGGTAGACATGATTTTGGCTACTGTTCCACGTTTCCAAGGTCTAACTCCTTGAGAGCTCACTGACCTTGAGAGAAGCCTTCCGTTTTGACACCGACTATGCATGTCCATCAAGGCCAGCTGCCCATCATACAAGGGCAAGCTTAGGAGAGAGGAGATGGTGGGGGAGGGTGGGGCTTGGCATTTAGCTCCCTCGCGGCCCAGAGGAAGCAGCCACCATTCAGTGCAGTGAGGACCGCCCAGGAGGGAACTTCAATGTAGGAAAGGCCGCTGTGGGTGGGGAGGGGCGATTACAAAGTCCCCAATCCACTGAAAACCTCGTTAAAAAATCAGGAGTCCCCAGTATGTTTCTTAAGGATGAAAACCTGGCCTGAGACAGGGTCCCAGAGGCCTTCAAGGCCAGCCACCAGAGCGTACCTTACTTTGCCTAATTTTATAGAACTATTGGGAGGCATGGCTATAGAAGAAAGGACTGCGTTCTGTTATCATTTAGAGAGCCATCTGCACTGTGGTAGAATTTAATTGGGCACCAAGTCTCCTTGCAGTCCTGTAGCTCAGGATTGACCCGAATGAGCTCCTGCTAGCTGGGAGGAGGCACTGAAATGATCTGGGGGAAAGCCAACCATCTGTAGAGTCTAAACCAAATGTGGCGCCTACACATGACGTAGCCTGGTATGCCTCTCTTTGGAAGAGGCCTGTGCTTGTCTGATGTTACTGCCTAACAAGTTACCATCAATACAAGTTGATTATCAAACAGTTTCTGACGCCTGTTAGCTGGTTCCTCTGCTTGGGTCTCTCAGGCTGGAACTGAGGTATCAACCTCAGAGGCTGTTCTCAGGCTGCCACTGGCCCCTGCATCTTGACAATGGAGACCCCTCACCCTCCTGAATTTCTCTGACTTCTGGGACCAGAGAAATAGCTCTGCCTTTTTGTAGTTAATCCTCACCCGAGGATATTTTTCCATTCATTTTTTTAGAGAGAGTGGAAGGGAGAGGCAGAGGGAGAAACATCAATGTGAGAGAGGCACATGGATTGGTTGCCTCTTCCATTCACTCCTACCCAGCGGATGGAGCCTGCAGCCGAGGTACTGCCCTTGACTGGAATGGAACCTGGACCCCTCAGTTCACTGAGCCAAACCGGCCAGGGCTAAAATGCTCAGCTTTTAAAGTGCTCCAGTGATCAGGTCCACTCCACTTGGATACTCTCTGTATTTTAAGGCTACCTGGATTCATACTTGGTCAAAGAGCCAGAGACCAAGCATGAGTCCAGGTGGCCTTAAAGTATGGGGAGTATCCAAGCGGAATTGACACACTTTGGGATTCCATGAGCACCAGATGGAACAGCCCTTAGCCCTTTTCTGACGGGGGCCCAGGCCTGGGGATCTGTCTGTCACTGTCGCTGGATTCCGCCATCCTTCCGTGGCCTCTCTAACCTATCACAGGATGCGTGGAGAAACGCTGAGGGCGGCCCTGCCTCCCTCCTCCAGACCTCTTTATGGTCACCAACAGGGCCACTCACTCACCATGGCGATTTCCCGGATGAGCAAACTGAGACACAAAGAATATGGGAAACCTTCCCAAGTTGGTAAGTGGCAGAGCCTAGAATCCAGGTCTGTCTGACTCCAAAGCCCAGAAACTCCTGCGGGGCCACGCATGGGGGAGCCCAGCCCAGCGCAGGCAGAACCACCGACCGTGGGAACCGGGCAGGAAGAGCTGCGAGGACTTCAGGAAGCCTGGCTCCAGGGTGCGTGCCCTCGGCCGCTGGGCACAAGCTGCCTGGCGGCTGGCCGGCCCGTGGAGGCGGGCGCCCTGAGGAAACGCCGGGACCTCTCTCTCCTAAAGAGTGTTGTTGGCCTGAGGACTCACAGGAAGCGCAGAAATAACAGGATTCTGGCGGAGGGGAAAGCCGGAGGTTGTGGTGAGGCCTGGCCCCCGCCCCCAGCCCCATCACCCCCTTTCCTTTACCTCGCAGACACGTTTGCTTTAGTTTTGTGCAAACCTGTGGCTGTTTCCATCGCTGCTCTTCCTTTCTGTGTGAAGCTGTGGGTCCTTTCAAAAGCACTTCCAGAAACCATCCGAGCAAAGCCAGAGAGCCCCCTGAGAGTATCTGATTGTTAATGTCCTGAACTTGCAGGGTTTGTTTCTGTTTCCAGGATGGCTTTTTTCCTTTCTTTTTTTTCCCCTCCCAAGCTGTGCAGCGTGGGTGCCTCAACGCATTGGAAACTTTTGCATACTTGTAACTCAGGCCCACCCTGACGTGACAACAGGTTAAAGATGACTCGTGGGACATGCTCCCAATCCTTGTGTGGGAGAGCTGGCTTTTGGGGGTGTTGGGGGGAGGAAGTAGAGCTGCCCACAGGCAGTTTCCTGAACTCCCACATATGCACCCCCCCCCCCAACACACACACATATACACTGACTGGACCTGGTGGGCTTCACATTCAAGCTGCTTGGATTTTAGTATTTTGAATGGTCAGGTGATCATTCAAAATACTAAAACCCTGTGATGACCGCAGTAGCCGGTCAGGGGAAGCAGGAGTGGGATGGGATGTGGGAATGGGGCCTAACTGTAATTGCGATCCCCCGGAGCCAGTGCGTTGTCCCGAACACTCCTGAGGAGCGTGCCTGTGTGGTGTGTGCCGCACCCGCGCAGGGCGGTGTAGGATGTAGTTGGAGCTGTGGATTTCCTCTCTGAACCCCTTTTCCTGCGCTTCGTTTTTATCGTTCTATGAAGCAGAAACTAAAAAGAAAAATGTGAGGCTGACCAAGAACAAAGGAACCACCTACAAAGGGCCAGGCTTAATCTGCCTTTGGTTCAGAAAACACCTATTGCTTTCAGATTTGTAAAGATGTCACTTTCTCCTCAGAACTTGGAGGAGGCAGGGCTTGGATCAAGGACCCTCGGTGGCAGCCTGCACACTCATTAGGAAGCCAGCTGCCAACCCGAGCTCCCCTCCATCTCGGAGGAGCCCCCCTGCCCTCCCCCCACCCCACCCCACCCCGCCTCAGCCAGCCAGCCGGGCTTCTCTGTACAACAAAGCTGTTGCTTTCATGTCGCTGGCATCTGCTTTTGTGCTCTGGATGCTTTAAACCTTGGGTGCCCTGGTGTGGACATTTGCAGGGGGAGGGGCTGGCTTAGGGGGGGGAGAGGCAGAGGGCAGGCCTCAATTCCAGGTTCTTTATTGGATTTAAGAGCCTTTACTCCCCAAATTAATTCCCCCGACTTGCATATCACAGGTTAATACCGGACCAGTGATAATGACACATAATTTAAGGCTTGTAAAAGCTGCCTGGGACTTGAAAGAAACACTCCAAGCCAGGACGTGGTGCCAGGCATGCAAGAGCAAGTCGCTCGGGTAGAAGCTGTCCAAAGTGCGGGCACTGCGCCTGGCCACGGGCTCTCAGAGGGCGCACGCAGGCCAGCGGGCCCTCTGCCGCCAGCGGCCCCGGGAGCACCCACTTTTCCCCCCGCTTGCTGCTGCTTTTAACAACCGCGGGAGGCAACTGTCCACAAAGGCACATTCGTTATTTCTAACGAACATCTCCCAGAAATATCTCGCAGTTTTGAAGTGACGCAACCAGATTGCCCTAATGGTTTCTGAACTTTGAAGACTTGTAGAGCCAGAACCCCACAGACCTGCCTCGGGGCACCCTTCTGCCGCCTCCGAACGCTGGGCTGTCCGTTGGCATTGCTGGAGACTGACATAGCCTGCGCCCGGGATGGTTAGCTGCTTGTGGGGTGGAAAAAAAATGTTAAGAAAAATAATTGTTGTTTTTGCAAACTATCTATTTAAAAACAGAACCTCAGGAAGCAGATTTGTGTTTCAGCGCTCGGATGAATCAGAGCTCGCAAAGTATAAATACACATTAGCAGGAGGAGGCTTCCCATAACCCACGGGCTGTGTCTTCCCAGCCCAGGAACCTCTGAACTCCTCTCTCATTCCCAGTAGAGGCAAGGAACAGACCCGCAGCCCAAACGGAAATGCTGGGACACTGCTCAGCCCACGTTGCAAACCTTTTATCTTTAGAGGCAAAACCGGCTTTGAGCTGGACGCTTGCGCATTTTTGGACAGACAGGTGTCCGCCACTTAGAAATGGGGGAAGCCCACACGCTGGTTCCTGTGCTGCCTGAGAAATATTCCCAAATAAGAGAACTTTGACCCTCTGACCCCCCTCGGATCCGTCAATAAACACGAGGCATTTAGACCACAACTTGCTCAGGGGGCAGTGTAATTATTTTACTTAAAAATGATGTCAGGTGGCAATTTAGCAACAAACTGGCTTCCAGGCTACTTAATTCCGTTTAACAAGGAGGAAAAACATTATAATTAATGAAGAGCTTGTACTTTAGTATTTCGGTAGAGTTGTGCTCAAATCTTACTGAACCCTACTCCGGGTGAATCGTGGGCCGGGCCTGGGGATCTGCATTTAAGAGGAAGGCATTGCTGCTTTCACGTTATGCTGATGATCATCACTCGTCTCACTGGGCTTTGTCAATTAAGATATACCCCCTTCTCTATTCTGATTCTACATATGGAAGTTTCCTCTCTAAAAACCATTGTCTTCCAGCTTATTCTTTCCTGGAGTTCCATGGTGTATTCTTCTCCTGCAGAGTTCTAGTGAGCTGAGTTTTCCTGCAGGGCCTGCTGAGAGGGCCCCGAACATCCGGGGGGTGGAATAGGAAAGTGGAGTCCAGTCCTTTCCCTTCCCTATATCTGGGGTAACCAAGGCTCTCTTGCCTGATTCCTTCTACGTGTTGAAAGGGGAGAAACATCCCGACCAGTAAGACCCAGGCTTTGAGGAGCCTGATCTCTGCCTTCCCACACAGTGTGTTCTGGACAGAAGGCTCCTTAAGGCACATGTGCATCTCAAGATCGCTTGCCTCCTGGGATAAAGAATTGCAGAAGCTCATTAAATGTTAGTGTTTTTTTTTTTTATTTTTCCTTGGCACGAAAGCATTTGGTAACTATCCAAGGAATGCTGGGGTCCTGCAGGCTCCAAGTTTACAAACCACCGGAGCACGGCATTGCTTCAGGATGGTTTGAGTTCAGCACAGCGAGACCAGACCTGGTCCGTACCAGGAGAGCACGTCCCTCCTTGACCCCACCTCGCGGAAACCGGCAGTTCACCAGCAGAGGTTAGTGGCAGCAGTATTGCTATGCTGGGTCAGGGAGATGTCACAGAAACCACACTCCTTTGGGGCTGCCTCCCCAACAGGCCAAAATGCTCTGCCGTGGATGGAGGGCTCTGTGCAGGCACCAGGAGTGAGGGGAATGTGAAGCCACCCACCCACTCCTAATGCCCATCGGAGAAGACGATTCCAGGCCTCGAGGAAACAGCAGTTTAGCTTCCCAAGAATGAAAAAAGACATGCCTGTCGCTTCTCCGTTCCAAGTGGGTTTCTCCAGTTGGAGCTAGGCTATGGAGCCTGAGGGTGGGTGGCCTGAACGGGGCAGCCGGGGACAGCTCCCCCCACAGGAAGGAAGCTGTGGCTTATTAACCAGAAGCAGGGAAGTCCTGGCAACTCCGAGCAGCTGCTGGAAGCTGTCCATGTGCATCACCTCAGCTCATCCCTTGCTGCAGGCGCCAGAGGCAAAGCTTCCCCCACCCCACCCATGAGGTGGGGGCAGGGCCATGTTGTCCTCTGGCCCAGAAGCCACAAGTGAGAGCCCAGTGCTGCCCTTACCAGGTTGGAACAGCCCCCCTCTGGTAAGCCAGGCAGCTGGCACCCAAAGCGGTGTGGCGAGGCCAACTTCCTGGGCACAGTGATGGTAAATAGATGGGCCATGACCCCAGGAGCAAACTGTGCTGGAGGCATAAGTGTGCACAAACGCACAGGTCTATCATGATGGAAGGAAGTTACTATATTAGCCCAAGGAGCCCAAACACCCGGAGAAAAAGCATTAAATCTCCCTCTTCAGCCCCCAACGCCAATTCCAAGTTTTTTAAAAACTTGTTGGTGCACAGAGCGCTCACACTTCCTCCACACTGCAGGCCGCTGACCCAGCGATTTATTCAAGAAGTACTCCCGCCTGATGTCGAATGACAAGGCTTCGCTGCAGGGGAATGTGGAGTCTGAAAAGGCTTGGGGTTCCTGGTCCGAGCCCCTAATTGTCACCGCCAGAGGCACAGCAGAGCCAAACCACGTAAGCTCAGAAGAGGCCACACTTTCCATGTTTTTATACAAAAAATTTAATAAATATTACTTTTCAAAATTTATTGCCAGGAACAACACATCAAAGATGCATTTTTATGTTCATAACACTAATAGGACAATACAAAGTATCTTCACGGTCTCCATGGTGAACCAACAAAATGACTTTTACGAGCCTTCTGGATCTTAAACTTCGGAAGAGCGCTTTGATTTCCTTGCGTTAAGGCAGGCAGTGTACTCTACGGCAACCTAAACAGTGATCTTACTGGGCATCTGACGGTTCAAGTATTCAACTAGCTTATTAGAATACTCCCTAAATGCAGTAGAAAACAAAAATCAAACCTACCGGTGGTTCAGTATTACATACGGGTGGTGAAAAGAAATCAGAATTTACAAAATAAGATTGGTGTGCTTCCAACTTCACACAATTAATTTGATCAATTTAATGATATTTAACCACTCACATTTTGGCTACGTTTACATCATATAACTCAACTTGTTCCCTTAAACGGCTGTGCAGCAGATCACCTGCCTGTCTCTTTTCAAGTCTAAAGCAGAAAAAAAAAAACAAAAACAAAAACAAAAAAAAAACTGTTCTAGACTAATTCTGAAACTGCCTCGGTCAGTCCTGAAAACGTATTTTAAAGTGATGCTCTAAGAAGGTGTTTTAAACATCTTGATGTCCAAAAAATAAAAAAAAAATTTTCCCCACCAGTATTCCAGGCACAGAAGCCCATCTACTGTCTTAAAAATAAACCATTTTCAAACACCTTAATTTTGGCTTATAGGCAACACGTAGTAAGAAAATAAGTTCAAAAAAATAAAGCCATACGCTTACAATGCTATCAAAAACCTTCAGTTCTAAACACATACATATAAATAAAAAGGAATGATGTTTTAAGGCTCTTGATTATTAAGTTAATAAATCAAATATACACAGTGATTAATAAAAAAAAGAATTATTTACATAACTATACAAAAATTCTACTTTTGACACATTTTTCCTCTTTAAATTCTTCATTTTACCCAGCAACTGCTGATATCAAAGTCCCCCCGCCCGCCCGCCCCCCCTCCCACAACAAAATACAATAAAAAAAATAAATAATAAACTCATTTGTGATAGTTGCTGTGGTTCTGAGCTGCAAAGGCACTTTTCAAATACAGAACTACTTGTACGTCATCATAAAACCAATATACAAAAACAACTCAAGAGTCAATAAATATAAATAAAACTATGCTCCTAAGACTGCATCACCATCGGGACACCTGGCAGAAGTGGCAGCTCGCTCGAGGCCTAGGGGCCAGGCCCTCTCCTGGGCGCCTGGTCCCAGACCTGTCGGCTGCGGGGACCGCGGGGACCTCGGGGACCGTGCCCACCCCGGGGGCACTTGGGCCTGGATTTTGCATAGCTGTGAGATGCAGCCCTCGACTTCCCAGGCAACCACAGAAACTACCATTGCCAGTGTAAGCCAGCTTGTCAAAACTTAAATTAACACAGGGATTCTAAGTCATCAACAGCCTCGGCCCGGACTAGACAGTTAGAGAACTACAGCCCCGCGTGCCCTCGGACTCTACCTAGCGGCGGAGCGGCGCCTGCCGCCTGCTATACGATGTACTCCATGCGGTTGAGGCTCTGGGCGCTCTCCAGGTCCCTGTTGTCCTGTTTGTTTGTCCAGTTCGGGTGTTTGGCGGGCGTGCCGTTGGGGGGCTTCTCCTCTCTGTCTACCAGCGTGTACGCCGGCTGCTTGGCAAACCGGGCCTTCTGCTGGTGCTTGTCCATGTCGTCCTCCTCCACCTCCGAGTTGTGTGTCCTTATCTTGGACATTTTGGAGTTCTTGTTCTCGTAGTCCTTGATGGGCACCGTGTTGGCCCCGAGCTTCTCGATGGGGTTTTTGATCTGGTTCAGCTGCTCGCGAACGTTGTTGGTGGTGTTGTCCTCGGAGGCCGAGCGGGCGTGACTGCTGGGCTTCCGCCGCTTCCGCACGCACCAGTAGAAGGCCGTCACCAGGCAACAGATCCAGGCCACGGTCAGCACCGAGCTCAGCAGGGGAACCAGGAAATCTGCAAGGCGGGCCCCCAACCAGTTAACTCTCGCGACAAAAGGCCACCAGCACTGGTTCTCCTGACCTTGGTCCCTTCAGGGGGGCACCGTGGGGACAGCTCCCTTTTCCCAACTGCATGTTGTCAGTGCACAGCTTGAGCAGCAGTGCTGGGCCCTGGGCCCTGGAGACCCTGACACTTGTCTCCAGAGGGACTAAGCTAAGAAGCAGATTCCCCAACTTGGTGTGGGGAGAGCAGTGCAGGGTTCAGGCAAGGGGACTCTGGTTTTCAGAATTATCAGAAACCCATCTGAGTGCAGACAGCTCCAATGCCCCAAGAGGTCATGAGCCTGGTTCCTCGCCTCGCTGAACAATGATGCTCAGGATCGGGGGGAGGGGAGTCTGGACGCACTACAGGCCATCGAGCTATCAAGCCAGTGTCTCAGGGGCTTAGGACAGACACCGGGAGTCAAGAGCTCTGTGCGCAGGTCTCTACGGGATCTGGGAACAGTGTATGCATGACAGGGGTGCCCGCCTGTGAGAGCACAGCCTGTTGGCACAGGGAAAAGTCAGGTCGCCCTCTGCCCATCGCCCCATGACTTCAGTTATGTCCTGGGGTCTGTTTCCTCGCCAGTTACGTGGCGTTGAGGGAGCTCCTCGGGAGGTCAGGTAACTCCGGGCCTGGGGGTTTTATTGGACGGCACGATGAGATCCATTTGGCAGCCATCCAAGAAGGGGATCATTCCCCCCCGGACACTCACCTGTTCTGTTCTTCAGGGGCCGCCTCTGCACGCGCACTTCCGCCACGGCAGCGATCAGGGAGCTGTTCCCGTCGCGCTTACTGACGAGGTCTATGATCTTGTCGGTGATTTCCTTGATAGGGTTCCCATCATCCCGTATGTCTTCGGCAGACTGGAAGAAACAAAAACAAAAAGCTCAGTCTGCAGGATTCGGGAACACTTTCTATCTGATGTAACATTTTATTTCTTCATTTATTTTTAAAAGACTAAAATCCTGTTATTCTTTCAGTGACAGCTTCCATTCAATATTATTTTGTACTTTTATTCAAAATTACTTGAAAACACACATGTATGCCAAGCTCTCTTCCAAAGTATTTATTTGCTCCTGGCTAAATGAAGTGTGCTAGCTACCTTGCAATCAAATCATGAAGTGGGAATGGATCTTATACTTACAATGGCCACGTGTATTTCATTATTCGCCGAAGGGGAAGGTTCACAAGCTATGTAGATTGAATATTCAGCGGACACATTCTTCAAAATGTTCAAATTCCTCAACTCACTGCAAATGTGCTCCGTGGTGAGACCCTAGAACAACATTGAAAAGTCCACGGGAGTGAGATACTGGGAGGAGAAAGGCTGATGTTTCCTTGGAAGTTCGGTGACATGCAAGCCCCACCTTGCTGTGAGACGGGACCCGAGGCCAGAGAACTAAATCCTAGCATGAGACACTTCCACCTCAGGACAAGCAGCCCTCACACCACCCCAACTCGAAAAGCAGCTCCATACCGGGGACATCATCTCCTTGTTGAAGGTGAAGGT
This sequence comes from Vespertilio murinus, assembly GCA_963924515.1. Taxonomy (NCBI): domain Eukaryota; kingdom Metazoa; phylum Chordata; class Mammalia; order Chiroptera; family Vespertilionidae; genus Vespertilio; species Vespertilio murinus. The sequence goes on from OZ004709.1 coordinate 66,898,656, forward strand.
GATGTTTGCGCAGTTCTCCTGGTAATAGGGGTCAGAGGCGCATTTCGTCTTCACGGGCTGGAGGCTGGAGGAGTGACACTCGCCCACACCCGTGCAGGGGCGGACGAAACACTGGTCGTCCAGGATGGGGAGGCAGCTCTGCCCACTGGGGCACTCGCTGTGCCCTTTGCGGATCAGGCAAGGTCGAGGGCCGCACCAGACCTGGGGGGAGAGACGGGAGCAGGCAGCTCAGGAGAAATGCCCGCCCGCTGTTCTCGGACTCAGGTGACCTGGGCAGCCCCCGGGCCCTACCTTAGAGCAGGCGATCCTTCCATTCAGGCACTGGCAGGTATTGCAGTCATCATCCCACTTGGCCCCATCGGGGATCACACCCCCCATGGTGATGCAAGGTCTCCCTGAAACTGAGAGGTGGAGACGCTTGAGTGAAAGGACTTCCCTTACTGGTAGACCGATCTCTTGTTTCTCTACTCCCTCACTGAGGAAGCGATTACACTCCTGCCCTTCGGCACGTGACAATAGTTCCTTCCAGGAGAGCAAGTATATTTCCCTCCCCTACCGGCTTTTTGCATGGCCACGTGGCCAAGGCAACGCCAGGGGATGTGTGGTAAGCGGAGTCTCCCAGTTGGCTGGAAGAGCGCACTGCCTCTTGCAAGCCTGCCCTTCGCCAGGAAAAGAAAGAATGTGTCCCAGACAGAGCTGATGGTGCCGGGGCGGGGTGGGGGGAGGGGGTGGTTGAGGAGGCACAAAGGACAGACCTGAGCCCAGTCTACAGCACCTATCACTCTGCCTTCCCTGCAGCCCCATGATCATTGGCACTTGTCATAGCCACTGAGTTCTGAGATGGCTTATTACACAGCCTAATCACAGCTCTGGGGACCTCTCAAAGTGTCCCCTTCCCTCTGGTCCCCGCAGGTCCCCTCTGTGATCTCCCCCTGAGCACAATGACTACTCATGGCCAAAAATGGTGACTGTAGTGCCTGGAGCACCCACGCACCCCAGGACTCACGGGCAGCCGGGGTCTGGCCCACATACCTTCCTGGCACTTGGCTCCGCTGTGCCCTGGAGGGCAGACACACCGGTAGCCGTTGATTTCATCCACACAGGTTGCCCCGAAGGCACAAGGCGAGGACTGGCATTCATTAATGTCTAGGAGAAATGGAGTTCAAGTTTAGGCTCCAATGGGAGGCAACACTGTTTGACTATGTTTTCACTGGCAAATACACAAGTAGAAAGGCATAGGAGATGTCAATGTGAGGTCGATGGACTCTCATCATGTAATCAGCACCCAAACAAACAGGCTATCAGTGCTCCCTCAACCACCACTGGCTTGACTTTTAACACCTGAATATCATTTAACTTGCTGCCTCCCCAAATGCGTTCCTTCTTCTGAGCACAATTTCCAGGAAGGGCTGGCAATGTTTGTTAAAAGGGTCAGACAGCAAATATTTTAGGCTTTGTAGGCCATGTGGTTCCTGTCACAGCTACCCAACTCTTATCACAGCTGAAAGCAGCTACAGTGTAAATGAATGAGCATGGCTGTATGCCAATAAAACTTTATTTACAAAAACAGGCAGCGGGCCAGATTTGACTCCCAGGCCGTATGTCAACCCGATTTAGAGACATGAGATAGAAACAATTCACCCTCATCCAGTGCTGGAGGCCATTCAGTCCCAGACCAGGGGATCCCAAATACCAGTAACGTTTTAAATCATTTTGGGGACAAGAAAACACAACTATTCTGTCACTTTTGTAAATGAAAAGGCATATAAAGGCGTAGGAAAAAGGCTCAAAATAAAGAATAACCTCTAAGGTTCCTGAAAAACGGCACTGCCTTCCCCCACTGTTTTAATCCTTCCACCAAGTCTTAGCTCTGCGCTCCACCGGCGTAGCTGTGGCTAATGCCCACTTGCCCATAATTGCATGTTAGTCACGGGGAAAAGCACACCCTTTCCTTAGGGCCTCAGAGTAGCTTAATCGTCAAATTCTGCGGCTGGTGCCCTCTCCCCTAAAACGAGGAGGGCTGTGCCACCCATGGGAGGGCCAACGGGCACCTAAGGGTCTCACCAGTGGGAGGTGGGTGATTCGAGAGCCCCGACAGGCAATAAAGGGAATCACAAATCACAGCCTAATTGCTTTAAAGATGAACAGTCTCAGGCTGAGGGGGGTCGAGGGGGGGTAGGGGGGGGGAATAAAGCCAGTAGAAACCCGGCTAAGGGCAGTGCTTACTTATTCTGCAGTCAGGCCCGGCAAAACCTGGGGCGCACTCGCACCGGTACCAGTTGTCTCCGTCCACGCATGTGCCACTGTTGTAACTAAGAAGAGAGCAAAGACCACCAGGTTACCAACCTCCCGCTCCAGGGCTCCGGCTGCCAGTCAACAGGAAGCCACGCCTGTTGCCATCAGCGGCTCTCACCCTGGCCACACTCACTGCTGCCCGGGGGGCTTTAAAAACACTGATGGTCCCACACCCCACCCCACCTCCACCCCCAGTCTCAGTCAGGTGTCAGTTGCACCTCGGGCACTGGGGCTCCCAGGTGATTCTTATGGGCAGTCAAGGTTGAGAATCAGTGCTCTAAATAAAGACAACCTGGCTAATTACAGCATGGCCCACAGCCCAGCAGGGCATTTGTCAGAAAGGCAGGGTCTGGCAGAAACCGGTTTGCCGCGGTCTGCGGACTGAAAGGTCCCGGGTTCCATTCCGGTCAAGGGCATGTACATTGGTTGCGGGCACAGCCCCGGTAGGGGGTGTGCAGGAGGCAGCTGGTCGATGTTTCTCCCTCATCCATTTTCTAGCTCTCTATCTCTCTCCCTTCCTCTCTGTAAAAAAAAAAAAATCAATAAAATATATATTTTTTAAAAAGGCAGAGTCTGCAGCCCACCTGATCTCCTAAATCAGCACCTTTATCTTAGACAAATGCCCATGCACATCACAGCCAACAAGTGGTCACACTTACCAGGGATGAGGGCTGCAGTCATTGGTATCTGCAAAGCAAAAAGGCAACTTAACAGGGAAGCAGCTTAGCCCTCAGCAAAAACACCGCCCCGTTCCCTGATGCCCGAACGCACATGCCGCCGTTAGCGCCAGCAGCATGCACTTAGGACCCCGCTCAATTGGAACCAGGCCCGCGCCACACTTTGTTCCCTCCACCGTGGGACCGTGTCCACAGGAAGAGGCCCTGGCGGGCCGGGGAGGCGTGTGAGAATGGAGAGAGACAGGCGCTTCTCAGACGGAGCTAAGGACGAGACACCATCTGTCTCCACTTATCTCCTCCCGACTTTCTCATGCCCAGGTCAGGGCTGCATCCCATCAAGTCATTAGGACAGAGCCAGGTGATGCAGAGGCCGACGACATCACACAGCTCATCACACAGCTCGGCTGACTCTGGTTCTTGTCCCTCCTCCCCCAAAGTCCCCAAGGGTGTTAGGCCGAGTTCCCTCAGCCTGGGGGGAGGGGAGAGGGGAAGGGAAAGGACACTCACTCTGAGTGCAGATGGGCCCCTCCCAGCCTTCCTTGCAGACACAGGTGAAGGACTCGCCGTTGACCACACAGGTGCCCCCGTTGTGGCAGGGGCTTGGCAGGCAGCTGCTATTTCGGGCTGCAGGACAAAAACAGGCGACGCCTGAGGATTCAAGGACAGCCTGAAGGGGCAAGGACCCGACCCCAGGAAAACAGTCACGGGGGCTCGCACGTGGGGCAGCAAGTTACCTATGTTACAGGTCGTTCCTTCCCAGCCTCCGGGACACATGCACTTGAAAGCATCCCCTTCATCATAGCAGGTGCCTCCGTTGTTGCAGGTGGCCTCGTCACACTGGCTGTCACCTGGGGGGGGGGGGGGGGGAGAAGGTGTCAGCATGAGCCCCTGCCCGGCCCCCTCACAGAAGAGGGAGGCAGCCTCCCAGCCGGCGGCCACTTACGGGAGTGGCAGGTCTTCCCTTTCCACCCGTTTTTGCAGTCACAGTAGAAGTCGTTGACCAGGTCGCGGCAGGAGCCCCCGTTGTGGCAGGGGTTCTGGCTGCAGTCGTTAATGTCTGGAAACAAAGAGGAGACAGCCCGCTGAAAGCACGTCCACTTCACCACCCATGAGAGCCACGTTGTTCCCACGGCCACCTCCACCCCTGCTTTCTGCTCCCGGTCCCAAGACCAGCTGAGCACGCCCAGGGCTCAAACACCATTACCCTTTCCAGGAGTAAAGAAGCCCCCCGACTAGCTCACTTCTAACACCCCAAGTTAGGCCAGTCAGGGGCAGGCCTTACCCTCCCACAAAACAAAATCAAGACGGGCAGAAATGATAAGGAACCCCCTTTCTGTTTTGATTAATTGCAAGCAGGGACATTAATCATCCCAATGACACAATCTGACTCGAGAGCGTCTCAGCAGAAGTGCCTTCTCGCTGGCCGTCCCCCACATTAACAAACGCGAGCGGGACCCGGGCGACGGGGCTGGGGTCTTCCTCGCGGAGATTTCATTAAAAAGAAAGGCTTCCTCTATCGACCCCCGCCCTCCGCGACCCAGCGCGGTCTGTCCCGAGGGCACACTCACTGGCTTCGCAGTAGGCCCCCTCCCAGCCGTCGCTGCAGATGCACTTGTAGGAGTTGACACCATCGATGCAGGTGCCTCCGTTTTTGCAGGGGTTGCTCTCACAGTCGTTAATATCTGAGAAAGGAAGGAAAGAAGAAAAAAAAGCAGGTCAATAAAGGACCAGGGAAGCCAGGCACTGTCCTATAGGCCGCTACCCAAGGAGACAGACACACTTGGCGGCTCAAAAATCCTCAATTCCATCGGGTCTGCTTCTCAAATGCACCAGGCAGGGCTCTCCTGTCCCTGTTAGTTAGCTAAGGCCCTCACAGGCTCAGCTGCTCTGCGGGCGTGGGGAAGAAATTCCCGCGGAAAGCGAGACCGCCCGAACTGCAAGGATTCCAGAACATTCTAAGATGAATGGGCTGAAGGCTGGGCGGCATCCGTGATCACAAGTTAAACACGCGCTCGGTCTTAGATCCCGGACGTAACTGCAGACCTTCACTCGTCTCCATGGAAACCGCTTAGACACAAACGGCCCCCGCCCCCGAAGCTGGGCAGAGGCAGGGAGAGGGTCTTACTTTCGTGGCAGTACGTCCCGGTGAAACCTTTGTTACAGTCACACGTGAATTTTCCTCCCGACTGACTCTTGCACTTCCCATGGGGACCACAGACGTTGGAGGAAATGTACCGCACCCCTTCAGGCGTGTCGTTGGAGGCCATGGCCACCGTGCAGCTGTCAATCACTAGAAGACACACTCGGGATCAGACTGTGGCCACTGGCCCACAGGACACAGCGTGCTCACGCCAAGGACGTACGCCGAGCCTGCGCTCCCGGGACAGGCACCTTTGGGGACGAGGGTAAGGAGTCAAGAGGCACCTGGAGGCCAAGCCTCCGGCAGCACGCCGTGTCACACTGTGACAGCATCAGATGCCAGGTCGCCGGGAACGTTTAGATTTTAGTTCATTCAGGGCATGCTTTCCCTAGGTGGCTGGCAAAGCGTATGAGGGCCCCTCTCCTCCCAACCGGGACGTCTCTCTAGTGGAAGTAACTAAATGAAGAACGGAGCAGAACCTGCAAGGTTGTGCCTCATTCAGCAGCCACGAGCCACACGTGGCTACTTAAATTTAAACCATGTGAAACTAAGTAAGATAGAAGTTTCTAGCTGCACCCGTTACACTCTAAATGCTCCACCGGCCACACGCCCCGTGGCCTATGGCTACTGTGCCTGACAGCACAGACAGGGGACATTCCACCACCGCGGGAAGTCTTCCTGACAGAGCCGCTCTGAGGAATTTGTCTCAGCGTTGCGGATCAGGCCACCCCAGACTAGGAATGCTAAGTGAGCTCCATTCTCTCCCCTGGGCTACTTGCAGGCATTCTCTCCCACAAGCAGGCCCCACTCGATTGCTTCCATGTGTTCTGACTTCCCCGAGCAAGTCAGGTGAGGGGTTTGATCTCCTCACTTACACCAGTTCTCAGGGTATGACGGGGGCAGTGACAGAGAAGGGAGCCTCGGACACAGGCCAGAAGCCGGGGAGTGGGGGGAGGGAGGTACCTTCACAGGGGGTCGTGCGGCAGTGGTCTTTAAGGTGGGAGCAGTTCTTGCCTTCGTAGTCCTCAGTACACTTGCAGAAATAGTCGCTGGCACGGTTGTAGCACTGGGCACCGTTCTGGCAGGGGTTGGGCTCGCAATAATCTATGTCCAGCTGCAAGGAGCAGGAGCAGGGCGGCGGGAGAGGACACAGGAAGAGAAAGGTGTGATTATACCGTCTCGGGGGCAGCGAACACTGGAACCTGACCCCTTCACCTGCTTCTATTAGAGCAGCCTGCATAACACCCAGCTACGTCCTAGAGCAGCCATGGGCAAACTATGGCCCTCGGGCCAGATCCGGCCCGTTCGGCTGTTCTATCCGGACCGCGGAGCAGAAAGAGCGAAGGGTTCTCTTGCTCTCCCCTCCGCTCCTTCACCAGCAGCCCAAGATGAGAGTGCCAGCATGGTCAGGTTGCTTTGGTTCTGGCTCTCCGGTCCAGTTTAAGAACCCATTGTGGCCCTCGAGTCAAAAAGTTTGCCCACCCCTGTCCTAGAGACTGTCCAGGTGGACACGGGAAGAAGCAGAGCAGAATCAGAGCGCTGAGAGGAAATGGACAGGCTACTGACACTACCAAGAAAACCACCCCATCTCTCTCCACCAGCGTTTGCCTAGCGGAGATCCCTAGCCAATGGGAGGTTAACAGATTTCACAGAGTCAAGAGTGGAGTGGGGGGAGGGAGGAGAAAGGAAAAGTGAAGGGAGGGGAAGCAGAGGGGGAAGGAGGGAGGGAGCAGCAGGAGGAGACTCCCTGTAAAAAACCCGGCCAGCGGCCCCAGCGAGGCTCACCTGACAGAGGTTTCCAGAGAAACCAGTGGGACACAGACACTGGAATCTGTTGATTTCATTCTGACAGTGACCCCCATTCAAACAGGGGTTGCTGGCACATTCATCGATGTCTCTCTCACAGTGGTCGCCTGCATAGCCAGGTGGACAGATACAGCGATAACCATTAACCAAATCCTGGAAGAGGAGAAGGAGGGGGAGAAACACAGGCTTTCTCTCTATGCCTCCACCACACGGGGCTGCAGCGGTGCGGCTGATTCGCTAGAATAGCCGAGGGCCGAGCCTCCCAAAAGCTTTAAACCTCCCAGGGCTCTCCCAGGGTCATATCAATCTTAAGTTGGCTTTTGATCATTAAGGTTTCGATTTAAGCAAAGATTTACATACCCGACAGGTGGCGTCATTCTGACACTGGCCAAGGCAGTCATTAATATCTAAAAAACAACAACAAGCCATCATATTAAAGAGGCAATTTACATTGAGATTGGGCTTAATTGAAAAGCCTTCTCAGTCCAAACAGATAAACTCCTCAAATCAGATTTCCTGTGAGCTTCCAGCGAGATAAGGTTACTGCCCTGGGTGGGAACCCTCTCTCATTCTTCCCAGACAGAGCTGGTGAAACTTCACCTCGTGTTAGCCATCTTATCAGAATGGGGCCCTTCCACCCCCCGCTAATGGGCCTGATAACCGCCCTGTTTCCATTTCTGCACCGACCACTCCCTCTCCTAAAGCATTCCCTCCGCCTGGTGTTCCTTTTACCACCCCAGTCTTCCTTGGACCGGCAAACGCCTTCAACACCCCCCCCCCCCTTCCATACAAGTCAAAATGAAAACAAAGTCACTCACTGATCTCACAGTTCTGGCCCATCCATCCTGGGAGGCAGTCACAGTAGTAGCTGGCAATCAGATTCTTACAGGATTTGGCATTGACGCAGGGTTTGGCCTCGCACTCATTTGCATCTGAAAGAGAACGAGGATGAGCAGTGAGGACAGGAGTTTCACTGCCCCCTGTCCCATTCCCTCCCCCCCAAACACTGCCCCCATCATTTGTCTACAGCGGGAGACAGTTTAATAAGCTAAGTAACAGATCCTAGGTCCCCTCTCCTTTGAGCCTCGGATCCCTCTCGCTAGCCATTATCCAATAAGGAATGCTAATGGGCAGCTCTCCGGCTGCTGGTGAAGGGGGGGGGGGGCAGCAGAACAGCAGAAAGCCACCAGGCATTTCTGTGCAAAGACCTGGCACTGCCTAGTTGCTGGGATTTAAATGTGGCAAAAAGAATGCAGACAGCTCATTCCTCATGAGATCATCCCCGTGTGGAGCCCAGCTGAACACTCGGCGGACAGACGATTGACATGGTTCAAGGAGCTCCCACCACTTTCCCACAGCGCCTGAAAGGGCTCGGCCATTTGCATCCGAGCGCCTTCTCCCAGGCCGGCCGGCTGGACTCTGGATAATAAATTACTCCTTAAGTATGATGTGTGCAGACCCACACCGCGGGCCACATGCTCATCTTCCTCAGCGGCCCTGATGGTCAGAGCCAAGCTTGGTGCAGGCCACTTTCTTACCTAACTGGCACGTTTTGCCAGTCCACTGGGGTGGGCACACACACTTGAATCCATTCACCAAGTCCAGGCAGGTGCCCCCGTGGGAACAGTTATTTGGAGAACAGTCGTCAATGTCTGAGAGAGAAATGGAAGAGGGTTGGCAATTTAATCTCAATCCGTTTGACAATTAAGACAATTTAATACCACACGAGGGGCCTTCACGGAACAGCCCGACACCTGCTGTAAGTGACTGATTTTAGCTTTAAATCCCCCACTGCCCCAGATCATTTAATCCCCAACCTAAGCAGGCAGAGATCCCCAGAGCATCAACCCCTGGGCTATTTTTAAAGAAAAGTTTCATCATGGCTCAGAGGAAGCCGAGAACAACTAAGAAAAAAAAAAAAAAAAAAAAGAACCCTTTCTTCACGGTGGAAAAGCTTATTCTTCGTATTTGCTCAGAGTGGCCCCAAAACAACACGCCTGGGGCCCCATGCCCCACTTGTGTACTGCACTGTGGAGGCCTCTTAACCACTCACCCACTGCCCACTTATGAGGTGCCAGGCTCTCTCGGTGAATTCGCTCTCCGGGTCTTCACAGGCCCAGGAGACGGGCGCTGCTGCCAGCCAGCCAGCCCATTTAAACGGGGCACGGGGAAGTTTTGTGGTCAGAGTCCCACAAGTGGTGGGTGGAGGCCACGGTGCCAGCCGGGCCGTCCAACTCCAGAACCCACATCCTTCACCATGCGGCCTGCTGCCCTCGGGGTGGGGGCAGGGGCTGATGACAGTGGTTTTCTCTGGCCTGGCTGCGGATTGCACCTCAGCAATCCGTGACTTGTTAAAGGGTATGACTCCCTGATTCCGAAGGGAAACTGTGGGGCACGGAGAACTGTACTGGCAAGCACCCGGTGGCTCTGATGGGCAGCCCAATATGGCAGCCACGGCGGCTCGCTAGCCCGAGCCCCTCTTTCAGGGCCACCTGCTCTCATGACAAAACTCAGGGGTGATGACCTCCCCTGCAGAGAGACGCTCCATGATTCTCTCTGGAGGAGCAGAGCTTCAGGGAGCACAGGCAAAGTTAGGAGCTATGCGGTGAGCCCATCTCAGTAGCAGACACCTGTGCTCACTTAGCAGGGAGGAGGGGGGAATTCCAAGTACAAAGGCCGGGAGCTCGAGTCATGCTCCCCACCAGACTGCAGGCTGCATGCACCCCCTCCCACCAAGACAACCCCCTCACATTGGACCACGAGCCCAGGTATCTGCCCGACCCTGAACCTCATCGCAATGACCCTCTGGAAAGGACACAGGCCGGAACCCGACTTACTTGTGGAGCACGTGGGGCCGGTCCAGCCCGGAGAACATTCACACTCAAACCCCAGGGAGGTCTCCTTGCAACTGCCCCTGTTGTGGCAGGGGTCGGAGAGGCAGGCGTGCTCCGCTGCAAAGACCAGGGTGGCAGTCAGCAAGGGACGTTACCTACACCCTCCCCCCTCCCCCAGGTCCCACACCTGGGCCACCAGCTCAAGGTCATTTCAAAAGCTAAAAGCAAGTGTGTGATAAAAGCCTGCTGTGTCTAGGCAAGAAAGGGAGTTCTCTCTCTCTCTTGCTGTTTCCAGCCACACCCCTAGGCATCTTAGAGTCGGGCCGTGGCATCACAAACACACGGCCTCCCTGCCCGTCTGCATCACCCGAAACACGCGAGTGACCTGAAGGTCCTTTCAAAGACCCGCGGGACTGCTGAAACGGCAAAAGTCTTCACCTTGGAGGATACGCTCATCCTTTTATGAGTCCTTAAGTATGTTTTTTAAAGCCGAGTTACAGAGTAATTAAGCGAAGGGATCTCGTCCCGCCTGGACCACTCACCGATCTCACAGTTGGGTCCGGAGTAGCCCTCGGGGCAGGAGCACTGGTACTTGTCAGGGCCCGTGTTGCTGCACGTGCCCCGGTTGAGACACGGCTGGTGAGTCCCGCAGTAATTGAGATCTGCCAAGAGGATCCCAAAGAAGTCAGTGGCTCAGGGGTGTCAAGACTGCCGACCCGCCCTGCTCCTAGTCCCCCTTCTTGTAAGTGACGGAAGTCATGAATAAGTCATGGGGATGGAAAGCGGAATAGTCTACAACATTGTATTAGCGCTGTTAGGTGGCAGATGGTCACCAGACTTATGGTGGGGACCGTTTCACAATGTCTGAGAATCGCTGTGCTGTATAGCTACTATCGTGGGTCAATTATACCTTAATAAAAAAAGAGAAGGACAAAACAAAACTGGAGCCTAAAGGCACATGTAAGCAGACTCCTGGTTCATAATTTAAAAGACACCTTACAAATAAGCAGAGAAATAAAGCTAAATGACTGCCATCCCACCCCCAACATCCCCTCCCTCGGGGCCCCTCCCGGAGGCGCACCTTTGTCGCAGAGCTGTCCGCCCCAGTTGGTCTCGCAGAGGCACTGCCAGGGCTCGTTGCAGGTGCCATGGACGCAGCCCGGGTGCGGGATGCACTTGTCACAGTACAGGCCCTGCCAGCCGTACTGGCACCTGGGGGACAGACAGCACAGCCTCCTTTTAGAACATTCAGGGAGATCTGGGCCACTCCTTCCCAGACCTGGCTGCAGAGCGCCCGGCTTTTCTGTCTTGTTTTTGGGGGACAGGATTTTAGACTCTCAAGGTTTGTCTGGGGCTCCCTCTAAACAAACATTTTCCTAGCCGGGCCAAGGTCCCCTCCCAGGCGACGCATGACAAAGGGAGGGCTGTTCAGGGAGAGAGGCCAGTGTGGGGCTGCCCCGCACAAAGCCACTCTTCTCAGGCTCCCGGGAATGAGCCGAGGGTGGAATAAATCAAGCCCAGGGCCGACTATAGAGGGGAAGGAAGGACTCTCTGGTGACAACAATAGCCATGTGAAAGTCTCCGCAAACACAGCACTTTGGGCCGTTTTACACAGCAGCTTGGCTCGGCCCTTTGTCTAAACAGTGAGTCACGACCCCAGCACACAAAAATGCAACAAGACACCGAGTGCGGCAGGAAACGGCCTCGCGATGGGGCTTTCTGGAGTCAAACGAGGAGGGAGAGGGGCGCCTCTTTGGGCCAAGAGGAGGGTAGGATCCCCGAACCCGCTTCTGCGGGGAGGGCGAGGGAATCGGCAGCTCTCCCAACCAATCCCATAGGTAATCTGTGACCCACGACTGTGGCTGCTTGGGCTAAGTTATTTCATAGTTATTTCTCACTTTGCCGGGGGGGAAAAAATAAAGGTCAATTCAGTTTATCTAGTATTGGGGAAGGGAGTTGAGTTACCTTTCTAAGCGCCTCATTAATCGGACCCTTTGGAGGCCAAATGGTGCCTTTGATCCCCAAACAAAAACACAAACATAAACCTTCACCTGGGATGGGAGAGAGGGCAGGGTCTCCACCACTCCCCCTCAAGTTTCAAGCCTTCTGAAACTTTAACTGCCTTCTCAAAAATCAAGCTTTCAGGCAGGAGGGGGGCGGGGCAGGCCTGAGGGAGGGAGGAAGGTGGGGTGAGGCAAGTGTTTCCATAACGGGACCTGGGAAACGTCATGGTCGACACCGGCTCCCCCGCTGAGCTGCTCAGCTGTAACTGTGGAGAACAGGCACCCCCAGAGGAAAGGCTTTGGTTTCCAGAAAGCGGGAGGCAGGCTAGCAAATCCTGGTCATGGGAAAATTCGAGGGACCCGGCTGCCGCGGCCCAGAAGACTGCCTGCTTCCCAACCTCCACCGCCAAGTGGGCCACAGCCCATCCGGAGAACCACTGGCGTGCGTGGTTCAATAGTCATCTGACTCAGGACTCCGGGGTTGATGTAACACTAAGCATCAGTCTAGATAACAAGTGACTATTTAAAGAAGCTAGATAAAATCATCGGACAGACATTTCTAAAAACTGAACATCCAACGTCAGTGGGAGGTGGAGGGGACCCGTTTGATTAAAAATGGATGTTCTTAGCTTGACAGATATTAAGAGGAAACTGACATGGAAGTAGCAATCTCCTAATCGCCTTCTCGTCTTCCCTTCCAAATTAAGGATGGCAGCCAAAACCGGTTTGGTTCAGTGGATAGAGCGTCAGCCTAGGGACTGAAAGGTCCCGGGTTCAATTCCAGTCAAGGCATGTACCTTGGTTTCGGGCACATCCCCAGTAGGGGGTGGCAAGAGGCAGTTGATCGATGATTCTCTCTCATCGATGTTTCTAACTCTTTATCGCTCTCTCTTCCTCTTTGTAAGAAAATCAATAAAATATATATATTTTTTAAAAACAAACAAACAAACAAAAAAACAAATTAAGGATAGCTATACCTCTTCAGTTTGTCTAATAAAAGCAAGAAGAGGCAGCTGAGGACCCAACCTCATCACCTAATTAATGAGAGCTGGATCCCCAAGCATTTAAAAAAAAAAAAAAAGGAACCACAAGAGGCCACGGATGACTTCAAAAGAAAACAAATAAAAATACTGACCCTAAAAGAGGCATCACAAAGTTATCCTGGTTTAATAGTCTATGATTAAGGTTCTCATGAGAAATTGAAGTGACTTCCCTCACATGATGATTCATAATTAAGTTTGATATTATTGGCAGGCTTGCCATAAAGCGCGCATATGCGCCCAGGAAAAGGGCTCTAAGTCGACCTGGGAACTACAGGACCCATCAAGTTTTCTCATGTGGAAGAGAAAAAAAAAAAAACACACACCACACAACCACCTCTGTAATACATAATCCATCTTAACAGGTAACCTGCCAGTCCACTATTTCTGGTGCAGGGCACAGCCTGAACTTCCTCAGCTAGAAGGTTCTGTTTTGCTTTTCCTTCAAGGCAGGGAGAAGGAGATGGGCTGAGAGACTATGCAAATGACGTGTGGGAAAGTGGCACCTTAAGTAAATAAGGGCACCGGTGCGTGTCTGGGCAGGGAGTGGGAGGCGAGACTCGGAAAGAGAAAGGGCTCAATTCTGGAGACAAAGCCTGTTGTGCTGGCTGGGAGGGCCCTCGCCTGCGCGCACGTTTATTCTGATGACAGTGGCAGAAATCGCGGCTGGCCTTTCTGATACCCATCTGAGCGCGGAGCAGGCCCCGGGTGGCTAATGGCACTGCTGAGCTGACTTTCTCCAGAACACCCTTAATTACAGAGAGCTGGAGGAAGGAGGTGGACGCCAGCTCAACAACTGACAGCGGTGCTGTCAGGCCTGCAGCCGGCCGCCACCTCTGGGGGTTAGCCTGCAAACCCCTCCGCTTTCCAGCAACAGTCATGTCCTTCCTTTCCGAGCGCAGGGAGAGACGCTTTTCAGGTTTGTTTTTCTTTTACTTCCAGCTGCCTTCATTCCCACCTCAGCTGCCAGCCCCAGAGCCCAGGGCTCCCTGCTGCGTGGATGGGGAACAGATGCAGGGGTGGGGTCCCCAAAGGCCACAGATTAACTACCAAGCAGTTCTCAAAATCCGAGCAGCCACACCATGGGGCCGGCGTCTCAAAAATGCACATTCCTGGGCCCGGAGGCTGAGATTCGTGCCTGTGGGGTGGCGCCCGGGAATCTGCTTTTTGATGGTTCCCTGATTAATCTGGGGGATTCCACTCCGGAGTCCTGGAGGTCGGAGACAGTGATTCCCAAAGTAGGGTCCCACCAGCCAACAGCAGTGCGCAGGGGCTTGTCAGACATGCAGAGACTTGGGCCCACCCCTGACCTATGGACTCAGGGTCTCTCTTGGGACAGGGGCCCCATGTAACACTGGCTTACACGTGTTGTAAGCTTCCCTTGGCTCAAACCAGGGTAGCTTTGGGGGCAAAAGTGACAGGCCCAAAGGACCCGGGTGGTGTCACATTAAGTCTGCTAATCCTCTGGATACGGGAAGAGGCAAGAGTCAATTGTGAGATTGTGCCACAATGCCACAGCAGCAACAATATTTCCTGAAGGAAGCCTTTCCCAAACGGGCATAATGTACGCACTTCAGAAAGTTCCCAAAACTGTAGTCACGAAGCAGTCGGGGTAGGTCTCGGTTTGGCTTCTGCATTGTCTGGGACCATAAAAGAACCGACTTCAAAGGCCAGCAGCAAAGTCTACATTCATCAGGCTCAACTGACAAGATTCCAGCGCTGCCATTAACCTCTCAGCACCGGCCTGTCTCCCGCCTGCAAAGGGGCCAGGAGATTGTACTAATCCCATTCTAAAGAATGCTCCACGTTCCCTATTGATGGGAAAAGTGGGGGAGGGTGGGGAGATGGAAAACTGGGGAGGAGAGGGGGGCGGATACGCAGGCCGAGGAACGTACCCACATCCCCCCATCTAGTCCATTAGCACGTCGAGGGGAAGATTACAAAAAACATGTTATCAATTTACAGAAGAGTTAGTCCATGAAGTCACCGGGTATGCTCCTAAGTGTTCCTCCCCCCCCCCTTTTTTTTTTCCTATGAGGAGTGCGTGCATTCCACCGGACAGCTGGTATAATTTAATAAGCTTCGGATGTGCCTATTAGAATGGTAAGCTTTCTTGTTCTCCAAAGAAACATTCACAGACAAGTCAGTCCCTCTGCTTGCATCACAAAAAATAATTATTAGAATAACAACTAAAATCAACAACAACAACAAAAAACCCAACCCAGTGTAGTTGTTTACCTGCAGTCACCTGGGAGTTTGCACGACCCGTGCTTGGGACTGCAGCCCTGCCGGCAAATCGCTGTAAGAAACACAGAAAGAAGGCTGCATCAGTACCCCGCCCACTCCTGGACCGTCACCGCCATGAGAATGGCCTCGTACATTAAGCCTACAAAATCCACGACTTCAAGAGATCTCATATCAAGCCCATTGTAAAGAGAGGGAGATGGGAGGTGCCCAAATAACAAATCCAGCTTTAAACTTCAAGGCCACGCTAGCGGATCCTCAAAACATGATACTGTTTGGGGACAAAAAAATGCAGGCGAGCTGATGGGGGAAGGGGCCCTCCATCCAGTCTCTCTGAACAATAGCTACCCCGCTCCCTTGTCAATTCCCACCCTTGACAAAGGAAAAAAGGGAGGTGTAATCCTTCCTCGTCTCACCCACTCTCTGTCCCATCAGGGCAGAGTTCAGATGAGCCCCAGCCTCCTTAACGCTCCCCCCAAATGCCCGGTGTCTCAAAAATCCCGTGGGATTAACAAAGCGAGCCGGGCTGCCTTCATTTGGCCCATTCAGCACCAGATCGGTTGGTACTTTTGTAAAGTATCCTCACAAAGCAATTCTGCTGCCTTCATTAAAAAAAAGAATTTTTTTTTGACAGAAAAAATACCAAACAGATAAACCTGTTGTTTGTTTTCAGAACACCAATTACTTAACACATATTTATCAATTCTGTCTTTCATTTGGGTCCCAGAAATGCCATCCTTTAAAAACTCTTGTCCTGTTATTGAAGAAAACAATTCGGCCACAGAGACCTGCCAGTACCTCTCTTTGCCCTGCCCCTCAACCACAGCTCAAATATTTTTTTAATTTGAGTGTATCTTAAAAGGATTTATCAAATTTATGCGGAATAAGCAGAGCACATTAATGTCCACCAGGGCCTATTGTGGTTAACTGGAATTACCCACCAGGTTGCTATGCCTCAGGACTGTTAATGGTACGAGGACCACAGAGAGCTCTGCAGATGTCTGTGGATGTGATAACTCACTGATTCTAGGAGGGGCTGGGGCGGTAGGTAGCACAGCTGCAAAGCTCATGCAGCAGACTTCGTTTTAACGTGCTTCTCTTTGTGCTTCACAGATGTGGAGTTTCTTTTTTATTTTTGTTTTATGGTGTGGTGTTTTGTTTGTTTGTTTTTAAAAATTAAAGGCAAGATCCCCCGCCAGCAAACAGATTAAGACAGGAATTTTTGCAACACTCATTTTACTGTGGTGGTCTGGGTGCCGTGGTACCTCTGAGGTGAGCCTGTGCTATCGTGGAAGGCTTCACTTCTACTCAAGTATGAAAACTCCGGCTCACCACTCCCTCCTCCCTCAATGCCACCGCCCTAAGAGAGGCCCAGTGAAAGTTTGCTATAAGGCCACCCCGAACTCAGGGGCTGTTGCTTCCTACAGGATCATCTGTTCAGACATTGGCTGGGTCAACACAGCCCCCCTTAGTATCTGTTTTGGGTCAGGTTCCTTGAAAGCAGAGCCTGAGAAGGGGTCTCGGTACAGGGGGGCAGCGGGGAGGGCAACAGATGGGGCGGTGGCAGGAGCTGAGCAAGGACGTGGTCTCAGCTGGAGTCTGGCTTCAGCCTGACCCCAGGAGCCGCTCTGGAGCATGAACTGTAGCAGATTTAAGGCAGGGGGGACATGTCACTGATTCAGACTGAGCTGCGGGGATGGGACATGGAGTGGCCCCGCTTGGCCAGGACAATGCTCAGAGGAGGAACAGCTGTGAGCTGTGAGCACTCAATCGTAAAAGCAGCTGGTGGGTAGGGCATAGAATAAAGCCAAAATCTCACCCCACCTAAGACAGCCACCTGATCGCAGGTGGTGGTGAGAACTTGCCACTGAAAGCGACAGCCACCCAGAGCTGGTTAACCCAGCCGGCACAGACTACATACCTCTGTTACATTCGGGGCCCATCCAGCCTTCCATACAAGTTTTGTTGCCATTCTGGTCACAGGCATAATGCCCGAAGAAGTCGTCTCGGGGCCGGCAGAACTTATTGCAGCCGAAGCCATAGTAATAGTCATCGCAGGTGACGCGGATCTGATACTCAAAGTGGGCCACCCCCGTGTTCTGCTTTAGGGTCTGCCACTGCCGGCTGGGGTTGATCATGCCCGAATGAGAAGCCTTTTCAATGATGCTGTCTGGTTCTACAGGCAAAGGAAAAAGATCAATTGCATTAACATTTCTATCAGAGCCTCCTTCCCTGACCATTTTGGCTATTTGTTAACAATAAATGCACAGGGGGAAAAATTCAGCAGTACAAAAAGGGCAGAAAATGAAACCCCATCCATCCCCAGTGGCAACGTAACGGCTGATGCCATTTATTCACTTTTTTAAATGTGTGTATAGTATTTCCCTGTCTGGAAAACCAAACAAATTGTTTACCTAGGTCTGACACATGTGCAGTAAGGTTGTTTTGGCCTCTGGCTATTAATCGAAGCCACAGGGAACATTCTTGAACATATCTGCCACGTGTGTGGTTCGATCAGTGAGAAGAGATCCTAGAGACGGAAGTGCTGACTCAGAGGACGTGCACAATCCCAGACAACCACAGACTGCCGCCAGTGAGGCCCTGTCAGTCTGTCCTCCCACCCGCACACGAAACTGTTTCCCAACACCATTATCAAACTTTCTGATCGCTTCGCTGCCTGGTAGGTAAAGAAGCATCCCTTGTTGTAATTAGCATTTAATTAAGTGATGGTGAGCGCCCTTTGACGGGTTTACAAAACCATTTGCATCTCTTCCCCTGAGCTGTCCCCGGTTTCTCTTCTTCACCGGTTTCTCTTCTTCACCGAGTCTTCTAGGGCGTGGCTGGTCACACCGATTTGCAAAAGCTCTTTACACATGATAGGAAGTAGCCCTACACTATGGAATGCTGTTCTTAAAGAAATTTCACTATTCCATGTCAAGGTTAGCGATCTCTCCTCTGGGTTTAGAGGTTTGTGTCTGGCTTTAGAAAGAATCTACTTCTAAACTCTTCCCTGGAAGCCGAGGAGGAGAGTTAGCTTTTCTAAAAAATGATGACTTTTACCACCTTTTCAGCTGGCGCTTCAACAGCGGGACTATGAACTCGATGCACTGCATCTTGCACCTTTGCCCAGAAGGCAGGTGAAAAAAAGGAATTCGCCCCAGTTAAGAGGCAGATTGAGCGGGTTTTGGAGCCAGGCATGCTCGCTGAAGAGTGCCCATTGAGGAAAAACGCTGTGTCCATTGAGGAAAAATCGCTGGGCCCATTGAGGAAAAACACTTGGCACTGAAGCGGCTCTCGGTAGCAACAGAAGTGGCCCTTGCCTCGAGGCCATGATAATCTAGTTTGGGAGAGACAGGTACTGAGGCAGCTCCGTAGGCACTGGGTGCCAGGAGTTCAGGGGAGGGTTGTGAGCAGGAAGCAAGGCGCTAAGTCAGCACCCCAGCCTGGTCCTGTGTTTGTTTTCTTAAACCTGCCAGCACCAACCCTTCACCGCCTTGTCGAATTCAAGGCCACCTTGGAGAGACTGTGTTAGGACCTACTTGCAATGTCTCTGTGATTCTTACCCTCCCACGCCCGTTCTCCGAGGCCCGGGGCCTGTGCGTGGCGCGGACGAGCAAGCCCTGCGGGTGACCAGGAGGGAAGGAGCGCCAGAGCGGCTCCGTCCACATTCCACTTCCAACATCGCCGCCCTGCACACCCTCTGGGTCTCTCTAACTGTCGTGTGGGCAAGACAAGCCTCGAACAAGCCCACATACCTGCAGACTTCCATCCTGGCATGCACAGAACCACTTGCAGAAAACACTTTACTAGCTTCAGTTTTGCAAACAAACACAGGCCGAAGAATGACAAAAATGTCCTCCATTAACTGTGTGTTTGTTCTGCTAGTTCAATTAAAAAGCGTAGTGAGCTATTACCATGCGATTATAAGCTCTTGCTAAATGAATTATTTAAACACGCTCGCCACGGCTCGGAGGCCTCCGGGTTCTCTCGGGCAGGTATCAACAACAAACAATCCCGACAAGAGTCCAAGCCAATCCTAAAGGCACAGGCCGACATGTCACTCCCAATGGCTTTGCTTGCTCTCCACAGGTTTCCAGGAAGAAACACGGTGAAGGGGCTATTTCCGAATCCTCGGTGGGTCTACCAGATCTGCCTAACTAGCTTCACACGTGCGTGACACATTTTCCCCTAACAGCGGCGAGGCAGCGCGTGTGTGACATGCTTTCTGGTATCTGGGTTACAGGGAGCAAGTTTGCCGCCTGCTTCTTCTAAGCGGCCTGAATCACACTTCCTATCAGGTTGGCGCATTCAAGATGTATCTGGGGTAGATCACGGGGTAGTCCAGCTTCGTGACTGACTGTAAAGGGTATTAGCAAGCCTTCCTGCAATCGTCAGCGGCGTGGAGGGGGGGGGGGGTCGTGAAGCACCCACCACAGGCTTGCAGGCCAAGGAGGAGGTAATGGGAGGCAAGTCTGAGCATCACCCCAGGACCTCGCCAACCCACCAACCCAGACAGGACAGCAAGCCCTGGTCTTGAGGACGCCAGCTTGTAGTTACATAGCTAGTGAACAGCACAATGAACAGAAGCCATTTGCCCTGGGACAGAAAGGTAGGTGTATACCCTTGTGCACCGCCATCCCGAAATGCGATGGGAATGACCCGGGAGGACCGAGGGCAGGAGAGCCAGCCTTAGGCAACACTTTCCGATACATGAGCACACCTGGGCTTCAGCTGGGCCACGCCCCGCTCGTGAGGGCTCACTGCAGAGCTGCTGTGCGAAGGGGTTCTGTCTCTAATCTGCAGCCAGGATGTCGGCATCTTGACTGCCCCTCCCCGCCCCCAAAGGAGCCACCTCTGTTGAGGTTGCTACACACCCTCAGCATCTGCCTTCTCAGAGGACAGTCCCTGGGGAGGGACAGAGGATGAAGAGAATGAAAAGCAAAACATTCCAGGCAGAGCGGCAAGCACATGCAAAGTCACCGGGCAGGTGAATGTGGAGAGAGAAAGGTGACTGGTGGGGTATGACTGGAATACGAATGCAATGGATGACCACGTGGCGGGGAGACAAGGCTGGACCACAAGGCCTGTGGGCCCATAGAGATCTGTTCCAAGAACAGTTAAGAAGCTCTTAGTAAAGGCGACAAAGCTCTGCAAATACCAAGATAGCAGGAGAATGGGGAGAGCACGGGAGGCAGACCAGAGGAGATGTGGGTGGACTAACTCGGCCTCGACTGTTAAAGAGAGTTCGGGGGTGAGCGGATGGCGACTCGGACCAGGGCAGCAGCAGGGGAGATGTTGGGAGGCGCAGGATCCTGGGGAGGTCTTGGAGACAAGATTTTCAGAACGTGGAGGCGGATTGGACGCTGTGGGAGGGAGGTACACAGGACGCCCCTCCAGTCTTCTGGTTCACATACCGGGTGTTCAAATGCTGGGACCAGTCACCCATAAAGGGCTCGAGGCAGGATCTGCTTTTGGAGAGGAAGATAGTGAATGTGGCTCTGAATGTGCTGAATTCAATGAACTTGAACACATCAAGAGGGCTGAAGAAGCAAGCAGACAACGCGCTCCCAGCACACCCCACCTTCCTCACCGGGGCTCCCAAAGTGAGCCTCAATGACCTGCAGTCAGGGGGGGCTTTGGGCTTCCCCTCTTCCAGGGTATAGGTCACAAGCCCTGTATCCCTAACCCAGGTCCTCCTGGCACCCTTCCAGAGATCTGGCTCTACCCCCAGCAATAGATGCAACATGCCATGCCCCCGAGCTCCAAAATGGGGCGACCCCAAAATGCACACAACCATGGACAGCTCTGTATGTCAACCAGCTCCCCAGGAAACAGCTACCTGACCTGTGGGGCCAGGGAAGGCCCGGGAAGTCCCTAGCTGGCCCTGCCAGATGTCCGGATCCAGCTCTTACGATGAGCTGGGCTCAGCCTCGAGGATGGGCCCTCCAGATCGTCTTAACATCCACAGTGGAGGGGAGCCCAGCACGTCTGCACCGGTTCCTGAAGAAGCCATTTCCCCCATCCCCACCCTCTTCCCCCCAGTGCCTAGTTACCAGTGTAAGCAGGTCACAGTGACATAACGCTCACACAGTCCCAACGTCTGTGGCAAGGGAGGGAGGAGAAACAAACAGGTGTCCAGCATCCCGACTGGCATCAGCCAGAACCAAGGCCGGTCACACACCCCCACACCGCAGTGGGCCAGGGGTGCCCCTCAGGGAGGGAGTCCACAGGGCCGAGGCAAGGAGTGACCCAGACAGCCTGGAGCCTCTGGCACTCGGGCTCAGCGAGGACTGGGGGGCCTTGGGCGACCCAAAGAGCCAGAAGCGGCCCATCCGGCCTATCTATGCCAAGCCCTCACTGGGCCCTCTCTGGGCACCCACCTTTCTAAGAATCAGTTTTGAAAAAAAAGGCCAGGTGAGAAAAGGGGGGAAATGTCATCAGAGGCAATGACACACAGAAAGGGGTCAGTGAGGCAGAGAAACAAAAGGGATAAGGCATCCAGAGAACCGGTGGCAAAGACAAATGTTGGGTCAATCTCTCCCTCCTGCGCAGCCTGAGATTTCTGCGGGATTCAAGTTTTCCAATGACAGCCCACCCTGATCCTGCTGACAAAAAGGGAACTCGCAGTTTCAGCGAGGGCGGGGGGGGGGGGGGGGGGGGCATTTTTAAGTTCCCATAAGGAGCACAGACTACCCTAGAAGCCAGGCTGCTGCGATTTCCATAGGTGCCCTCCACGGCTTCGCCACCGAAACCCACCCATCGTCGCGCCTCTGAAAAGCATCCTGCCCCGAAGAGTCATCTTTCTCCAGGGGACAAGGCGCGGGCCACGGCCGGGCGGCTCTGGAATCCCGCTTCAATGAGGGGTTTGTCGTGCGCAGTGTGGGAAACCCTGAGCGGCTGGAAGCTCACCTGCCCACCGAGTGAAATTCAAGGTCGGTCTTTAGAGACCAGCGCCACCTTTGCGGCTTTATCTTTCCGATGAGAGATTAGACGCTCGCTTAAAGTTTAAATGGACTTTTAAAAAGTCACTACTTTGATCCTTTAGCAGTCTACAAGGTTTTAGAGTTGTAAAACCATTAAGATCTCTATCCCCAAGATAATCTAGGCCCCATATTCAAGGGCCCAGTTAGCTGGGAATTAGGCCTGGCCACTCAATATTCTGAGCAAGACGCCCAGGGGAAGTGATGGAGAAGACTGATGGAGAAGATGCTACCGCGAGGCTCGCTTTAGGGGGCGGGGGCAGGGGTGGGAGTGGGGAAGTAGAGGTTCCCTGACCCCAGGAGACAGGTACTGCATGCCACGCACCACGCTTTCAGAAACGTGCACTTGGGTGAGTTCTCCGCTGGGATACTTACGGAGAGTGTCGTTACTGGAATCCCACGCCTCCACGAGTAAAGTGTAGGACCTCTGCAAAGAGAGAAATGACACTTAGTATGTCAGCCCTCAGTGTCTTATGTCCCCGGCCTCCCCACATACCCCACCAAACATAACCATAAAGCCAGAATGAAAATTCTTTTTGCTGTGGAACTGAGGTCACCCAACTCCCCTGCCCATTCCAGCACCCACCCCGGCCTGACTCCTTTCATCTGGTGGGGGAGGGGGTGGGGGGGCGTTGAGGGGGGACCCACAGTGGTCACCCTGCAGGCAGCTCCAAGCCTTCACCAGGAAATGCCACCCACCCATTGGTGAGCGCTTAGCATGCAGTTTTCCAAAACTTTCCAGACCCTCATTCTAGTGCATGAGAAGCACACACAAAGAATTTATTCTAGACAAACCTAGCTGGGCCTTTGAGCGGGGGAGGGGGCCGGCCAGGAGGGCCGGCTCTTGCTAAGGTTACACTGTGGGCCCTGGCGGGGCGGTCCCCAGGGAGGCCCCCTTTTCCTTTTCAGAACCCCTTTGAAAGCCCTGTCTGTGCGAGACCGTCTCGGCTCCCACAAGTATCAGGTGACTCTAGGAAGCAGGAGGGGGTAGGTGCAGAGACTCCCAAGACAAAGGCGGCAACCTAACTTGGGGTGCCTGGTGGGGGTAGGGGGGGGACAGGCCCTGGGGAAGAAAGTACAAAAGGGAGACATAAGCACTCATGTGAGGGCTCTATTTATTGATAAACTTATCTGTCAATAAGATCTAACATTCCAGGCATAATCTGGAGTTCGCTAGCGAAACGCGTTCGTTCCCCGGACACTGGCGTGGGGCCAGCTATTATACGGAAGGCACCTTTTATCTTCCAGGCTTATCTCGGAATCCCACCTGCCCCCCAAAGCCAAGCCATTAGTAAATTCTCCCCAGTTTACCCCAATCGTCACTTTTACTCCCATCTTCCGTTTGTAGTTTAGAATGAGGTCAGTCTCATCAAACACCAGAGCTTAAACTTTCAGCTACCTCAGCGCTAGAAAAATATATCCACGGGGGTGGGGGTGGGGGTGGGGAGAAAAGGCGCAGGACCCCTTTTATGTGCCCCCTGCACCGTCATCACTGGCAGTGGGGTACCCCCCTTCAGGAATAGTAGAGCAGGTTAATCAAATAGTGGCCTGCCGCCGCCGGCAACACACGCACCAAGAAATGACACCTGCGAGGTGAAGGCAAACACGGCGCGGAAGAGGGAGCTTCCATTCATAACTCAAGGAAAGCTTCCCGCTCACATAGCAACACAGCAGGCCGCCTCCGAGTATAAAAACATCTTGTGATAGATCCTGCCTTGGAATTCAGCCGAAATATGTTTCATACTCAAAGCGGAGTAGGATTCCATTTCGTTCACTGATAACTGTGGGAAAATGCTCAGAAGAGCAAGCAAAACTGGGCAAGCCAGGGCACATGCCCAGCCCGCGCCTGTGAGTGGCCAGAGGTCCAAGCTCATTGTCCTTGTTAATATTTTATTAGTGAAAGTTACACCTTATCGGCGGCCCTCTCGGTTCCCTGGGACTTCCTACAAATTACAGGACTCTTCCCCGGGCACAGCAAGAAACGTTTATTTCTCTACGGATTCGAGGCGAGCCAAGCCAACAGGAGGCCAGACATGGGCCTCCTTCTGAATAATTAAGCCCTTCGTTTGCTGATCACGTTGAGACCCGCGCCCTCCGCTTCCACATATTGTTGTAATTAATCCCCTGATTAGATGCATTGATACCCAGAGTTTTGACAGACCTGCGGAGCACTACACACATAACACCCGCAAACCCCCGGAAAGGGAAGGCGTCCGGGGACTGAGCTGCTGTGACTGTACTAACTCGGCTTCAGGCTCCAGGGAGAAGGCATCCCTGGTCTTGCACAAGAACTTGGAAGACCAAGCTGTCGACCCGGCTCATCCCTGCCAGAACTGGAAAGACTTCAGAAGCTGCTGACCAGCACTGTCCCACCGGGAGTGAAGAGTGTGGCAGAGCTCTAGACGCTGCGTGTCATGATTTTCCATCGCGGCCTCCTGCTCGGGGGTGGCTACGGGGCGAGGGCTGGAGACCGTGGTGTTGGCCACGAAGCCTTGCCAAAAAAACAAACTAAAAAGCCTTGGACCTTCTTCTCTTCCCTCGTTTCAGGGAGGGGATTGTGGTCCTGGAATTCACCTCCCGAGCCAGGAGGATTCCTCCTGCCCAGCCTTCAGCGAAAAGGGCCCTATTAGGAGGCACTCTTGCCACCCACTCCATCCCCACACACGATAGATCGACAATCAAGATAATTTGACAATGATTATTAGTTGCGAGGGAACTTTTAATTTTTCCCAGGCCCACGCTTGACCTCTGTATATCCCGGGATATATGTGGGCTCCCAGATCCAGACCACGCACACCTTATGCCAACGAAGTAGGGTACCAGGCTGAAATCAACAATCATTTCGGATCATGTCCCACCCAATTAGCCACTGCGAATCTGACCCCCAGCAGAGAGAGGCACCAGGCCTTCCGGGAGGGCTTGCGAAGAAGGAGTCCCGGGCAAGATAACGAGTTCATTCCACAAAACCCACGCAAGAAAAAAGAAACTGCAAATACCTGGATTTTACTTGGTCTCATGCTATAAAACTTAAGACTCATGCTATAAAACATAGAGTCCCAGGGCTTTCATCTCCTCCTCCTTCTACCCCCGCTTAAGTCTGACCAGAAAAACGGCCTGGGGGGCAGAGCCTCAGGATGGACGGGGTGCTAACAGACCTTCAGCCTGGGTTGGCAGGGTGAATCACTTCCGCCCCTTCCCAACTCCAGGCGCCCGTGGAAACTGGCAGCACGGCAGCCGGGTCTCAGGTTCTCATTCTCATGCAGCAGGAAGGAGGAATGGCCGGCTTTCCGAGTGACCTCCGGGGAGGACTGCTGTGGAATTTTACCCAGGAGAGTCCCGAGACCCAAGCCCCCAGGCACGCCAGGGCCACCTGGTGCCCTCCGAGCGCTCTCCCGCCCTGGGCGCCGAGGCTGTGGGAGGGCCGGGTGCTGCGCCCATCACACTCCTCGGTGGTTACCTTGGCACCAGGCAGAGTGGTAAGCACTTAATTGCCACATTAAGAAGGGGGATGTAAGAAACAAAGGTAATTGTGTTGGCAGCTGGGAGCTTCCTTTTCCTGGCAACGGTGGCAGCCAAACCAAGCCCTGAGAAGCGGCGGCCTCCACGCCTGCCAAGCTGACGGACACAAACAAACCGCCATCCAAACGGCACGCGTGCGGCGTCCAAAACCCCAGGCCACCGCGACAGGCGGCCGCCCGGGGAACTCACACCCCGGGGATGCCCCAAGTGCCCACGGGGCCATTGTACAGAGGCACTCACCCCGGGATTGTCTGGGGCCGTGGACTCTCTGCTGACTCAACTGTCACTTCCTGTGGCCGGCCCTGTATTAAGCATTATTTTTGGAGAAGCCACATTATTCTCTGTAATCCTCATTTCAGTCCCTTCGGCCCCACTATTGTCCTGCCTGTGTCCGGGTATAAAATATTCTGGTCACAAACATCAAATACAAGGTGCCAGAGATCCCACGTGTGGGCACACGCACACTCACACAGACAATTCACGTATTGTAGGGTCTGGGCCAGGTGAGGCTGGGAGAAAGGACAGCTACCCCAAAGAGCATCCAATCTAAGAAGACTGCAGTCAGAGAGCCATTTAGTCTGCAGGGCTTGACATTTCAATAGAGTCTGATCTGGTTACAAAGGGCGATTTTCTCATGAAAGCCCACCTCAAAGACCCACCAAAGCGGCCCCAGAGCTCGAACCAGATTTGAGACTCAGTGAGGTGCCCCCACCCCTTTTCCCATCGTTACCCTTACCTGTTTGAAAAGCATCCCACTGATAATTAAATGCACCAGTTACAAAAGGGTGGCGAGGTTAATAGATAGAATACCGAGAAGCCAGCCAAGCACAACCGCTGGTTCACACCGAGCAAGCCTGAACAAGAAGCCTTTCTACTTATTTACCAAAAGTGCATAAAAACTGGGCTGAGCTGGTAGAGGGCTCTGAATGCCTGACTATTTACATATCACTTCTAACCACTGGGAGCCATGGTGCGGAATTTCTTCCCGGCGCACGCACCGCACTGGTGACAAATGTCACTGGCACCATAAAAACAAGGGCCTCGGGGCAGGCCACGCAGTGATCAGAAACCAACAAGGAAGTCGCAACAGGGCCAAGATAAACGCGGGAACATTTCTGGACCCAGACCCCTACCCCCCACCTCCACTGCCATTCTAGGAAATACAAGAATCATCCTTTCCCATGCACCCTAATACATCCTCCCTAAAGCTGAAAAAAGCTCAAGCTTAAAAAGGTAGTTAAAAGCTGTCACTTTTCCCAGCAGCCCAGAACCTAACCCAGGGGTTGGGGATGGAGGGGTAGGAACATTCCTTGGAAATTCACCAAGGGGGGGTGGCCCGGAAATTATTTGCCGTTATGGAGTGCCATCCTCATTGTGAGCCCATCCAAAGACTGTGCATTCTCACAGTGCAGCCAATCTTGAAAGCCTGACATTGGAGCCAAGCGCCGCCCTTTCTCAATGGGCCCGTGGCTGCTGTGAGTCCCAGGCCCCTGTTTGCATTCCCACTTTCGGGTCAGGGCTCCGAAGACTCTTTGTTGCCGTGGCTTCATTTTCTGTGGGCACAACACCTTTCCTCCATGTCACACCTTCCACGTGTCTTCCCTCCAAAGAGTCTCCTTTACCACTCTCAGCTGCAGAGATTCTAGGCAGTGTTCAGTCCGCTGGGTTCCTGGGAGGCTGGCTCCACACCACCTCTGAAGTAGTGGCTGCTTCTCCTCCTCCTCACCTATACTCCTCCCCCAACAGTCCCTGTGCCAAAAGCTTCAGCGATCCCCAAAAATGTCCCTGTAGAATTATGGGCGGGGAGTTGGTGGGTTGTAAACTCGTGTTAAGTATCGGAGGTTTGAGTAAGTTGCTAAGAAACAAGAAGACAACAAGGAGGAAGAAAACACAGAGAAGGTCACACCTGGAAGAGAAGAGGTGTTAGGGGCCAGGTGCCTTGAATATAAGGATCCCATCTGAGCAGCAGCCACGCTGCAGACACTCGGTGCACAGTGAGCACAACTCTGCCACATTCCTAAGCCCAGTTTTGCAATGCAGCCATTTCACCACTCTCCACAGGTAAGGAAGTGTCTCAGGGCAAAGGGTGTTTTCTCCAAGTGCACGAAGTCCCTTGCTCTGAGCATGTACACACATGTGCACTGTTTGTATGCACAGTAACCCCATGGCTTGCACATAATGGCTGCAGAAATGAACCGTCTCAGATTGAAGATGCCTTCCCTCTGCCCTCCACATGTCCACACTCCATCTGGGAAGGCTTAGGGACTAGAGACATGGAAGGCATCAAAACAAAGGCTGCTGATCACATTCTGATTAACCTGTGGCATCCAATTTACCCAAGCCCTAGCAGTTGCTCACTCAGGCCTTTTAAGAGTGAGGGGTACACAAGAATCACGTTTCATTGTATTTTCTTTAAAAAATTAAGCTGATCTCAGCAAGCCTGTTATCAGTGCCAATGGCATTTCAATATGAGCCCAAAGTATCTCTAGATTCATTTCACCCTAGGGCCAGCGGGACATCATAAAACTAGCAGGGGGGGTGGGGTAGGGTGGGGGTGAGTTCCTGAAAAGCTTTAGGGGCTGAGTAGTGGTAATTACACTGGTAATGTATTTTTAATAAACAGGCACTACTGAGATTTAGTGGGAGGGGCAACTTACCCATTTCAGTGATTTATAAATGGTTATTTCCAAATTATTTCTCATTAAGCCCAATTACCTCTCACCATGTTTGTTATCACCAAGACCCCAATTGGAAGATCATAAATCAGGCCAGTTGCTTCAAGACAAGCCCCTAGGAGCGGCATCAGTACTGCTATTATTCACCACCAATGAGAACTACCACAAAGCTGGGGCTGGGGCAGCAGATCCAAGTGGGACATAATTCGATGCTATCCAGCAGGCAGTCCCACCTCCATAGGGCTTCCCATGTGGACACTGGGATGTAGATTTATTCCATATCTGACCAAATCACTTCCTTCTCTTCCTCTCCAGAACACGAACAGTTGTTTGATAAGAGTCATAATTCTCAACAAAAGACGTGAATCACATGACCTTCTAAAATGACCTTTGACCGTGCCCCTGAACCACAGTCATTCCATTGTCAGCAAATTTGGGAGGACCCATGATAACAGAAATTGAGGCAGCCTGGGGCGGGGGAGGGGGGGCAGGAGGGGGGGTGGGAAATCAGGTGGCTGGCAATTCAAGGTTTGATTTGTTTTTAAAGCCACACGTGCCGCAAATCTTGAATTCTGCACCAAGCTCAGTCACTCGCTACTCAAGGAAGTCCGTTTTAAATACGCTTGCTTATTAATATTTAATTGCCAAACAAAGTAAATGGAGCCATGCTTATTTATTTCCATGTTTACTCGGCTACCTGAGTGCTTTCATTTCAGTTAACACTCGCCCTGGAATCATTCTTGAGAGTTACAGGCTGTGGGCTGTTTCCCCAACCGCACTCGGAAAAATAAACTAAAACAATACACCTGAACTCTGGTTTCTCTTGGGAAGCACGGCTTATATTTCACAGCAGGCCTTTTTGGGGCAGCAGGGTGGAGACTTGTTTATGAGCGATACATGCATTTGGCCTAACTTCAAAGGAACCACACACTCGGTGTAGACCAAGCGGTCCCCTCCGTTCTAGAAAGTCTATTTCATGGTTGGTGACCCGTGGGGGCCAGAAACCACAGAAGAGCACCAGCAAATCAATCATCTCTCTGCCCTCACATGCCACTTCCGCTCCTTCCCCATCCAGGACTCTCTGCCAAGTGTCAAAAGGGGACAGACACACCTTCTAGGTCACTTTCCCCAGCCAGCCCGGGGAACAAGCCTCCCTCCCCGTTTCCACCCATCCCCTGACCTGACTCTCCACAATGAACCTCAGCCAGGCCTGCAGCTTTTCCACATCACTAATAGGATTCCTTTTATGGTCTTGTGAAAAGCAAGGGGCTCGGGACGGAGCCTGGGAGGTTGGAACCACCTGCGGGCCCCTTCCTGAAACTCCAAACACGCGCTGAAGGGCAGTCAGTATTCGCAGTAAACGTGGGCCCAGCCGGATTTAAAACGCGGCTCACCTCTTTAGCTTCAAGTTCCCCCTAATTGGGGATTAACAAGATAAACTTGCTTTACAAAAATGAAATCGCCTAACAGAAGCAGCCCTTCGTTCTGGGAACTCCACATAGCCCAGGTTCTTATAAACCCCTCTTAATGGCATGCTTTTGATAACTGTCTTTATCTCCTTCCTCTGGAGCAGAGGGGCACTTTAAAAAGCCAGGTCCTGTAACCGTGAGAGCCGTCCCAAGCTTCGCATATACCAAAGCAGACATTCTAATGCCGCCCTGTCCTCCCCACCCCCAGCCGGGAATCACAGCCCCAGCCCGCGGATAGGAGGCAGCAGAGCGCACCCCATCAGAGCACGCGGTGGAGAGCATTCCCTCCGCACAGAGCTCCCCCTCTCTCACCACCCACCCTCCCGGCACAGGCTGGGCCAAGCCACAGTCCTGGCAGCGAGTCACGCCTCCTGGACAGCAGGAAAGGGGCAGAGGGCACCAACATTTTCCCCTTTCCTCCTCTTCTGCAATCGCATTCATCTTCCTTCCACCCATTTCGGGATGTTGCAAGGGCCCGGCCGTGGGGGTCTGCCAGCGGCGCCCGGAGCCTCCAGGGGCTCTCGGACGGACAGGGGGGTCCCACGTCCTTGCACCCGCGGTAGCTGCCGCGAGTGGACCGCCACTTCCAAGCCCCGGCCCGCCCCTGAAGGCTTGCGGGGGACCACGCGCCCTCCGGACAAGGGCATACCCCCGCCCTTCCCGGGGAAGTTTGCAAACACAGCTGTTCCAGGGCCCGGGAACCACTGGAAGCGAGGCCACAAGGCGGCACCGCACGGGGGCGAGGGCAGGAAGGGACCGGCAGGGGGCGGAGGCGGCCCGGGCGAAGGCCCGGAGACCCTCCCCCCTCCCCGGCGGCCGCCCCCGAGCCCTCGCACCCGAGCCGGGAGAGCGCCCCCGCACGCACCGAACTCTCCTGGGGAGCAGGGGAAACGGGTTCCCTCCACACCCTCCAGGAAGGACACGCCCGCCCTCCCGGCCTTCCACGGGAAAGGGGAGGGTGCCAATTTGGACGTCGTTCGAAGGCCAGAGCCGAGCAGAGTCGCCTTCCACAGCGTTTAATTGGTTAAGCAAGGATCGTTGATAATGACCTCCTGGTTCGGGAGGGGGGGAGGGAGGTTTTACCCTGGGGCCTTCAAGTTGCAAGTTAAACCCGCTTTCCTGGGAGCTTTGCTCCCAAATCTCTGGGGGGGGGGTACCCCTTTTTCTGTGCTCTTGGCAAAAAGCAGCGGGATGGGCCTGCGGAAGCCTTGCTCCCTAACACCCCCCCCCCCAAAAAAAAAATCTTCCCCTATGAGCGAGCGCCGTGTTAAGCCGAGACCCTACTATTCCTCCCGCAAGAGAAAGCGGGGCACGGAAGACGCGGGCGCGAACCTCGGCGCGGCCTCCCCAGCCCGCGCCCGTCACTCACCGGCCAGGCGAAACTGAAAGGCAGAACGATTCGGTTGCGCTCGTTGCCGCGGCTGCTCTTGAGGTTGAAGGTGTTGCCCCCGATGACGGGCGTGGAGCCCGAGCCGAAGCTGCAGGGCCCCTCGGCCGTGACGCGGGACTGGTACTCCTTGAGGCACACTTTGAAGTACGTGTCACACTCGTCGCGGGCGCACTTGCGGTCCCCCGGGCTCCGGGCGCCGCCGCAGCAGTGGCCGTTCTGCAGCTCCCCGTTCACGTTCTGCATGGACAGGATCTCCAACTCGAACTGGCCGGAGGCCCCGCACACCTGCCGGCGAGGAAGGGAGGGAGGTCAGCACGGAGGGGGGAAAAGTTGTTTTCTTCGAGGGTGGAAGTGGCGACTCCCGCCCGCCCGCCCCGAGGAGCCCTCGGCGCCAAGTGAAAATCATTTTTGCAAAACTGGGCGCAAAGACTCAACGTGATTGCGGGGCAAAAAAAAAAAAATTAAAAATTAAAAAAAAATGCACGAGTGCGGGAGAAATCCGACGACTGCACTGGAATAGCAAGGGTGGAGCGCCCATGCCCCCCCTGCCCAGTCTGGAGGATACATTTAGGGGGACCGGGCGCTCCCCCAGCCCAGGTGCAGCCTCTCGGGCGCAGGGGCCCGGCTGGGGAGCTGGGTGGCCGAGGATTCCTGGCCCCGCTCGCGGCGCTCCACCGCAGGCGTCCCGGGCGTCGCGAGGGAAAAAGAGAGGGCGGCCCGTCCCAGTGAGGCCCCCGCGGGCTCCTACCTTGGCTCGCAGGGCGCAGAGCAGGGCGAGCAGGAGGCTCAGGGGGCGCCCGGGCCGGCCGCGAGTCCGTGGGGACCGCATCGCTGCGCCGCGCGCCGCGGGCACTCGGGACGCCGCCGCCGCCGCCGCCGCTGTTCGCGCTGGTGCTCCTGCCGGTGCTGCCGCCGGTGCTGCCGTCGCCGCTGCCCCCGCGGCCGCCGCGCCCCGGCTCTAATATACTCCGCCGATTGGAGCATGCACGACTGGAAAACAACACCACTTTTCAAAAGCCCTTTCAAGAGCGGCCGGTTCCAGAAGGCAGAGAGCCCGGCCTCCTTTTATTATTCTGATCGCTTCTTTGAGGCGCTCCCCCTCCTCTTCCACCTCCCCGGCTTTCTTTCCTTCTCTCGCGCTCCCCTTCTTTTATTATTATGATTATGTGCAGCCTTTTATTCCCTTTCAGATCGGCTGCACCGAAAGGAGGGAGGGAGGGGAGGAAGAAAAAAAAAAACAACAAAACAAAACCCCCAAGCCCAGCTCGCGGGCCGGCCGCAGGTAACACAATGACGCGTGCCCACTCTGCTCTCGGAGAGGGACTCGGAGAGCCCGTCTGGGAGCCGCAGCCCTGGCTGGCCACCTTTACCCAGCGCGCCCGGCAGGCGCATGCGCCCTATTAATATTCATGAGGGGCGTGCCCGCCGGAGTCACACCCCTTCCCCTTCGTGTTGCTGGGTAGGGGGCAGTAGGGGGAGGAACTGGCTAGGGGGATGGGGCGGGGGAAGGGGGGGGGGTCCTGGGATCCGCTGGACGGCGTCGACGCCGGGGAACCCAGCACATACCCCCGCCCCCGGGAGCCCTGGGCTTGGCGAGGCCGGGGTGGGGGAGGAAGAGGGCGCAGGAAAGAACTTCGAAGTGTCAGTTGCTCGCGGGCGCCCGGGGCCCTCGGCGCGGACCGCCCCCTCGGGCGCCTCGGGCCGGGCGCCTCTGCCCGCTCGCCGGGACCCCAGGTGCAGGCGCCGCGGCGCTGCCCGAGCGGTCGGAGCGGGGCGGCTTCCGCCTTCCGAGCCGCCTGCGTCAGCTGCGGCTTTCGCCCCCGGAGGAGGGCCTGCCCGCCGGGAGCCCGGCCCGCTGCTTCCCGCGAGCGCGCCGTCCAGAGCGCGCTGCTGGCGGCGGCCGCGGCCGAGGCGGCGGCGAGGCTGGCGCGCTGGCCGCCGTCTGCTCGCCCGGCGGAGGCGACCGGGGCAGGCGCTGCTGGGAACTTTGAAAAACTTTCCCGGAGCCAGGCTCGCCGCAGTGTCGAGGGAAAGCCTCGGCCGCGCCCCACCTCCTCCCAAATCCGAGTCTGCGGAGCCTCGGAGGGCTCTCGGTTTCCTTCCCAAACCGCGCCCGGGCAGCGGCGAGGGGGAACTGGAGGGAGAGGGCCGCGGGCGCGCCGGAGCCCTGCTCGGGCTTCGGGAAGGGCAGGCGGCGGAGGTGCTGGTGGGCTCGGACTCGCCCTTTCCCAGCCCCTCTGCCCGGGCCGCAGTGCCGGGATTGCACCTGTAGGCGGCCTCCGAGCTGCTTTCTGGGTGGCCAGAGATGAGCCTGGAAAGGACCATCTCACACCCCCATCGCCCACTGCTTGGCTTCTCCGGGGTGGCAATGGAAACTACTGCTATCTTCCACCTCGAGGCGAGCCTCCGGTCATAATCAAGGTCAAAGGAAACCAGCGGGCTGGCGGAAGCCTCTCTCACCCCTCTTCCAGAGGACCTACTGCTGCGTTTGAGGGGAACCTCTTTAAGGAAAAGAATGATTTCCACGGAAGGATGGGCAAAGTTTTGGCCCCTGTGTTACAGAAAAGGAGCGACTATTTAGGGACCGGATCCTGGCTCCAGCCCTCTGGAGCTCTGTGGCGTAATGGGCAGCAGTGGGCCAAGGGAAAATAGTTTCCAGTATGCTCAGTTGTGAGAGTATAAAAGGGTGGATAATTCGTGGTTATTTACTTATTTAATGGGTGTCTCAATGTGGTCAATATATTCACACAGGAGAATAAAATGTAACTGACCTTTCTACACCTGATTCAAAGCCAGCAAGGACGGTTTAGAATATTGGCATTTCAACAGCTCAGGAGCACCTAAGAAAGGCACCTTCTTAATGGTAATGCACCCATCCATCCAATGCTCATTTGGTGAGAGAATGAATCCACATTTCCAAAGGGGCAGTGGCAAACTGGGCATTTTGTCTTCATGTTCCCCAGGCCTCATTTTCCCCATTTATCCTAAATGTTAAACATCCAGTTGCCAACTGTGTTCCTATATAGACTTTTCTTACCAGTTTCCATGCACTCACCTCCCCCTCCTCACCTCTCCAAAAGCAAAATGCTGGTGCTGGAAAAAGCACAATTTATGAAGGCTGATGAAGTATTAAAATACACACCTCTTATAGTTCCCATTACCCAAACCTGTTCAAATTCTATACACTGTGGGCCTGCCCATCCCCTTCTTCCCCTCCTAACACCCCCCCCCCACACACACACAAACACATATAAAGCTCTCCAGAAGGAGTTATGGAGCCAGGGCTTCAATTAAACAGTTTAGATTCAGCCACCTGGTTTACCCCAAGAAGGCTACCTGAGATGCAGGTGCGCCCTGTTAGTAATCTGGGCTGTACGTAAACTGGGGTCGGCTCCAAGTCACAGGTGAGTTTAGCCCCCTTGACTAATAGGGGAGAGAACATTGATTTTCCTGGGGTTGAAACTACCTGATCAATCCTAATAGAAATATCAAATCACACCAATAAAATAGCCATGCTAGGTAGTACCCTGTCCCTCACCCTCCCTGAGCTTAGGAACCCACTTGTAGAGAAGACAGTTTGTGGGTTTGAGGGGATTCTTTTGAAAAATTTCAGCTGGGACTCTTCCACCTAATTGGTACTCCCCCAAAAAGCCAGCCCCATGCACTGCTACAGACATCAAGTGGCAGCTCACCCTACACTTCCCCACAGAGGTTCTCAGCCTCCCTCCCTGCTGCGTGGGGAACTACTGTGGAAAGAACTCAAACATGCATATTTGGCCAGGTCCCATCCTACCTTTGGATGCAGCCTATAGTCAGTGAGATTCCAGGAAACCTGTTCCTGTGAAAATGCTGCATTTAACCATCACACCTGTACCTGTGAGAAGAGGGGAGGCTATAGTCTCTGTCTGCCCTGTCTCAGGTGCTGCAACCGCCATCCATGGGTAATTTCTTTCATTTTAAAAAGATGATGCCTCATTTTTCTTTTTCCACAAAACTTGCCCTTCCTTTATTGAGTCATCAACAAACAGCAGTGCTAAACCAACTAACGGCTTGAGAGGTGTTCAAGCTGTTAAAATTGTATTTAGATCATCCAATTAGCAAAGGATGCTGATACATTTCATCAACTTAAAGCTCGGGGTAATCAACACTGATAAAAATAAGCAAATCATTATTGAGAACTACATTATAGTAAGCAACATGAATGATCTCAAAAATATGTTGAGTGACAAGCTAAACGCAAAGGACTGCATACTGTATAAATCCATCTGTTTCGAGTTCTACAACAGGCAAAACGAATCTAGGTAATTAAAAATTGAAGCAGTGATTGCTTGTGGAGATAGGAGGATGGAGACAGCTGGGATGGGCTTGAGGCCTCTTGTGGGGGAGGGATAATATTCTGTATCTTGATAAGGGTTTGGGCTACACAGGTGTATGCATGCAAAATTCATTAAAGAGTTCGCTTAAGATTGGTGTATTTAATTTTATGTTCAAAAGAGAAAAAAAATTGTACTCTCTGAGTTCATTATATGAATGCTGAAGTGTTTAGAGGGAAGTGAAAAGATATTTGCAACTTGGAAATGCACAAGAACTAGAGGGATTGATGGATGGGTGGGTAGATAAATGCTAAAGCAAAGTGAGTGCTAATGATTGGCATTAGGTGGCGGGCATGATGGTGTTCACATAAAAGTCTTTCCATTTTTTCTATGTTTGAAATGTTTCACTGTAAAATGCTGAGGAAAGTAGTTATTGATATACCAGGTACTGTCTAGGATTCAAAGAATATAGCAGACAACACAATATATTGGACTTAAAGCCCTGGCCAGTGTGGCTCAGTTGGTTGGGCATTGTCTTATGCCCTGAAAGTTTGCCTGTTCAATTCCTGGTCAGGGCACATGCCCGAGTTTCAGGCTCAGTCCCAGATGGGGGGTGTGCAGGAGGCAAACGATTGATGTTTCGCTCTCACATCAATGTTTATCTCCCTCTCTCTCTAAAAATCAATAAAACGTATTTTAAAATAGTGGGCTTAAGCATTACAGAGTGGCGGACATGCTTGTCTCGGATAAAGATAGTGCAGATTATAGTAATGAACAAAAGGAATGTGGTTCCTTTCGCTTATTCCTTTCTTCCTAATTCTTTTCTTCTTTCTATTAAATAAGAGAGGAAGGTCCAAAGGGACACTTAATGTCCTTTAATATCTTCTTTTTTCTTTGTTTGAATATTACAGAGAGGTTAAGGCAAGTTCATGAGCCCTAGTCCACGGAAAAGCAGACGGGATATCTTTCTGCTTCTTTCCAGCAGAACCAAAGGACGCTGATGTGTCCTCCTCTGTTCCACCAGGTTAGCATGACAGAAAATGCCAGCCCAGGAACTCTGTCCAGCCGGCTCCCCGTGGAAGCATACCCACCTCTGTGGATTGTCCTCCTCCTACATGACAAGAAGTTCTCAAGAAGAAGAAGAAAAAAGAAAACACTAACCTATGAGCAACAAGTTAGACATAAAAAAAAAATCAGGGTTAAGTTATAGTTCCCACAGCAACCATAACCAGGCCACAAGTTTATACATTCAAGCATAAATTGAATAGATCCAACCATTTTCACCCCATCCCCCCGCCCAACCCCTAAAGCTTCACTTTACATATGCAAGAGATCTGACTTAACTTTCTTTGGAAACCAGAACTATGGCTTTCTTGCATTATCAACAGTAATTTTGTACGAGCTTCGTTTTAAACATTGTTTTGGTTTTGCTTTGAGCTCAGGCATTTATAATTTTGCCTGTCCTGCCCCCACCCTGTCTCACAGTGATTACATGGAAACCTATCGGGACAAGGAGAGTTATGTGCCTACATTGCCTTTAGCAAGCCAATCACTGAAAGTCACACATACACTCACACACACACACACACACACACACACACACACACCAACTCAAGATGCAACATCCAGGAACTGTAGGATTTATTTCCTCATTTCACTCTTCGAACTAAAATCTAAGATTCTTTCATAGTTTCATTGGAGCTGGGAAGAAAAAGTTTTACATATAAAATATATTCTTATAGTTAAGCGTCATCTTTGAAATTCAAAAACCCTGGGTGTAAATAGCTGTTAATTGGGATTCTCAACACAACTGAAAATCGTTCACTCACCCCTCTCTTGGTGATAACAGAGAGTAGTCTGTTCTGTGAAAGACACCTAAATGAAGAGATATTCCAGGATAGCATTTTTAAAGCCAATCCGTCCGTTTGTATAGTTGATTGATCTAAATGCAACTGACAATTCTCCATAAGTGTGAAGTGTGACTGAGCTTCCCCCAAATCTTTCCGTCCCCTAAACGGCTCTGGCACTTCCAGAAGCAGGTAGGAGCCAGTGGCCTGGAATGTGCTGCCCCCGGGGCAAGCAGATGATTTCAAACTGCAATCAACTGAAGCCCAACAAACTCAGGAAGAGGTTTTCTTGTTGTTGTTTTTTTCACTTGTCCCTTTTCTTAAAGAGATTCAGAATTTTAAAAACCTGCTCCAGGAAGGGAACCTTGGCATAATCACCTTAAGCATTTTCACCCTAGAGTTAGTCCGGAGGACCCCAAGTATGTTTACCCGATTACCCGCTGTGTTTCATTGTTTCTGAGCTGCCCAGCAAAAATTTACCTGCCATGGTGTTCTGCTGTTCCTCAACTACCTGTAAATTGCTTATTTTCACTTCGGAAATCTAAGAACCTGTTTCCCCACCACCGCCTTTTTCTCTTTGTCCAAAATCTCATAGAGTCCCAATGTGGTCTCGCTGCCTTTGGAATTTTCAGACTCTGTAAATTTCCCAAGCACATGTATTAACATTTTTATTTTCTTCTGTTATCTGTTAATTTGAGTAGCCCAGCTAGAAGAACTTAGCAGGTGGAAGGAAAAGTATTGCTTTTTTACCCCCCGATGAAACTATCACAATGCAATTTATTCCACGAACACCTTTTCATCTCATTTGCACTCAGCTTTCCAAACATGTGCAAACCCAAATCTGTCTCCGGATCTAAAAAAAATTAAAAAATACATCAAAGTAGTTGTTGAAGCACGTGGAAAGTAGACTTAAATATATTCAGTTATCTGAGAAAGTTTCAAAATAAACAAATATGTGAGAGTCAAAGAAAGGTGATTACACCTGCCAATGGCACAAGAGCCACAGGGCTTCAGATCCCAGGATTTCATGTCTGGGTTAATGGTTCTCAATAAATTAGAAGACTGTGCCTGTGTTTGACACTTTTGTTCTCAAGCCAATGGTTTCTTTCTGATGGCTTTCTCTAAATTAGAAGTTATTAAGAACATAAAAAGTGGATGATTGCAATGCTTAACTTTTCATTTGGGAGGTAAATAGTTGTTTTTATTATTGTTTTTATGCCAAGAGCACTCAAGGATGGCTAAAGAAACATTAGCTGGAGCACAGAAATACAGGCACAAGTGCTCTCTATAAATGTCCAGATTCTTAAAGATTAGTCATAACTTAGGTTTACTGATACACAGATTTTCATTAACATTATTCAGAAACGATTTCTACCATTTCTTTTCTCTTTTGGTAATAAAACTAATGCATAAAAAGACATAAGATGACCATTAAGGAGAAAGTTTAATTTCTAAAAGTTGGCTATTGCATCCATGGGAGTGATATTTTTTTCAAAGACAGGTAAAAAGGACAGAAGTCAATTACACTATTTCAGAATAGTCTGGCAGTAATTTATGTGAAGAGGAAGGGGGAGTTTTTAATAGAACACACATGTAACATACCTTGAAAGTGCAATGCAGCTGCTAAGAAGAGTAGTGCCACAGCCTGACGCTGCAGGGGCACGGTCGGAGGCTGCACTACTGGAAATGTAGGGGGTTAGGAATTAAGAAAAAATATAGCCCAGCATATTCTGCACTAGCCTTCAATAACTAAAAGACTTGGCCAGCTAGGGAATGATTTTTTTTTAATTGTTAGTTAAATACCTATAACATAAAATTTGCCACTGATCATTTTAAAGTGTACAACTC
Source organism: Vespertilio murinus (assembly GCA_963924515.1). Classification (NCBI taxonomy): domain Eukaryota; kingdom Metazoa; phylum Chordata; class Mammalia; order Chiroptera; family Vespertilionidae; genus Vespertilio; species Vespertilio murinus. The sequence goes on from OZ004709.1 coordinate 66,937,736, forward strand.
AAAGTGTAGAGCCTGGCCAGCATGGCTCAGTGGTTGATTGTCAATCTATGAACTGGCAGGTCACAGTTCGATTCCCCATTTCAGCATATGCCCTCTCTCTCTCTCTCTCTCTCAAATCAATAAAAATACAATTATTTAAAAATATGCATTCATGTTGTTATGTGACCACTCTCCAGAACTTTTCCCGCTTTCTAAGCAGATATTCTGTACTCATTAACTCCCTGTTTCTCCCGCCCCCCGGTTTTAGACAAACGTGATGTTGATGCCACTGACTGAGGATTAGCAGAGCCTGGGGTGCAGAGCTGAGCACGGCATCTGCTTTCTGAACTGATTTTTCAAGGATCAATTCCTCACGTATTTACCAAATGGCTACAGCAAATAAGTCAATTCTAAATGCTGCAGGGTTGGTCCTCGGAGCTTGGCTTGTTGTTACATTCTCTCTCCCCTGCTGTTCTGAATGCAATCTGATGACCAGCAGCATTGGCATCACCTGGGAGCTCCAGAGAATGCTCATCACCCCCAATCTCCTTTTAAGTAAGAGCCTGCAATTTCACAAGATCCCCAAATGATTTGTATGCACGTTAAGGTCTAACCCGCAGTGAATACAGAAAGTCTATAGTTAGGCAGATGTTCTTTAATGTGCTTTCCAATGATTGACGCCATGCCATAGCATTGGGTATAAGTATCGGTTAGTCAAATTTACATTTTGATCATCAGTGTCATAACTGGAATCCCTCACAGTTATTTACCCAAGTATATATTTATATACCAGCATATTCTAAAAACAAAATTCAGGCAACTTCCAGGTGAAATCTATAAGTAAATGAATATCAAGACCAAGGAAAGTAGAGGTAAAGGTAAAGACCAAGATCAAGAGGAACAGCAATATATGGAGACAGGCAGGTCAAGCATAATGACAGGAATGGAAAATTGAACACTAAGGTCAAAGACAGCCAGGGTGACCAAAAATAGCCTCAAGATGAACTTAACCCGTGCACGGCCAACAAGCTTGTCTCTCAGATGAAGCAAGGATTTCCTGGCACTTTGCTGTGAAAGATACCCACATATGTGTGGGTATATAATTATATACATTGGGAGAGGGGGCGTGGGTCTCACATTATGGAATGCTGAGAAATGCAACTGTTTCTTAGAATGACACACTTGAAATTGAGGGCTGGACACCAAAGCACTGCTCAAATACAATTGGGGTGGGGGTTGGGGACAAGGTAAGGAAGGAAAGGTAATATTGTCCCAAGTATACATCTTTCTGATGATTTTGTTTAATCCAAAAGAAGATCCCTAAATACCTAGTGCAGTGACTTTTTGTTTGTTTTTGAATAGTTGCTCAGCAACTTTTGTTTTTTCACTTGTGGACATTTTAATGACACAGGCCCCACCAACACCCTACATCTTCTCCTTGGCTCTTCTGCTGAGGAATTTGGCCTTCCCAATGACAGGATGCTCTGGGAGCTTTCCCTTCCCCAGAACTTTGTAGTAGCCCGATCTCACCACATCAGTGATAGGAGCAGCTCCGGTCTTGCTTTTGGTAGCATTTACCTGTGTCTGCTCACTGACAAGGGTCCATAGTTTATCAAGGCTGACAGTTGGGTAGAAACCCTGGTTCCTCTTTAAGTGGTAATGCCTCACACCAACTTTCTCAAAGTCACCTGGGTGATATTTGTCAAAGATGATCCTGTGATAATGCAAGCCACCAGCATTACCTTGGCCCCACTGGGTGCTTCCTGTGCTTACCCATGTCGCCTTGAGGTTTTTGGGTCTTCCTTAGTCTAGCTGGCATGTCGGTGGCTGAGAAGCAAGAGCAATGATTTATTAAGTCACTGAATAAATTCTCATGCAGGAAATGATTGTAGATTAAATTCTTAATCTAATTGTTCTTGTTCAAAAGACGTTCACAAATCGGCCTGTCCAAAGGTTGGTACAGCTTTTCTGGGTTCACTAGTCTTCCAGTTTACAGGTTGTGAGTTTCCCAAGTCATTGACACAGGAGATTTCTCTCCCTCCTTCCCCCTTCAATCTCCCCCCCTCCCTTCCCTTTTTCCCCCCTCCCTCCTTCCTTCCCTCCCTCCCTTCCATCCTTCCTTCTCTCTCTCCCTCCCTCCCTCCCTTCCTTCCTTCCTTCCTTCCTTCCTTCCTTCCTTCCTTCCTTCCTTCCTTCCTTCCCTCCTTCCTTTCTCTTTGTTTCTTTCTTTCTCTCTTCCAACCTCCCTCCTTTCCTACCTGCCTTTCTGCCTTTTTCCCTTTGTTTTTCAGTTGGGATCTCCTCTCATATAAATGTGTAGATTTTGATGAAATTCAATAAATTTTTTCTGGGAAGTAAAACTAATAACCCTTCTTTTTGTGAGGTAGGGTACTTATTAAAAAAAGCCTTGTATAAGCACATAATAAGTGAAATGAGCTATTTAACTTTCTAAAAAATGTAAATTTTATAAGAAGAAATGAAAATATGGATATCTTATATCAAATCATACTAGACTTCATATTTTTAAATGTCCTTATATTTGCCAGACCTCCACTCCACAGATAATAGTAATAAGGTTATAAACCTAGATTGAGAGAAATTAAATTTACTTTGTAAACCTCCTTCATCCATACTTTCCCCACTGTCATTACAAATGCATCTGTGATTGATTAATTGCAAAAATCCACCCCAACTGTTTACTCCTAGCCCAGTATCCACACCCCATTGGGATGTAGTTTTACAGTTCCTCCCACTAAGAGGTTCAGCCCCTTTCTCCACCCCTGGAATCCGTGCTGGCCCTATCACTTGCTCTGGTCAATAGAATGGAGCCAACGAGAAAGTGCCAACTCTAAGCCTGGGCCTCCCGAATTATTTCCCACTTCTCTCCCTCTTGCTTCAAGACTCTGCCAGTGCCATGGGACAAGCTGGGCTAACCTCCTGGAGCAGTGGTCAAACAAACCCTGGCTCTCGAGCCACATGCGGCTCTTTGGTTCCTTGAGTGTGGCTCGGTGTTAGAACCACTTCTTCAAAATAGACTCCCCCAGGCCGAAAACCGACTTCTGTGCATGGGCCATGAAGTTTCAATAGCACTGTAATTGCGCGCTGCATGTGGTATTTTGTGGAAGAGCCACTCAAGGGGCCAAAGAGCAGCATGTGGCTCCCGAGCCACGGTTTGCTGACATTGTTCTGGAGGTTAAGAGATTATGTGGAGAACGAAGTGGTCACAGCCGAGGTCCTCCCTAATCAGTCTCTAGCTGACCCACGGGTTGAGTGGACACAGCTGAAGTGCAACTGAGATAAGCTGAATTGGCCCAGACCACTCATAGACGTGTGGGAAATAACCAAATCTTTACTTTTTATTTTATTTTTATTGATTATGGTATCACATAATTGTCCTTATCCCCCCATTCCCATCCCCAAACCCTCCCTACATATGCCCCCACCCCATCCCCTGTTGTTCATGGCCACTGGCTAGGTCCATATGCATGCACCCAAGTCCTTTGATTGATCTCTTCCCCTTACCCCCACCCTCCCCTACTTTCCCTCTGAGGTTTGAGAGTCTGATTACTGCTTCTCTTTCTCTGGGTTTGTTTTTGTTCATCAGTTTATGTTGTTCATTATTTCCTCTAGATGTGTGAGGTCATGTGACCCAAGAAATACCCTTGTAAGAACCTAAACTGCGACAAGTTATGCTGAGAGGCAAATGAACCAGTCTGTAATGAGTTCCTTTCTGGGACAACAGTTCTTTTGAGTCCCAATTTCAATGTCAAATAGTTCCTTATGTGTACACGTCAGCCATGATATTTCAGATCTGGTTGGTGGACAAATGGTGGTAATGCAGGTCTGACCATCTCTGGTTTGGTCCTGGGCATCCTTCAGCAACACGCAGCTGCTGTCTGCTGGTATGGTGAGGCATCGTCAGTATCTTCCATCTCTGAATTGTGTCTCTTCTGTCTTCATGACTGGAGCACTTCTGTCTATTCCTCTCTGTTACTGGATTCCAGATGGTCTCAAAGTTGTTTTCTGAAAATATAGAAACCTATTCTCGACCAAAAGTTAATAAAGGATATTTTCTTTAAATTTGACTTGGGATTCTTTTTCATTTTTCCCCCCAAAATAATTTTCTTTTGGCTTGTTTTGACACCATGTGTGTATTTTCATGGGTGTCTTGCTGTTAGCATTTTGAATGAAGGTTAATTTCCTAAAGTACAATTTTTTTAGATGTAAATTATTCTCAGGATATTTTTCCTTACATGATATTCTTCCACTGTCACCCCATTTTTTTAACTTTAAATAATAGGAGACTTTTGGAAATTTTATAATGTAGTCTTGATAGCTTTTACATTTTAATTATTTGTGCTACACTATGACTACTTTAGGTTCATAACATGTTGTGCAATTTTACCATGAGACCCTCTGCCAATAAAAATTTTTGTTTACATTTTAGGAACATCTTTTTATACAGTATAATCAGTTTTTCTAGAATATTTATTTTCATTAGCCACATTAATTTCTTCTGAGAAATTGGCTACTATTCATCTGTCAAACTCAAGACTCTAGCAACAATCTTATTTACCATGTGTGTATTAGTGGAATTGATTATTTGCCTTCTTGAGAAGGCATTCCTGAGCATTCCTGCTACTAGGCTGGACTTAGATATTAAAAACCCACTTGCCCACACCCTGGGTACAAGACCTCTCAAACAAGTCTTACAACCGGATCTTTTAAGTCAGTAAGTTTGGATCTGCTTTGTTATGCAACACTGTGTGGAAATAGTTAATAACTCCTCCATGGGTGAATTTTTAAAGAAAACAGAACCACAAAAATTGTTTGTAAGCATGTAATGAGTAATGATTGCCATTAGTGAACTTCTGTGAGCTAAGCCTACCAGTGGTTGGCAAACTCATTAGTCAACAGAGCCAAATATCAACAGTACAACGACTGAAATTTCTTTTGAGAGCCAAATTTTTTAAACTTAAACTTCTTCTAATGCCACTTCTTCAAAATAGACTCACCCAGGCCATGATATTTTGTGGAAGAGCCACACTCAAGGGTCCAAAGAGCTGCATGTGGCTCCCGAGCCACAGTTTGCCGACCATGGGCCTAGCCTAAGGTGACTATACTTAATAGCCTTCACTTGAGAAAGCGAGATAAAATATGAGGTAAGGAGGCATAATTATAGGAATAATCCTGAGTCTGCTCAAATTATCTTAAAAAATAAATTATTTGCAAGCTCCCCCCAAAACAATCATAATAGATTCTTATAACCATTTTCCCTTTAACCTAATCATTGGATTGACCTATGTCCTCCATCCCTTCTTTAATAAATACTGGCTGCTGTTACCCACTTTATGGAGAGCTCTTGTAGCTAATAGACTAAGTTACCAAGTAGAGTGAAACGTTATATTTGTCAATAGTCAGTTTGGGTGGATTTACAAACCTGGCATGCCAGTTATACTCATTATCATAATTATATCATTTAATTCATGATTATATAAACTGATAAAATGAGTGCTAAAAGAAAGATGTTGCTTTTATGCAAGCTATTTTGAATATGACCTGATGAAAATAAATGTGAGTAGCTAAAAAAAGTTCTTATTAAATCAAATGTGAGCAAGATAGCTTTTTAAAGAATAGGAGGCGGGGGAATCTGAAAAATCTAGAAGGATTCTTCATTCAGATGGCTTTCCAAGTGTCTTACCTTTCATTCCAATGAAATAGGGAGACCAAAATTGGAAATTATAAATGTGCTATGAATGAGATAGGATGCAACATTGGTAGCTTAAAAATATTTTTCTTAGAACAAAAGATGGACAAGTAAATATCCATTTTTTTATGTTTTATGTTAAAGCAAAAGTTTTGTATATGTCATGTTTTACAATTCCATCTTTAACTAATATGTTGATTAAACAACCAAAACTGATCCTGATTGCATCACCTAAGGTTTCATTCTATTAGTGAAGCCTGGAGCAGTATCTGACATGGAACTGGAGCACTATATGTGGTTGCTGAATGAATTCGTTGAGCAAATCAGTTGCAAATTGCTGGCAATATACATCACAAGAGAACCAGACATGTCTTCACATACCCTTGTGTTTTAGTACTGACTTTGAAAACCAGTGATGTCCAAACGAAAGGAATCGATTGGCTTTCCAGCAAACCTCTTTAAATATCTCTTCTTTATATGAGGCCTTTGACAAAGACTGAAATTGTAGGTTTTTAGGATGGTATCAAAATCACCTGGACGACTCAATAAACAACTGGTGGCGAGGGTCTAACACAGAGTTTCCATTTAGTAAGTCTGGGGTAGGTCCTTAAAAGTTGTGTTCCTGAAAAGTCCCCATGTGGTGCCTTTCCAGGGACCAAACTTTGATTACCGCTGATCTAGCTTGCCCTAAAAAGAGGCAATTGCCAAAGTCACTGGCCTCTCCTACCTGCCCACAGCCCACTTAAGTCCTTCAAAAGTCTCATCTGATTTGGGATTCGAGTTCAGTGTTCTGGCAACAAATATCAAATTGATTGGGTGGATTGAAGAGTGGGGTGGAGCAACCTATGCTCTGTGCCAGGCACAGGAGCGGTGCCTTCCTATATTGCATCATTTAACAACCACAGCAATGCTATGGAATTGACATTAGTATTTTACAGATAAGAAACCAAGGTTCAAAAGGGTACATATGTTTATGACCACACACCTTGATGGGGGGCACACGGAGAGTAAGCAGCGTAACTAAGAATCGGGGTTGGCTGAGACCCAAGGGTCTCTTGTTCCCACACAGCTAGTGGGGATCTAAGTTCTCCTGTCATTGGGATGGACACTTGTATCGGACGCAGGGCTCCTTGGTCTTTAATGTGCCTGTGAGCCCCTGAGCATCTTGTGGAAAGGTAGATCCTTACTCTAAAGGGCTAGGGGCAGGCCTCAGAGTGCATTTCTCATGAGCTCCCAGGCAGTGCTGACGTTGCTGGTCCCGGAACACACTTGGAGGAGCAAGGCATTCAGCCCCGTTGGCACTGGGGCACAGACGGGGATGTCCCTGGGCAGGAAGTGGAGGTTCTGAATGGTCTTTTGATCATGTCACACACACACAGGACAATTTGCCTTTCAATTTGTCGATGAAGAATTTGAAGAGGAAACAAAAGGGGAATTTGTATCAGAAGAAGGAATCCGGGAAGGAATGCCGAGGCCATATATTCTTCTTGGAAGAAAGGAGAAAAGAGCCGAGGGGAAGGAATTGGGACTGTCAGTAAGAAAATCCGCTGTTTGTGCCTCTCACCATCTCTGGGAAGCAGCATGGGTACGAACGATCACCTGTCCACCAACTGCAGGAAAATGGGATAGGACCCTAGCAATCCACTCTGCTCTCCTGGTTACCACTGACAGGAAGAGGCTGTGTGGAAGTATACAGAAAGCCACTACCAGGACTGGGAGTTTTATTTTTTTTAAATATATTTTTATTTATTTTAGAGAGGAAGGGAGAGGAGAGAGATAGAAACATCAACGATGAGTGAGAATCACTGATGGGCTGCCTCCTGCATGCCCCAGCCTGGGGATCGAACCCACAACCCAGCCATGGGCCCTGGTGCAACCTGGGTATATGGCCAGACTGGCAATCTAACCATGATTTCCTGGTTCATAGGTTCATGCTCAACGACTGAGCCATGCATGCCAGACAAGGGTTGAGAGTTTTAAAACCTCTGCACACCTTTGATGACATAGCTGTTACTAATTTATTCTATTTACATATAGTGATATTTACTCTTTTTACTGCCCAGTTCTATGAGTTTTGACGAATGCATACAGTCATGTAGTTACCACCAAAACGGAGATACAAATATTCCCTCCCCCTTCACTCCCATCCGTTCATTCTGCCCCTTTGTAGACAACTCCCTCCCCCCCATATGCTCTATAGCTTTGCAGTGTCTGAAATGTTACATACTAGATGGAGCCATCCAACATGCAATCTTTGAGTCTGGCCTCTTTCGCTGAACACAATACATTGGGGATTCATCTGTGGGCCCCAGGGATTCAACAGTTCGGCCCTTTTTATTGCTGAGTGATATTCCACAGCAGGGATGTACCACATGTGTTTATCCCTCCCCAGCTGGGAGATCTTGGCAATTATGAAGAGACCTGCCATACACATTTGCCTACAAGTTTTCGTGGGAACACAGTTTTTATTTCTCTCAGGTAATTGCCTAGGAGTGGGAGTTGGGGGTCTGGCAGTAAGTGTATCTAAGAAACTGCTTTGAGGAGTGGCTGCACCATTTTGCACTGTCTCCAGCAGCAGCTGGGTGATCTTCCTGAACTTCGTGCCATGCCCGCCCCCTTCCACCCCCCACCTCCCTCCCAGGCACAGAGCACAGACAGCCTCACTTCAGGATCACAGGGAGATAGCTGCCAAGGGCAGGAGCCACCTGGGAGAAGGCCGAGGTTAGAGGTTTTGGGAAAGTCAGTGAGGCTGGGCTCCCCAGCCCCAGCCCCTCCCAGCTTCTAGACCCATCTGTTGAGGCCTGTGTGCCTTCTTCTTGAGGGAGCCTCTGAGCTCACCTCTCCCCAGCAAATGTCCAATCCCCCAAACACCACCCTTGTGGGTCAAGCTTTGTTGCCAGATAATGTGACTTTGAAAAGACACCCTTCTCCTCCCCCAAAAAGGAGGCTGAGAAAGGCTCTCAGATCAATCCTCAGCAGATACACCGAGTCACAAAGCTCCAGCAAATCCTTTATTCTCTCCTCAGAGCAGCTGCCGCAGGGACCGCCCCCCCTCCCCAGCTCTGCCCCCAGTGGAAACCTGAATGCTATTCATATCATTTAATCCTCTTGAAAATCCTCTTCGCTGTCTTTCATGGAGGTGCGGTTGCCGAGGTAAACCTGGGCTTAATTCCTATGTTGGAAAGAAGATGAAAGGTGTCACATGATTTGACACCCTAGACAGGAAGCCCCCTCTTCTCTCATCTAAAAGTTTCAACTCCTTACTCCCTGTGTGAGGGTGTTGAAATGAGGTCTCAAAGGGAAAGTAACATTTGGATTTTCTTTTACTGTGCATTCACTTCAGAAAAGATAGCAAAAGGTGAAGTAGAGATGGTTTGAGGGGGGCTTTAAGTAACCTTTCACCTGTGGCTCATTTAGCTTAAGTATCTACCTTGATTTTGAGAGAGAGAGGGGAAGGGAAAGAGAGAGGGGGTGGTAGGAGAGAGAGAGAGAGAGAGAGAGAGAGAGAGAGAGAGAGAGAGAGAGAGATCACTGCTTTTGTTTCTAACAGGAATCAAGCCCACAACCCGGGCATGTGTCCTGACCAGGCATCAAACCGACAACCTTTCAGTGCATGGGATGATACCAGACCAACTGAGCCACACCAGCCAGAGAAGGATCTACCAATTTTTTACTTTATCTTAGACATGGTAAAAGAAAACTCAGAGGACATTTACTCTATTGCCAATCACAGCCGCCTATCTTGGGTCTCTCCCCTGTCACCAAGAGGAGTGATGGTACAGCCAACTTCTTTAATTTTAAGAAATCTGGTCATAAGCTACTGATATATCCAAAATGAGCATCAAGCCAAAACCAGTTTGGCTCAGTGGATAGAGCGTCGACCTGTGGTCCTGGGTTCAATTCCGGTCAAGGGCATGTACATTGGTTGTGGGCACATCCCCAGTGGGGAGTGTGCAAGAGGCAGCTGGTAGATGTTTCTCTCTCATCGACCTTTCTAACTATCTATCCCTCTCAATTCCTCTCTGTGTAAAATCAATAAAATATATTAAAAACAAAAACAAAAACAAAAACAAAATGAGCATCAAACCTGCTCTTTTAATTCCAAAACTCATGCTCTCAGACTTTTGTAGGTCTTTCCAGGCTGGGAAAAGACTCTATAAGCATTCCACAGTGCTTACTATTACAGAGAAAGCAAAAGAGCATAGCCAATTAGATTCACATGTCAAAGAGTAAACTCCTTCCGACTTGCTTCTGGACCCAAGCAGGATTTGGAGAATAAATTATCCCTGGTGGCTAATTTAGGGTGACTTCCCTATGAGGAAAATCATTATAAGACCCCTATGAAATCTCAGTCCCCTGGTAGGCAACATTCAATAAGCTTCTACTGAATGTGGATGGTCCGGGAAGCATACTGGAGAAACACAGACGTCAGGGCCATTCTGGAGGGTTTTGTAATATTAGAACAGTAGCAGGGAGATTAAACCTGTGTCAATGTTCACCATCTTTACTGCACATTAGAATCTCCTGTGGAACTTTAAGAAGTATTGATGACTGCCCCCCTCACCCCCGCCCCAGAGACCCCAGTTTAATTGGTCTAGGTTGGAGTCCAGGCACTGAGACTGTTTAAATCTTCCAATGAGTAGATAAGATTGAAATGTGGCTCTGGATAAACCTTGTACTAAGCAGATGAATGAGTTAATGACATTACCAGAGCCTTCTCTTCCTTCCACAGAGGGCCCAACAGATGTGTGTCTCATGGTGCAATGGGCCAGCAAATGAGGTGAAAGGAAGTTTTAGGACACATAACAAGACTGGGATCTGCAGTTGTGGTGAAAGAGAAACTGAGAAAATGCTATGTTGACACTTGTCAAATGGGGAATAGGAGTGAATAATGGAGAAATCAGAAAGAGTGGAATAGTCCTTAGAAGAATAAGTTTCTTGTGGATAGTGTTTCATAGGTTAAAATTACTTTTACATGTATTTTCTTCTATGACTATAGAGGCAATAAAGCATTAAAAATAAAAGGTAGATAGAATTGGGTTAGAATCCCAATTGATTAGCTCTGTAATCTTGGGTAAGTAACTTAAACCTTCTGTAGAATACCATCTAATGAAGAGGGAGTACGCTAATTGGCCCTCACGCCATCACAAAGATGGCGGTGCCCATAGCCAATAAGGAGGGAATATGCTAATAGACTGTCCAGCTCTCAAAGATGACAGTGCCCACAGCCACAAGATGGCAGCATCCAGGCCCTTTAGCCCCATCAGGGTGGCAGGCATGCAGCAAGGCTGGGCTCGCCCCTAGGGGGCCTGGCTGGCCTGTGCACCTGCCTCAGAGTCCCCTAGTCCACTCAGCCCCCCAGGGCCAGCCCGAGGAGCAGGCAAGCCTCAGCTGGCAGCTGCCCAGCTGCTCAGGGCCACCCAAGGCTCAGGTAACTAGGGCCAGCCGAGGCTTGTGCTGCCGGCAGTGGCAGCAGCAGAGGTGTGATGGAGTGTCACCTTCCCCTGATCACGGGGTCGCCTCCCACCCCTGATGGCTCCTGGACTGTGAGAGGGACCAGGCTGGGCTGAGGAAAAGGATATGATTACTGCTATCCTAGATGCTGCAATTTCAACTCAAATCAACCCAACAACTTCTTAGTTGAGCAATTATATAACCTATTGTCTCACTCCTAGGTTACAGTCAACCTCTCTTCTCCTGAAAGTGCCATATAAACACACACTTCTTCGAAGATAGGGAGTTTCTCAGAGCTCAAATGCACCAATCATGCTCTGAAGAAGAAGAAGGATAAGGAGAAGGAGGAGGAGTAGGAAGAGAAGAAAGAAGGAAAGAAAGAAAAAGCTCCATTAGCTTTAGTTTCTAGGATGTTTTAGTTTCTATTCCATTCATTTGGGGGGGGGGGGCGGGAGAGAAGACTGCAATCATTCATGAATTTTTCATTCCCCTCTATTTCTTGATTGAGGATGACCTTAGTTCTCCATCCCACAGCCCATGCAATGGTGACTCTGGTAAAGATAATGGTAATTATAGCTAAAACATATGGAGATCTTACTATGTTCCAGGTATGAAGCTAAGCATTTTACAGCCATTCTTTAATTTTCCCAACCACTCCATGGGGAAGGTACTATTATAATTTCTACTAGAGGACCAGTGCAAGAAAATTCTATGCAAATTGATCATCACTCCCTCACACAAGATGGCCACCCATTCCATTTGGTCACAAGATGGCCACCATAAGATGGCCAGCAGGGGAGGGCATTTGAGGATGACCAGGCCTACAGGGGAGGGCATTTGGGGGTGACCAGGCCTGCAGGGGAGAGAAGTTGGGGGGATCAGGCCTGCAGGGGAGGGCAGTTGGGGGCAATTGGGCCGGCAGGGGGAAGTTAGGTGTCAGTCAGGCTGGCAGGGATATGGTTAGGGGGTGATCAGACTGACTGGCAGAAGCAGTTAGGGGCAATCAGGCAGACAGGCAGGCAGGCGAGCAGTTGGAAGCCAGCAGTCCTGGATTGTGAGAGGAATGTCCAATTGCTATTTTAGGCCCGATCCTACAGGTATTGACAGTCAGGCATCTCCTGAGGGCTCCTAGATTGGAGAGGGTGCAGGCTGAGCTGAGGGACCACCACCACCACCACCACCACCACCACCACCACCACCACCACCCCCAGTGCATGAATTTTGTGCACCAGGCCTCTAGTAAATAACATAATTTGAAGAGATGGCTTTTTAGGAGCCAGGTCTAATCTAGATGTTCTGCCAAAACAAAGCCCTCTGTTTTAACCAATAAATAGTCCTGGTTTCTTCAAACATGTGAACTTCTGAGGTTTGGTTACCAAGCAGGTATATGATTCTGCTGGTTCTGGAAAAATCAAAGGATCTTCCTATGGACAGGCAAGTCGAGAGATCAGAACAGCACAGAGTTTGGTGTAAACAAATCTATCTCAATTGCTATTTGGGGTTTGTAAATGCTTGAATAGCTGAGAAATCTCAGTGTGGAGTCATTTTACCCAATCAGTCAGTCTTATTTTGTAGACTTGCCACCTGTCCCAAGGTAGCCTAAGTTGAGTGAAGCCCAGTGTCCCTGCAAAAAGAGGTGGTTCTTAGGCAACAACTGGAGTTTATTTTGATCTCTGTGTTTTGAAGCCAGAAATTGTTCATGTGTAACTTTAAAGAAAACTGTGATTTTTTTTTCCTAGAGCAAAGCTGCAATTTGAAGACAGGATTCTATTAAAAACAGACAAATAATTCCCATTCCTTCCTGGTCCTGCCTATTGTTTTCCTAAGTTTGTTTAGATTCCAAGATTGAATCCTGCTGGCTAAGCCTCAAAAGAGAGGGTCCTGGCCACTGCCATCCCACGAGGTGACTGTCTCATAAGCTCTTTGGGGAACACATCCTGTTTCTCTGTCAAAGAGGTATTTGGAGGATGTGGGAGAGTGTCCGCTGTCTTCCCCATTCAGAGAGCCTTTATTTCCTCCCTATGTTTTGACTATAGACAGCTTCAGTCTTCCTAAGAACTGTTCCTAGGAAGAAATGTTGGTAGAGAGCCAATATCACTTATAGGTAATAAGCAGCAAGCTATCAGATTGGTTTAAGGAGCCCACGACCCAGCCCCAGCCCCAGCAAATAATCCCGCCCCCTCCACCAGGTATGCACATCAAAGACAATTTATGTGATACACTGTGCCTTTAGTTGCATTTAGTCAACGATGCCCTGTGCGTGCCACATCCTCCATGCCATGGCCAACATCTCTAATCACGTGACCGTGGCTTCCTTTTCCCAAGGGGGCCCTGATGTGCCAATGTTTTTCACACAGCCTATGCTCGCCAATCAGAGCTGGGATGCTGGTTGCAACCTAAAAGCCATTCCTGAGTCAAGCATTGACTTCCCTTTTAAATGGATTCTGGATACAGTGACATAGTGATATAGTCACCTTTATATGATTTTTTTTTTACTTTCTCTTTTCCTAGGTCCACATGATTATGCTGGCTCAGACAGGAAGAGAGGTGCCACAGATCTCCTCACTCTGTGGAGGGTTCAGGTTTGTACCAGTAAGTGTAGATGCAGTTGGTTATATATATAAATGCTCTTGCTTGCCTAAAAAATTCTTAATTGAGAACTAACTAGAGAGGAAACTTTTTTTTTCTCATTCTGAGCATAAAATATCCATTGCCAATTAAATATATCTGGTAAAGAATCACTTCTCTTAAGCTTTTAAACTGAAACCTCTCAAGCCTCTTTTCCAGAATATTCCAAATACAAACGGCATGTTGTATTATTTTCGAGTTGCCTTTTCCTTAGGGAAAACGAGTGATGTCTGAGACTGGCAGACACGGAGCCCTGCGCATCCTGATAAAGACAGGGACTTGAGGCTAGCAAAAAATCCAAATAAACAGATTTTCAAACAAACCAGCTTTCCTTTTGGTAGCTGAAAAGGAAACCCCACATCCAGAAGGAATGCAGATCAAAGCGGAGTCTACAAATGATGCAGAAATACATAAAATAACAAACAAGCCTGGTGGGAAGAGGGAACTTTTTGTAAAAGAATAGGCCTCTTCATATTACACTGAAATTGAATGCAAGATTGCAAGCAAAGATACATGCGTTGGGAATACAAAGCTATAGTTTCTTTTTTCTTTTTGGGGCCGAGGGTATACCTTTAGTAGGTCACGTCGGAGGCCACTAAAAGCAAAGGACAAAAGATAGGCTCCTTGTTGGAAATCTTGCCTACTTTACCTTTTGCTGTCGCCTTTGCCTCTCTCTTTCTTGGTATAAAGTGGATAGAATAATTGACTTGTTCTGGTTGGAGAGGTGGGACCTGAATTACGGTGGGCTCCGAGCATTCCATGTCAATCACTAAGCTTCCTTTACTCTTGCAAACCTGGTTCTATTTAAAGGTGTTCTCAGGTGAGATGCAGATTTAAAATTGTGGGCATAATGACATTTTCATTCCTGGGCTGTCCTTTTCCCTGGTGTTAAAGCTTATTCTCCCCCCCCCCCCAATGAATATTAAGCTCATTTAAATCATATCTGTGTCCTGATAGGGAGGTGCTAAATGGCCATTGAAGACACAGAATACTATTGAATATTATCGCTCACGATTTAAAAATCAAGATTACTACAAGTGCTAAGTGTCTTAGGACTTTCTGAGAACCATTGGAATGAATATATGGTGGTGTTGGAGTCCTCTTGAAAGACTTTGAGGCGTGAAGGGCACATTTGGTTGAGTTTCAAGTTGACTGTCACTTTTAGGTAATTTTTAGTAACTTACCTTCAAAGCATCACCCAGGAGCATTACTTGGTGATTTACATGAAACTGTGCAATTACATTAAGGTGATATTTTAATTTGCAGACTCACATTTTTTATTATTTTGTCTTCCCACCGGTGAATATGCTGCATTGCTTTGTTCAGAATAGAGTTTCAGATCATTGCATATATGTATTTTTACCCTTCTCAGTGGTTGCCTCAATTTGCATTCCTGCCACTGTGTAATAATTCTGTGTTCTATTGTTCTCTTAATATGGTTATCATACTTGGCAACATTTTAAAAAGAATTCTTGACAGATGGAAAATGGGTTTTGTTTTGATTGCATGTCCCTGATTACTTGTAAAATAGATTATGTAGATGATTATTGGGTGTTTGGATTTCCTCTTCAGTAAATCACATCCTTTGCCCAGCTTTTTTCCCTGATGAGTTGTTTGACTTTTTCCTACAGATTTGCAGGAGTGAGTTATATATTTTGGATATTCATTCTTTTTGAACATTGATCATACCCTCAGGCTTGTCTTGACTTTATATTTTTTAATGGTGTCTTTTGATATACAGATGTGTTATTTTAATGTAGTTGAATTTATTAATCTCTATTTTTGTGATTTGCATGTTGGGTGAAAACTGTTCCTTAGCCTCAAATCATAAGCAAATTCTCCTATATTGTTACTGTGAGTCCTTGAGACCATCTCAAATAGTTTTTTTGTATAGTTATAAAGTAGGGTTTAAAGTTCATGTGTAATGAGCTGTTCATTAGCATCATTAATAAATACACAGTCCACTGTTTCCTCAGTAATATGTAATACTTCTTCTGTTACATGTCACATTTTTCAGACATGAATGGGACTGTTTTAAAAGTCTCTCTTATGTTCTATTTACCTTTGTTTATCTTTGTGCCAATACCACAATGCATTCACCATAATCATTAGACGTAAAAATATTAAATATTTGGTAAATGAATTTTTTCATTTATCCTCATTCTTTTTCAAAATTGATTTGGCTATTCTTAACTTTTGCTCTTTTATATAGATTTTATAGTTTGATTATTAAGTTCCATAAAAACTATCTAATACATTAAAATATTTTAATTTGCAGATTCACATTTTTTACTATTTTGTCTTCCCACACATGAACATGATGCATTGCTTTGTTTATTAAAACTATTTATCAATGCCCTTAAAATAATTTGCATATCTCTTATGAGATTCTTAGGTACATTATTATTATTATTATTATTATTATTATTTTGCTGTCAGTTTCTATTATTTGCAATCAAGAACACTGACACATACATTTATATTTATGCTCCAAATTTAAGATATATTAGGAGCTAAGAGACTGTGTAAAATATAGTTCTTGTCTTTGTATCTCACATTCTCACTGAGGAGCAAAGACATGATGACTTGCCAATTATCTTCAGAGTTAGTTGATGCTATGTAGTACAGAAGAGGGAAGAGGCCATAGGTGGGCTGGTGTAGTTGGAGAAGGCCTCATAAAAGAGATTGGGCTGGAAGGTTGGGTAGCATTTAAAATATATGTTTTTATTGATTTTTAGAAAGAGAGGAAGGGAGAGGGAGGAATCAAGTGGGCAACCTCTTGGTGTATGGGATGATGCTCAATCAACTGAGCCACACTGGCCAGGGCTGGGTAGCATTTTAAAATATATATATATATATATATATATATATATATATATATATATTTTATTGATTTTTTACAGAGAGGAAGAGAAAGGGATAGAAAGTTAGAAACATCGATGAGAGAGAGAAACATCGATTAGCTGCCTCTTACACACCCCCTTCTGGGGTTGTGCCCGCAACCAAGGTACATGCCCTTGACCGGAATCGAACCCGGGATCTTTCAGTCCGCAGCCAAACCGGTTTCGGCCTGGGTAGCATTTTGATAAAAGATAAAATATATAAATTGGAAGAAAGTTGATGAACATGAACTTGCACATGTGTAAGTGACAGATGGTTGGAGACAGTAAGAAAGAAGTTATGGCCCAGCTGGCATGGCTCAGTGGTTGAGCATCAACCTATGAACCAGATCGTGGTTTGATTCCCAGTCAGGGCATATACCCAGGTTGTGGGTTTGATCCCCAGTGGGTGGAATGCAGGAGGCAGCTGATCAATGAATCTTTCACCTCATTGATGCTTCTATTGTTCTCTCCCTTCTCTGCTTTCTGAACTCAATAAAAAAATGAAAGAAGGAAAGGAAGGAAGGAAGGAAGGAAGGAAGGAAGGAAGGAAGGAAGGAAGGAAGGAAGGAGGGAGGGAAAAAAGAAGAAAGGAAAGAAAGCAAGAAGGGAAAAAAGAAAGAAAGAAGTTTGTGGCCTGACTCTGGATGACATTGAATGCCAGGATAGAGTTTAGAGTTTATCTTCCACTCCATAGGGAGTCTTCCAAAATTTGATGATATGTTGAACTAGTCTGACTATTCCTTTTGTACAAAGAGGCAAGTTGAACAGAAGTAGGCTTACCTTGGAATAATTATTTTGATTTGCATTCATAGCTGAGAGTGAGAAAAAGCAGTCATTCTACAGGGATGCAAATGCATTAAAAACAAGTTTGAAGTTGGCATCAATCCTCAAACCCTGAAAAATTACCAAGGAAGAGTGATCCAAGATCCAGTACTCAATGAATCCCCTTTTTACCTTTATTTTCTTAGAGTAAAAAGTGTTTTATTATGAGGACTTTCCAACAAATTATTCTTGGGGTTTTCTGAGACATGACAGAGGTGTGGGCTACAGCTGACTGAGAAGCAAGGAGTATCTTTGTGCATCCATGTCCTTATGAAAACATCCTCATTATTCCCCACTCCTTGGAAAGTGATTGATTTTACTTCCCCCTCAAAATTTATTTTTAATTTCATTTAAAGTTATGGGTGTTCATTTCTCCTGCATTTTGTTTCCTGGAAGAGCCATAGTGTGGTAGAAAGAGAGACATATCTCAGTCTCGTGCTGCTTTGAAAGTGATGGGATTGTAGGGAAGAGGGTTGACAGAGTATGGAGTAGAGATGAACAACATGAACTGGAGGCGGTGCTGCCAGCTCTCAGAAGAGCTTCATAACATGCTTTTCTCTTTTTAAAGTTTAGGAGACAGCGCTCTGAAATAGCCATGGGGCATGCTTGTCATCCCAACCCTGTGGAAACCCAAGGAGTTATCACTTCTTGGGAATATCGATGTCCAGGGAGATAGAAGCAGACCACTCTGCTGCATATTTCATTCTTGAAAGCAACAAAAGAACGAGAGCCCCCAGTAGCTTTCAATTCCTTCTCCTCACCAAGAATCCATGCTCATTCAGCTGTTCCCTTTCACTCTTTTATCCTCTGCAGTGGGGAAAGAATCTCTGGCCATTTCACAGGTGAAGAGGCCAAGGAAAGTGCATCCTGTTGTCTGAAGGACATTCCCCCACCCGCTACACACACACACACACACACACACACACACACACACACACACACACACGAGTGAGCCACTGTAAACCACTCAATGTACTGTGGGTGTCAGATTTCTAAGCATAGGGCAGCCTGCCCCCAAAGGGATATTTGTTCTGAGAACACTTAAGACTCCTTGGAAATGATAGCTCCAAATAACCTTGCCAGTTATTAAGGTATTGTCTCTAAACTCTAAACCCTCCCTGCTCTGTGATGCTGGGGCTCAGACCCCATTAACCCTGGTTTAGCTTTGCCAGCTGCTGCCGATAGGGGGTGCTAGACTGAGCACCATGGATTCTTTGTGGCAGCAGCAGTTAGTAGGAATCTGCAGTTTATTGCTCATTCACAGAACCAGCTCCTTCACCCTCCCTCAGAGGCTCTGGCACTGGCCATCAGGGCCCCTTCCTCAGAAGCCTAGATCTAGTCCACTGAGTGACTGAGTCCTGAGAACAGCACCAACTGAACCATGGATCCATTCCAGTGGCCCCTTCTCAGTTCTGCAGGACCTCCCATCAGCATCTAATTTTAATAATTCCAATCTTGCCGAAACCGGTTTGGCTCAGTGGTAGAGCATCGGTCTGCGGACTGAAAGGTCCCGGGTTCGATTCCGGTCAAGGGCATGTACATTGGTTGCGGGCACATCCCCGGCAGGGGGTGTGCAAGAGGCAGCTGGTCGATGTTTCTCTCTCATCGACGTTTCTAGCTCTTTATCTCTCTTCCTTTCTCTCTGTAAAATATCAATAAAATATATTTAAAAAAATAATTCCAATCTTTTGCCTCTGTTTCCTTAGCCCCAGGAGTGTTCGCTGCTTTCTCCAGTTGTTGTCTCCTTGAGACGTTGGGGTTCCCTATTTGCCTTTTTGGTTATCTAGTTAGAACTTGATACCTAGTTAACAGTTCTTTCTATTATATTTTCTCTTTTCAATCATGGGTGTGATTTCTGATGCCTGGCTGGACCTGCCTAGACCAATACTTTGAGAACTAATATGCATCAGCATCACTCAAAGGCTTATTAAAACATAGACCTATGCCAGAATTTCTATTGCAGTATAAATATACATTACTAGCAAGTTCTCATGTGAGGCTGACACTTTTGGTCCAAGGGTCACACTTCTGAGAACCATTGTATTAGAGAATCCAGCCTGTCCCCCCAAAATATTTGTCCCAAGACCACCATAAGACTGATGGAGCATGAGGCTTCATTCCAGAATGGTGTCCTAGAGGTGCTCCTGGCATTCTAAGAACCCACGGGTCTTAGATAGGGAGTGATTCAACGAGGAACTGTGTCTAAGTTGTTCCAGACAATAGTGTATTTGAACCAATCTTCACATTTAAGAGATAATTGTTTTTTGTTTTTTTTTTTTGGGGGGGGGGAGAGTTCTCAGGTTTTCCCTGGATATTTTGTCATGCCAACAGATGAACAGAGAAACTCAGAAGCTCCCAGCCAGGCAAGTTCAGTAGCTTCATATTTGGTTGTACTTCAGACTTTATATATATATATATATATATATATATATATATATATATATATATATATAATTTGTTGTTGTTGTTGTTGATTTTTTAGAGGAAGGGAGAGGGATAGAGAGCTAGAAACATCGATGAGAGAGAAACATCGACCAGGTGCCTCCTGCAAACCCCCTATCGGGTATGTGCCCTCAACCAAGGTACTTGCCCTTGATTGGAATTGAACCTGGAACCCTTCAGTCCATAGTCCGATGCTCTATCCACTGAGCCAAACCGGTTTCGGCATGTTCTTCATACTTTTTGCTTAAAGTGCACTTGGTGTCCTTTTTCCCACCTCACCCTGTATGCTGCGAGAAAGAAGTATACATCCCAAATCATTCTTAATGGAATAGAAGCTATGTAATCAATGAGAGATTGCATCCCATTTGTCCTCAGTATCATGCTTGGCTTGGTGAGGTAGGGAGATTAGGCAAGGAAAGCAGAACATCAGAAATCAGGAGGTCACACATTCAATGAAGGATAAGAAAATGGGAGTACCAAAGCTTATTGAAACTAGTTACTATGGCAGCAAAACGGATCACCTACAACCGGATAGCTAAAATTAGCAATAACAATAATATTCATTCATGCCAATATATATTTTAATTATGAATTTGCAACTTGTGCAGGGTTTGGTGGGGACAGCTTACCTCTGCAGCTTAGAGGCACTTATGTCTAGTGGTTGATGCTGGCCATCAGCTGAGACCTTAGGTGGGACTGTCAGAGGGAACACCAGAACACGAACTCCTCACTCTTCCATGTGTTCCCTCAAAGCCTGGTGGCTGTTCCCAAAGGGTAAGAAGAGGAAGGGGAGAGAGGGAAAGAGAGAGAGAGAGAGAGAGAGAGAGAGAGAGAGAGAGAGAGAGAGAGAGAGAGAGAGAAGAGAGAGAGAAGCACAAGGCAGAAACTATCTTTTTAATGTTTTATTGGTTTTAGAGATATAGGAAGTGAGAGATAAAGAGAGAAACTGAGTTGCCCCTTATACATACCCTGCCAGGATTGAACTCCCATTCTGGGTATATGCCCTGATTGAGGATCAAACCAGTGACCTTTTGGTGCATGGGACGATGCTCAATCAACTGAGCCACCCAGCCAGGGTGAAACAGTATCTTTTCAATGCCTAGAAGCCTTGGAAGCCTCATGTCACCACTTCTGCTATATTCTATTGGCTAGTCAAAGCAGTCAAAAGTGCCAGCCCAAAGGATACCCAGACCCCACCTCTCAGAGTGAGAAGTAGTGACAAAGTTCTGAAGAGTATACGAGAACAGAAATATTGCTGTGGACATTTTTGAAAGAATTAGTCTGTCATGTCATTTAACTTAATCTGCACTCCTGCCCAAGCCCCTGATACCATCTTTATACAAGGCAGTCCTATTCTCCTTGGTCTCTGATAATTGGATCACAGGGAGACACCTGACGTGGGAATTGAGCTAATTGGATTTTGTCCTGAACAACAGTTTAAGTAACCCAAAGAATGAGAAATCTGTTCTTCTGATATACTTCTGGAGCCAGCTCATGGACTTGGGGGCTAGGGCAGGTGCTCTTGGTCCACGTGGATAGAGATTTGGAGATCTAATAGTACGTAGAGAAAGAGAAAGGGAAAGAAGAGATTGGGTTTGTTTCTGATGGTTCTCCAGCTTCCTCATGATGCCACTCTAACGTTTGTAATCTTGAATTATATGAGGCACTCTTGTAACATAAAAATATTCTCCTGCGCCCACCCCCGCCTTGAGTTAGTTTGTGTGGATTTCTATTTCTGGCTGTATTGTAGGACAGGGAAGACACTTCTTCAGCAGAGGGATTCTTCCATACCAAACGGGCTCATTTGCACTAGGATGTCCCTGGGTCTGTTTTCTGTGGTTCCTGCCCTTTTATTTTAGTGTTCCGTATCAAGGTTGGCTCCACCCACTCCACCCATGAGTTCTCAGCTGATACTTTAGCCTCAAGCAAATATCTCATGGAAATAGGCCAAGGTAAGTAAGTGAACCTTTATTCTGAATCAGTTGGTTTTCTAGTTTTATTTATTCCAAAGGCCACACGGGGAGATGAACACATTTTACAAAGTGTAGTAAGAATTTTCTGTTGCAGCTGCTCCCAATGTTCTCAGACACTGGGTCAGAGCACCAGTGCCTCAGATTCTGTGTTTGATTTCAACAGTGGGAATGCCCGGTTTTCTTCAGAAAATGGCCCTTGGGCTACAAACACTGACTGTTCCACTAACACAACAAGCAGAGATACAGAGTACCTGGCAGTGTGTGTCTGCTAGGGCTGATTGACGGGTGTGAGTGTATGAAAGCCTACCTCCCTTGCTTCCAGGTGGACAGATCCTGTGGTTCAATTCATGTGGAATAAATTATGGGACTTGGCAGATCAGGCTGAAGTTGGGACTTTGCTTAAATTCACCCTCTCCTGTGGCTCCTTTTCCCCTGTCTTGGTTCCTCTATTCCTTTACTATTTCTCCTGACAGTTCTTCCTGAATAAAGGAAGAGCTTCCAGAAAACCAAGCCTAGGTAGGACTTGGGCTAATTTGTCTTGGGAATGGAATATGATGTGGTAAGAAAAAAGTCTTTCAAATGATCAAACTTGGATTAAAATCCCTGCTTATACTGTTTATTTATTTATTTATAAAATACATTTTCTTCTTCTTCTTCTTCTTCTTCTTCTTCTTCTTCTTCTTCTTCTTCTTCTTCTTCTTCTTTTTAACAGAGAGAAAGGATAGGGATAGAGAATTAGAAACATGGATGAGAGAGAAACATCGATTCAGCTGCCTCTTGCACACTCCCTACTGGGGATGTGCCCACAACCAAAGTACATGCCCTTGACCAGAATTGGACCTGCGACCCTTCAGTTGCAGGCTGAAGCTCTATACACTGAACCAAACTGGTTAGGACGATTGATTTATTATATTCCATGGGCATAGTTCATGTTTCCAATTTTGTGTTCCTACCTAAAAAATAGAGGTAATAGTTACTAACTTGTGACTATCCTATCTAATAAATAGGGAATATGCTAAATGACCCTCATGCTGTAGCAAAGATAGTGGCATCTATAGCCAATAAGGAGGGAATATGATAATTGACTGCCCCATCCTCAAAGATGGCAGCATCCACAGCCAATAGTGAAGAAATATGCTAATTTCTGCCCCTCCCTTAAAGATAGCAACACCCACAGCCAATAAGGAGGGAATATGCTAATTGACTACCCCACCCTCAAAGATAGTGGTGCACATAGCCATAAGATGGCAGCACCCAGTCCCCTCAGTCCTGCCTGCAGGTGCATGGCAAGGCCAGGCCCACTCCCAGGCAGGCCCAGCTGCTCCATGTGCCTGCCTCTGGAGTCCCCAGTCTCCTCAGCCCCCCAGCCACCTAAGGACGGACAAGGTACAGGCAAGCCTCAGATGGTGGCCACCCAGCTACCTAGGGCCGCCCGAGGCTCAGGTAACCAGGGCTGGCCAAGGCTTATGCTGCTGGAAGTGGCAGCAGCAGAGGTGTGATAGGGCATTACCTTCCCCTGATTGCCAGGTTGCCTTCTGCCCCAGAGGGCTCCCGGACTGTGAGAGGGGGCAGGCCGTGCTGAGGAACCCCCTCCTCCAGTGCATGAATTTTCATGCACTGAGCCTCTAGTAATATTATAACACACACAGTTTTTGTCTCTATAAATCTTTAACTATATCCTAACAGGGCTTGAGAGATATAGACCAGTACTATCTAATGAAACTTTCCACAATGCTGTAAATGTTCTCTACACTACCCAACATAACAGTTTACATAGCTAGAGTGACAAAGGAACTGAATGTTTAATCTTAATTAGTTTAGATTTAAATATATAGTTCCATGTGGCTAATGGCTACCATGTTAGAATGTACAAGATAGACTAGACCAGTGGTTGGCAAACTGCAGCTCGCGAGCCACATGCCGCTCTTTGGCCCCTGAGTGTGGCTCTTCCACAAAATACCATGGCCTGGGTGAGTCTATTTTGAAGAAGTGGCATTAAAAGAAGTTTAAGTTTTAAAAATGTGGCTCTCAAAAGAAATTTCAATCGTTGTACTGTTGATATTTGGCTCTGTTGATTAATGAGTTTGCCAACCACTGTTTTAGGCTGTTAATATATAGTATTTATGTTGTGCTAAATGACAAAGGCCTAGAAACTCAAATATGAGCTTATGCAGCAGATAATCGACAGATGCCACTCAGGCCTGGGAATGCTCTAAGCCTAAGAGTAAAGGGTAGAAATCACCCTGAGCTCCTGTTTAGCCTTCATTCCAGGGCCAAAGAGAAGCCACAAGAAGTTTGGGGAAGATCCTTTGCTCAGATGTTTCCAGAACCTTTTCAAAGAAGATATAGCTTTCCATTGCCCCACAGGGGCAGGTGGGAAGGCTGAGAATAATGGGTAAGGAAGGAGGGAAATGAGAAATGACTGTAGGTCAGAGGACATTAATCTACCTGTCTTCACCCATATCTTACCTGCCTGTGTCACCCAGAGCAGCTGGGAGAGCAGCCAGGGTGTGGTCTCAGAAAAGAAGTGATTTCACCGTTAGTCACAGACGCGGTGGGTATTCACCGCTCCAAGACAGAGGCCTCATCTGTGTGGACGCACGTTTCCTGTAACACTGCAAGTAGCAGATGAGTCTGGGGTTTGCACAAAGCTGTGGCTGTTGTTCCAGTCATCCCTGAGGTGATTTAGACAGACTGCAAACACTGGAGCTGAAAGCTTATTGTTTTCTTATTTTCCTAGTAAATTGATGATGACCTCAAAGGTAAACCAGGGATGCATATTTTCCTTGTATATAAGCACAGCACATTCTGTCTGCCCAGTATTTTAACCTCCAACCTCTTCAATCAGGGCCTTACTTATGGAATCCCAATCTGTACTAGGCACTGTGAGGAATGGGTAGATTACACACCACTCCTTCTCCCGAGGCTTAATGATGTAAGAAGGGAGGGAAGAGATACATAGTCCTGAAAAAGCAAAACAGTATCCAATACAGGAAGGACGGAGTAAGCCATAAATGAAGGGTGAAAATGGAACGAGCCTGAAGCATGGGTGGGAGGAGAGAGGAAGGGCCCCTAGACTGGCAAGGTGCGGAGGAGAGTCATGAGGATGGAGGACCCGGGTCCTGTCCTACACAGCAATTATGCTTAAAAGACATGAGAAATATTATTCCTTTTAATCGTCTCACATACCTATTGACTGCAGCTTCAGCCCCTTTTAGAAAATAAAAAGAAATGAAGGCATTAAAAACAGGTTTTGGGACATTTTGTTGAATGTGAGGCCCATTTATTACAGTAATTTTAGTTTTGCAAGATGTGATGGCCACGCTAGTGTTGTGGTATGTAGGCTGTGTTGACCAGGGAACAATTGCTCTCTACCAAGAGTCCCCTCTTGGATTGGAAACTTAGAAATGTCCTTCCTCTTAAAAATCCTTTGATGGTTCTGCTCGTGATTTATGTTCAAATAAAAAAAAATAAGTTCTTTACCCACAACTAGAAATATTTCAATCTTTGTCAGGGTTATAATTTCAACTACTTGAACCTATGTTGGCAGGATGACCAGTTGACAAGGGGAAAACATGCCAACTTTGGACAACATATGGTTGTGTATTTTTAGTTCCGATCCCATAGTCACAATTTGGATTGTGAAGCTGGTGCTCCTTGCCAAGTTGGTCAAAGAATCTTGGCTCAAAGATTCTCTTTAAAGACCTGGAGTAATGGACTAGATGTCAAGACATTTGTATTCCCAGCTTCTCTGGTGCCACTGTTTGAAAAAGCAAAGGAATCCTGGCTTTGCTGTTTCTTTCCATTTTACTGTAGAATGAATGATCCCTGGGCCCTGTTATTCAATGTTGTACAGCTAAATCCAAGCTCTGTTTAGAAATATTTAGAGTCATCTTTCTGAGTTGGCACAGCTAAAGTAATTATTGTTTAATAATGTTATTTCTACTATAATTATTGCTGTTGGGTTATTACGTTTTTGGCCTTGGTTATTGTACTAATGTCTCTGTTTATTATCAAGTAAGATGCCACTCACCCACCAACTGGTATTCTTTCCAGGCAAACCGAAGCTGTCCCAGGGAAGCTAAAAGTAAAAATAATTATGTCACGCTGCTGAGGAAGCGAAGCACCCAGTGGTCATGAAATAAATATGTCAGAGCTTCTAGGAAAATATTAACAGGGAATATTGCTTCAGACTCACTGAGTGTGGGCACTTGTTGCTTCTTCTTACCATAAGATGGGCTTTAGATATCAGTATTCTGATTTATATCAACCATCTTTACACCTACCTGATGTTGTAAATTTATATATATATATATATATATATATATATATATATATATATAATCCTCTCAGAAGATATGTTCCTATAGATTTTTAAAGAGAACGGAGAGAGAGAGAGAGAGAGAGAGAGAAATATTGGTTGGTTGTCTCCCGTAAGCACCTCCACCAGGGATCCAATTTATAACCTGGGTATGGTTCCTGACCAGGAATTGAACCCGGACCCTCTAGTGTATGCAACCAACTGAACCACACAGGCAAGGGCTATAAGTTAATATTTTGATTTATATTTTATTAATCGTGTTTAGACCCATCTGAATTTATACATAAATACATAATTTTGACATGGCAATTATATTTTAATGAAAGATAGCACTTTCAAAAGTCACAAATTTGAGACAAATATTAGATAATTTTAGCACCAAGTTCTTTTATATTGACTTCTTAAACACTGTTCTACTACCAGTGTCTTTTAATAAAAATAATAGTAAAGTAAACAAATGTTTGGGACACACAAACAAGTGAGGCTAGTTAAGACTGTATCTGCCACAAAGTCATATACAGTAGACTGAAGGCGGCAAGTGAGTATAAGATACATGGGAAGAATGAAAGGGATCCCTCCCACCCCTGGCTGGCATAGGAGACCAGCACAGTAATGTGATTATGGTAATGATTCAACAAGGCATTGTCTGCTGCCCGTGTTCGCTGTAATTAACTTTTTGGAATTGCTCAGCCTCTGTCTCTGGGCTCATCAGCTGGCACAGCTTTTGTGTCCCAAGTCTGTCATTTCTCCTCGGGCCCAGGAGCCCCTAAGTGCATTGCTAAATGAACTCATTGCTGCAACAAAGATATGGTAGTGGAATAGAGATGGCTATCTTTTGTTGTCAGACATTCAATCCCATATAGCAATCCAATTACTTAGGCTGTTCCTATCAGTCTTATTAGAGCTGTCCATTGAGGCCGGCTAGAATGTTGATCGCTGTGTCTCAGAAGAATGTGGTGGAACAGATTAGTGCTTTAATGAGAGGCTTTCTGAAGGCCAGATCTTTTCCAGTGTGTGTGTGTGTGTGTGTGTGTGTGTGTGTGTGTGTGTGTATATATATATATATATATATATATATATATATATATATATATATATATATATATCGAGATCTAGGAATCATTTTTAGGCCAAGGCCTGGAGTCACTGTTACAAAGACTGATCAAAGGATGGCTGGAAATCTGTACCATTGCTTGAAGAAATTTTATGGGTTATAAAATATTGGCACGGGTTCTGTCTGTTATGGGCTATCTGATGGAAATCTCTGGTAGGCTGGGAAAAGGAAATTGCTTATTGGCATTTATTTTGTGGGATGGATATCTTTGAAGTTTGCATTTGAACTCTTTCTTCGCTGTGTTACAGGTCAAATTCTGTGCTTAGCACTAACATTCCAGGAATGTGGGCTGCACAAAATCAACACAAGCCCAGCTCCATATTTTGCTACCCAGAAAGACATATTGTGAGCATGGCTCAGACAAGGGTGAACGAACGATTACTAAGAAAAGATAGCAAGGGTGGAGTGAGATCCGCAGTGGTTAATGTGTAAAGGTTGAAACCTGAAATGAAAATGAGATTAGGCATTAAATCAGAGAAATAGCTTGGGAAACTCTATGGCTACCTAGAAAAGATGGTAACTGGGCTTTTATTTTGTCTTTTGTTTTGGTAATTGGTTTTCATGTTGAAAAAAACACAAAACACACACCCCAATATTCAGACGCTGCATGTATCTTTTGCTCTGGGAATGTTTGTGAAATATCAAAATGCAAAGAGGTTTTATTTTAAAGGAAGGAGTATACTCATATTAGAAAGATTTTTTAAAAATGGAAACCTTTTTTTTAGTTCACACAAATATCTTATTATTTCAAGCATAAAAGTACCCATCACTCAACTTCAGTAATTAATCATAGCTAATCATTCAACTGTATCCTCTAACCTCTAACCTTTCTGGACAAATCTTTGACTTTATACAATTTTGCCCATTGCTACTACAAACTAAAATAGTAATAATAATAATAATAATAATAATAAGACCTCTTTAGAATAATATAAACTGCAATAATATTATCATGCCTAAAAATATTAACAGTGATTTCTTAACATCCACAAATAATTCACCAGTTACATTTTTTTTATAAGCAAAAGATGTAAAAATATTTGGCCTATATTTTGGATGTATTTTTTGGTACCTTTTCCCAGGATGTTGTTGCTCACCTCCTGCTATATAAACTTTTTCCAGATTTTATAAAGATATTAAAATTAGAATAAGGATATATTAATTTGTATCGAAGAACTATAGAGAAGTAATATGTATGATAAAAAGGCTTGGAGGCAGGAAACAGCATCTCAGTTGTGTTAGTTAGGACTGTCTAGTTATGTTACAGTAACAACCATCCCCCAAATCTCAGTGACATAAAGCAATGTGATATATGTTTTGTTTGTGTTAATGTTCATTGCATATCAATAGGAGGCCTCTGTTGCAACTTATCTCACTTAGTAATACTAGTAGAATTCCTACCATTCTGGGTGGAAGCAATATTAAATTTGTGTTTAAAATTCATTGGCTAAAGGAGGTCACATGACTAGCCCTATATTTGTGAGTGCCTACAGGCAGAGGTTTAAAAGGTAGTAAACAGTTGTAATCCTCCTCAGCGAGAGCTATAGCTTGAGAAAAACCAGGCTAATTGGATAAAGGTTATACAGCAAAGAATGGCAAACAATTAGATCAGGTAGATAAAATGGGACAGATTATGGAAAAGCTTTTGATTTAGGAAGAAGATTTTAACTTTAATATTGGGCAGTAGGAATTCATTGTAGGGCTTGGAGCAGGAAAAGGTCATGATCATTGTTGCTGTGTTCTACTAGTAGTCATCTTAATCTTGCAAGTAGGATGGAGAAGAGAGACTAATAGGATATGTTATACTATTCCTGAAAATTAAGGCTTAGATGCTGGGCAGTGGTGGGGACTGAGCTAGGAATAGGTGTGTGTGTGTGTGTGTGTGTGTGTGTGTGTGTGTGTCTGATACAAAACACTTTAAAGAAAGATGCAGCAGGATTTGGTGATGGATTGAAACAGCAGACCGAGATCTGGAGGATCGATGTCTTAAATATGTGCTGACCTTTTCCTAAAAGGTAGGGAAAAAATGAAGAGCAGAAGGTTCAAGTCAGCCGATAAACTAAGCAAGTTTCACACCTTCTAATCTGTATGAACTAAAATTGAAGTAAAATAGTAATTAAAATGAAACAAAACACAAAAGATGTGGTTCAAGTCATGAGTATGATGTGTGTAATGTGTGCGCATGTCTGTGTCTGTCTGTCTGTGTGTACAAAGAAAAACAAATAGTCTTCCTTGGATTGCCCCAGTACACTGATCATTTCTTTATAAGATAAAACCACAAGAACTAACAAATGCAGATTTCTGCTTTTGCTTTCTACTGAGTAACACAAAGCCACTGGTGCCTGCTTTCTTTTGTTAAAAAAAAAAAAGAGTTGGAAAGGTCGTCCAAGATAGGAAGAAATGGAGGCAGAGGCAAATCAATGTTTAACTTGGAAATATTTTTCAGTTAATCATCTCTGACCGCTAACACTAAGAGGGCACTCCTAGAGTGCTGGCAAACTTGAATTGGAAGCCACTCAGCTTCTAGTAAAACAGCCAAGTGTCAGAAAGCCTGGTCTGTACAGTGAGAAAGTCTGATCTATGTGGGTTCAACCTAAAATGATGAGATTTTCTCTTAACATAGAGGGTGTCTCCCCGCCCTCGCTCCCCCCCCCCAAAAAAAAATTATACACACTGTAACAGCTGACAGCTCAATTTTGAAAATGAATCTTTTGACTTGTAGGCTTTTGCTTCCGAGTCTGAGGGTTATGAAACCACAGGATTTTCCTTATTTTTGGATTATCAGTGAAGCTGCGGACTTACACCTGGCAGGCAATTTGTTGAAAGGTGTGGGGAATCATACTGGAATCTGCGCTAGGGCTTTCTTTCCTGGCTTTTATGACTAGTATATGTAATTCTATGAAATAGTATATGAATGTTATTTCTCAGCTTGTGGCTGCCTTAATGACATTTTTTGGCCATTTTATTGTATGAGGAGCCAATCTTTAAGAAAGTTATGGGAAATCTATGAAGCCTGTGGGGCTAATATTTGCTCTAGTGGTCAAATAGCCTCCCCACCCCTCCACCCCAGTTTTTGTTTCTATTTCAGTGTGTTTGTAGATTGTCAGTGATGAGGAAACGCTATGATTTTGACAGGTTTTCTTCTTTCTCCTAAATGGGCTGAAACAATTATCTGTCAAACAAAAGAAGTAACTCATTTGGCCTTTGGATATAATGTACCCATTACATTCTTGTAAAGCCCAGTTTGTGAAGAGACTCTTAGCCAAAAAAGTGTCAGCCTTGTCTTAAGGCCATTGCGCTGGTGATCTGCTGAACATACTGTGTGCTGTCCTGCAACTCGCTGGTCTGCAGTTTCCTACACCACGGACATTGCAGCACAGAGAGCAATGCAACTGGTGCCAAAACAACCAATGTTCTCAGAGCCCAAAGATGTATTTCTCTTAGGAGATCCAGTCTTTCTGACATTCTGATTTTAGATACGCGAGACAGCTTGTAATAATTCAGTAGTCCTGCCGTTCAGTGAAACTGTATTTGAATTATTAAGGGAGTCTTAATTTTGGTTTTATTTTGGGGGAGCTTCAAACAACCTTATTTTGAATGCTTTTGAGAAATTCACATAGTCTAGATGGATTTTATAGAAAATATTAGAAAAACACCAGATTCTAGGTGTCTTCTTTCTCATTCAAAAGAGCAAATTCTATACCTTTTATGTTGTTTTCTTTATGGTAAATGGACAGCAAGACAGTGATGGGACACTAAAAAGAAAGTGTTGAGGAGGGAAAATGGCAAAAGAATAGGTAGGCAGGTTCTGAGCCATGTCCTGAAGAAGAGAGAGAGAGAGCAGCTGAGGGTCACGCTGGGAGTGCTTATCAGCAAGCCAAAAGACAGGCGAACACCAGGGGAAACTGGGGGTCTGCTGATCAGGGTGCCCCTGACAGGGAAGTACACACAGCGGGGCTAGGTCCCTTCCCGGAGCTACCTACGGGCTTGGACAGGGAAATCTTGCCATCTAGAAGGGAAGAGTGGTTCGTGTCAGAGGCCTGAATATCCACAGCCGCAGTGACCACCAAGCAGCTGTGAGCCCCAGAACAACAGACTCCACCGAAATACAAAGGATTGTTACAAAATACTACAAACAACTCTATTCCAACAAACTGGACAACCTGGAGGAAATGGACATATTCCTAGAAAAATACAACCTTCCAAAACTCAATCAGGAAGAATCTAAAAATCTCAGTAGACCAGTAACTTTGGAAAAAATTGAAAGAATCATCAAAAAGCTTCCAGCAAACAAAAGCCCAGGGCCAGATGGCTTCACAGGAGAGTTTTACCAAACATTCAAGGAAGAAATAAAACCTATCTTCCTCAGATTTTTCCAAAAAATTC
This sequence comes from Vespertilio murinus, assembly GCA_963924515.1. Classification (NCBI taxonomy): domain Eukaryota; kingdom Metazoa; phylum Chordata; class Mammalia; order Chiroptera; family Vespertilionidae; genus Vespertilio; species Vespertilio murinus. The sequence goes on from OZ004709.1 coordinate 66,969,444, forward strand.
AAGAGGAAGAAACACTTCCAAACTCCTTTTATGAAGCCAGCATCACCCTAATACCAAAACCAGATAAAGACAATACAATGAAAGAAAATTACAGGCCAATATCCCTCATGAACATAGATGCCAAAATCCTCAACAAAATTCTAGCAAATGGGCTCCAGCAGTACATCAGAAAGATCATATACCATGACCAAGTAGGATTTATTCCAGGAATGCAAGGATGGTACAATATCCGCAAATCAGTAAATGTGATCCATCACATAAACAAACTGAGATAAAAATCATATAGTCATATCAATCGACACAGAAAAGGCATTTGATAAAATCCAACATCCTTTCCTGATAAAAGCTCTCAACAAGGTGGGAGTACAAGGATCATACCTCAACATAATAAAAGCTAATAAACCCACAGCCAACATCATACTCAATGGGCAAAAACTAAAACTATTCCATCTAAGAACAGGAAGAAGACAGGGATGCTCACTCTCACCACTCCTGTTTGACATAGTACTGGAAGTACTAGCCATTGCAATTAGACAAGAAGAGGAAATAAAAGGCATCCAAATTGGAAAAGAAGAAGTAAAGTTATCCTTATTTGCAGATGACACGAAACTGTACATAAAACACCCAAAAGACTCCATCAAAAAACTATTAGACTTAATAAATGGCAATGTAGCAGGATACAAAATTAATGCCAAGAAATCTATGGCATTTCTATACACCAATAGTGAACCTACAGAAACAGAGACCAAAAAAGCAATCTCATTTACCATCGCACCAAAAAAAGTTAAGATACCTAGGAATAAACTTAACTTAAGGAGGTAAAAGACCTATATGTGGGAAACTACACGACCCTGAAAAAGAGATAGAGGAAGATGTAAACAGATGGAAGAACATACCATGTTCATGGATTGGTAAAATCAACATCATCAAAATGTCCATACTTCCCAAAGCAATTTATAGGTTCAATGCTCTCCCCATTAAAATACCAATGGCATATTTCACTGTCCTAGAAAGAACTCTCCAAAAATTCATTTGGAACAATAAAAGACCCCAAATAGCCACAGCAATACTGAGAAAGAAGAGTAAAGTAGGAGGGATCTCAATACCAGATTTCAAGCTGTATTACAAAGCCACTCTTCTCAAAACATCCTGGTACTGGCATAAGAACAGACATATAGATCAATGGAATAGAATAGAGAATCCAGATATTAACCCAACTCACTATGCTCAGTTAATATTTGACAAAGGAGGCAGAAATACACAATGTAGTCAAGACGTCAAGACAGTCTCTTCAATAAATGGTATTGGGAAAACTGGACAGATACATGCAAAAGAATGAAACTAGATCACCAACTTACACCATACACAAAAATAAACTCAAAATGGATATAGGACTTAAACATAAGACAGGAAACCATAAAAATACTAGAGGCATCCACAGGCAGCAAAATCTCAGACATATGCCAAAAGAACTTCTTCACTGATACTGCCCCTAGGGCAATGGAAGCTAAAGAGAAAATAAACAAATGGCACTACATCAAAATACAAAGCTTTTTTATAGCAAAAGAAACCATTAACAAAACAACATGAAAGCCCACTGTATGGGTGAACATATTTGCAAATGTTATCACTGATAAATGTTTAATCTCCAACATCTACAGACAGCTTATACAACTTAATTAAAGGAAGATAAATGATCCAATTAAAAAATGGGCAATGGACCTAAATAGAATATTCTCAAAATAAGACAGAAGGAAGGCCAAGAGGCACATGAAAACATGCTCAAAGTCACTAATTATCCGAGAGATGCAAATCAAAACAACAATGCGATACCATCTCACACCTGTCAGAATGGCCAACATCAACAAAGCAACAAACGACAAGTGTTGGCAAGGTTGTGGAGAAAAAGGAACCCTCGTGCACTGCTGGTGGGAATGCAGACTGGTGCAACCACTGTGGAGAACAGTATGGAGTTTCCTCAAAAAACTGAAAATGGAACTCCTATTTGACCCAGTAATCCCACTCCTAGGAATATATCTCAAGAAAATAGGAACACCATTCAGAAAGGATATATGCACCCCTATGTTCATAGCAGCACAATTTACAATAGGTAAGATTTGGAAACAACCTAGGTGCCCATCAGCAGAAGATTGGATCAAAGAACCATGGTACATCTACACAATGGAATACTATGCTGCCCTAAAAAAGAAGGAATTCTCATCATTTGCAGCAACCTGGATGGAATTGGAGAACATCATGCTGAGTGAAATAAGCCAATCAATGAAAGAGAGACACCACATGACCTCACTCATTTATGAATAATAAAGAACATTATAAACTGATGAACCAAAAGATAGATATAGAGACAGTAAAGCAACAAGCAAACTGTCAAATTACAGTGGGGAGGGTTGGGAGATCTGGGGGAGATAAGAGATCAACTGAAGGACATGTATACATGCATATAAGTACAACCAATGGACACAAACTCTGGGGAGGGAGGGCATATATGGGAGGGGAGGGCAATGGTAATATATGTACACAGATAATAATTTAATAAAATATTAAAAAAAGAAAGTGTTATGGCTTAGGTCTTTACTCTTGCAATGCTTTTAAGTAATGTTATTTTATATTTTAATTACTAACTATTACATCATTTGGGGCCTGGGTTTCTTGGTCCAACAGCATTGGGAGAACTGTAAGGCCACGATAAAATCCAGTGAAACTAAATGGCAAATGTTTGGCCATTCATTTATTTGCCAAAACAACAGATGAGCTACGTTCCTATGCAGGAATTATTGTCTTATTCAGAATCTCTTGAACAGAGGACAATAAATGGTAAGGACTTTGCCATAAGTACCAGTTAGCTATGGTTGCATGATAGGTTCTTCAAACTCTGTGACCTAAAAGACTAAGATTTATTGCTCTTAAGCCAGCTGAACTGTTCTCCTCTTGGTCAGGCTCACCATGCATCTCTAGTCAGCTGTGGGTCTATGATCACCTAAAATGGGACAGTTGAGATCTCCTCCATGAAGTTTCTCATCCTCTAGCTGGCTTCTCTGGTACTATTCACACCGATGGTGAACAGAATCTGAGGAAGAAGCATGCAAGGTTTCTTGAGGCTCAGACTTGGAGCTGTCATGCTGAGCTTTCCATTGCAAACTTACAAGCAAGCCACAAGGCCAGGCCATACTCAAAAGAGAAATAGAATCTTTTTGATGGGAAAAGCTACAGGGTCATATTGCAGAGAGTGTGGATATGGAGAGGCTATTATTGGAGCGATCCGACCCTTCTTCTACTGTATCTTAATTAGGAGGTGGTTATAAGAAAGGCAAATGATCTCTGCCCTAGATGATAGGTCCATGAATGTGGCCAATTGCTAGAGCCATGTTTCTCAAAGTGCAGTCTACAACAGATTCACTGTAAGACTTGAGGTGACCAATATCTAATGAATTAGCATCTCTGCGACTGTGTCACAGAAATTTGCATATTAATCAATCTGCACCCTTCTGACCACCCCTCTCCCCCAGCTCTTATAATCAGATTTGAGTCTCCTACTCAACATAATTATTCAACATATAAATTCATGTAAGATAATTTCTTTCTTTTTTTTTAGATATGGAAAACTGACTCAGATATGAATTACAAAAGACATAGTTGGACTTTTCTGCTGAATTGCTTTAAATAGATCTTCATCTTTTCCCAAAGTATCCATAATAAATACAATATGTTAGGGCTACCTCAAATTAACAAATGCATACTGGAAGAATGAATTTGAATGATTGTTTTAGTTCTTTTGATTTTGTATCTGCAAGAGGTCACTAAAAATTGATGCATTTCAAAATTGGGCCATTTTCTTTTCCTCACCAATAATGTCCAAGTCAATATTCCTATGTGTTCTTTCATGGAAGCAGTGAGCAACCTACCATTATGTCATCCTTTCCAGAAGCCTGTGGTATAGCAAAGATAAAAAATTAATAAATTTTTACATAACAAGAAAAGAACATATGTATGAAAGTTATTGGTTTTGTTCAGTGTGTCCTAGCAAGCAAGTAGGAAAGGAATGAAAGATGCCATTGCATTTTTAAAATCTATATCTTTATCTTCAGCTCAGAAGCCTTCAGTAAGAGTTTTTCAGCTGCCTCCCAGTTTTTGGATACAAACCAGGTGTGTGTGTGTGTGTGTGTGTGTGTGTGTGTGTGTGTATGTGTGTGGTGTGAGAACAGTTCTATCATTTCACTAGAATCCATTGAGTTACACTGACTGAATATTTAAGACATTCTGAATGATTCTTTTGGAGTCAAAAATATATTTTGATGAAACTTAGAATAAAGTGGCCCTGAAAGAAGCAAAAAAGAGCTTTAAAAAGCCTAGTTAAATCTGTCTCCTTGATGCTACCAGGTTGACCTGCACAGAAGACCAAATTAACCTGAAAGCAGTGTTGTTCACTCCCCTCCCTTGCTTGAAAACCATTAATGGCAACACTGGCCTCACTGGGCTGGCAACTGTAAATGCATCAAGGTCAGGAAGAAGAACAGTGAGTGGAGCTCTATAGCTATGAGTAACAGGGGGTGGTAGGGTCTGCTGTAAATAACAAAAAAAAATGCACATCTCACTGAGAAATACTCAAATTAAAATTTTTAAAAATATATTTTATTGATTTTTTACAGAGAGGAAGAGAGAAGGATAGAGAGTCAGAAACATCGATGAGAGAGAAACATCGACCAGCTGCCTCCTGCACACCCCCCACTGGAGATGTGCCCGCAACCAAGATACATGCCCTTGACCAGAATAGAACCTGGGGCCTTTCAGTCCGCAGGCCGATGCTCTATCCACTGAGCCAAATCAGTTTTGGCTTAAATTCAAATTTTTTTAAAAGAAAAATTGGACATGGCCAAAGAATATTTATGGCTTAATTCAGGCCTTAGACCACCTGTGCACCACCACTGGGCTGGCTCAACTCCGAACTTGTTAATATGGCATTTAAGATTCTCTATGTCCTTGCACAATGCAGCATGCTGTAAGGGAAAGATCATTAGCCTTTGGAAGTCTTGGGATTGAACTCTGATTCCACTATTCACTATGATGAGTAATTTTATTATCTCTAAGCTGTGTTTGTTTTTCATATGTACAGTGTGGGTAGAAATGCCTGCCCTGCCTAGTTTATTTATTTCCTAGGAAAAGAAAGGGATATCATTCAAGTTGTATCACCAATATGACAACCATTGGCTACACAGGCTTCCTGTACCCATGTACTTGTTGTAGTGGCATGGGGCTAGAAGAACTGGATTTTTTAGTTGTATTTAATTTTAACTAATTTAAATTTAAAACCTGCTTGATAGAGTTCTTGGAACATTTTCAAGAATGTTTGGGATAACTTGAATTTGTCAATCTACATTTTTTTAAAGCTATAAACTTGTATGAAGTCTAACTGCCGATCAAATATTTCTGATAAAAATTTAGCCTTGGAATTAAGATGTCTGTAAATGTAAAATACACACTGAGTTTTTTAAGGTTTAGTATGAAAATGTAAAATATTTTACTAGTAACTTGACTACATGTTAAATGATAATATTGTGCATATATTTGGTTAAATTAAGTATATTATTAAATTAGTTTTACTTATTTTTTCACATTTTAGAAAAATGGCTACTGGATATTTAAAAGTCACATATGTGGCTCAAGTTATATTTATATTGGGCACTGCTGATCTTAGAAAAGTTATTAATAAACGAAGATGCTTTTATCAGCAATAAATACTGCACAGGTAGGGTGCAATATTTGTGAGGGGTAGGGATTATATCTATCTTGTTCCCAATTATATATCCAGACCCTAGCCATGTTATCACTACAAAGTAGAAATCTGCCACAGATTCTTTAAACAAATAGATATTTAAATAGGTTTAATAAACATATATTCAAACAGTGTTCTTGTTGCATTGTCTATAAAATGAAAGGGTCATAAAATGATATCTAAGTTGCTTCTAGCTTTAAAATACAGAAAGATTCTGCTCTGGCTGGTGTGGTTCAGTTGGTTGGGCATTGTCCTGTGCGCTGGTTCAATTCCTGATTGGGGCACATGCCTGGGTTGTGGGCTCGATCCCCTGTAGGGGGGGGTGTCCAGGACGCAACAAATTGATGATCCATGTTTCTCACATGAATGCCTCTCTCTCTCCCTCTCTCTCTCCCTCTCTCTCTCCCTTTCCCTCTCCCTCTCCTCCCAATCTTTGTCTCTAAGGGAAAAAAAAGAATAAAAACATATTAAAAAGAAAATACAGTAAGATCTGATATGATAGGTTACCATACACTATGATGCAATATGCTTTCAATCTATGAGTTGATGTATAGTCTTTTTTACTTGGCTGGCCTGCTGGGCTATTGATGGAGAATCTGTACACATGGGGGTTAGGGGTATTGACCTCCAATGTAATAAAATTTTTGCATATATCTCTTAATTCACCAAAACCCAATTAGTACTGTTGACCATAAGCCTTAATGATAGTGTAAACAATTAACATATATTTTGTATGTTGTATGTATTATTCTATATAATAAAGAGGTAATATGCAAATTGACCATCACCCTAACACACAAGATGGCCACCACAAGATGGCTGGCAGGGGAGGGCAGTTGGGGATGAGCAGGCCTACAGGGGAGGTTAGTTGAGGGGACCAGGCCTGCAAGGGAGGGCAGTTAGGGGTGACTGGGCCAGCAGGGGAGGGCAGTTGGGAGGGATCAGGCCTGTAGGGGAGGGCAGTTAGGGGTGACTGGAGCAGCAGGGGAGGACAATTGGGGGCAACCAGGGCTGCAGGGGAGGACATTTAGGGGTGACCAGGCAGGCAGGGGATGGAAGTTGGGGGCAGCCAGACTGGCAAGGGAGGGAAATTAGGGGTGACTAGGCCAGCAGGGGAAGGCAATTGGGGGAAATCGGGCCAGCAGGGGAGAAATGAGATGTTGACTAGGCTGGCAGGGAAGTGGTTAGGGGGTGATCAGGCTGGCAGGCAGAAGCAGTTAGGGGCAATCAGCAGGCAGGCAGGCAGGCAAGTGGTTGGGAACTACCAGTCCTGGGTTGTTGGAGGGATGTCCAACTGCCTGGTGGGATTGGGCTTAAATGGGAAGTCGGACATTCCTCTAGGGGTCCTAGATCAGAGAAGATGCAGGCTGGGCTGAGCGCCCCCCCCCCCCCCAGTTCACAAATTTTATGCATTGGGCCTCTAGTATATTATGTTCTTATAATAAAGTAAGCTAGAGAAAAGAACATGTTATTAAGAAAATAATAAGAAAGAGAAAATACATTTAAATTACATTGCATATTTATTGAAAAAATCCACATGTAAGTTCAAACATGTTGTTCATGAGTTATCAGTGGGATGTCTTCTCTGTTCCTACATGCTGCTGATGGAAGTGGGGTTCTTGGGGTGCCATGAGGAAAAGAATTTCCTGAGACCCCCATTGGAGTATGAAGTATCATGGAAAGCTTTATTAATGGTTTAAGATTAAGGAGGTTCCTTTCCAAGACCCCATCTCTCTCCGTCTCGCCATGGAAAAGTCCAGTCATGCTCTCACAATTCAAGCCACTGCCCAGAATTTCTGCTCCATGTTAAAGCACAGTCCAGTCAGCATCTGGCTAGCTTAGCTTGTGCTCCCAGCTGAAGTCCATCGTGTGTGGGGTCTGCATGGCCATGTGCCATGTGTCTGCTTAAGGCCATATGGTGGGCAAGTGCACAGGAGAGTAAAGGTCACGGAGCAAGTGAGACACAGGAGTGCAAGAGAGCCCTGGTCAGTGTTCTCAGTGGTTAGAGCATCTGTCCACACACCAAAGGGTCATGGGTTTGCTTCCTAGGGCACATATCTGGATTGCAGATTCAATTCCTGGCCTTAGTTGGGGTGTGTGTGGAAGACAACCAATTAATGTATCTCTCTTATATTGTTGTTTCTCCCTCTCCCTCTCCCTCTCTCTGCCCTCCCTTCTACTCTCTCTAAAAATCAATGGAAAAAATATCATCCAGTGAGAATTAAGAGAGAAAGAGAGAGAGAGAGAGATTGAGAACTCTTTATTTTGGGGTTATAGCCAGGAACTTAACCATTTGACACTTCAGGATTTCTCAAACTGGCAGTGGTGGCTTCACTCACACTCCTCAGCCAAATACCTTTTTCCCAGGTTAGAGTTGTAATAGGCAGGTAGACAGACATAGACATGAGCAGAGCAAGGACCATGGCCAGGTACAGAAGATCACCAGGGCAGAAAGCCCCAGATGCCTAGTAAGGGGCAAAACTGAGAAAAAAGAATCTTGCCCGCAGGGTAACTTTTTATCTCTAAAGATAACATCTAGCCTTCAGCTGTATTTCAGCTCCAGGCCCCGAAAAGTAGCAAAGCCAGACAAGACCATAGGTGCCTTAAGACCAGGTACATTGACTAGGGACACCTGGCCCAGGTGCTGACCAGTTTGTGGAGACCACAACCCCTAAGGAGCACACCTGGAAAACTGGTGAATATTCTATTGGGATCCTCTCTGAGATCTCCTCTAAGATTTCCACCCTCAAGAGAGAAAGATGAAGACTCTCGGGATGAAGGACCCAGCGCACTCTCCCACTGAGGAACGTGCCTGTGCCATTTTCTTCCCCTTCTCCTTCTCCCACAGCACACATCTTCTGAACTCTAAGGGACCACATGAGACTCACCACCCGGGAGCAATGAGTAGCAGCAGCTGGTCCCGGGCTTACCCCTGAACATGTTTCCAAGGCCCTCTTTTCTCTGACTTCTATGCTAAGCTCTTCCTTGTTCCACTGTCCTGAGTGTGTTTTTGCTGCAGCCAGTGAACTCTTGCTTTGATGCACTTTGTCTCTTAATTAAAGTCTTTCCTTCTAGAATACAAGAACTGGGGTCTTATCATTTCGCTGGTAGCAGACTGCCGATCAAGCACCTTCCCTATGTCACTCTGAATTCACTGCCCAGGTGCCCATCTTCCCGTTTGTTTGATTTCTTTCTTCATTGATTTGCAGGTGGTTCCTGGGAAATCTGAAGCTTACAGTTTCCTGGTCACCTAGATGACCATGCTTATAATGCCTGTCCTCCATTTGTGCTCTTCCTATTACTAATATTAACTAGCTAGTTACAGTGGTAACACTAGGGTCAACTAGTTAGTTACAATGCTAACACAAAGGTCCACTGTACATGCCAGTGCAAGAAAGACAAAGGAAATCTTCATTAGATGACAAGGTGTCACTCATGGTGTCAGATGCTGATTAGTAATGAGGGAAGCAGAACTGACCATATCAGCACCTGTATGTTGGACCTGGTCACTTTGTCTTTGTTATTTTTTTTTTCCAGTAAAATTCTGGTTTTATTAGAATAATCCTCACTTTAGTAGGCTTTCTTGCCTACAGATTGAAGTGTTGTTGTTTTTTTATGCATATGGATATTCCACACCTTGAAGTGAGAATTTGCCTTTTGGGAAGTAACATGACTTCCTGGGGAATGAATTGTCACTTCACAGTTTCCATCTGTTCTCAAGGAAATATGTTTGTTTTTAGTGAATAAGATAAATCCTGGAGGGGATAAGTGATAGATCCCTAACCAGTAGGTTCCACTTTCTTTCATTTCATGTGAAATGAAATATCCTCTTGCTAATTAACTTACCAGGTTTTGATAGCTTTGTAATGAGCTTGTTATTAATAAGAAAGAAGCAAAGGGAAGGCCGGACATTATAGGCATATTCCCTGTAAAACACTGGGGGAGGGAGCCAACAAAGGGAAGACAGATGCATACTCAGTGAAGTTGGGATGACAAAGGGTAAGTACTTGTCTGTCAATCACACCTGGGACAGAGATGGTCGGCCAGAATGGGTGTGGCCACTGCAATCCTGTGAAGATTTGGGGTACTTAATTCCCTGAACAAAGAAGCTCACTTTCTGACACTCTTGGTTCCTGTTGGCACCCTTGGCTCATGGCTCACGCGTGGCTTCCTGGCATTCTCTCATGTGGCCCACAGCCATGCCAATCCCCACACACAATGGACTGATGGACTGCAACTAGCCTGGTGCTGTGCTGGACCCTGTGCCAATATGAAATGCAAACTCTGGACACTGGCTTTGCTTTCAGCTCTACTGAAACCCCGGTTACACTTCTTCTATTACTGGACTAAGGGAAATGGGACTTTGAGAACTCAGAGATGTACTTCCATGGATAAAGCTTTCTACTATATCACATCCTCCTTGGGGGGTGGGAGGGGGGCGCTCCAGAAATGCTTATTCCAGCGGCACCCCCAGAACCCCACTTCCACCAATAACACTAAAGTGAACAGCTAAGGTGGATATGCTAAGGTTTCATTTCTGAAGCAGCTTTTTCTGTCTGAATCTCTTTAGGCAGGTCAAGGGGAGGCGACAAACTGGATGCCATCTGCATGCAAGGCTGCACATTCAGGGGACTTGCTCTGCCCCCCCTCCCCCCCCCCCCGCCCCCACACACACGTTAAAGGTGAGAAACTTCGCCCTGGAGTGCAATTTCTTTGGAAATAAATGGCAACTTGTCATTTTCCTCTGCTTTTTACTGATGGAAGTTGCGAGGATGCCAATGTTTTCCCCTGAGAGATTATCTTCCGTTGGCCGCCATCCTAAGTTTTGAGATGTTTATTCTAGAAGCAATTTAAACAAAAGAGAGGAAATGCCCTGGACTAGTGACTGCATGTAATCATCGTGAAAAATGCTTGATATGGAATCAAAGGCAGGGAAGACGGTGTGGTGATTTCAGACTTGGACTCTCACCTCTGGGGATAAAAGTCTTGGAGAAACTAGGGCAAAAGGAAACCATGCTGTGGCAAACCGGGCCCGTTGGTAGTGTATATGTTTCTCCCCTTTCTCCTTTTTTGGGTCCTATGAACGAAGAAGACCACGAGAATAAAAATGGATTCACTCTGCAATCATCAATGGATTCTAAATCCAGAGGTGGAGGGTCATCGGAGAACAGAATACTTATGTAACCTCACGTTATCTAAAAGCACAGAAGGAAAAATAGTTAACTAGGCGGTGAAGACATAGAACAGCATCTCAACCAAGTGACAGAAATTAACAGCGGGGCACAGGGAATCCTGGGTCCTAGGAGGGGTGCTTTGGGAACAGCACATCACTATGTAGTATTCCAGCCCCAGATGTGATCCAGAACTTAATCACAGGAAATATCAGAGGAACCCAAATTGAAGAATATTCTATTGTGGGGGCCAAATAAATACTTTTCCTCCCACCATTTAAATTCTTCTAGGTGGGGTAAGTAATCATAAAATTAACTGAGACCAGTTAACAAGAGAAAAATAAAAATTTTAATACTTGTGCATGGGGAATTTACATAAACATCAACATTCCCAAGATAGTGAGGCAAAATTGTGTGTATATATATATATATATATATATATATATATATATATATATATATGTTATTTTGGACAAAGGGCAAAGGGGGCGAGGGACAGTGATGGGATTTCAAAGGAAGGAGGCCATTTGCAGGTAATTAAGGGAGAATGGAACGTACAGGGGCAGGTGAATTCTTGCTTCAATGGGAGACAGTGGGTGGTTAAGCTACTAGGCTCTACTCTTGGGTCCTCCCTATCTACCATGCTTAATTCAAATTAGGCTAAGGTAACACCCCGATATTGCCTTCCTGAAGCAGGCCCCTCACCTGAATCTCTGAGACGGAAAAGGGGGGAGGGCTCAAAGCTCCCTATGAGTACCCTGCTTTCCAATAACCTGTTTAAAACCAACATTCCAAAAAGCGGTCTTCGGGAGGCAGGAATCTTTTGTTTAAAAAAATAATTGTTATAAAGGTCACCGTTGGGGGCACATGATGAAATTTGTATGTTAACTATAGATTAGATAACAAAGTATTACGCCAACGTTCAGTTTCTTATATTTGATAATTGTCCTGTGATTATGTAAGAGACTCTTTATTCTTGGGAAATACATGGAAGTATTACAGAGTCAGGCACCAGACATGCAGCCTACTGTCACATGGGGCAGAAACAATTACATTCACACACGCACACAGAGGGAGGTATTGAACACACATGGCAAACTGTTAACTTTTTTGAATTGGCGCAAAGGGTATTTAAGATTTGCAACTTTTCTCCGAGTTTGAAATTATTTCCAAAGAAAAAGCTTTCAAAAATGAAGTCAACATCCCCACGATACACACAGACACGAGTCTCTCTTGTCGGGAAGATTTAACGGGAGGATTTAGGACACAAAGTTTGAATATTAGGAGGAAAATGTGAAGAGGAGCCAGGAAAGCACCTTCGAGGTTGGAACAGTGCTTTCACACTGACAGATTCCAGAAATTCTGTGTCCATCAGGGTAATCCCATTAAAGAATTTTCAGATGGCTGCAAAGCCCTGAGAGTCCAGGGTGTAGGGTGATGAAGCCCGGGCTTGAGGCTTGATTTATGAGCTGGCTTAACCTGCTTGTTACCGGGAACTTGCAGAGCAGCGGTCTGGGTCAAGCCTGTGTGAGGAAAGGAGCACATTGCCCATAACGTGTTGCCTTTCCAGAGGCTGGGCTTCCCTTAGAGGACTGGCATATCTGCAGTGGCTGAGCCCACAGTCCGCTGGGAAACACATGGAGAGAAAGTTGGTCTCCATGCAAGCTCTCTCACCCAGGCAGCACGCCTTGATGACTCACGAGCTTGCAAGTGTGCAAGTTTGCTTTTCTTGTAGACTCAAGGTTGAGGCCATGCGCCCAGGCAGGCGGTGCACATTAGACTGAGAGAGAATGAGGCTGTTGTTTCGCCAGCCTAAGGGAGAAGCTCAGTGGGATCTCCTTTAACAAATACCTGTAATCTGGTGTTACACCAACACATAGTTAACTCCTCGCTCAGACCTTTGCCCAGCTATAGGAAGCACCCTGTGGAGTTCCATTGGAAGGAAAATTCAGCCTTTTATTACTTAATCACATCACTCAATGTTAGAGGTTTTCATTATCTCATAAAATGCCTTCCAGGGGTAGAGAAGGTGGTTTGGGGAAAAAAAAATATATTGACCTGCCTTGTTTCCAATTTTGTGAGCTTTCAAACAGAAATATATGTTTCCTCTTTATTTTATTTTTTTAAAAACATGACTTTTGTGCAGGATCGGTTCATTCTCAGAGCCATTTTGTTTCCTCCTAATATTGGTACACTTCAAAAATTATTTTTTGTGTCAATTTTATTTCTAGAAAACGATAACTGATCGACATGTATTTGATTATAAGAGTAATTGTTTTCGGAGTGTCATGGATCAAAAACATCACAGAGGATGGATGGAGCCAGCTTGGTGTCCAGCAAGCTTTCAAAGCTCTTTGCTTTGAAAAAAGAATGAGGTCCTGAGAGGACGGCTTCTAGTTTTCAAAGTGCTGTGCAGAGTTTCAGCCTTGCGATCTCTTATCACCTCTGAAAGGGGACACCTTTGTTGTCTTTGCTTAGTCCCAGTTTTGAAAGTTTCCATTTTTATTTCAACGGGTAGCATTGTGGTAATCTTTTTTCACATGTTAAGCATTTTTATAGGGGGTTCTCCATTCAAGTTGGTGATCACAAAACTCTCTGCTTTTTCATTTAGTACCAAGAAAAGAAGCAAAAAAATAGAAGAGAAGAATTAAAAAAATCAGAGAATAGACGAGTGATGCACCTAGGTACAATGTGGGGGCTTTCTAGCAGAGATTTAATTTTCCTGGATTGATTTGGCAGAGTACTTGGATCCAAGATTTCTGATTTAACTGTCTTAGAAAGTTCTATGGCTTAGAACTCCAGCTGGGAGCCAAAAGCTGTTTGGAAGCTCAGCTATTAAAGTGCATCACTGAGATTTCTTTCTAAACGGGGAGATGCTGGTGTCACTGGGAAATAGAGAGGACGCAGGTCTCACTGCAGTGCAGGGTACACTGGGGAAAATGTCCTGAGTTCTGGAGACTGGGCTGTCCTCCCACTGGGTTCTTGCCTGGGTTGTGACTTTCTTATGAAAGAAAGAAAAGAGGTTTCTTGGGCTTTTGGTCTTCCTAACTGCTGCTGCTGCTGGTGGTGGTGGTGGTGTGTGTGTGTGTGTGTTTAATTGGGTAATTCCTAAATTTCTTTTATTCTCAACAGTCTGTGTTTTTCTGCACAGAAAAGGGAAATATCTACAAATGTGAATGGGAGAATATATTCACCAATGATAGATCTGATAAGGGGTTAATATCCAAATAAACAAAGAACTCAACTAACTTAACACCAAAACAAACAATTCCATCTAAAAAAATGGGCAGAGGTCCTGAATAGACACTTCTTCAAAGAGGACAGCCAGATGGCCTACAGACACATGAAAAAATGCTCAACATCACTAATCATCAGGGAAATGCAAATTAAAACCACAATGAGATATTACCTCACACCTGTCAGAATGGCTACATCAATAAATCAACAAACAACAAGTGCTGGCAAGGATGTGAAAGGGAACCCTCGTGCACTGTAGGTGGGATTGTAAATTGGTGCAGCCACTATGGAAAAGTGTGGAGAGTCCTCAAAATATTAAAAATAGAGCTGCCATACAACCGAGCGATTCCACTTCTGAATATTTACCCGAAGAAAACAAAAACAGTCATTTGAAAAGATATATGTACCCCTATGTTCATTGCAGCATTACTAAAAATAGCCAACATATGGAAGCAACTTACATGAATATCCATTCATCTGTTGATTGGAAGCAATCAATAGATGAATGGATAAAGAAGATTTTATATATATATATATATATATATATATATATATATATATCAACAATAAAAAAGAATTAAATATTGCCATTTGTGACAACATGAATAGACTTAGAGGGTATTATGCTAAATGAAATAAATCAGACAGTGAAAGACAAATATTTTATGATCTCCCTTATATGTGGAATCTAAAAAAAATAAAAGATAAATGATAAATGAGACAAAACAGAAACAGACCCATAGATACAGAGAACAAGCTTATGGTTGCCAAAGGGGAGGGGTGTGTGTCTGGGAACAAAACAATGCAAGGTACATTTTTAATAAGAAAAAGCAGTGTGTGGTCTCACCCATGCCTCTGTAGCGTGGCAGGAGCAGGTCTGGACTGAGCGTGAGAAGAAAGCAGTTCTCTACAGGCCTTAGCATGGGATCCCTTTTTCCATTGTTCATAGCAGTGACAGAGAAGGAGATATTTTCCCCTTCTTTTCCCTTCAAATTCTGGCACATGGACAACTTTCCCCTGGGACCAGAAGCATTAAGGCTGACCCGCAGTTCCTGCAGCAGTCTGACTGTGTGACTCCAGGGAACCTGCTTTGCAAACGCTAGGTCTGCTCACTCTCTTCCCCAAATGCGGACTATTCTGAGTTCTTGAGACGGGGTGTCCTCTGTGAGAGGGAAAAGAGATTTTCTGGGCTATTGGTCTTTTAGCTGGTGGGGTGCTTCCTGCAAGGGGTGCTTTTCATTGCAAGGGGCTCTGGATCTACTTTACACTGCTGCGTTATTTACCACGTTAAGAAAAAGGCAGGTATTATCCCGTCTGTGAGGTGCTGATTGGTTGTAAAATGTCCCTGTAAAATCTAAAAAGTATTTGGAATTTGCCAACACTGCTGAACAGGGGACAGAGAACTAATTTCGACAGCCTCGTGTTTGTGAGTTATTAGAAAGACTTGCGCCTGTAAAGGACCCAGGGAAATCATCTAGTTTATTCCTCTGGCTCTGCCACGCAAATGGCCATGCGCATGCGCATTCCCGCCCCAGGCATCTCCTGGGAGGGGGATTACAAGACTTCTCTTTGTAACCTAATATGATATGTATCAATTTATACACCAAGAATTTATCCTAAAAGCTAAGCTGACATCTTTCTGGACTGACTTAAAGCCAATTTTGGGTTGTTTTCTCCTTGGAGATAGAGAACTTTGATCTAATAACACTCCATATATTACTCAACCACCCCTTGAGGCCAGTCTCGGTTACTTTTAACCATTTCGTTCCCCCTAACCCGTTCCAAATCTATAATCAGATTACTTTTTGCTTTCTCTAAGAACTATATTCTTTAGCTATCTGTGACTCATTTTTTTTTCTCCACGCAAAACTGTGCACTGCTTATGTTTCCCTTAACTTCTTGATTCATTTGTCAACTGTGCCAGGCCAAGAACAGATACACTTCCCTGTGGTGGCACAGTCCTGGTGATGGAGATGGCCACCAAAAAACACCCAGAGAATGGAAAAAGTATCCCGGATATTGGACTGTGTTTCTGCCTAGAATACCGATTAGATTAAACAGTAAGCATGCATTGAATAAACTGCATAAGTTAAATTTCATATGTATGTTATTTTCTTTGCTGCTTGTGCTGCCTTTATTATTTTTTTAATACACTTTTCTTATTGGATATTTTGAAATTTAAAGGACATTTAAAAAAAAATCATGTCCTTAGGAATGCACCCTATTGGATATTTTTACACTAATTAAACCACTCACTTGTGGCAGAGAATTAGCAATTTTGAAGACTGATGTTACCCAGAAGCTATTTTGTTCCCCAAAGTAACAGTGATAAGAGACTACTCCCAGAATGCCACAGGCCTTTTCAGTTAAAACTAGGATGGGTGTAACTTCATTACTTCCTGAAGCTATATCAGTTAGAAATATGTGGAAACAGAGAAGATTAAGCTATCATGGAGAATTTTCTTTTGAATGATTCATATTTTTCATGGGTAGAACTGTTTATTCTCTCTTGCAGGTATGAAGTAAATATTGAAGGTTCATTACATTTCTTCTGAATATCAGATATCTGACAGTGAAATTAAGTTCGGGAACAGGCTGAGATTTTAGTGTCCCAGTGAACAGGATGTAATAAAAACTCCATAAAGAGCCAATTCTTTGTCATGTACTTTGAACATTATGTTTCACTAATAGTGATTTTCTATTTTTCAATGCTTGAGGGAAAATAACATATTGTAGCTTAATTACGCGTGGTTCTGAAGTAAATCAAGATCATCTGTCCAAATCATGTTTTAAATTTATTTTTAATTATAGTTGACATGTAATATTATATTAGTTTAAGGTGTACAACAGTGATTCAACATTTATATGCCTTACAAAGTGATCACTACAGTAAGTCCAGTAACCATTTGTCACCATATAAAGTTATTAAATTATTAACTCTACCCCCTATGCTGTACATTACATCCCCGTTACTTATAACTGGTTATTTGAACTTCTTAATTCCCTTCCCCCTTTCTGCCCAATGCTCTACTCCCTACCCAAATCATGTTTTAGTAAAAATTGTCCTACTCTTAATGTCCCAGATTTTTAAAAATACATATTTTTTCATTGATTTCAGAGAGGAAGGGAGAGAGAGAGAGAGATAGAAACATCAATGATGAGAAAGAAGCATTGATTGGCTGCCTCCTGTAAGCCAGCTACTGGGGATTGAGCTGTAACCTGGGCATGTGCCCTTGACTGGAATTAAACCTGGGACCCTTCAGTCCGAAGGCTAATGGTCTCTCCACTGAGCCAATCTAGCTAAGACAACACACCAGATTTTTAAAAATATATTTTATTGATTTTTTTTTATAGAGAGGAAGAGAGAGGGATAGAGAGTTAGAAACATCGATGAGAAAGAATCATCGATCAGCTGCCTCTTGCACACCCCCTACTGGGGATGTGCCTGCAACCAAGGTACATGCCCTTGACCGGAATTGAACCTGGGACCTTCCAGTCTGCAGGCTGACGCTCTATCCATTGAGCCAAACCGGTTTTGGCGACACACCAGGTTTTTAAAAGTATGTTTTTACTCATTTCAGAGAGAGGAAGGGAGAAGGAGAGAGAGAATCATCTATTGGCTACCTCCTGCAATGCCCCCTACTGGAGATTGAGCCCAGAACTTGGGCATGTGCTCTGAACAGGATTTGAACCATGACCTCCTGGTTCATGGGTCAATGCTTAATCAGCCAGGCAACACTGCAGATTTTAAATGAATGAAATTTTATATTTTTGTCATGCTAGTGATAAGTTTCTTTTCTTCTGGAAGCTTTGCCAACAAAATGACTTTCTGCATGGTTTGGTTTTTCCTCACCTGATCTGAATGCTCAATGGGAAATGAGCATGTGAGGGCCTTTGGCAAGATGAGATGGCCAAGCTTTTCTGATGCAGAATACGCCTTGCCTGATTTAAGTACCTGGCCATTTGACTTGTCACTCTCCCTTGTCAAGTAACTCCTCTAGAGTCTGTCATTTTCTTGGAAGTGGTTAAGATTCTGTGCTTTCTCCTCTACCTCACATAAAGGGTTGAATCTGGGTATGAACCAGATTAGATGCATTCTATTTAAATGCCTACCATTTCATACTCATGCCCTCTCTTCTAGCAGATGGAACAATGCCCATCTTTTTATGGGAAAACATCTCAACCCTAACCTTTTCTTCCTTCCTTTTCACTTCCTTGTCTTTTTAAAGGATACTCTTAGATCTATTGATAATGTATCAGAGTGTCGTGCCATGCAGTCTGAGTGTCTTTGTTTGGAGGGTTGGAAGGGCAGATTTTAATTGTTGGATGTCTACTGGATGCCAGCCACTGAGGTCAACTGAAGTTGAATTTTGTATTTCTCACCTCCAGGACAGCAGCAGGAGGAACAAGCTGGAGCAAAGGTGTTCTGACTCTGTGATTGTGCAAGTAATTAGCGATGACTTCACAATAGCAAATTGCAATGGAACTCTTGGGACCTGGCTAGTGGTGTCCCTTCAGCTACAGGAAGGAGTGCAAACAAAAGTGTCACCTTTCATTAAGAGTAATAGTCATCCAAAAATGGAGGACCTTTTTTTCAAGTCTTTTTCTAAAGAAGAATGGAAGTGTCAATTGTTCATGTAGACTTCTTAGTAAGATAGAATCAACCATTCAAGAAGACAGCTGACCACTGCTGAGGTGGCGGGACAGATGCAGAATAGGGATTCTGTTTACTGATTTTGCCTCAAATGCTGAAGCCCTGCAAGAAGAAATCATACCTAGCAGTTGTGGGGGTATTTACCATGTGCCAGGATTCCTTTTCAGCCTTTTATATCCTATTTAATTTAAACTTCACAGGCATATTATTATTCTTTTTCAGACTGGGAAGCACACACAGAAAGCATGAGTACCCTGCCTAAAGTCACGTAGCTAGCATGAGGAGGAGCCAGGCAGTCAGATTCCAAAGGCTACAAACCCTTAACCAGAAAGATGGGGCTCCTATGGGTCAGGTTTCCCAGGCTACAACCTGGGAGAAGAAAGAAGCCCACCACCTCTCTTCAAAGGTAGCTTTTTAGAGAATTTGGGGGATTCTGTTTGCTTGTGTATTGGTACCCAGTCATGTGATACGGAGGAATGCATGGCTCATAAACACATTTCCTGGGAATTAGCTCAGAGTGTGGGAAGTTTTCTGCCGACGAAGCTCTTACAGGTGATTTTGCTCTTTTACAAAAAACCCTGCTCCAGACTTTGCCAAGCTCAGCCCCGGAGCTCCCCCCCCCCCCCCCCCCGGGAGAACGGGAAGAAGTTTCATCTTAGGCAGATGGAGTGAAAGCCCCAGGAAAGTGGCATTTTAGAGAAGAGGTTTGATCAAAGCCAGTAAAGCTGAGGATAATTCCTTAAATGTATCTTTATGTAAACAGGGAGGACTCAATAAGATTTTAAAATAACACAGTTGAGTAAGTGAAACAATTGAAGATAGGCATCTGATTCAAATCCAATTCAGCAACTGCAACAATATTATCTGATGAGGGAGATTTGGTGTCACATGTTCAAAGCTGGCTTTAAGTCCTTAAGAGGTATCAAAATAATCAAAGTGTTTTCTTTGCTCTTAGCTGTCTTGTGAAAGAATTACAAATGGCTGAACCATTTATGTTGATCAGAAACCACAGTTGGGAAGTGGAAAGAAAGCGGGTTTCTGAGCACAAAGCAGGGAGGGAAGAGACTCCATTATCATAGCGTCTCTCTTAGGAGCGGAATGCTCTCTCTGCCTCAGATCCCAGGCCCCAGGCCATCGGAGGCTTTTTGGAGAGGAGTATGTCTAATGTGCAAGAATCAGAATTGGAAAAGGGATTCCCAAACTTGGTTGATGATCATAATCCCCTGGAGTGCTTTTTTGAAAGGAACAGATTTCCAGACTCCTCCCGTGGAAGTTCTGATTCAGCAGGTGCAGACTGGAATACAGGAATATGAATGTTAACACATGTCCCTGTGTGGGAGCCTTATGATTCACTAGGACTGGGGGCCACAGTCTAGTACAAACGTTTTATGGGTGAGTAGCCTGAGGCTTGGCAAGGATAATTAATAGACTTATTCCTATTTTAAAGGTGAGTTGAGGCTAGAATTTCTTTTACTTTTTTGCCTTTGGCTCTAGATTCAGTGCTTTTTTCCAGGTCTCTGAGTACACAGGCATTGGACAGTTAGAGATGAGTGTGTGTGTGTAAGACACGGGGGGGGGGTGTGGGGGAAGGAAGGGGGGATGAATCCAGGTATATAAGGATGAGGACTTTCAGTAGATGTTAAATATTGGGCTATTAATAATAATGTCATTCTTTTGAAGTGTAGTCAGATGAGTAAAAAATCTCTGACTCTTGGAATTAAAATGTTTATTCCATGAAAACATTATTTAATACACTGTCTCCTTGAAAGAAGTAAAAAACACAAAAAATAGAACTAAGATATGCTTTCCAAAGGGCTATTCAAGAAGATATTAAACTTATTTTGTCCAAGCCTTCAATCATGCAGAAGAGCCATGCCTTAGAAAAGGTAATTAGATAAGATGGTGAAAAAAATCATCCTATTGTTTGCATCTTCTCTTCCCATTGGATTTTGAGCATCTTGCAGTCAGGGATGGTATCTTATTCCTACTTACATTCCCAAAGCCCAATGTCTAACATATAACAATGCCGGTAATAATTATTTATTGAACACATTTAATTTTCAAAAGAACCCCTTGCTGTAGGTATGTTACAAACCCATATCTCACATGAGGAAATGGACATGCAAAGACCATCTGGTTTGTTTACTGAGCTCCGGCAGACAGATGCAGCTATGGGGCTGGAGATAAAGATATGGACTGTGGATTTTCAAAGTTGGTACTAAGTAGGATCTCTGAGTAGATGACTACGGAGCAAGAAAAACCAAATCTTGCACACCTGACATGTTTTGGGGTCAGAAAGATAAACCAGGAAAGCAGATAGTTAAATGAGATCTGATATGACTTTAGATCTGATATGACTGCAGATGATGAACTGTCTAATGTGTGTGTCTACTCAGTAAGATATTTTGCCCCAACAACCTACAAGATATTCTCACAATTTGCCTGCTAGAAATCTTAACAGAACCCCAAACTTAATATTTCCCAAACCGAATTTGGCTCCCCAACTTCTGACTATGTTTTGTGGTCTGTGTCCTCTACTTCTACTGACAGGAGCCCACATTCTGCTTAAAACCCTTGACTTCCCAGTGTATTTCACTAGCTTCCAAGGCCCAGAAATAGTACTTGTAAGTGCCTCATTGCACACACCCCTCTGTTTGAGTTCGGGCCCCCATACCTCTACCTGGGGATGTTGCAATCACCTCTTAATTCATCTTCTCAAGTTTTCACTCTCGCCCCTCTAATCCATCATACACACTGCTATTACCAGTGTCATCTTTTGGTATCGCATCTTCTGACTCACCCAACCCTCTTAAAACCCTCACACAGCTTCAATTTGCTGACAGCAGTGGTTTCCTATGTGGCCCCTCGAATGAAATCTTGCTGAGAAACTCCAGTATGTCAGCTAGATAGAAGCAGGCTGTTCTCGTCACACCAGGAGCGTATCCTGGCTCACTGCCCATCTGTCTTCACAACACCCAGAACTCAGCAAAAGAGGTTTTGAATAAATGCCAACTTCCTGGGCCGCATATCAGGGACTTCTGAAATTTTCTCCCAACTTACTGTTTCTATTTTATTTTCCATGTGTGCCAATAAGGTCCCCTACAGCTGAGTCAAAGGGAGCTGTTATTTTTATACATTCGCTCTGCTTCCCCACTTTGTGTCCTTTGTTTATTTGAATAGCATTCTCTTCTGTTAAGATGCCCTCCCTTGGTCCGCGGGTGTCCACATCCGGTCTTGTAAGACCCACCTTGGTAGCTTCCTCAGTGGAGAACTCCTCCCTCAGTTCATTCTCCCTTATTGCTAAGCAATTTTCTTCTTCCTTATTCCCCCGTGGTTCATTAGCTGGGTCTCTTATAGGCACACATCCTTTCTGTTTTGTACTAGAATTATTAATTTTAATTTATTGATTTTAGAGAGTGAAAGAGAAAGGTAGAGAGTGAGAGAGCAAGAAAGAGAGAGTTGCCGAAACCTGTTTGGCTCAGTGGATAGAGCGTCGGTCTGCGGACTGTAAGGTCCCAGGTTCGATTCTGGTCAAGGGCATGTACCTTGGTTGCGGGCACATCCCCAGTAGGGGGTGTGTAAGAGGCAGCTGATTGATGACTCTCTCTTATCGATGTTTCTAACTCTCTATCTGTCTCCTTTCCTCTAGTAAAAAATCAATAAAATACATTAAAAAAATAAGAAAGAGTCGTTCCACTTATGTATGATCCATTGGTTGATGCTTGTATGTGCCCTGACTGGGGATTGAACCCACAGCCTTGGCTTATCTGGATGAAGCTCTAACCAATTGAGCTACCAGGCCAGGGCCTAGAATTATTTAATCTTAGTTTTCTCTCCCCTTGTAGAGTGCTAAGTCCTTGAAATTGGGACAATGATGGATTTGCCCTTGTATTCTTTCTCGGGGTATGGGACACACCTTGAGCTTGTTGCTCACATTCATTTGTTGGGTGAATAATAACTTTGTGGGCATCCAAAAGGAAGGGATGAAGGCTTCCTTATTATTGTGCCTTACCCATCACACATTGGGCAGGACTGGGCTTACAGGAGACCTTGTATTGAGAACATAAAACGGGCAGACATTTTATTTGACTTTGTAGCTGTACTATGTATTTGTACATTTGCAGCTGCCTTCTGGAATCCACTGATGGGGGATCCTCTGGAGAGCTATAAAATAACAATCTGTCCATTCGGCGTGGAGGTGAGGGGAACAGTATTAGCACTGCCATTTTGTTCACGATGCTCACAGGCTAATAGAAGTTAAATGCATTTCAGGTAATTAGAGGCAGAATCTTAAAATGCCTTTCTTTGCTATGGCTTTTCCATCCTAGGTCATCTTTCCAAAAAATGTTTTGTAGCATGTTCCCTTTGAGGTCATCCACTGCATGTCACTGTCTTTAGGGCAGCACCTTTAAAGGGATCTGGAAAGAATCTAAAAGTTTGGAAGTTTTATAGTTATGCATCTCCTCATGAGGTGGATAAATGGTTTGAGTTGAAAGAGCCCCGAGGACTGTGGCAGTAAGCTTCTGGGAAGGGCAGTGGGAAGTCTGAAGGAATAAATTAAAGTACCAGATGCCCTTTATACTGCTCAACTTCTCAGTGTGAGTCAGTCCCAATTTCCCAGCTTGGGTCACAAGTTTATCTTCTCTAAGGGCTGTGAAAGCAGCCACAGCAGCAGGGGATGATGGATGGAGCTGTACTGAGGAAGGGTGTGCGTGGAAGTTCTGTTAGGGTCTTGAAATTCCCCAGGAAGTTCCAAGAATTTCTTGTAGTCTACTCAGTAAGTTAAAAAAAACACACTCACAAAAAACAGGGAGGGGAGGTTTCACATAAATCACTTCGCATAATTGTATATATTTCAGTATCATATAGGAAAAGCTTGAGTATAAGTGTGTAATCACCAGGGGGAAGATTTTTGTGATCATCACTTTGGAAAATTAAAAAGAAAGCATATAATTACTTAATTTGAAAGTTTCATTAAGTGCAAGTTACAGTTTCTCGTTTATATACCTTTCGCTTACAGGCTGAAATCCCTTAAAGCATACAGGCTTAGAGATATGCCTGTTGTAACCTGTTCCTCATTTCTCTTGCAGTTACAAAACTGCCTGGAGTTTCTCATTGATAAGAAAATCAGGTGTTTTTCAACTCTTTTATGAAAATGAAAATAATGTGCATATTTCCTGAATCAATGATTGGACATTTAAGTGTCATTTCTTTGGTTAAAATATTCATAGTAATTATGTATTAAATGCCAATTTACTAATTGATATTATCATTTGAATGCATAAGTAGACCTTGAATATAAAATAACTGCAGCGTAATTGGAGGTAGAAATCAAAACTCTGTTAATATTTCACACAAAGTCGACTCACAATGTTTCCCTTAAACATTGAATACACAATACAAAGTGGGAATTGAGGACACCCTTTTAGAGTTTCATTGCTTGATTTAAATTTTAGTTTCTTCACTAATTTAACTGTGTGATCTTGGTCAAGTCACTTTCCTATACCTAAATTTCCTTGTTTGAAGAATGGGAATAATTACAGAACATATCTGTATTAGCCAGTTTGTACTACAATAATGCTGTGTAACAAATAGCTCTCCCTTCCTCATATCTCAGTGGCTTGCAAACATAAATATTTTTTCTCCCTTAGGCCAACTGTGGCAGAAAATATGAGAGAAAAAAAGCCAACTTGTGGTACAGATCTGATGAAGCCTCAGCCAATCAGGCATGAGCTCTGGAGCTAGACTAACTTTCTTGAACTCTCCTGAGTTGGGTCAAGATGACTAATCCTTTAACTTTCTGCCTAGCCTGGCTGGTGTAGATCAGTAGTTGAGCATTGACCATGAACCAAGAGGTAACTAGTTCAATTCCTGGTTAGGGCACATGCCTGGGTTGTGGGCTCAATTTCCAGTAGAGGGCATACAGAAGGCAGCCAGCAATCAATGTTTCTCTCGCATCAATGTTTCTATATTCCTATCCCTCTTGCTTGCTCTCTCTCTAAAGTCAATAAAAAATATTTAAAAATTTCAGCCTAGATTAGTCATTTGATGTGGGCTGCCTAAAGAAAAGGTATATCTTGGGCTTGAGGCCTCTTATGGGTGAAGCAGACCCCCCTGAAGGAGGTGGTGGCTAGAAGCTGAGTGCAGAATGCAGACCCTGCAGCTGGACAGCAAGGCCTATCCAAAGAAGGTCTGTGTGGTGCATCTCCATGTCAACCACAAGAACCTAGTGCATTGTGAACATTTAGTAAATGTTGATTATTAGTATTGTTGCTGGCTACCATTGAGTTTATGTTTATGCATAGTTTTGCTATTTCAGCTCTCTTCTGGCCCCCCTGCCACTCCCAAATGGACAGTTTTCCACCTTTGCTTGGAATAGTCTCTAATAGAGCTGTTTTTATTATTATTATTAGTATTATTATTATTTATTTTGAGGGCCATGATGGTAGCATGGCTTTTAGATTTTAAGAACACTCTTGCCCCTGTGTTCACTCATGAGTTTCCAAGTCAGCTAGCCTAACTAGTAAGGATATGGGGAAGATTTTCACAGAATCCCAATAGCCATTAAAATTGGGCCTGTGTCCAAAGTCAATTAGGAATGATACCATGAAATCTCTAAGATATGCCTCTATCATTCCTGGGAGGAGTCTAGACATTTAGAGATGTGGACTCACAGTCTTATAGAATAATGGATAGTTGGAATAGGAGAAAAACACAAATTAACAGGTTCCTCTTCCTTCTATTATAGTTGAGGGAACAAAGGCATCGAGAGCCACGAGTTGTTCAAGTTCACACAACTCTTTACTAGCAGAACTGAGTTTTGTTGAAGCCAGACTCTCAGGCCAGTGGTTGTTCATGCTATTGTACAGTGTTTAGACAGCATTGAAGTGTGACAATTTAGGTCAGCATTGGAATTGGAAAACCTGGCTCAAGTGCTTACAAGCAGTGCTGAAGATGATCTATATTGACCTATTCAGTACACTACATAAAACATGGCTTAATGCAGCCGAGGAAAGACATTTTCAATTTTATTTAATTGTAATGAATTAAATGTGATTAGTGGTAAACGTTTTAGGCAGTGCAGATCTAAAGAACAGGATCAGCCACAACCGGTTTGGTTCAGTGGATAGAGCGTCAGCCTGTGAACTGAAAGGTCCCAGGTTCGATTCCGGTCAAGGGCATGTACCTTGGTTGTGGGTACAACCCCAGTGGGGGGTGTGCAAGAGGCAGCTGATCAATGTTTCTCTCTTATCAATGTTTCTAACTCTCTATCCCTCTCTCTTCCTCTCTGTGAGGAGTCAATAAAATATATTAAAAAAAAGAAAAAAAGAAAAAAGAACAGGATCATGTCCTATCTAGCTGTAAATTCCTAGGCGATAGGCCAGGACATGGTGTTTCTCAGTACTTGTTCACTGTCATGTTCAAAGGAGCATGTTGATGAGGTAGGGGGCTGAGGGTAGCATAGAAGACAGAGTTCAAGTCTGTTCTACTTTACTTTACCTAAGACCCATATTTTGGTAGTGTAGCATAGTGCATAAGACTAAAGATGTAAAGCTCACATGCCTGGATTTAAATATGGAGCCTGCCATTTATTAACCTTGATCCTCTATGCCTTGGTTTCCTTATCTGCAATCTGGGAATAAAATAGTGTTTCTTATATAATATTGCATGTGTGATTGCATTGATTTAATATCTGTAAAGTTCTTAGAATAGCTCCTGGAACATACCAAGTTCCCTCATGCACACATGGTCTTACTAAAACGAAATCCCACCTGGATTAAACCTTTATGTATCTTTTCATTCTTTCCACCTCTCAGAAAAGCTGAGGAACTACTTGAGTTTTAAGTTCTTAGGCAGAAGGGTTTCTTTGATATTGTTGATGCTACTTGGGACAACGTGACCTTGTTGTGTTGTTGGGTTAAGTCCAGAAACATTTAACCCAAACCCTCGTCCCTAAATGGAGCCAATTCACCAACGTGTCTGGTGTGAAGAGGAGAAGCGAACTGCTAAAAACAATGAGGTCAACCTTCTGAACTAAACAGGGTAATGATAGCTGGCCCCATAGAAGATACGACTGCTAGGAAATTCTGCACCCATGTTTATACGAAACCAAGTAGGAAATGTTTGCCAATGGAATAAATAAAGGATCCTTCTGGTTACATAATGTTTCGTTGTGCCCCAGTTTGAGGCTGTTTTGGAATCGTTGCTTAGTCTAGGTTTGAATTTTGCAGCTCAGCCTGCCATCTCCTCTTTTGTTTGCTTGCTCTTGATACTTGAAGTGTCATTCTTTTCAGTTCCTAATGGCCTGAGTTAAAGCGGGACCAGAGTGTGACTTCATTGCTTTGGCTTAAGACAATCCTTATGATTTACTTTGCTTCTGAACCTCTGACCCAGGGATAGATTTGGATCAGGGCAGGGTGATGGGCTGGAGGTGATGGGTCCAAGTGTCCCATGTACCTGGAGAAAGAGGAGGCTCTATCTTTACTAAAAACACACCTATTTGTGAATATCCTACTATGTGCCAAACATGCTGAGCACAACCTTGGGCTTTCACAATAACTTTGCAATGTACACAATTATGATCCACAGATATGAAGTGGTTTTAAGTAACATGTTCTAGCTCAGAAGCTATGGTGACTTAGCCCCCAAGTCTCTGACTTTTCCCTTCTGTTCATGCCTTTCCTGGAGTAGAAATTAAAGCATCTATTTTAATTCATTTGCTTCAGTTTCCCTTTGTAACCTGGAAAAAAATCTAGCTGTAAAAAAAAATCTAGGTATATCCTCACAATTCAACACATTTTCAATTGTATAGGTAAGAAAATTCATTACATCACATTTTGAACTTGTAACTACCCTGAAAAGGGACCACTTTCTCCCCACCCAGAACACACCTCATAAAAGCATTTATTGAGCTCCTACTGCATGTGATGGCTGCATGTAAGTTCCAGGTGTCAGGGGCTGCAAGTTACATAGTCCCAACATGCTTCTCAAAGATTGTGGGTCTTGGTGAAGCCAACTTTACTATCTTGGGCATCAGTTTGCTTATCTATAAAATATTGGTGTTCCAGAGCCCTCTGAACTTCTAGGTTATGGCAAACTTGAGTGAAAATTTACACCCTCATTGAGAAAAACTCAACTCTCTGGTCTCTTATCTCTGGGGAGGCTCCTATAGCTCATTCAGAAATTCTAGAAAAATCAAGAAAACATATCCATGACCCTGTTCCCCAAGTGCCCTTTAGAATACAGTGGGATTGAAAAGATAACTAAAGGGAAATGCAGGAATGAAAGTTGTAGTGGTATTTGACCTTTCCTGGGCATTTCTTACTTCTCCAGCATTGTTGTATATGGTTTCCTAGGATTGTATTTACTCATTTAGTCAAGTAGTCCAATGATTTAGAGCAGTGCTTGGGACATTTGAGTGAATCTAGGAAATTGAAAGGATGAAGAGGGTGCAAATGGATGGGGAAAAGTGCCTTAAGTCTGGGTGGCTGGCTGCCTAAGTGATGTGAGGTTCACATTTATGGCCCCTGAATTTCTGATTAGAAGGACCAGAACCTGCAATTTAGTTGGAAAAGGGCATATGGAATTTATTTTGAAGTTTGTTTGACACACATAGTTTTTGTTTAGTTTTATGTTTATTTGTTGGAGGAGGGGGGTGTCTGCTGGTAGATTGTGATGCTTAACTCCAACACACAAAGCTGTTTCCAGGTGCCATCACTTGGTCCCCAGAAGATCTTTGTACCAGGGATCCAAGTGTCTGAAATTTCATCATTGAAGACTCATTCATTCTGACTCTGCCTTTTCCCTGTAGGTTTGCTTTTTATAAATTTATTTTTTCTTGAGATTAACATTCAGTGAGGTTTGCAGATCCTAAATATATAGTTTGAGCTTTGACAAATATATATTCCCATGGATCCACCACTATTGTCAATCTTCACATTTTATCTCCTCCAAAAAGTCCCCTTAGGGTCCGTACTAGTCAATCCCTGCCCCTTTTCTCATTCCACATGATGACTATTCTGATTTGTTAGATTACTTTGACCTGTTCTAGAACTTCACATACATGGAGTCTAACAGTATGTACTCTTTTGAGTCTGGCTTCTTAGTGTACTGGTCTTGAGGTTTTCCCACATCACTGCATGAACCATGAATTCGTTGCTTTTAATGTTGAGTAGTATTCCATTGTATAAATAGACCATGATTAAAAAAAAACTTTTATTACTCAGAAAAGCTTCATTTTTAAATTTAGCTTTCTGATTCTGTGTTTGTGCTTTCACTACTTTCACAACACTTTTTTGCTCCTCAATAAGGAAAGCACGCTTGATCCTGGACACATTTAGCACACATGGGCCCTGCTGACATGTTTTTCATCTTAGACAAACTCAGAACTTTAGGTCTCACAGCATGATCTTTGCAAAGTCAGCTTAGGCTCATGCCACATGCAGATTTTGGTGCTTTCCCCACCTTCTTGGTATAAAGGTAAACAATTCTATTGCCTAGTTTTGTTAGAGGCTGTATTTGTAGGACAGCCTTCAATAGTATGTCAAACACTGGACCATTGTGAATACCTAAAGTCACAGTGCCTGAAGAGCTACCATAAGTTTTAAAATTCATTTTTGCAGATGAACATTTAGGTTGTATGTAATTTTTGGCATTATAAATAACGCTGGTATAAAAGTTCATGTCCAAGTCTTTTGTTGGCACATGCACTTATTTCTTTTATGTAGATGCACAGAGGAGATTTGTTGGATCAGAGGGAAGATGCATGTTTAACTTCATAAGAAACCATCAGAAGAAAGAAGTTTTGCAAAGAAGTTATCGTATTTTTCACTCTTACTCAATATTTTCTCTTAAAAGATCGACAGTGCTGGTAGGGTCATCTTTCTAATATTCTCTCTTCTTTCTCATCTCCCCCTTTCCTTGTCAAGCCAACTAATCAAGACAATGTTAATTAGTAAGCATTCCCATCTCTGATTACTTAGGTTTTTTATTCATCAATTCAGTCAGCCAAAAAATCATTCAGTTGAAAGGTACAAAGAAATGAAAAGGTGAAGGATTTGAAAATTCAAGGAGAAAGCAGCAGCATCCTTCATGGCGACTATTGATTGCTTTCCCCTTAAGATCCTGAAAAAGACAAGAATACCACTCTCCCCATTTCCATTGGCATTATACTACTGTAGGTCACACCAGTGCAATAAGGCAAGAAAAAGAAAACCAGGCATAAAGAAGGAAAGGGACATACAATTCTTTATTCACAGATGACATTTTTATCTATGTGGACAAACCTAAGGAATTTACAGAAAAGATGTTAGAACTATTCTGTAAGTTTAGCAAAGTTTCAGCATTCAAGGTTGACATACAAAAGCAATTGCATTTGTATATCAAACAGCAATCAATTGAAAAATAAAATTAAAAATACAATTTTGAATAATATCAAAGACATAACAAGCTCACATTTATTTTTAATAAAAATGTGTTAAGACTTATACACTAAAACATACAAAATATTGCAGGAACAAAAGATTCAAGTAAATGGAGAATTATATTATATTCATGTATTAAAAAACTCAATTTCATTAAGATGTATTTCTAGTAATGTTGGCAAGCCTTTTCTGTAAAGAGCCAGTTAGTATGCATTTTAGGTTTTGCAGGCCATATGATCTTAATTACAACTACTCAACTCTGCCTTTGTTATATAAAAGGTTAGACAATGTATAAATGAACATTTGTGGTCATGTTTCAATAAATCTTTATTTACAAAAACAGGCCGTGTTTTTGTAAATAAAGTTTGTTCCTCTTCTATTACCCATCAGCTGAAAAATGAGAAGTGAGACCAGATTCTCTCTAGGTTTCCTGCCAATGTTCTCTTGGTAAAAGTGAAAGGGTTCTTGTCTCTAATCGTGCCAGATGAAGAGAGCTCATAAGTTATCATACTGTTTATTTGGCTGCTGATTCTCTTGCCAGCCCCATCTTCATTTATAAAAGGATGAAAATAAATCTTGAATGGTAATGGGGAGATCAAGAGAACTGATGTAAAGGTGTGGAGCTCTGGGACAATGCCAGGTTCATTCAAACACATGCCTATCCCCAATGCTCCCTTTTCATTACGATATTTTCCCATTTGTTTTCAGAATTTACCTTTAGAAGTTTAAAATACTGTTTTATGCTACCCACGGAGGCTTCAGACGACAAGCCTGGCCTCAGGATGTTTACATTTGCGGTGGCACAGCTGCTATGGCTGCATGTTGCAGTGTGAGCTTCTGGAGTCTGATCTCTAATAATCTCTATCCTCGACCTTCAGGTGCCTGTCTCTGAAGGACTTGGCTTTATTTCAGGGGTCACAGTGAAGAAAGTTCAGGAAGCCCTGGGGTGGCAACCCAGAAACATCAGGCGCCTCGCTCCTATTGTCTTTTTAAGAAGACACGTTTCTTATTGTAAATATTATACTCCACCCTCTCAGTGTAATCCCAAATAATGTTAGCTCTGGGGAAAGTCGATAAGTGGTGAGAACTTAAGGCCTTCCCTGTGTTAGGAATAAAGGCTGGTAACGTACTGGAATTTTCTTCCACCGTATAACTTGGACCCTCCCTTCAATGACTTCCCTTGTGCTTTCTGGTCTTGAGCTGCCTAAAGATGAGGGTTGGCAAGCTGCTTCCTTCGGCCCTGCCCTGTGTGGCATTTGTCTTGCAACTTTCCCATGCTTGTTTCAACAGGAGAGAGAGAAAAAAAAAGCAAATAGATTGACATATGGCTGCCCTGAGGCTAGATTGTCACTGAAATAGATTTCTCCAAATAAAAATAAGGGACATTTTTGCTTGCAAGGCCTTGCAATGAAACAGAGTTAATAAAAACTGCATGGGAAACTCACATTGCAGCTATAAAAAAATTAAAAAATAAAATTCTTAGCTAAAGTCAGCAGTGATTGTTGGCTCAGGGTAGGAATTAGGGAGGAAAACATTCTGAAACTCATTGAAAGTGAAGAGGGAAGATTTATTACCCTTTATCCATTTGTTTAACCCTTCAAGAAGTAAAGCTGGGAGTCACACTTTTGTAGAAATAGATTAAGCCCTGGGTTTTAAGACGAGGAGAGATAATTTTCTCTTGGTGGATAAGCCATGAAGCAGAAAATAGGGCTACTTAACTTAAAAACAGAAATAAGCAAAACCCATCGAACTGCTTTAAAATAAAGACTTGATAAAATAATTGATGAAAATGTTCCCAGCTTCCTTCTTCCTTCTCCATCAGCCTCCATTTTTGAGGTTGGAGACTGAAGGGGAGGGACACCTCTCATCACTCTCCAATCCTCGAACCCCAGGACCATCCCCTGGAATATCTCCTGGAGTCTGGAGGAGATGGCTGACTTATAGAGCACCTAGCAGGGGTCTTAGCTCCCAGAATGCAGCATTGAGGGTTTTTCAGCCCTGGAGTGAGATGCCACTAGGCCATTAGGAAATGGAGATTGATTATCTGAGAAATTCGCCATCTTTCTGCATTTGGGATTCACCAAAGTCACTACTCTAATGGGAACCGGAGGCCTTGATTGATTCCCACTTAGGACTACAAATGGAAATAAAAAATCCCAGCATCTAAGACAAGTGGGCTTTTAGCCTCTGGTTGCTAAGGGGGGTTTATATGAATATTTAGCAGTGTTTCAGTGTTCTTTCTTTCTCTCCCCTTAAAACCAATAAACTCTGGTCATTTTCACAAGTTTTTGCTAATTAATGCCACCACCGTGGCAATGGGGGCTGTTCTGCCAACAAGCTGCAACAAATGGGGTTTTTATTGCGGGTGGAAAAGTCTGGGGAATAATTAGCAGATCCAGGGAGATCCCTTGACTCTGGGCATCTGCATGGAAATGGCCAACCCTGGAAATCACTCAGGGAAATGGGGTCGGGCTTTCCACCTTAGGGCACATTTATATTGTCAGTTACAGCCTTCAAACTGCAGTTGGACAAATGTGGGAAAATATTTTGTGAAATGCTAGACAAATGAACCTGATGTTGACCAATCTCAACTAGGAAAACTGGCTCTGCTTTGCTAAGCGCTGTACAGCAGCCAAGACTTGCAAATGAAATATTTTGATATCTCGTTAAACTTGCGTCCCCAGAGAGAAGCACACGCACACAAGCATGGCTGACTAGTGTCCCCCTCAAGGTGCCTGGCTGGAGAAGATACAGAAATGACAGACTCACTGGGCTGGAAGGGAACCTGGAGGCCCAGTTCTGAAGTTTGAAACCGAGGGACCCTTGGAGGGAACGCAGGGGGTCTGTGAATATGGGTGGGAAAAGAAATCCATTTTTGTTTTCATTACCCTCTAATTAAAATTTTCTGTTGCTTTCCATTTCAAATGTGGGCAACAAACTGAGGCCTTTGTAATAACCTGGTTGTTATTAAAAGGCAAAGGAGGGAAGACTAGATAGAGGCATGCCATTTATACAGCTTTGCTAAAAAGCTGTATTTACCCCTCTCCAAGTCTATTCCCCACTGACTAATGCGGGAAGGGACTGAACAAAAGCAGTTGAGAAGCACAGTAGAGGTCTGAATGACATGGGAAGGTGCTTGCCTGTCAATCACATCTCAAAACATAATTGTCCAGGATAGGCGTGGCCACTGAAAGTGTGAGAAACAAACAGAATCCTATATAATAAAGAGGTAATATGCAAATTGACCCTCACACCCTTGCATAAAATGGCTGCCCCATGTGGTCAAAGATGGCTGCCACAAGATGGCCAGCAAGGGAGGGCAGTTGGGGGTGATCGGGCTGGAAGGGGAGCAGTGAGGCATCAATCAGACTGGCAGGGGAGTGGTTAGAGCAGCCATGGGCAAACTACGGGCCAGATTCGGCCCGTTCAGCTGTTCTATCTGGCCCGTGGAGTCGAAAGAGCGGAGGGTTCTCTTGCTCTCCCCTCTGCACGAATTTCATGCACCAGGCTTCCAATATATATATATATATATATATATATATATATATATATATATATATATGCCTAAGTGACCTTTCAACCAGTAACTATGATATGCAGGACCACCAGGGGGCAGATGCTCAACCTACAGGCTTGAAAACATGGCACAGACTGATGAATCTCAGAGGGAAGAGGGTAGGGGGTAGGGAGGGAAGAGATTCCAAAGATCTTATATGTATACTAGAGGCCCAGTGCACAGATTTGTGCACCAGTGGGTTCCGTTGACCTGGCCAGCACCCTCTTGCAATCCATAATTCCTCAGGGGATATATATTTTGGCCCAATTCTTGCAGGCCAGGTTGAGAGACCCCACTGGTGCACAAATTCGTGCACTGGGCTTCTAGTAGGAATATATAAACAAAGGAGCCACCCTCTCTTGGCTCAATGGCAGGCACCTGGCTTCTGTGACTCCTGGGATAAGGGGATGCACTCCCCTGTGTCCATGTAGCTCTTGACAAGTTGGATTCCATATGTTAGCTAATGAACTTAATTAGCTGGGATGCTGAACCACACCTGATGGGAACGTGGAACGGAAGCTCTGGGTACTGCCCTGTTCTGCTTCTGTTGGAACCCCAGCTTTTCCAGGAGTTGCTTGAGGGGCAGGGGACTTTGGAACCCAAGAAATGTAACTCCACACCAATAAAGCCTTCTTCAACATTCCATCCTCCTCTGGGGGCTTCTGAAAATGCTTATTTCAGTGGCGCCCCAAGAACCTCTACCTTGTTCCCCCAAACCACAGGGAGTTTCATTCTTCTTCATCAAAACCACGTGGACATCACCTGTACCTGTGATTTTTCACACAGTAGAAATAGACAATGCCTTCATATCACATGGTGGTTTAGGCTAGCTCAAGATATTTATGCTCATCACTTTTTTGAAATCCTGGTAGTTATTAGATCTACTGCTGGATAGTATTATTTAAATGTGCTACTATAAATACATATGTCACACATTTAAACTTATTTTGAGCACTGTATCTTACATAATGATGCGTATATTTTTCACTCCACTTAAAAACATTCTGAAAGGAAGTCATAGAATATAAGGTTTAAAAACACTTCCTTGCCCAACTTCTACTCACAGCTGAGGAAACTGAGGCAATTTGGTGAGTGACAGAGAAGGCAGAAGCCCACGGTGCTGTCTGCAGTCCATTCCTGCCACTCCAGGAGTACCGTGAATCCCAGTGGTGAAGACACCATAAAACACTTCCTTAACACAACATGTTGAAGCATAGGAATCAAAGATGATAAATAATTTCCGAGGCTAATCTTAGCCAGGAGTTTGTTTTCAAATTCAAATACACTTTTCTACCTTTATTGTAGAGTGTGGATATTGCCAAGTTAAGTACAGATTGTTATTTTAAAAGATTAACAAGGAAGCCCAATGATGCACTTTATATTTAAATGTGGCCACAGAACCAATTATATGTTATTTTCTGTGCCCCAACAGCAAAGTTATCTCCTGAGTACTTGAGGGGAATTGAAATGAAAACTTTAATCTGTGAACATTCCAACTGTGAGAAACAAGAAGCTGGTGTCAAGATGATCTAAGTTGGAATGACTATGAATAATTTGTACGATCAACTTCATATATTATCTATAATGAACTGCATTAATGATGCATATGTATCCATACTAGTGGAGAAAACAAGAGCACATTCATTTCAGACAACCGGTTTCTCTCATGAAAGTGTTCGCTGGCCCTACACCTCTTGTGTGAACGTAAAGATGTAAGAAATTCAAATAAATTCTCACTTCTCTCACTGTTCAGAGGCAGATCTTTTTTTTTTTTTTAAAGGAATTGATCCTGACACATTCTGGTTTGCTAAATTTTATGGTTCATGGAGTTATAAAACTTTAGCATGGAAAGAGACCTTATATATCGTCTAATTCAGTAGTTCTCCAACCTTAATATTTTTCAACCATTATTTTTTTTCTTCTTTAGCAGCTATCAGATATAACATACACGTGAATATATTTATTCATCATTTTTTGTTTTATTTTTTAAAAATGATAGGTTAGTGATGCTTATTTTTTTATGTTTTCACCTTTCACTTTGAAATAATTTTAGACATAAAAGTTACAAATATAATATAAATATTTTCAATATGCCCTCATCCAGATTCCCCAAATGTTAATATTTCTTATACCCACAGTACAATTATCAAAATCACTAAATTAACATTTATACTATCCTGTTGTCTAAACTATAGACCTCATTTAAATTTAAATTTCATCAATTATCCCACTAATGACTTTTTTTCTGGTCCAGAATCCAATCTAGGATCACATGTTGCATTAAGTTTTCATTGTCACTTATTCTCCTCTAATAGGAAATATTTTCCCAGACTTATTTTGATTTTGTGTAACCCTAAACCTTAAATAATTTTGGGAAGTAATTTTGTAAAAGGTTTTTCCATTTGAGTTTGTCTGATGTTTCTTCATGATTCTTTTCATCACATGAAAAAAAATTGTTGAGAATATTACAGATATCCCCTTTTTTCCCCGTCCCAATTGTCTCCCCTCCTCACTACTCTTCCCTTCCTCCCCCCGGTCTTCACTACATTATTGTCTGTGTCCACAGGCTACACATATATGCATATAAATTCTTTGCTTAATTTCTCCCCAACCCCACCCCCCGCCTTCCCTCTGAGATTCATTAGTCTGTTCCATGCTTCTATGTCTCTATTTTGTTCATCAGTTTATTTTGTTCATTAGATTCCACATATGAGTGTGATCATGTGATGCTTGTCTTTCTCTTATTGGCTTATTTTGTTTATCATAATGCTCTGCAGGTTCCTCCATACTGACTCAAAGGGTAAGAGATCCTTCTTTTATTTACTGCTGCATAGTATTCCATGGGGGGGGGGTAAATGTTCCACAGTTTTGTTTTGTTTTATCCACTACAGAAATGATACCGTCTTTCTCAGGAAAGCATATCAGAAGGCACATCATGCCGCTACCTTCTTACTGATGTTAACTTTGATTACAGTGGTATCTGCTAGGTGTTTTCA
Organism: Vespertilio murinus; assembly: GCA_963924515.1. Classification (NCBI taxonomy): domain Eukaryota; kingdom Metazoa; phylum Chordata; class Mammalia; order Chiroptera; family Vespertilionidae; genus Vespertilio; species Vespertilio murinus. The sequence goes on from OZ004709.1 coordinate 67,006,272, forward strand.
TTATAAAGTTACACATTTTCTTATTCTAATATGTATTCTGTGGAGAGATACTTTGAGACTAATTGACAAATCTTGCCTGAAACAACCACTAGGTTTGTATAAGAAAGAATTAAGCTTATTCTAGAGACAATTCAATATTTAACATGAAATCCAAAATTTCCTTTTCTTGAGATTTAGGTTGTTTTTCATAATTACTCATTTATTGCCTCTCTAAGTTTCTTTCTCTCACTATTTACCCAAAGTTATAAATGCCATGAGAATGTGACAGTTATGAATGTACCTACAATGTAAATGCACTTGAAAAACAGGTGTGGCAATTCCTGAAGGTTCTCAGTGGATTTCAAGTATTTAAAAATCACAGGAAAAGGTGCAAAGTAGATTCTTTTGCCCCCAAATGTAATTTGATCACATCCCATGAGTACATCAGAGCACAATCATTTATGCCTCAAAGCCACAGACACCTAATAAGCACCCACAATATTGAAGTAAACTTTCCATGTTATGTAAGTGTCAACAACATAAGCTTCCCGTTGCACTCTGACATGCATCAAAGTGAGCTGGAGACTCAAGGAGGCAGAGGGAGGGTTTTGTGTCAGGAATTTTTTGCATTAACCTTTGGCTGTCTGCTTCAGTTATTTTTGGGGTGTGAATCTAGGTTTATATACATAAGCAGATAAATAAAACTGCCTCAGAATTTTACTCACTTACTTTGGAATGGGCTATACGCAACTCTAAGATGTATGTGGGCCTCCACCTAAGAAAGAATGGTCTTGCCTATTTGTTCTTAGAATGTGTGGGCAATCCACTGTAGCACAATCCCAAAAAATGTGAATGAGAATCAGCTTCCCACAAGACTGTGTTTTCCTCTACCACCCGCCAGGCTGACTCTTTTAAAAGCATAGATACATAATATAGAAATGTTGTTATAGGAGGCATAATTTTATTTTCCAAGATATCAAACAAAAAAATTTCATAAAACCAGTGAAGACCTAAAGAGATTAGTTAGTTTCACCTTCACTTCATCAGAAGCCACCTTGTTTGTAATACTGCCCATTCTTAGAAAACTCAAGTGATGGAAATGTAACACCTCTATCATCTGTCACCAGTGTTTACTGTCAAATCTTCTTTCGGATGCCTGAGGATCTGCATCAAGAAAAACCCAGGCTTTTAAAATCCAGGCATAAGTAGTGGGAATGAAATAATATTTCATAAACTTCTTTTGTTAACAGAGCTTTGGATGGAGATTTGAAAGTATGGTTAGCAAGTGAGTTATAGACTCAATGCTGAGGGAGACTTAAGTTGATTTAAGATTGACTTAAAATCTGAAAGGTCGTGATGGTGGAGTTTGGGCCAAATCTAAAAGTTCAAATTAACAAGTCAGATTGCTCACTTGGATCAGAAATGAATAGTGCTGATCAAAGAAGGAGCAAATGGACAAAAACAAAATCAAACCAAAGCAAACCTTGGTTGGGACTTTTTCCTATAAACAAACTCACGCTAGAAATGTGAAGTGACTAGAAATCTAACTTTTTTTCCAATCATTTATTATGGCATCCTTGAATATAGAATCTGGTGGCTTGGAAGTGAAGTCCTTGATGAAAATGTTGGGAGGTCTTGGGCCCAGTAGGTAGTGGTCTGGCGAGGCTGTCAGCTTCTGAATTCCTGAGCAAACCTCCTGGGCAGATGTGTTCTGGTCAGTGGAGGTGTGTACTTTATATTAAGTATAACTTTATACTAAGCTTCAAAACCTGTTGCCTATCTTTTTATGTTAACAATCTTTCAATAACAAATGGAATTTAAAGTAAAACAACAACAAACACAAGTAGAAAAGAGAGAGAGAGAAAAAGCAACTGACCAATTTGGCCTAAAGAGCTAATAATACTTTCTGTATTTGGAAATTACACTTGAATTATGGAAAAACATCTCAAGGGTTTTGGGGATAGATTTAATTGACTGACATTAAAGGAGAAAGGTAGATGTAATATTTTTCAACAAATGAACACTTGCAAATATTCTTTTGATTTCTAATTCCCTATAGTCAATGCCAAGGAAAAAATGCTTATTTTGAGGGAAATCTGAATATAAAATAGATTTGTGGGGTTTTCAGGTTTGTTTTTGTATTTTGTTTAGCTTTTGGCTCTTATCCCAGATCTACAAGATATCCAACTATAAAATGATGAATGAGATTTAGATTAAAGAAAGATAAGTTGAGAGAAAGTTAGGAAGGTTTTCTACAGAACATAAAGAGAGTCCATTTCCTGGACTGTGAGCCCAATTCTATCCTTTAATTAAGGCCAGTCAAGGAGACCCATGCAAGCTTGGGAAAGAAGATGAGTTCTCAAGATGGACTGACAATATCATAGACAACAGAGGAGTAACTCTTGAGAAGGAAGCCTTGCAGTGAGTACGAAAATATAGGAATCTGCAGTGAGGTTGCACATTTTCTATTTGTTTTGAAGGCCTTGAAGAGTTGATTTGGTGCCAGGACCCTGTCCATGCAAGAACTGAAGCTGCGAAGGTACTTGGAATCAGCACACAAACTGCTTCTAAATCATCGGCAACCTCCCGCGTTTTCCACTTGAGCTCACTGTATGCCTTTAAGCAACAAAGTCCTGAGATTATAGGACTATAAAAATGCACATTTACATGTGGTCACATGCCAAGTTTAAGACTGAGAGTCAACCACCAAGGAAATGCTTTACACAAGTACCAAAATACAAGTTCAATGAATGACACAGCAGCTCTAAGAAGAACATAAGGGAAGCACAGAAAGTGAGTCTCTTCTAAGTCCTGGATAGGTGTTTCAGAGCTGCAAAGGTGCAATGCTGTCAACCCTGCTCTTTTCCATAAGTGCCGTCTGCAGTCTTATAAAATGCAGCTAGTAAAACAGGTTTCCGTGGGAGTGCCCTAATTTCCTCTTTTTTTTTTTTCCTGAACAATTAAGCAACAAAAGCTGTCTGGAAAAATAGAAGACGATTCTGAACTGGTCATGCATTCTACACATGCCAAGAAAGGGGATTTTTTGGTAGCCTTTTGACTCCTAATCCTGTATTTACTTGTTGGCTAAGTAGAATTAATTTATTTGGTCTTATAGAGTCTAGGCTCTCTTTCCCCATTTTTTCCTTCTCCCTCCTTTCCAAAAAGAATGGCAGGCAAGCTCATCTTAGATGGTTGAAAGCAGCTTAGGGATTTACTGTTGTTTGATTAGAAGAAATGATCTTAGTTTAATAAAGACATTTTCAGTTCCTTCAAAATAAAAATATATTTTAGTACTCACTGTGGGCCAGGCCTTGTGCTACCTGGTGAACAAAATAGTCAATGATATGGCCGAAACTGGTTTGGCTCAGTGGATAGAGCGTCAGCCTGCGGACTGAAAGGTCCCGGGTTCAATTCCGGTCAAGGGCATGTACTTTGGTTGCGGGCACATCCCCAGTAGTGGGTATGCAAGAGGCAGCTGATCGATGATTCTCTCTCATCGATGTTTCTAACTCTCTATCCCTCTCTCTTCCTCTCTGTAAAAACTCAATAAAATATATTTAAAAAAATAGTCAATGATATAAACACATGCCTAGGCAGTTATGATCAGCATGAAAAATGGACATGGGGTTAATGCAGGAGAAGCCATTAAGAGGAGGGGCATCTTAGCTACAGGTGGAGACTTGACAAATGTTCTTGCAGATTTCTAAACTAAGGACTGGGGAATGAGAGAAAGTTCATCCTGTGACAAAGGTAGGGCAGCACTTTCCCAGAAGAGGCAGCACAGGTGAAGGCCTGGGTGTGAGTGAGCACTCGGGAATGTGACTAAGATGTTGCTGTATGACTACCACATAGCCTGGTGAGCAATGAGTCACACGAGGCAGGCAGAAGCCGGCCTCCTCAGGTGATTGCTGGTGTGGTTAGGAATTTGGGATAAAACCTCAAAAAGGAAATATGAAAGTGCGTCTCCTACCTTGGTGGTATCTGGGCTGAAGAATGAACCTCTGCTTCCTCTGATGTTAACCACCAACATGTATCCCCATGATATCCCAGTGGGTCTGCATGGACCCATTATGACTCTATCAACCATGCATTATCAAGACCTTTTCCAATGTCTATTTAAACTATACCTACTTTGGGGTTAATACATTGTTGGGTGAAATAATTAAACTTAACTTCAATTAAGAATGAAAGGGGTCTCATTCGTCCTATGTTGGGATTGAGGGAATTATTTGGTATCTACTTTTTGCTTATCTTCTGAGCTGGCTTTTGCCTCAGTGTCTGAATTGTCTCAAAGGAAACCTATAAAAATACTTGTAGATTTAGACATCTGAAAGTGCAGGGGAAAATCATCCAGCAATTCGTGTTCCTCGAAGCCCATTATCAAGGCCCTAGGTTACAAAGGATCATATTCCTGCTCAGCACATTTTCCTTAAGGGCTAAATAATGTGCTCATTAAACATGAAGGCATCAAACAAGCACAACACTCTTTCAACATAGAATTGTGGAATCTTAAGCATCAGGAGACATGGGTGTGCTATGGAGAGGAGAGAAGAAAGGCACTTGGCAGATCACCTGGCCCAAATGCAAGGAGCACTGAATGTGAGAGGAAGCAGATCAAGATTCTTGCTAGACTTTGTGAATTATGGGCTGTATGACTCTAGACTTTGTGGTGATTAAGTCCAATCAAAACAAATAATACATGTAATGTGTTTAGCACACTGCCTGTCAGATAATGGGCACTCAGTAAGGATTGGCGATTATTATGAGCTTTGGGGTACAGGCCATGTGTTAAAGGTCAGACATACAACAGTAAAACCACAACTGCCTTGAGTTGCTATGGGGTGGGGATGTAAGGCACACAGGAAATGTCATGGTGGAACAGAGAGAGAAGTCCATTTTCAGCTTGTCCCCAAGGTCAGAAGGTATGACACAGAATACAGGGACCAGGAGAGAGAGAGAGAGAGAGAGAGAGAGAGAGAGAGAGAGAGAGAGAGAGAAGAAGAAGAAGAAGAAGAAGAAGAAGAAGGAGGAGGAGGAGGAGGAGGAGGAGGAGGAGGAGGAGGAGGAGGAGAAGAAAAAGAGAAGAGAGAACTTGTAATGGCCCCTATCATTGTCACAAACCCACATTTAGTTAGGGTGGCCCCTTCTTGACTACTGCAGAGGGTTCTGGTGTGAAGCCAGGTAAGCAGCAGCTCTTAGCTTCTTGCTTTCACAAGACTTGCTCCTTTCAAGGTGCTGCAGAGGTCCCCAGGATGTTTTATATATTGAAGAAGGCAGTACCAATGCAAGGTATTACTATCACCGTGTACCAGTGGTGAAGTGGTCCACCTCACTTCTTCCCATTTTGAAGCACATATTTAACTTCCTGACTGTTACTGGACTTGGAGCCCAGTCTTCTCCTATTTCTCCTACTTGTTCTTTGCCAATAACCCAAATTTCATTAAGGCTATCCTGGGAAACCCAAATAGTGGTGGGAAGAAAATGCAATTATGAAGTAAAAATGTGGGATGATGGAAAAACAGAATCCTATTACAGAAATTTAATTTAGATGCACCATGGAGGAGGGGGCTGAGTCATTGCATGCTGAAGTGTGTTCTCTGTACATTCGATGATGCTGTCCATTAACTAAGTTTATGTCCATCTGAGACCTTCATGTTTTTAATGGCATCTTTGTGATGCTCCCTCAACTCACCCTTCTTTTTTGTTAAAAAAAATTTAAAAATTGATTAAGGTATTACATATGTACATATCTTCCCATTGCCCACCCCCTCCCAACTCACCCTTCTTATTTCACTTCTGGTTTTTCACTCTTGTAGTTAAATAGCTTTTGTATGTGGAAAAGAACTAAAGATGCACAGAGGAGTCACCAGAATGCAGAAAATGTAAAAGTTGGAAGAGTCTGACTGTTGGCAGGGCTATGGGACTGCCAGTGGGAGTATACATTGATATGTATACATTGTATACAATGTATACATTGGAAAATGGTTTGGTCATACTTACTAAAGCTGATGAAAGTGCTTCTCCTACCTTGGTGGTATGCATAAAGTAGTCACCAAAAAAACAAGTAGTAGAATGCTAAAACATTCTCAAAATAGAATTACATGTCCATCAGCCATAGAATGAATAAATAAATTATGACATGTTCACAAAATGGGGTGCTGTAGCTCTAGCTGGCTTGGCTCAGTGGATAGAGTGTTGGCCTGTGGACTAAAAGGTCCTGGGTTTGATTCTGATCAATGGCACATGCCCAGGTTGTGGGCTCAATCCCCAGTGTGGGGCACACAGGAAGTAGCTGATCAATGAGTCTCTCTCATCATTGTTGTTCTAGTTCTCTCTCATTCCCCCTTTCTCTCTGAAATCAATAAAGATACATTTTTAAAAAATTGGGTGCTCTACAAATATTGAGAGTGAATGATCTAATCTTAATTGCATTAATTCATATAGGCACAACTTATAAAAATAAATGTTATGCAAAAGAAGCCAGACACAAAGAGAAAAGACTGTATGAAGGACACCTCTAATCTGTGCTTAGAAGTGAGGAGAGTGGTGACCCTTGAAAGATTAGTGACCAACAGGAAGCAGGACCGGGGGCTTCCAGGGTGCATGTCCTATTCTGTTTTTTAGTCTGAGTGTTGGTTACAGGGGTGAGTTTAGTTTGTGAAAATTCATGGAACTGTATGTGTTAACATATTTTCAGTACTTTTCATAAAACATTGTTAAAGGCCATCAAGGTTAAGTTTATTATTTCTACCACCTTCCCAGTCCTGGACACCATTAGTAATGTTGGTGTAACAAAGCTGGCCAACCAGCCACAGACCATTCCCCACAGATAGAATCAAGCACTTTACATCATTATTTTAGGATGGCATAGTCAATATTTTTATCTTAAAGCTGAAGCTAGAAATAATGACAAGGGCTATTGCAAATGGTAGCTGAGATCTTGCATATATAGCAATTGGCACCAGTGAGCACTCAAAACTGTGGTAGCCCTGCACCCCTGATTCAAGTTGGAATTTGGAGGGAGGGATAAACAAACAACAGCTAAATAACTGTTATGTGCCAGGCATTGCCTGTAAGTTCATAAACTGGTCTGTAAATCACTTTATTTAATCCCATATCAATCCAAGGGGTAAAAATGATTTATCCCATTGTCCAGATAATGTGACTGAGGCTAGGAGAGCCAGGGAGGCAATGCCACAAAGCAGAAGTAGACACATTGACATTTGATTATTTCCAAAGTTCATCCCTCAGGAGCACACTACCTCCCAATTAGGTAAAAAACTACCCAAGTTGTAATTTAATTTCTTTAAATCTAGCAGTTTCCTTCTCAGGTAGAAATCATCTGCTCATTTGGTTTCAGAGTCCCATGTTCTTTGGTGAGTTGACTTAGTGGTAAAATAATTTTTGAATGAAGTGGGCAGAGTGAGCTGGAGAACAGCAGGGAAGTCTCAAAGGACCATGTGATTTGGACTCTCACTCTGGGAGTTGTTATGCTTTGCGGTAATTGAATATTGAATAAATAACTCCAATTTCCTTGCAGTGGGCTGTCTGGACCCTCCAAATTTTAATACTTATTGACTTATTGTATATGGTTTATCAGTTTAACAACTAAAACACACTTTCCTTTTGGTCAAGAGTTTCCCAAGAGTATAATAGAAAAAGTGGTAGATGCAAATGTGTTAATATCCACTTTCACCTTTGCTGGAAGAAAAATAATAAAAAGTCCAGGTACTGGCCAAAAATAACTTTTACTAAAATAGGCCCAGAAGCCCAGCTCTGGTACTTGCAAGCAAGATATGATGTGGTCTGCCTTCTTTGTAAATTAAAACTTTGCCAACATCTATTGGCTTGATGCCTCCAACAGTTACACAGAAAAAGGCATGGAAAAGAGAGGTGGCAAAAAACCATTCTATGTGGTTCCAAGCATCATCCCAGACACCTGCAGGTTGCATATATCATCACTCTTAAGAAAGATAAAATGGAGATTATAGAGGTCAATTTGCTTAATGACACAGATATTAAGTGGCAGAGTCAAAGTGTGGGTCTATCTCATGGGTTGGCAAACTTTTCCTGTAAACAGTAGATAGTAAATATTTTGCTTTGTAAGCCATAGAGTCTTTGTTGTAGATGCCTCACTCTTCTGTTGTAGTGTGAAACAGTCCTAGACAATATAAAAGCATGTGTATTCCAGTTACAGTTTTACTTATGGACATTGAAATCAGAATTTCATAAAATTTTCATGTGTCTCAAACTATTAGACTTTTTTGAAAAAATTTCAACTATTTAAAAATGTAAAGACCAATTTTAGCTTGCAGGTATACACAAAGAGGTGATGAGCCAGATTTGGCCCATTAGCCACAGTTAACTGACCTCTATTTTATCTAATTCCAAAGATCAGACAAGCCATTTTGACTTAGTGGATTGTTTTATCTAACATGGAATCAAAACCTCCTTGCCAAGCAAGACTTGGCTTTATGTTCAACATGTGGCACATAGTGAAGGGATGATGAGTGTGTGCATGTGTGTGTGTGTGTGTGTGTGTGTGTGTGTGAGAGAGAGAGAGAGAGAGAGAGAGAGAGAGAGAGAGAGAGAAAGAGAAAGAGCACAATTAACAGATAACAAAAAAAAAAACCCCAAACACCACATTAACTCAGTTTCCTCTTACACCAACTGAAAGATTATTGACCTTTCCATTTTCAAAACCTGGGATGTCTTGTTAGTTGCTTTCTAAAATGGAAGGAAATTAAAGTAATGTCAACATTTGAATTTATTGTTTTGTGTGCAAAGAGAATTTGCCAACTGTTTGGCCTCTGGTAGATGCACTTCAATGGTTGTCTAACCTGGAATATTGTGAATGCTGACATTGGTTAATGAGTGATCACAGAGAAATTTGCAGATGCTGTCTGCTGAGGTTTGTAGATAGTATCTGCTGATGTCCTGCACGTTATCTGCTGCTTTATTAGGTTCTGGGATGTCAACTCATGGTCCAGGAGGCACAGCTGTGTTTATAGCTAAATCAGGAGGAATCTTGGCACAGATTCATCCCTGGCAGGAAGGTCCCATTGGAGAGGCATGCATGAAGACAGGAGAAGATGATTGACACCGTAGCATTTTAAATTGGAAGGAATCCTTAGGCAAACCCAACTCATGAGAAAATAGACACCGAGATGCTAGCCAGTTAGTGCCAAAGATAAGGCTGGTATCTGTACAGATATTAATTTTCCCCTCTATCTAGTATAAAGGCCTGCTTAAGATTGTTAAAAGCCTATAAACTTGTTTTTTTTCATATAGGATTTAAAAGAACAATATAAAACCATGAAAGGATCAGAGGAAGTCCAAAAGAGTTCTAATTTCCCCCACTATGACTATTTCTGGTACTTTACAAAATAAAAGTCAAACTCAAAGAACTTTTTGCTCCTACTTTGTTGAGTGCTTTGAGTAAGTGGATGATTTTCCCAGGCCTTCCTAAGAGCCTCTGGGTTAATTTTTGGTGACATTGCTAGGGAACTCCCATGAAATCTTGCGGGTCCATGGAAACCATGTGTAAGTCTCTAACGTATTATGTAGATCACGGAAGTCCTATCATGTGAAAATGTTCTGTTCCAAAAGTTCCTTGGAACTTTGGATGCATTTTTCTTACAGAACAATGTTCCAAGGGATGGTTATCTTCCCAAGCCATCATAAAAGCCTATTGGATTCCCCAAGTGGCTGAGCTGGAATGAAAGTGCTCGGAGGCCCAAGCTTTCAATCCTTCGCGAGACAGCTCGATGGATTGGGAAACTGGTAGAGGCTCTGCCATATCCTGTCCTCCTCCTTTTGGGAGAACTTGGCGGCCTTTGAGTGGTGAGAGGGAGGAGGGCCTGTGGGAATGGGGCCTTGGTGGGGAAGCTAAGGTCCCCTTTGGAAACAGCGGAGGAAGGCTCCATGTTAAAGGGGAAAGGAGGAGACAGGAAACCTCCATTAAGTTGTTTATAAGTTGAATTGTTTCTAAGGCCGGAACTGACAACTGTGTTTTTACAAAGTAAAAAAGGATGCAATGAGTTCCACAGCCTCCATTCAGGCATATACAATGCTTAAGTAGATCAGAGTGAAGTTTTCTTTGGATAGGTAGTTTAAAAAAAATTGAGTGTTGGGACAATGTATAAATCTTTTCAATTTGAAGATTCTTGAAGGCTATTGCTGATGCTATTGGAAGAGAATTGCAATATTCATGGACTGTGAAACTGTTCAAATCACTGCCTAAGCAAGGAATTATTCTGTTTCTGCTTCTCCACTTAGACAAGGGAAAATGTTTTGCATTCTATCAGCTGGGCTTTTATTGTTTTTCATGTGAGGACAAATGTTCTTTGAGAAGGTGGGGTCTTGTTTGAGGAAATGTCAAGCTGTCCCATGTAGATTTATTGGTGGTTGTGGCAGGTGCCAAATGTTTCAAGAAGTTGGTGTATGCAGTTTTTCCTCTGTCCCCTGGAAGCTTTTTCTGAAACCAGGATATGTTCTGTGCAGGAAGAAAGCAAATGTGCTACACTCAAAACAGTGAATGACAGAAAAACCTAAAGAAGGTTTGTAGTGTATGGCTTTACATCATCTGAAAGGAATTTTATGCACCAAGTTCCAAAGTTAGAGAAGTCCACTAAACAAGGGACTTTCATTTAAGGCCCAGATTGAGGTATATGGTGTCTGGGTGGGCTGAAGAGGCATGATTTATGGAGTATTGTAAGTCTTGCTGGCTCTCAAATATTTGACCTTCAATGTCCAGAAATTATTCCCATCTTTGGAACAGCCCTGAGTGAGCACTGACAGCTCTACTTTCCCACTACGTACCCACATAAGCAGGTCAAATTCAGTGTGAACCTCTTGGCGGGGAATGTTTGGGAGGCTTGTGTTTTATCTTAAAAATTGCTGGACATGTTGCATCCCTTCCATGACACATTCATTTTTTTTTAAAAGTTTAAAATGTCACCCATCCTCCAATCTTTGAGTCAAACTGATGTTCCTGGAAGATGCACATGTTTGTACTGCAGCCCGGAGCACTGTCTGTCTCTGCAGGAGGGGGAGAATCCTGCTCTGAGAACTAGGACTGAAGTCCTTGTCCAAGTGGTGATCCAGCCGTTGTCCTTTGAAATATACAGATCCTCCCTTGGAACAGTGACATGTGAGTTCATTTTTATGTTAGGAGGAAGTTATTTGTCAGAGGAGTTCATTGTAATTTTGGAAAAGAATACTAAGGTCACTGAGGGATTAGGGATTAGGAATCTTTAGAGATGGATAAAAGGAAGGGTTGAAAATATTACCCTGGGCAGGTAACCTCCATTGGGGAACCAATGTTGAAGGGGGAAGAGGGCCATGGGCTGAGGAAGAAGAAAAATGATAAAAGTGTCAGTGGCAAATTTGGCCTGATATTTTTTTAATGGCTTTCAATTCTTCCAAATCTATCTCCAGCCTTAATTCCATTGCTTAGTTCCAACTTCAACACATCCATTCCAATGACACATCTACCTGGAGACTCAAGACAACACACCCACAATACTAACTGCCTGCGAGTGACTCCACCCACTCCCTTCTCCTGCTGCATTCCCACCTGCTCCTTACCATTAGATTCTTTTGCTCAGCCCTAACACCACCAACTATTGGCCTCACGGCCCCAGCCAGAGCCTGGGGATGCTTCAGTTTTTATTTCTACCCAACCTCTCATGCACACATCCAGTTGATCATAAAATCTAACCAATCTTTATTGTATAAATTAACTTCCCTGCAGGAAACATTCAATGGGCTGAATGGCAGAAAGTTTAATAAAGAGCCACTTATAGAGTAGGGATGAGGAAACTAAGAAAAAAACAATGAAAGATCCAGGGACAACTGTGGGATGCTGTAAACACCCCAGGAAATAAGGGAAAGGTGGTTGTGGAATTCCCAAAAGTACCTTATATGTGAGATTGGAACTGTGGAATAAGAGCCACCCAGATGGGAGCTGAAACAGTGCAATGCAGGCAGGAAGCGAGGCAGGAGGGGAGCAGGGGAATTAATCACCCTCCCTGCTCTCCCCTCCCACCCTCTGACCTTCTACCAAACATCAGAAGATGGAGGAATTTAGTGTCATAGGCCATAGGGTCAGGTTGCTGGGCACAGAAAGGTCAGAGACTGGAGCAAAAGGGACCTGGTGAGATAATCAGCAAGGGGAGAATAACCAGATTCATCTCCTCTGGTTAATACTTGAGAATTCAGCCTCCATTCAAGACCATTATCTTTTTTCTGGATGGTGGAAAAAAAATCTTCTCAATTGTCCTAATTTTCCCCAGATTGAAATTTCACTTTATTTTAGAAACCAACATTTTAAAACAATTTTAATGTTGACAGATAGTGCCCAGGTTTAAGATACATCCTAGGGGTGGGGTGGTTACCCACGGCTAGCATAATACTTGGTGGCTATGGCTCCTTTCCTTTGTGCTCCCCTTCAAGAGTACACATGGGACTGAATATATCACTGATATTACATGATGGTAAAGGCATTGTCAATCTATCTATATAAAACCCTAAGTGACTGGTTGATCGTTCGGCCAATATCTATGATGCACACTGACCACCAGGGGGTGGATGGTCAATGAAGGAGCTGCTAAGCAACATCAACTTTACAGAGAGCCCTCTCACACTCTGGGACCTCTCAGAGGATATTGGACTGCTGGTTTTGGCTCCATTCCCTGCTGGCCAGGCTGAGGGACCCCACCTGCTGAAGGGATCCTGCTCACTCTGCAGATATCCTTTGAGCCCTGGTGCCGTCCCAGGTACAGCTGGTTTGGGAGGGAACACAGAAGGTTGGCTCCTGGGCATATCCAGCTCATCTTGCCCAGTCCCACCCTGCTGGCCACCTTCTAATTAATTTCCTTTCAATGTGCATGAATCCGTGCACCAGGCCTCTAGTATTTCAATAAGAAAATTCACTTGCAAACTCTGTGTTTAAAAAAGTATTAAAAGCATCATCCTGGGGTACTTTACATATCCACAGCAGGTGCTCAATAGAGATTTGTTGAAAGGATCAGTGATACTTGTGACACACACAATAGTGGGTCTTTGCACATAATGTTTACACGCTGGTAGCTTCCCATTTGTCAAGATGTTCTTAATATGGTGGAAAAGATCTTTTCACTGACCCAATTTCCTATCCCCATCCTGACCTTCGAGATCTCTTCTTTCGCTTCTTCCAATACCACCTGTTCCTTAGCTCTTCATCAGTCCTTAGAGAATACTCTCAAAGCAATAATCTCTGTGCCCTTTGCACATTCCCTTGTCATTTAACATTTTCATGCATGCTGGCCCAAATTCCAACTGCCAGCACCTGACATACTTTGCCCAAGGGCCTCTCTGACCACCGGAGCTCACTCTGCCCAGGCATGAGGAAGACTTGAAGTACCTGGGAGTTAATGGCCCCTAGAAGCATCTCTCACCAATGACTTTCAAGAATGGGTATGCAGATATCTTTCTGCAATCCATCATGACACCTACTTCTAAGTAGAGATCATTAATTATTTGCATGCGAATGAATAAATGAATGAATGAATGACTAACTGACTGAGAAGATGAATGAAGGAATGGATGAGTTGCTAGGTTTGTTTGTCCTATGTTAGCACTAGGACCTGAGAGTAAAATATCCTGTTTTCAAGATATATTTTCTAAAAGTTTCTGGAAGTTTTTCTGAAACTGGTTTGGCTCAGTGGATAGAGTGTTGGTCAGCGGACTGAAAGGTCCCAGGTTCGATTCCAGTCAGGGGCATGTACTTTGGTTGCGGGCATATCCCCAGTAGGGGGTGTGCAAGAGGCAGCTGATCGATGATTCTCTCTCATCGATGTTTCTAATTCTCTATCCCTCTCTCTTCCTCTCTGTAAAAAATCAATAAAATATATTTTTAAAAGTTTCTGGAAGTTTTCTTGTGAAATTTCTCAGTAAGCTTTTTTGTAATCTGTGAGAAATGCATGAATCAAGTTAAAAGGTGCATATTGTTCTGCATGACTTTTCAGAAAGTCCTCCCCTGCTCTCACACTCACTTATCCCGTTGATAAGAGCAAATGGCCTACTGCATATGGTTCAGACGCACACTCACATCCAGTCCTTTCGAAGCGTCAGTCCTGGAGCTCGCTGAGGCCCACGTCTGCCGCGGGAATCAGCTAGGACGTTGCCCAGTTAAACATTCATCCAGGATTTCATGGGGACTTGAGAATCATTGTTTTTGGCTGGGCTCCTGGGTTTGAGGTTTCTTCATGTAGGACTCCGAAAAAGGATTTGGAAATGTTGTCTCTAATCCCAAAGTATGCATTTGGGAGGCTGCCTTCGCCATTACCCACCTAATAATTCAGGCTCCCGGGTTGTTTTACCCAAGTGCATTCACACCTTAGATAGAGTCACAAGGGAATGACCCAGGAGACAGAGTACCTGGGTTCCAATGCTGGTTTCATTAGGCAAAGTTATCCACTGCTTGCCACCCCATTTTCCTTATCCTAAAATGAAATGGTTGGAATTGACAATCTCTACGTCCCTGTCCAAATCTAAAATTCTGGGTGGGATTCTGAAATCTATTCTGCCACCAACAGTGTGTCCTCAGAGCTTTTGCCCATTGCTCATGAGAATGTCAATGTCTGGGTAAATAGATCTTTTGGGGTCAGCTCTAAAAAACCCAGAAGTACATATTGTATGTTTATTTTGGCACATGGACAAGTCTGAACAGGGCCCTGTCAAGCATTTCACCATGATAGCTGCTGGAAGGAAGGGCCAAGGGAGGCGGTCTGGGCGAGCTGATTGGAATGAAGAGGACCAGCCCAAGTCCTGTGGCACAGATGACCCTGCAGAAGTGTGTGTGGGTGGGTGGGTGGGGGTGCACTTGGGAGTGGATTTAGGAATCATAAAAAAACCATTAGAGTCCATATTGGAAATGGCTTCTGACACTGTCTCAAAGCCACATTCTCAGACAATAGGGAAAGCTGTAAATAGATCTGCACAGTTGTCCAAGCAAAGCAGAATAAAACCAAGGAAAGCCAAATTAAACAGGCTCAACAGAAGTTGTGGGTGAAGTCGCTGAATGTTGCTCATGCCTTCAGAATGGGAAGCTCTCTTCAGAATACTCACAATAGCAGGTCCTTTGGAGACAGCCATGGGCTGATTGGCTGGCTCCACCCTCCCACCAGGCCAGTTCAGCATAGAAAAATGAGAGAAAAAGACCCTTTCAAAGGAGTGGCCTCACACCTTGGAGGACTCATTTGTAGTATCTCTCTATTATTACTCAAGTGATAAGATTTTAAAGATCATGTTAGATTCCCAAACCCATGACTGAGAATTATACCACAGGACAGAATTATAATGACATGATGGAATCTCAATTTTTATTTTATTTTAACATAATTTCAGACTTACTTAAGAGTAAGCAAAATTGTACAAAAAAATTACTGTATACCCTTCACATTCACATTCAGTGTTCTATCAACCTTCTCTCTTTCCCTTCCCCCTCCCTCTCCCTCCTTCTCTTTCTCTCCATACTTTTCTTCTTCCTTCCTTCCTTCCTTCCTTCCTTCCTTCCTTCCTTCCTTCCTTCCTTCCTTCCATCTTTCTTCCCTTTCTCCATATATAGGGTGCCCTCCCCAAATTATAGAGACACATACACACACACACACACACACACACACACACACACACACACACAAACATATATATATTTTGAATAATTATAAAGGCAGTGTTTATTAAAATGTATTTCATTTTTCAAAATTGAGTTATCAGCTGTTAAAGGGTGTATACATTCTTTTGGGAATATATATATTTCCCCAGAATTATATGAGGATAAATTGCAAACATGGTTTCTCTTTACCCTTAAATATTTCAGTGTAGATTTCATAAAAACAAGGAAACTCTTACATACTCATAGTACCATTATCAAAAATCAAGCGTCTGATGGCACAGTTGTGGTGTAGCCAATGGAGTGCCAACGGCTTGCAGAACAACATGCCAAAATTTTATTGGGACTACTGTGATACATACCTCACCCATGATTCTCCATCTGTGAGAAAGACACACTTCAGTGGTAGGAAACACAAAGAGATTGTGAAAGACCACTATCAGAAATGGATGGAAGAGCAGGCACAGAGCCTGATTGACAAAATAACTGCAGCACGTCAGCAAGGAAAGATACCTCCTACTCCATTCTCTACTTCTCCTGCAGGGGCCATAATCCCACCTTCTCCACTCTTCCAGGTCCACCTCATCCTAGTATGATGCCAGCACCCCAAATTGGGGCCCTCCCATGATGCCAATGATGGGTCTTCTTCCTCCGAGGATGATGCCAGTGGGACCTGTTCTTGGAATGAGTCCGCCTATGGGAGAGCACATGTCAATGATGTCTGTGTCCCCAATGATGAGACCTCCCATCCATCTCATGATGGTGCCCACTTGGTCTGGAATGACTGGACCATACAGATAAGGAGGAAGGGGAGCTTCTTTCTAACAGGCTTCTGTTACTTGTCCTACTTCACCCGGAAATCAGGGTGCTTTGACCCTGGGTGTTTTCTAACAGCATGACAGGGAAGACTCACTCCCTTTTCCTACCTAAGAAAGAATAGTTTTTGAGGGGAGTAGTGAGACAAAAAAAAAAAAAAGCAATTTTTATTTGTATTGTGAAATGTGAAAATAAAATTGTCAACTCTTTAAAAATAACAAAACAAAAAATATCAAGAATCAACACTGATATTACTTCATTTATAGACTTCATTCACTCTCTCAACTGTCTCAATAATCTTTATAGCAAAAGAAAATTCTAAATCACGTGTTGCATTCATTTAATGTATCTTTCATCTTTTTGAATATGGAAGAATTCCTCAGTCTTTCTTTGTCTTTTATGATATTTTTGATGAATGCAGGCCAGTTATCTTGTGGAATGTCCCTCAATTTGTGTCTGTCTGATGCTGTGGAATTTCCTTTCAGCTTTATGCGCTGCCTCCTGAAGTACAAATGCCCAGCTGGGATTGACTGGCTGCAGGAAACAGCTTCTCCAGCCCAGCAGTCTAGAGCTCATGCAAACTCCCCTTTGCCCTGGCTTGGGGGTTTCCTCCCTCTCCTCCTCAAACATGATTTCTCCTCCTGCAAGGCTTGTGGGAAAATCAGATACTGAGCATCTAACAATGATATGAAAGGATTCTAGGCAAATCCATTTGCTTCCTGAGTTGCAATCTCTGATTTCCCTCTGGTTCTAAAAGAGTTGTGATTCTGGTCCCCTCCAAATTCAGAGAAGTATGCCAGCAAACATGTACCTGACAGTGAAAAAAATGAGGGAACATACCTGAGGGCTGGAATTGAGTCCATGTGCATAGAGAATTCATGGACAGTGCATGTGATTTAAGCAAAGTAGCCAGCCAGAGAAAAGACAAGTATCACATGATCTCACTCATATGTGGAATCTAATGAACAAAATAGATCCAAAGACATAGAAGCACAAAACAGTCTGTGGACTCCCAGAGGGAAGTGGGGGGGGGAGGGGGAGGACATTGGGTGGGTAGGAAGAGACCAACCAAAGAACTTGTATGCATATATACATAACCTATGGACACAAAAAGGTGGTGAAGGCCTAGGGTAGCGGGGTGAGGCTGGTTAGAAAGGTCAATGGGGAGAAAAGAGGACATGTGTAATACTTCCAACAATAAAGATTAAAAAAGGAGCAGATTTTGAAAATATTACTCTACAGAAAATATCATAGTTTGCTATATTTTTTTCTGAGGATTTTGTTCACAAAAGTTCAAGGTCTCCAGGAACTCTGTATTTTAGGAAACATAACCCTTGAATCTTCATTCTAGCCAACTGATTTCACCTGAGGGCACTGACTTCTTTTGTAGGTCTGTCCCAAAGTCCTCTAGGACTTTGAATTTTTGCCTTATTGAGTCTGCATCTCCTTTCTTCTCTTTAAAAAAGGCAGCAGTTTCCATAGGAAAATTCTGCTACAGATTATGAAAGAAGGAGGGTGTTTGATAAAACTGGAGAGGGTGGTGTGTTTGTCAATAGTGTCCAGCATGAACCCTGGCAGGTAGGGTCTTCCATTGTGGCAGAGAGAAGGTCTGAGATTTCTTCTATGCCATTACTTTCCCAATTTGATTCTACTTCATGCTGCATAGAATAATGTCCCAAATCAATTTCAAAGCCTCTCAGGAAGAATGAATAACTTTTAGGTGGTTTCCTCTAAAATCTATCCTGAAACAGCTGGAAACATTACTAGTTTCTTATAATTCCTTCCAGAGACATTCTGGAAACATTCTATATCCATCATATATACATATACATATACATATACATATACATATACATATACATATACATATACATATACATATACATGTATAAACACATATGTACTTTTATCCCACCCTAATGGTGATATATATATAATTCTATATTTTCTTCTTTCTTCTAATGGGACATTTCTGTGATATGATCCATATCAGTACAGGTAGGTTGCCTCATTCTTATTTTGTGTTGTGTTGTGTGTGTGTGTGTGTGTGTGTGCGTCCAGATTATTTTTATTTATTTATTTTTTTGTTTTTTTTTAAGAATGGGAGCTCATGTATAAGATGGAGGTTTTTAAAAGATTTTTTGTTTGTTTTTATAAAAGAAACAAAAATAAAACAAAAAATTCTTTATACATTCCATAAAAATTGATAGAAAAGCACTTGGCCAGAACAGTAGAATGGTCAGCATCCCCCACACACTCACAATGTGGTCTCCAGGGGGAGAGGGCAGTCTGCGCAGGACAATGCTGAGAGACACTTTTCCTTTCTCCCAGAGCTGTCCCCTGTCCGTCCCCAACCCCAAGCCCCTCCTAAAGACATGTGGAATCAGATCTCTAGGTTTTTCTCTGTTTTTCACAGACCATTATTTCATAAATTTTTTTGTCTTACATTTTTTACACCAATGTTATAAAAAGGTGGGAGGGAAGGAGAGGCAGACAGTGTATTTTATACCTGCTAATGGGTGTTGGGGAAATAGAGGATTGGGGCAAAGAAAACACACATGGTCTCTATGGAAACATGGAGTTTCATAGCAAAACGTGGTGGGAAGCAGGCTTTGGAAACAAAGAAGGGTGTTTAGTGGCTTTATTCTCAAGGAGAGATGGCAATGTGCAGGTCAGGGAGGGGAGGAACAAGGGAAAGGGACAGAAATCCAGTTTTCTTCCCTGGCTGGTGTGGCTCAGTTGGTTGGGCATTGTCCTGTGAACTTAGGGTTGTCGGTTCAATTCTCAGTGGGGAGCATGCAGGAGGCAGCTGATCCATGTTCTGCTCTTACATTGATGTTTCTCTTTCTCCCTTCCTCAATCTCTAAAACACACACACACACACACACACACACACACACACACACACACTTTATATATATATATATATATATATATATATATATATATATATATATATATATAATGCCCAAGTGACCATTATGACTGAATAACTGGAACAACCAGTCAACCAGTCTTTATCACATGCACTGACCACCAGGGGGCGGATGCTTGGTGGTGCAGTGGCTAGGGAAAAAGTAGGAGAGGAGGGAGGAGCCACGTGGTGGTGGGGTGCTAGCATCTGATGTCAGTTCCTTCCATGTCTGGCCTGGCGACCGTGGCCTCCTTTCCTGACCCTCTGGGGCCATTGGGCCCTGGGCTGGGATGGGGAAATGAGGGTGGGTGACTGCAGATGTGGCCCCTTCCCAGGGGGGCTGAGGGGTGGCACCCTTCTTGGGGCTGGGGACCAACCTCCCATGCCCCTTCCCTCCCCCAAGCCAGCCAAACTTCTGTGGTCCCTACCCCCATCTCTCCCTGCCTGGACTGGCAGGCCCTGATCTCAGACCAGACCGAGGGACCCCATTCATATACTAATTCATGCACTGGGCCCTCTAGTAATAATAATAATAATAATAATAATAATAATAATAAATCAATAATATTAAAAAAGAAAGAAATTGAGTTTTCTAAGGAAGGAATCTAATGAGTGTAGGCACGTCCTGTTAGCGTGAAGCAAGGGTTAAACATTGCTGCTTTCTCTTCAAAGCCTCTATCAGGTCACTCTTAAGAGCTTCTTGTTTTGATTTGTCTACAAGAGTCGGCACAAACCTGTCCATTGACCATGTCCTTGTTTTTCAAAGTAGATTTCATTTAGCACACTTTTGATTTTGCTTTCCATGTCCTCTACCAGGCTCCTGACATTGGCTGTGCATGGAAGCAGTCCCTGGCAGTTTCATCTTTCTCCATCTGTCTGATTAGGCTGCCTCCAGGGTTCATGTGCCAGAGCTGGATTTGCTTATTTGCGGCCACAGCATCACCATGAGGCTAGCTTGTAATGGGCGATGGGACCATTGGATCTCTCCTGCACTGCCACCACATGGGTGGATTCCCAGCAGTCTTTGATATTCTCTGATCCGTCTCCAGCCCTCTTTATGAGGATCACTCTAGTAAAGCCATAATCCAGATCTCAGATATAGACAGATGAGATGCCACCTTTAAAATATAGGTCTCGATACAGGTCAAAGAGATTGTGGGCTGCCACCTCCAGCTTTCTCAGCCAAGTAGGAGGCATGGCCTCATCTTCCAATGGAGGGTCATATCTGCAACTCCATGGTGACCTGTAGGAGTGCCCATCTCTATTGTGTCCCACAAAAGTTAACCCTTTCCCACCACCTTGTTTCTGGCAATTTTCAGTGGCTGGTCAATAGAAGACAGGAGATCTTTGTATAGACTGGGGACCAGGTCATTCAGGTTGCTGAGGTTTATCTCCATTTGCCTCATTAAGTCCAAGGCACAGTTCAGTTTTTTATCATTTGTGGTAGCATCTGTGGCTGTCTTGGTCCCAGTGTCTGTTTCTCATTCTTCTTAACAATTGCATATTATTCCACAAAGGATTCCCTGTACATTATTTAGCTGGTTTCTTACTGATGAATTAGATTGTTTCCAATATTTTGCTATTACAGTCAATTCTGTTATACCTCTTTCTGCACATGTACAAGTATATCTGTAGCATAAATATCTAGAAATGTTATTGCTAGGTCAAAGGATATATGCAATTTGAATGTGGAAATATTTAAATAGGTTTGAAAATGGTCAGTATAAAGGGCAATTGTTTTGGGCCAAATGCATCACTTGGGAAAACAGGATATATTTCACTAAAAGCAGACATGTGACCACACATCTGTGTGCTTTAGTTCAGTAAAGCACAGGGGTGAGTTAGGACAGAAGTACATTACAACATCACTCTTCTGGAGCTAGTGACTCCAAGGTGGTATGTGGTCAGTTTTCTGAGGACCTGTCACTAGCCACTGATATGGTCCATAAGTTGCATCTAAACTTTGTATGGCAGGTACCAAACTCCTGGGAAAAGTTCAGCGTTTTCCCACTGAGAAGGAAGGCTTCATCAGCTCTTACCCCAGAAGACTGTAGTCCCAAGGCAAAGTAGTCTCTGGAAGCCAGGCCCTGGATTGAGCTATAAAGTAGGAACTTGATGGTGAAGGAGCAATCTATGAGACTAGCTAAATAGTAAATCAAAGCCAGAGCAGTAACAACGAAAACAATTCTCCATTCAGATAAGGGCCTGGTATCTCTGGAGCTCCATTCTCCCACCTCCTGCCCCAGGACATCAAAGAGTTGGGATGGACAGTGTAAGAATTGGGCGTCATAAAATTAAGAAGCTTTTCTGTTGAAGCTGTCCCACCCCTTGCAATCAACTTCCTTTGGGCCCCAAACCATAATATTTCCAGGCTAGAGTTCCTAAGCACCAGGTGATGTCCCCAGAAGGAACGAGATGTTTGTTTCAACAGGGAGGATCCATAAATCTAAGATACCACCTCTGGTAGCTGGGCGCCCCTTTTCTAATCTTCTGTACTTTAACACACGAAGCATTTTCTCATGTGTTAGCATGCATGGGAAAGGTCGAGGAGGAAATGAGGCTGGAGGAGAATGTTTGCACTATCCAGAGTAGACATAAGAAAGTAGAGTGAAGAAAGAGCTATGGCCTCCCATTCATCTATGTTTATTCCTTTATCAAATAATACAGAAGGTGGACCTCTCTTCTCCTGATCTAGTGTTTCTAGAGTTCAGGAAGTACAGTGCACAGCGGTTAAATCAGAGTCATGGATTCTAAACCCAGCTCCCTCATTCTCCCAGTGACCATGGACTTAGCCCAATGAGGCTCAAAGTCTACATTTATAAAACAGGGGTAATAACAGTACACTTATCTCAAAGATAATGTGGGTAGAGACAACATACTGCCTGGCACATACAAACTAGTCAATAACTGTCGGCTATTCTCATTAATATGAATCCTACAGAGTCAGCTGTGTTGCAACTTGGCTTGCACCAAAGCCAATCCCTTATTGTCACAGTCCCTTGGGGAGCATTATTGCTTTGGCTTATCCTCCTTGGATCATGTGTGGCTTCCATATGTACAGACACAGTGTAGGTAATAGCATTCATTGGACGGGAGGAGTATGCAATGCAGTTGTACATAACTGGACGTTAGGCTAATGGTTTTTGAAGTGTCTCCTTGAACCACTAGCAACTTATTGCTGCATACCTCAATCAAACTCTCTGGGCTATGGCTGAATGGCTGCCTCCCTACACTTCAAGGTTCCAGGTGAAATGGATGCATGCTAACATCTGAGAAACACTGATCCAGATTCTGGGATGCATTGAAGTCTCCTACTTCACACAGGAAGAGCTGGAGTGGGAAAAAAAAAACACACCACAAAAACAAAAACAAACAAAAACAAAACAAAACAAGAGGTCATGCTCTTAGCTCTTAGCTCACAGACTAATTTGGGTGAGCGGTTTAACAGTCTTGCCTGTTCTTGAACAGTCTCCTCTTTGACTGGGAACAACTTGTCAAGCTGCAGATATCTCCTTTCCTCTTTCTCTCCTTGCTTCTCTCCCACAAGACACAAGATAGTTCCTGCCCAGGCAACTCAGATTACCATTTCTTCCTTAAAGCCAATTAAAGGTCTCTAATCCCTCCTGTGTTGACCTAAAGGATCAGTTTGATTGGGAAGGATGAATGGGAAGGGCAAAATCCTAGAAGGGCTTGGGAAAGGAAATTTCTGCTCCAGTGGTGGGAATACACCCTTTCTCACCAAGCTTATTATGACCTGGTGCATTTTTTGAATTAGAATTCTCCACCCAGCCGGCCTCTTTTATCTAAAGCTTTGGGTTATGCTTTCAAAGGCAGCGTCTGACTTTATTTACCTTTAGTATTAATACTTTTGAGACTCCCCCCCCCCTCAAGTCATCACAGCCTCTCCCTGAGTAATAAATAGTTTGAATCATATGAAATATCCATGTTTGTAGGTGGAAAGCGGTTAATATCAGCAATGTCTTATGATTCAATTTAATATATACATGCAGGTCATTTACTGGGACTCATCATTCTGCCTTCCTCACAATTGAAGGCAGATTACTTTTAAGGACTTCTAGGCCCAGCAGATCATCTCCTTTGTGAGACCACCGAGAGCTTGCCACTTACTACAGGGTTTTTGTAAAAGTAAATTAACCTCCAAGTCTTACTTCCCTCTTCTGTAGAGTGGGGATGCTGTCACCCTCCTTATAGGTTGATATGGGATTAAATGAGAAAGCTGCCTATGGTGTCTGGCATGGTGCCTGACTTCTAACTGGTATCAGATACATTAATGTCCTATTTCAGTGAGGCTGGAGGTACTATTCTTTATTTTTGAGGTAATATTCATAAAACTCATGTCTCTGCCTCTTCTCTATTCCACATATCTACTGATGGTCAGTTTCCAAGTTGTAATTGTTACTTTTTTAGAAGTGAGGGGTCTGGACATGTTTTTAAAGGCCCTTGCACATTATGTGTGGTTATGAGATGTCAAGAGAGTGAAATATTCTTGTCTCAAGTAACCATTATTCTTCTTCATTTCAGAGAAATGTCAGATTATTTTATTTATGTTGTTTTGGAATCTTAGTAGAAGAGAAAGCAGCTCAGTAAATGAATGCAGAAAGTTCCGGCCTCATCACTAACCAGATTGTGCAATCTCAGAGGATTGGCTTAACCTCTGAGTGTCTCTGTTTTCCTGGCCTGGACATGAGACTTGCACACATGCCTCAATCTCCTTCAGTGAAAATGAAAGAGATGGAGTTAGTGCTTAATGAAGGTGCTTTGAAGGCAGAGATTTACATAGATACAAGGTATTATTATATTACATAAAAACCATCATTTTTTTTTTTTTTTTTTTTTTTTTTGCCAAAGTCATGACACCAGGAAAACCTATCTTCCACTAAAGTTCAAAAGCAGAATGAGGAAAGAAAAAAAAATTTTTTTTTGGGGGGGGGGTTTGTTTTACAGTAGAACCATCATCACCCCAGAGATGTTTTGGAGGGTGTAACAGGAGTATTCTCAATGGTCTTTAAGAACAAGGTTAAGAGCTACCTGCACTTGGTGCTTCATTTACTACACAGGGGTGAGAGTCCTGACGGATTGTCTTTCTGGTTAATTACTAGATGTTCAAAAAGGTGAGTGGAAACATGATACTCCTGCAAGTTGGATTGTTGACAAGAGACACTGAATTTTCAAAGGCAGGTGTTGACTGGAAATATGCATGTGTTCCCAGCCAGTTTTGCTTATGGAGTCATTCTATGCTTGGAAGTAAACAAAGGAAAGTAATCCAACATTCCCATCAATAAAATGGCTTGCCCTGTGCTTGTAAATTGTTCTGTGTCTTATTTGTAAATTGAGAGTTGAACAATGACAGGTGTCTGGTACTATGCATGAGCAATGAATTGGAAAGCCTCGCTTTCCTTACTGTGTAGTTGTTTGTATTTGTAGAAAGATGGGAGAGTGAGGTGTGAATGGGAGAACTGGACTCTGGAGGCCTCTATTTTTTTCTTGTTAAGTTAAAGGGCTTGTAGCTTTTGCTTACATCAAATTATGCAGTATAAATGCACTCTATATAGTAAAAGCCTAATATGCTAAGTGTCCAGTCGACTGGTCACCTGTTCAACCAATCAAACATAATATGTTAATGATATGCTATGGCCACTCAACCTCTCGCTATGACATTCACTGACCACCAGGGGGCAGACAGTGGATTGGTCAACCAGTTACTATGATGTGCATTGATCACCATTGGGCAGATGCTCCGACCAGTAGGTTAGCTTTCTGCTGGGGTCCAGCTGATTGGGACTGAGTGAGATGGGCTGGACATGCCCTGGAGCCCTCCCCAGCTGGCATCCTCCCTGGCCCTGATCGTGCACTAGTGGGGGTCCCTTGGCCTGGCCTGCACCCTCTCCTAATCTGGGACTTCTCGGGATGTCAGAGAACCAGTTTCAGTCAGTGCACTCCCACATGCGGAACAAGGCTCAGCCAGAAGCGGGGCTTATGATTGGGGAGTGCAGCAAGGAGCAAGGGGTCCTGGACTGCAAGAGCTCTGGACTGCGGAAAGGGATGTCTGACTGCCAGCTTAGTGCAAAAATGTCATGCACCAGGCCTCTAGTTAATCCTACCTAATAAAAGAGAAACATGCAATTTGATGACACCTTCACTATGCCCACAAGCCCCGCCCACCAGCCAATCAGGGCAAGCGTGCAAATTAACCCAATAAAGATGGCGGTTAATTTGCATATCTAGGCTAGAGCAAAGACTGAAGATGCATAGAAAGAAGCCAAGCATTGTGGAGAAGCAAGCAATCTGGGTGAGAGAGAAGGAAGGGAAGCAGATGGGGCGGGGAGAAGGGAGGAAAGCAGGCAGGGCAGTGACTGCAGCAGGAAGCCCTATTGCAGAAATCTTCCTGTAAGGGCATTTAGTAAATAACAATAATACAAGAATAAACTCCGTGTTTTGTGTACTCACAACTATAAATCTATTTTTGCATATCCCTCTATATTTTTAAAAAATAGGATTTGGTGCTGTCGCTTGATTAGAGACATACCAACTAAATGTTGAGGTGGACTCTGCTCTGGTTCTGCTCTCTTTGCAGCTCTTCAAAACACCCTAGAGCTAGGTGATGCACAAGCATTTCAGATGTAATTGAAGGAACTAGAGCTGGGGACTAATGATGCCCCTGTCACCCAGGCTGTGATATCATTGCTGATATTCTCCAGGTTTCCTACATGCACCTAAGACAGAAGAAGAGTTATGCAGTAATTTGCAGGTTGGAACTCAGTCCAAACTAGTTTTTCTTCTCTCCATGCTGGTTTATTTTAGTTCAGTTTTAAGGCTGAAGGTACTAAAGAAGTTACCAAAGCTTTACTCATGTGGACACTTTTTCTCACTACATGTGAGATAATTCACTGTCTTCTATTTTCCCAGAAATAGAATTCAGCCTAGTTAAAATGGGATTGCCAGATAAGCATTTTATTCAATATAAAGTCTTTGTATAACATTCAGTTACAAGGGAAAAACATGGACCAGAAAATCCACTGGGGTCAGAAAATCTACTTGTTTCTAAAAATTTTTGGACTTACATTGATTGCAACACTAGGTAGCAGGAACTTCATCTTTGTTCCCTAATGTAACCCTAGCATTTAGCATAGTTTCTGGCACTCAGTAAATGCTCAATAAATTATTCTTGGCTAAACAATTAAAAAATGAAAGTTTTTTTCTGGTGGCTATCAGAGAATGTATATTTTTGTATCAAAGTCTACATTGTCAATGTTCATCTTACTGAAACACAAATATTGTTCTAGGGCCTGAAAGATGATCAGTTCTAGCCTCTTCTATCTTGATATGTATACATGCCACCTCATCCTCACCCTACAAACACACACACACACACACACACACACACACACTCACAAGCTATATGCACACTTAAGCATGCTTAGACCATCTGGACATGCTCCTTATCCCATCATTTGGACAGGGTCTCTGCCTACTCTATAAAGTAGAGCCATTTGGACTTTTCCAGAAGGGTATTTTGGTAGGACACCAGTGTTGATGGCCAACAAATATTTATTGAACAATTAAGTGAATGATGAAAGTTTCAATTTTTATTTCCAGAGCTCAACATGAACTAAATGTTTTATATGACATGATTTATAAGAGACACGAGAGACTGTACAAAGCCATCTTTGGCAAACATCACGATCCTGTGAAATATATGTGCCCACAGTATATTTAATTTAGAGGCTATTAAAAGACTTAGATCTTTATTGCTTCTTAATATTCTGCACAGAGTCCAAAATGGTTTTGAAATGTTTTTTGAGTTGCCTATAAACACCTCCCATTTTATATCAACACAGTATTATTGCCTTCTGGATATTTTAGGTACAGATATCATTTCATTAATTTTATTAGGATTCTGGTCTATTTACTATTGGGCTGATAATTTACACAGCAAACTCTTTATAAAACCTATAGCTTCATAGGGGATTAACCCATATTTAATTCACTCTGTTAATTTTAAAAGAATTAGGACATAATAGAGTTTGTTAAAATTTACAAACCCTATTGAACATTATCTGTTCTTTTCTGAATGGTACAGAGACCCCAGCACCTTGTCACGCTTCATGATAATCATTAATGTGATAACCATTACTGCATGGCAGAAGTATGGCTTTGCCAGCTCATTACACACCACACACGTCAGTTTCCTCTTGTTGAATATCCAGCATGCCCAGTCTTTGGTTCTAATCAGAACTGTTTCCTAATCCTATCTAATTATCTTAATTGTCACTGCTTCCTATTATGCCACATCAATAGATAAGAAATACATCAATTAAAAATTTTCAACCCCACTAACTAATCCATAGATTACAAGGTGTTTATAATCTAGTTTACTAAAGTATGGGGAATTTCTTTACTAGATCTTTTGTGTTCTGAATACAAAGACATTTCTGGGAATGAGTTGCTGAATTCCAGCGATTGAGTGGTGGGGTGCCTGTATCTTTTTACTATGCAATTATTCCATCACGAATTGTATGGTTTAGGCATGGGATGCTGTTTTATTTGACTTTTATGTGATTACTTTGGGCCTGAATTCAGTGGATGCTCCCCTTTTTGGCCTTAATCTACTGAAGAGGAAAGTGACTTCTTTCTGTGAGCAACTTCAAGAACCAGTAGTTGTATTTAAAACAGATCATCCAGAGTTAGCAGCTGCAGAATTCAGACACTTCTGTGGCCATCATATATCAGCCCCAAAGTTGGTAGATTCATTATAAGTTTGTCTCTTGATTTTAGTCAAAATAATCTGATTTCTTTTCTGAAAAAAAAAAATCTTTCTTAGTCCATTTCCTTTGTTTTTTTCCTTCTCCAATCAGCAGATCAAAACTTTGGGCCCTTCTTAACCTTAATTCAAACATCACTTCAGAAGTTAACACATTTGAGTTCCAAAAGCAATGCTTTTAACTTCTGTCCCATGGTCAATAAGGGGCTAAATCGATCTATAAACAGTGTCAGATGGTGTCTCACACATGGCACTTAAGAAACCTTACTCCTGATAGTGCCTTGACCTCAGGGGCCCCTGATCAGGCTGTCTGGGTGACACTGAGCAGGGAGGCATCAAAGCAAAGGCCTGTGCGGTCCTGTGAGTCTGACAGCTGCCCAGCCCCCGGGAGAGGGTGTTGAAGACAGGACAGGCATGGAACTGATGTGGACACAGCATTTTAGTTGGGCTTGTAGCATGACTGGGGGAGGCAGATTTCTGGCTCCCTTTTCTTCGACTGGTTCCATTTCTCATCCCACCTGCGTTGCAGTTTACCTAGACACTTTGCACTGGGCACTTATGGAATTCAAGGACGCCTTTTGAGAAAGCCAAAACAAGTCCAGCTCAGAGCTATGGAGGCACAATGTAGTTTCAGAGGATGGCAGGATAGTCATCTGTTGAGCAGAGCAGCATTTCCATGTGCAGCAGACTGTTCATGGCAGAAACGGTTTGTTTCATGGAGGCCCCTTGCATGCAGTTCTGCCAGACACTGAGAACTTCTAGTGCCATTATCTGAGGGTGTTCTATGACCACAAGGTGTGCTTGGCCTGCTTGCAGGGCATGCTGGGAAACTCAGGAGCTAATGCCCCCAGAGGGGTGTTGGATCAATACCCCTTCTTGCTTCCTCAGTGCACAATTCTGAGATGTGTTCCATACAGCCTCTCAGGGTGGTCTCAGTGGGGTTGGGCCCACAGTCTTCCACAACAACTAACTTATGGATACACTTTATACTGGTTTTCTTTCCCGTACTTTCTCCCTGCTCCAGTCTCTCCCTTTTATTTCCTGGGACATTTCTCAAGTAAATGCCTGGCACCTAAGTCCTTTTCTCAGGGCCTGCTTTGGGAGAGACTCAAATTACCACAAGGGACAGACAACAAAGCAGTTGTCTTATCAAAAGTAATTTAAATGACCCCTCAAAAGCTCTATTTTCCACAAGTTGGTACCCCCATGCCTTGGTTTGGATTCCCCAGAAGCAAATCCTAACACAAGGATTTCACTGCAAATTGTTTATCTGGGAAGTAATTCCAGAAAATGCTGTTAGGGTAGGGAAGGGAGACAGGGAAGAGCTGGAAGAAATAAAGGGCATTTTATGAAACCAGTTACTACTGTGGGCAGCTGGAGCCCAATCCTGAGGAGGCATCTGGAACATTGTGGAACAGGCCTCAGAGGTATTCTTCCCCTGAGTGTTGAGCCAGCAATTGTATCTCTGGCATGGACTGAGGGATGCTGTAGGAATACTTCCCAGCACTTCTGGGATGACTGTGCTCAGGCTGACCATGACCATGTGGCCAGAAAAGAAGTCCTTTGAAGGAGCATCTCAATTTGCAGTGAGAAGCCTTTGGAGACAGAGATACTAGTAAGTGCTAAGAAAATGTGGGAGGGCATCAAAAAAGGCCCTGCTACACATGCTGAGACTAACAACCTACAAATATGACTCTGAAATAAGGGGAAATGCAAAGGAATGGTTCTCTCATTAAAAAATGTGTATAAAGCCTTTCCTATGTTACAGTGCTGCAGACAAAGTGGAAAAGATTGTGTTTGTGTTGCTTTTGTGTGGACACGTCCCTCCTGTAAGAGTTACAGCATGGAGAGACAGCTGTGAATCCTAATGTGACTCTCAAAGCCTGGCTTTCTGAGTTCGTGGTTTCATGCAGACTATTGGACTGAGAGTTAGAAGACTTGTGTTTTAGTTTTGGCCCTGCCCTTAACTAGCCATGTGACCATGTTATCTTGCCTCCCAGGACCTTGATTTCCTCTCGTGCTAAATGAAGGAGCTGGCATATGATACTCTGGGGGCCTTCCTGCCTGAAAAGCAGTGGCCAAGGATCCTTGTGCTGAAGTGGGTGTGAGACAGCGCTGCTTGTACTGTGTGGGTCACTTGCTGGGAGCAGCTTCTGGTCTGGAGGCATTTCAGGTCAAGTGATGTCCGAGCTAGGAGAAGTTAGAACTGAAAATGTATTTTTACAATTAAAAGCAACGAGGCTTAGGGAAGCAACTTGTCTTGTGCAAGCTCACCCAGCTAATTAGGGGGAAGAATTGGAGCCAGAACCTAGTTTTCTATTGCTCAATTGATGGATCTTTCTATTAATCTATGAATCGTACTTTTTGTAACAAGCTATAAGAACTAGGGCTTTTGAGATGGTAGACTAAAGGCTAAAGGACCCACTTGATCCAAAGTAATCATGAAATTGAAAGGCATTCACATTGGCTTAAACCAAATCTCGGAGTCTATATAGTTCATCAAAATATTCTCCTGCTGAATTGGTTTTATGTATTTCCCATTAGAATCCCCAATCCATACATAGGGATTGGATTCAAGTGGAAAAGGTGAACCAAACAACTGAATAAAAAATATCCAATTTCTTTTTAGACCTTACCATGAGTGCTTGCGGCAGTAGTTACCACCTGTGTTATTTAGCCTTGGTTGAAATAGATTCAAGATGGCAGGCTGGTGACAGGGTTAGGCAAAAAAGGAAACAGAACTGCAGAAAAAAGTGAGGGAGTCCAGCCACTTTAGAATGTGAAAGTAATTTAGATGTGAATTGAGAAAGTGAAGATGTCCCAGAACTGCTCTTCCTGTGTCAACATAAATAAGTGTGTTGATTTCATTAAGTAAATGACCAGCTAGGTGATGATATGTTTGGCATGACACAGGACTGAGTTCAGGCAGGTGATCACAGGGTGAATTATAGGAATTATGCAAACCACTGCCTATTATCTGGCTGATCTTCATGTGCTGTATCATGTTCCATCTGAGTAAAATTTTAAGTGTTTGGAAGTCCTGCAAAGTAAAAGTCTGCTATTGACTCTTGTGTGGTCCATGGACCAGCACCATCAATGCCACTTGGGAGCTTGTTAGAAATGCAGAATATCAATCCTGACCCCAGACCTACTGCATTGGAATCTGTGCTTAAATAAGATCGCCTAGGGATATGTATGCATGTTAAAGTTTAAGAAGCACTGTTGCTGGCAAGTGCTACTCAAAACAAGTGGGTACTTCCTTGAGTGGAATCACTAAAAAAACTCTCAGCCAAAAATAGGCTGCTCAAGGAGACCTTGCAAACAAGTGGAAAAACTGAATGTAATTCAAATAATTAATACAATGATGTCACGCTTAGTGCTGTTGTGAGCTAATATTGAAACACTGTTAAATCAAACACATACCTTTTAAGAAAAACCTGCTTCAGTTTTTTTTCAAGTGTGAACATATGGGAAGAAGTTATTTATAGTTATACCTTAATTCTTTCCACAAAGGATAAAGATATGTGGCTGTTAGGCATAACAGCTATGGTTGCAGAGAAAACCACCAGATACTGTTCCAGAGCTGTTGTGATTTCCACTCAGTGTCTTCAGACTGTACATGAAATAGGTCTTAAAACCATACAATCCCTTCCTTGTCTTCGAGTACACAGAGATAATTCTCAGTCTTAGTTTTATAACATCATCAGCATTTATTCCAAAAGATATAAGATATTTGAAAAGTATTGGAGTTAAAGTTGGCTTTTTCTTTTTCAAAGACCATTGAAAGGATCATTTATAAGACACAGCTTGACTAAATACATTTTGTTGTGAGAAGTGTTTAAAATTTTAAAGAGAACTAAAGGTTTGAGAAACATATTTTCACTGATAGGGTTCAACAGAATAAATTACAAACCATTTTGTAATATCCATACAATGCATGCGATGTTTCTTGAGAGCTAGGCTTGGAAATGGCATTTCTGCTGTTTCATTTGCCAAGGAAAATCGCATGGCCCATCCTGGATTTAAGGGATGAAATAGACTACAACATTTGATGGGAAAAGCTACTAAATCACATTTCAGGGGAGGGAAATAATTGGGAGAAATGTTGTAATCCACTTACCACATCAGAGTAGGCTGATTGCTATAGTAAAACAAACCCTATGTCTCAGGATTTTAACACAATAATGTTTTATTTCTTGACTTTATCACAGTCCAATAAAGGTGGTCAGGGGAGTAGAGAGGGGCTCTGCTGCACCCAGTCGTTCAGGAATGCTAGGCTCCTTTCTTCTAGTTACTGTGCCCTCCAAGGCCATGAAGTCTTCTATCGCGTCATCTATTCCCAGCCAGTAGATAAGGAAAGAGCAATATGTAGCAGGAGCATTTACTCCTAATTGCCCCCACCTGGAGGTATCATACTTATTGCTCTGCCTTCTTTCTGATGGTAGGGTTCACATGGGACATGGCCCAATTGAACATCAAGGGAAGTTGGGAAACCTGGTCTAGCTGTGTTAGGAGCAGAAAGGGAAAATGGTGTGCTTAATACCTACTTGGGCTCTAGTTATAGTTATTCCAGGAGAAGGTGCACCCGAGGTATTTTAAAATGTTAATGACTGAGGCTCATAAAATGTTAATGACCTGAATCTTGACCTCTCACTCTTCTCCTTAAACAACATGAGCTTTAGCACCCACTCGTTTGTCCACAAACTACCAGATCCCGTGCAGTCACCCAGCCACTGGCCTGGCCAGTCAGCAGCATGGCCAGCATCTATGCAGGTTGCAGGAGCTCTAGCTCCCAGATCTCCATGTACCGCTCCACAAGCATGCAGAGGGTCTGGGTGTCTGGGGGCCTGGCTGCAGTGATGGCTGGGGTTCTGAAGGGCCCTGGGGCATCCAAAGTGAGGAGACTATGCAATGCCTGAATGACCACCTGACCTCCTACCTAGAGAGGGTGAGAAGCCTGGAGGCTGATAATTAGAGATTGGACAACAAAATCTGTAAAACCTGGAGAAGAAGGGGCCCCAAGCAAGAGATTTGGGGCACTATCTCAAGACCATTAAGGATCTGAGGGCTCAGATCTTTGTAAGTTTTGTGGACAATGCCCACATGGTGCTGCAGATTGACAGTGCCTGCTTTGCTGCTGATGACTTCAGAGTCAAGTACGAGATGGAGTTGGCCATGCACTGGTCTGTGGAGGGTGACATCAATGGGCTCTGCAAGGTCACTGATGACACCAATATCACGCTGCTGCAGCTGGAGACAGAGATCAAGGCTCTCAAGGAGGAGCTTCTTTCTATTAAGAAGAGCCACGAGGAGGAAGTAAATGGTCTATAAAATCAGATTGCCAACTCTGGGTTGACTATGGAGTTGGATGCTCCCAAATCTCAGGACTTTAACAAGATCATGCCGGATATTCAGGCCCAGTATGGTGAGCTGTCTCAGAAGAACTGAGAGGAGCTAGATAAGTACTGGTCCCAGCAGAGCACCCCAGTGGTCACCTTGCAGACCCATGAGATAGGAGCAGTTGAGATATCACTCTTAGAGCTGAGATGTACAATCCAGTCCTTGGAAATTGACCTGGATTCCATGAGAAATTAGAAGGGCGTTTTGAAGAACATCCTGAGAAAGGTGTAGATGCGATAAGCCATGCAGATGGAACAGCTCAATGGGATCCTGCTGCAGCCAGACCCAGAGAGAGGGGTAGCACCAGGCCCAGGAGTATGGTGAACATCAAGGTCAAGCTGGAGATTGAGATCGCCACCTACCGCCACCTGCTGGAAGAAGGGGAGAATTTGGATCTTGGCGATGCCCTGGACAACAGCTCCATGCAATCCATCCAAAGACCACCACCTGCAGCAAAGTGGTGTCTGAGGTCAATGACAGTAAAGTTATGAGGCATTAAGGCAGCAGTAGTGGCACACCCCTGGCTGGGCACGTGGCCAATAAAAAGTTGAGAGGTCATTGAAAATGAAAAAAATGTTGCCTGAAACCCTGGGGTAGACAAAGTTTTGAAACGCAAGTTCATAATTAGGAAGGCAAGACAGAGCCAATTACCTAAGTAAATACCTGGGATGAAAGTGGAGTCGGGGGAGGTTTTCGAGAAGTTTTCGGATGCAGTGGCTACTTTGGAGGCAGTGTAACTTTAATAGGAGGAGAGGGGAGTGAAGGGCAAAGGGAAAGCTTTGAGCCTTAGGGGAACCTGGATTTGTTTGCTTGTTTAACATTGTTGTCTCCAGTGGGGCCTAAAGTTGACGCCTTAATGTAGGAGGCCTATGTTAGTGCTGATCAGAATAATGTACCCCTTAGGGCTACATTAAAAAACACTGCTCGGTGTCTCATTTGCACCTTCAAAATATGCACATACATGTGTGGGCCAGAAAAGGCTGTGCTCAGAACATGCATTCTTATGTGAACTGTAGGTAATTGCACAAGCAAGCAGGAAGTTGCGTAGGTATGCAGGCAGCCACCTGTTGGAGAGGAGTGTGCTGGCATGGGCCGGCGTGTGCCTTGCCCTTTGAGTACGATTTTAAAGGTTTTTGCAGAGGGCAGGGAGGGAAAGCAGGCCTCTGGGCATCTGCTTCTCTAACTGCAGCTTTCGTTTGTCCTTCTCAAGGTTTCCTTTCTAGGCAGGGCCAAGTTCAGAGTGTGCTGCTTGTGTCTGTAAGAAAATGCCTTTTCAAGGTCTTCTTGGAAGCATGGATGCAGGGGGCTCTTCTCTGAAAGTTTGCATTCCCTGAAATTCACAATGTTGGGTTCCTAAGGCCCAATGTGATGATGGTGTTAGGAGGTGAGACTTTCGGAGGTGCTTAGGTCATGAGAGTAAAGCCCTCATAAATGGGATCAGTGCTCTTATAGAAGAGACCCCAGAGAGCTCTCTAGCCCCTTCTGTCATATGAGGACACAAGAAATATGTGATTCCTAAGAGGCCTCTCACCTGACCACGCCAGATGGTTTAGAGGCAGTTGGTTTAGTTGGACATGTGTTAGTTCCGTGCTGGGAATTTGTTGTTGTTACTTTTGCTAACTACTGACCTGGTGAATAAACTTTTCCTTTGACATTCCCTTTGCTGGGACCTCTGTCTCCTGGTTCTCCTCCTTGTTCTACTTTCCCCATCTTATTCACTGCCCTCTTCCTCTATTTGTCCCTCTGATGTTTCCATGTTTCCTCTGATGTGTCTGTCCTTCACTACCTGCTGCCTTTCTGGACCAGCACCATCCAATAGAACTTTCTGCAACGGTAGAAATGTTCCATGTCTGAGCTACGCAATACTGCACACATGTGCCTAAGGAACTGAATTATACATTTAATTAAGTTCAATAGCCACATGTGGCTAGTGGCCACCCTAAGGATAGATACCATAGTTAATAGAGCATAGTTCCTCTTTGGTCAGTTTCCTCTTTGGTGTCACCATCTACCTCATTGCTCCTGGTCTGCATCCTGCCCTGCTTGCTCTCCTGACCCACATTTATAAATATCTATGACACGTCCACCTGGCTGGTCTGTGGTCCCCTCAGATCAATGTGGTTAATGTTTAACTCTTTATCTTTACCCACAAAACACATTTTCTCCTGGCCTTCCTCCTATCAATTTATCCTTGGCCACCCTTGTTCATGTTTTAGAACATAGTTCTGATCATACCCTGCCATGCATATATTATCATTGAGGTGGATCCTAAACTTACACAGATTTAGGGACTCTCCTTAAGAAAAAATAGTAATAAAGTGTAAATGCAAAATACATTCAGAACTTTGGAGGGGCCTGAGTAAATGAGGGAGGGAGTGTCTGAAGTTTAAGCTTTATTCCCTTTAGTGTAAATTGGCCTCAGTTTACTTTAGAATGCTTTCCAGTTTCAGGGATGGAATTTCAGTTTAGTCACTTTTTTTTTTGCTGTACAAACAGGGTACTTAACTATGCTGAGAGTCAATTGGTTATTAAATATAAAGATAATAATTATCTTTTAATTATTATTAAACTGAGTTGTTAAAAAATTAAATGTGTCCATTGATAGATGAATGGATAAAAAAAGCTGTGATATGTATAAAGTGGAATATTATGCAGCAGTAAAAAGAATGAAATCTTGCCATTTTTGACAATATGGATGGATATAGACGGTATTATACTAAGTGAAATAAGTCAGGCAGAGAAAGACAAATACTGTATGGTTTCACTTATATGTGAGATATAAAAACAAACAAACAATCAGACAGAAGCAGGCTCATTGAAACAGAGACAAAAAGTATGTTTACCAGAAGGGAGGGGGTGAGGGGAAGGGGGAATATAGTCAATAATGTGATAAGTTTGCACATTGGCAGATGATATAGAGTTAGTGGGGTGATCATATTGTAAGGTATACAAATTTCGAATCACTATATTTTACACATAAAACGAATATAACCAATATAAAATTGTATGCCAACTATACTTAAAAAAAGGTAATATCTGAAAAGCCCAATACATCTAGAGGGTATTTCTTGAAAAATGTATTCCCTTGTTCTCATTGTGTAGAAAGTATTACCAGCAATAGTAATGACAATAATAATAATAGCTACTACATCAGATGCTATGTTCAACACTTTATGTAGAATGTCTCATTTATTCCTATAAAGTAGGTACTCTTTTTGCTCCCACTTTACAAGTGGGGAGGTTGAGGCCCAAAGAAGGTAAGGAACCTTCCTGAGTCCTCACATGTTATAAATAGTGAAGCTGGGATTCAAACCTCGGCTCTTAACCTCATGTCTTGAGTAGGGCTTTCAGGATTCCCTCCACATGCTGAATTCTCTCCACATGTGTCTATGTTCTTGCCAACCTCTAAACATTTCATGACTTGCTGTGTTTCTTTTTCTCTCCTCATACTGCTTCTTTTCCCTGGAGCTCACTCCCTTCCTCCTCAGTCTCCTGTGTGTTCCTTGGGCTTCATTCATGTTTTCATATATCACTCTCACTGCTTTTACTCTAAAGGGATTTCTGAGCGTGACTTCCCCCGCGTACAACACAATGACCTTCCTATGAGCCTCATGAATGATTATCTCCTGAGCAACTGCTCTGTTTTTATCTCATAGGGGAGCCTTAAATATACAGCTGCCTGAGCCCCCACCCCTAGGCCACATTCATCAGAATGTTTGGGGTTGGGTTGAGATTTGCTGGTTGAAAATATTATGTTTCTCTCTTTGAGCTAGTTACTAGAAAGCCAAGAACCAAGTCCTAGCTCAGCTCTGCAAGGAGGTAGGGCCTTGGGCTTTATTTTGTCTCTTACTCTTATTTTCCCTTTATTCCTTATTTTACATTGCACATCACCCTCATTTTGGCATGCATTTTTGTAGGTCACCTGAAATAATTTCACAAAAATCTCAAAACAGACATGGGTAGAACACAAAAGGTGAAATCAATTGGAAGCTCTGAAGACCAATTTCTCTTCTCATTCAGGGACTCTAATCGCTTAGAACAATTCCATAGTCTTGGACGTTTAAATACAGTTCACATGTAGCCATACATCTGATGGCTTCATCTTGTTGGACCTTTCTTGGATTCTGGCTTTACTGAGGGAATTTAAAAAGTCTGACTACTAAGAAAGGTGTATTTAATAAAATCTTCTAAAACAAACAAATTCCTTATATATTCGAAGCTATTGACTTTTATAAATACCCAGTGTCTAAGTCTACCCCTCAATTTTTGTTACTTTGGCGACTTCCTGCCCAGGTATCCTGATCTAGTCCCTGAGTGCACTGAGCACATATGTCTGTCACAGCTGCAGGATCTTCAGTTTTCCCATTTGCCGGCCTTCATCCCCAGGATCTGAAAGCTGGCACAGGGGCTGTGGCTGTGAAATGGCTTTTTGTCCTCATCACATTTTAGGTACTTGGGACCCTAAAATGGCAAAATGGAGAGCGGTGGCTGGAGAAAGGGGGCCCGGGGAGATTCCCTTGGTTTCCAGCCGGCCTCTTGCCAATGCCCCCAGATGGTGGGGCGGGGGGCAGGCCGCTCCGGTGGGGGCCCATATGCCTGGGCTGTCCGCTCAAGTCCCTGGCAGCCTGGTGTGCCCAGCACCTCCTTAAAAACTGATTATCCGGCTTGTCTGCTTTGTGAGCCGGCTCATTACCATTTCATTGTGGTATGGTAATTCTTCCCCTGCGCAATGAATATTGACTTCGTGCTTGCTTTTCTAACTGAATTACAGGCGGGCAGTCTGAGGCCCGCACGGCTTGCCCAGCTCCAGCCGCCCTGGCAGCCACTTGAATAGTCTCAAAGAAAAGCTGTTTGCTTGAGCATTTAGGGATAACAGAGAGCTGTCACAGGCTGCTACAGTGATTTATTAAAAGACAGGGAAACGGGAGAAAAGACCCTTACTTATTTCTCGCACCAGCTGCCTGCTCGCTTTCTTTCATTCTCTGTCTATCCCCCTCGCTCTGTCTCTGCTTCCTCTCTTTCTTGCTTCCTGCCTCCCCCTTTCTTCCTTCCTCTCTTTCTTCTTTCTCTCTCTTCCTCTCTGCCTATCCCTCCCTCCTTCCTCCTTGCCTTTCCCTTTCTCTTTCTCTGACTTCTCTTTGTTCTTATTGTTAAAATGAGAGAAAAAGAATGCCGGGTTTTAGGCAACACTTTACACCTAAACGCAACACCCTAATAAAGGGAGAGGGTCCCTAGGTTTATCATTTGAAGGCTATGAGAGGAGATTGAACACTTGGAGGCAGAGGCATATGTGTACACACACACACACACACACACACACACACACACACACACACACACACAGTGCTCAGCTGTCCTGTAAAGAGGAAACCTTGTGGGGTAAGTAGGGCGGGTTGTCTGTTGTCCTCTCCTTCTCATCATCACCCCTCCCGTCCAGGGGCCCCGACCTCCTAAGACCTGCCCTGACTCGGCAGAGGCTTGGGCTTCTCTCAAGAACGTGATGCCTGGAGAGTATCCTCTCCTTGTGGTTCTTCTCTGTGTGGATTCAGCCCCATTGAGTCTCTGACACAAACGTGGCTGGTGTGAAGGCAGACTTCTCAAGTGACAGCACATCTTGGGTGAGCACAAACTAACCTATTGGACCACTGAGCAAGCTGTTTCACAGGCTCACTGAGATAGGAAGGAAAGAGAGGGGGTGCTGGACACTCCTGGGCATGCTGGATACCCCCCACTTACATGCAACCGTGGGGGGCTGGGGAGCCGCTCAAAATCCAGCCACAAGGACTTTGTGTTCAGATCTTGTCTGAGGTTCAGCAACAGGGGCCTTTTCTTTGTGGCTTCTAGGAAGTTCCTAGATAGGCAATTTTCTTGGAACCCACTATGGGGGTAAAAAAGTATTAATACTTTTCCTCCCATCTTCTAAGTTCGTCTGGCTGGGCTAATCACCAAATGAATACTGACAGATTACCAGAAGAAAGTATTTACTAATATGAGGGGGATTTTGTATAGAAATGATAAATCTATGACAATCCCAAAGACAGTGAGGCAACATTGGGTGTATAAGACATTTGGACAAAGGCGAGAAGGGGGAATGGGGCATTAGATTTCAGAAGGGAGAATAAGTGATTTATAGGTAGTTGAGGAACGTATAAGGCAGGAACATCCTTGCTAGGTGACTCAGGAGCAATGTGACTCGGGGACATCTAGCTAACAGGCACCTGTCTGAAACCCCCTGGTTTACCATATGGAATTCAAATTAGGCTAAGGCAGCATCCTAAGATCTCCTTCCTGAAGCAGGTTTCTCTGTCTGAATCTGTTGGGCAGGAGAGGGGGGAAGAGTCCAAGGTTCTTTCTGAGACTTTTGTTTCTTAATAAACAGCTTAAAATAAATGTCCCCCCAGGGCAGCTTCAGGGTGGCAGACTTTGGGTCCCTTCTCTGCCTACAGTCTCTCTGCTTTGCTTCTGGAGCTTATTTCTGCTGCCCCCCTCCCCTCTCCAGCTCATTGTTTGCTCTCTGTCCTCTGCTGTGCCCTCACCTTTCACTTTGCTGTTCCCAAATGCCTTTGGTCCCTCTTATCTCCCTCCATGAGGCTCTAATTAGCCTCCTCACAACCCCATAAATCAGCTGCCCCACTCCTCCGGGTTGGCTTCCTCTTGGAGGCTGCAGGCTCACCTTTCCCTTCCCAGATGACAAATCAGCCATTAATCTTGGTTTGAAAAACATTTATTGGCTGACTTCCTTCAGTAGCTTCTGAACTGTTTGCAAATAAAGAGGAGGGCTTTCTGGTGACCTCAACAGAGATAGGGACTCACAGGTGGATTTATTCTCAGGTTTGATTTTTTTCCTTTTTTCTTTTTTTCATAAAAGGGTAAATATGCTACTCTGCCTCTTTGTGCTTGTGCTTTCTAATTTTTAAAAAGTTGTAGATTTTCTGTTGGGCTGTAGTGCCTTTGTTTGTGTGGGTCAGGCTGGTTTGTTGCTATGTATGCATCCAGACAGGGTGACCTGCAGGGATAATGAAGGGGGTGGCTTGACTGGGTGCTCAGTGACTCTGAACAGTTCAAACAGGGCACCACTATAATGTGTTTATGGCCAGCAGACAATGGCTGCAGAAGAGTAATCTAAATGTTTAGGAACTGGAGTTTATGTAGGCCTCTGGTCAGCCTGTTGATTTCTCCTCTCCTATCTCCAGCTCGAAGTGTGCTCCAGTCTCCTATCTTAAGCTCTGGGAGTTGGGTCCTCTCAGAGTCTACATTCAATCTCTGGGAAGAGGGGTGAATTTATCAGCTGAGGTGTGTTTTTAAGAATGTAGGACATAAAGCTGGAAATCTCAGGGGATGTTAGGAAGGGTGTCTCTTGAGGGAGTCTCTTCAAAGCGAAGATCATGCTTTCAACTAGGATGGATTAGAGACAGAATGTGGGTAAGATGTGGAGTGTTGAGTCCTTTAGTCTCAACTCTGCTTTAACACAAAAGAAATTCGTGATGTGAGCACTTTGGGTATAGGACCAGGGAAGTGGGGGAGGTGCTTTCATGATCCTCAGGCCCCATTCCGATTGTGCCTCACGGAAAAGATTAATGGGGCTTTGTGACCTCAGTGCAACGGATAATCTTAAAACTGGAAGCCCTTGGGACATGATGTGTGAAGTAGTCTACACCAAAGTAGTGATGTTGAAGTTTGTAATCTCAGTGTTCATTGTCTGGTGAACATCCTGACAGTTCATTTAGATTGAGGATTACCCATTCAAATAAGTTTTAGAAAAACATATTTTAGTCACCAGGGTGTAAAAAATGACCACATGCATGCTATAAAATATGTTCAGCAACTCTGTGTTGCCTTCCCCACGCTCTTTGACCTTCTCAGATAGTTTCTCCCCAACGTTGAAAGGTCCTTGAGGATTAGAGTATTGTCATTTTCATCTTTATGCCATCATCTCCCTCCCCAGACTTATGTATTTACTTTTTCCCATATATTTCTATTGATGTATAAATTACTTACAGTAAAATGCACAAATCTTTAGTGTGAGTTTAATCATTTTTGACAAATTCATACACATATGTAACCCACAGAACATTTCCATTACTCCAAAAAGTTTCTTTGGGCTCCTTATCTGATAGTCCTCTTCCCTTTGCCAAAACCAACTACTTTGATTTCCATCACTGTAGATTCATCTCACCGATTTCAGAAGTTCATACAATTGGAATTATGCAATACTTATTCTTTTGTCTCTGGCTTTCTTTACTCCATATTTTGAGATTGATCCATTGATTGATGACTACCGTGATTGGGCAGATGACCTTGACCAATCCACAGAAATTTTACTCTCATGGAAAGGGTCATTGCCACTAGGGTCCCTCTGCGATATCTGAGATAGCTAAATAATTAGTGCCCATTTAAAAAATGTGCCTGAGAATAAAAGAAACTACCTACCTAACTAATGTGTATGTGGCAGGTACATAGGATAGTGGGGTGCAATGTTTTCTTTCTAATAGTTGGAAGGTACTTTTCTTTGGAAGCATTTTTGTATTTACACTGCAGGCTCATTGAAAGGATTTTATAACTATTTTACTTCAGGGGGTTGTTCTTTGTTGAGAAGGCTTCTGTGGGCTGTCAAAGACTCCAATCCTTTGTGCAGAATATACCTCCTGTATGACTTGCAAATGAACCCAGTCTGTTGAGAATGAAGAGATGCCTTAACTGTGGTCTTAACATAGTGCCTGGTGTGCAGGTCCTGGCTTTGGAGAATTTTCTAGACATCATGTGTCTGTGTGCTCTCTCCCATCACTAATCCCAGGCAGCTTAGGTTTGACTGGCCTTGGTCACACATTCAGTTAATTTATAGGGTGGGCGTTGTACCAGTCTAGCTGCTCCAGGCTGCACCTTAGGCACAGGCCAGAAAGTCACCATAGTACTTAATTTATCTCTCTTTCCCAGTGGTGCTCTGTTAATGATTAATGTCTTGTCCTTCAAAATTGAAGATAATCATGCTGCCCCAGACATTTTATTTTAAGTTTCTTCTGTCCTTTAGCAAGGCTTATTGATTTGTGCAGTTAGATCCTCTTATTTGGTTCTTAGACATCACTGAATTTTAGAGCACTGAGTCCTTTTTTTGGGTCACTTTTTAAAATAAAAGAAATGAGAAGGTATGTCAGATAATTTCACTGGTGCAAGGAACTCACCCCACTATTTAGCCTCACTGGCTGGATGGCAGAGGTAGAAGCTTTCTGTCTGCTATAGCAACATTTATATATGAGAATTTATATATAATAATCTCTGGGCAAAATGAAATCCAGGAGAGCCATGTATTACAGTAATTGGTGTAAGTTCCACTTATAAAAGGTGGCCACTACATTCTTTAGAAATGGATGATGTTTAAAGCAGAGGATTTTTATCTCAGTTGGGTGACTTGGAGAGAGGGTAATATAACATGTCAAAACAATTATATATATATATATATATATATATATATATATATATATATATATACACACACACACACACACACACACACACACACACACACACACAATTTAGTTATATTATTTGGCATCAATAACATTTCTGTGGTCAAGAAATTTGTAAATCACTTGTAGCTCAGTTTGAACGGACCATTTCTTGCTTGTGGCCTTCAGTATTTGATAGCCCTAAACTCTGACTTCTCAGCATTTA
The DNA here is from genome assembly GCA_963924515.1 of Vespertilio murinus. Classification (NCBI taxonomy): domain Eukaryota; kingdom Metazoa; phylum Chordata; class Mammalia; order Chiroptera; family Vespertilionidae; genus Vespertilio; species Vespertilio murinus. The sequence continues at coordinate 67,049,487 of OZ004709.1, forward strand.
ATCTTCAGGTAAAAGAGGAGAGAGGGAGGTAACCCTCATCCTGCCTCAGGGTCCCAGGAGACCCTCCTGTTGATGCCTGTGAGAGCTGAACATGTGGACCTGAGGGGAGGATATGGATCTGCGGGCTATAGAAGTCGACCTTGACTGTAAACTACAGAGTTTAAAAAAGCAGCTTTACCCAAGGGCTGAGGCTAATGATTCCAAAGTGTTGATTATGATATAAGAGTAAACAATAGCAGGCTTTTGTAGTGTTTGCTTAGTTCTGCAATTTACAAAGGGATTGCCTGGGCTCCATCCATACGGCATTGCTGGCTTATGTCACAGCGGTCCGTTTTGAAGCAACTTAAGTGATTTTGAACTTTTGTTTAGGTTGTGGGTCAGCTCAGAAAGGAAGTTTTCTATAAACCACCATGATTTTTTTTGTCTCCAATTGGAATGGGCATGTATTTGATTAGAATTCCTTTTATATGCAGGAATGATGTCAACACACTGGATAGAAGTGTCAAACAGGACGGGCGTGTGCCGAAAACTCATCAGATGTTCACACCCCTTATTTTGTTTAATCAAAACCATGGCGGACAATGTGAGATGTTTAATTATGGTTTAAATCACTCCAGCAAAACATGTTCTATTCCAATGTACCCATACTATTGTATTTTTATAAGTAGCATTAGATATACTGGTTTTACACCCAAGGGATGTTGTGAAATTGCTCAAATAGAGACATTTTCTTGAATTCCCTCAAACAAAATAATTTTGAACTCCTAATTGTATATGGCACCGTTTTCAAAGAGGATGGTACTATGTTGAAATAAAATTAGTGGCACGGACTATGCCCAGAGCTAATAAATGAAAACTGATAGAAAATTAGCATGCTGGGTATGCTGGCTATTAGAATTATTATTCATTTCTCCAAATTCTTCTTGATGTGTGAGGGGAAAGATGTACATACATTTCATCATCTGTATGTTACTAATGTAGAATCTTAAATTCAACAGATTCAAACAGTATAGGTAAACTCACCCAGTAATAGAACATGACTGATCCTAAGCTCTGGTTCCTATTGCTGGCCTTCGGTCAAATGGCTGCAGTATTTAGGGCACTGAGCCAGCCTCAAGGGAATGGTAAGAGCCTTTTGCACATTGCAGCTCTCCTCTGCCTTTGAATCTTGTCACCAACCATTTAGGCTTATTTCCACCCCACCTTATCCTGTCACCACCAGTAACCCCAGTAGATGCCAACCCATTGCTGTATTTTACACTTTTCTTGGCCCCTTCTCCCAACAAGGTTTACCCAGGCTGTGTCCTGTTTCCCCAGAGCCAGCCTTATGGCTTGATAAGTGAACAGGAGATAACAGCAGGGGTTGTCAGGGCATCATGCACATCTGAGCATTTCCTGGAGAGCAGAGGCTCCTTTCGTGCTTAGGTGAAAGCAAGCCCTGAGGCTCCCTTCTAAAAAGTCAACACCACCTGGATGGATAGTTGGTTCTGAATAAACAGTGAATGAATGAGTGAACAGGTGAATAATTTGAGTCCAGTGTACCTATTTTAAAGGGGGAAAGTAAGGTGCAGAAACATGGGGTAGTCTGCAGTCCCAGGAGCAGAGACCAATGCTAGATCTTCTAGGGGTCACTCTTGTTACTATTTCATGTTGACCTTTTTGGGGGGGTCAGTTCAGATCCTCTTTCAGAAAACCCTCCAGAGAAACATTGCCCTCTTTTTTTCAACCCCCTGCCTCCCCTTGAGCCATGACTTCCTCTATACATCTTAGCTCTCGATTCCACCGAATGCAGCACTTTCTAACATTCCATTTTGCATTATTCCCATTTGAACCTAATGCCTGCTATATGAAAAGCACTCTCAACTGTTGAGAAGTGAAGTGCAAATGTCCTGAACAAGAAGGTAGGCAGGCAGGCCTTCTATTTTTGTTGTGTTTATGCAATTCACAAATGTGCCATAGGCACATAGTAGGGTTTTAATAAAGATTTATTGAATACAATTAAATTTTCTGGTAGCTGAGCAAGTAGACAGACTGGTGGATAGATATAAATTAGCAAAGCAGATTTAAACCATGTGTTGATCATTGAAAAGTCGTTTCATTTTTAGCCAAGATAAATGCTTTCTTAATGTGTAAAGAAATCTATAATTTTCTGTGCTTTGAATTAAAGCTCCTACTTCCCAGGTTTCCTGCCTGCTTCTGGCTGCTCTTAATGAGCTCATTTACCCCACCGAGGTGAGAGATTTCCTCTTGGGAGAGGGTTTAGATGTGCTTCTCTCACATCAGGGCCCCAGAGCGTTTCCTTACAGGGCTTTAAACACGCAGAACGCATTTAAGAGAGAAGCCAAGAAACAAATCTGTTATTTTAGCGTTGTTCCCCCTTTGATCACATTTGCTGGAGTGGCAGGCCTGGAGACTGTTCGGAGAAGGGCTGGGTCTCTTTAGGAAGCCCAGTTCAGGGGGACCCACCCAGCTCCACACAATGAAAAGAAAGTTGTCAAGCCTTTGAGGTGGCTGTGAAGATTTATTCTTCCTGGGCAAATTGGTGAAACATTTATATTTTAAAAAAATGCTTTGATGAACTTGATAAGGAAGCCCCTGGTTTGAATGTGGAAAAACATTCTAGAAGTTTTTCCACTGTTGAACTGGGTTCTCAACATTCATTGCGAAGTTTGACTTGTGAAAATGAACTTTCCCTTCAAAGTAATGAATAGACAGTGAAGGGACCATTTGGGTTTACAGAACACATGCTTACACTGTCTTAGACTATAAGTCTCCATGAGGCAAGGCTATCTTAGAAACCTGCAGATCTTGACATCTTCTCCACAGATATTTCACTCCTTAGCTGCCCATAAGTCTTCTTTAAAAACAAAACAAAATAAAATAAAACAAAACATATTTTTATTGATTTCAGAGGAAGGGAGAGGGAGAGAGAGATAGAAATATCAATGATGAGGGAGAATCATTGGTCGGCTGCCTCCTTCAGGCCCCACACTGGAGATTGAGCCCACATCCTGAGGATGTGCCTTGACCAGGAATTGAACCATGACCTCCTGGTTCATCGGTCAAGGATCAACCGCTGAGCAACACCAGCTGGGCTGCCCACTAGTCTTCTGATAGCTTTGTTATGGTTGTATTATTTCTACCAGCTGAATCAATGAAGGATGCACCTTGCTTTTATTATGTGTAGCATGGGAATAGTTCCTGTTCTTAAGTTGAAATGTTGCTTGTTTGGAAGAAGTGCCACACTGTTTGGTGTGATGATCACATTCAGATCTCAAGAGATCTAGGGGAGAAAATGGAAACTGGTGTGAAATATTTTTTCTTATATTCCAGAAAGCCTTTTTAGTCAGGAACATCTGCCAACAACCCCGATATGGTGTTCCTACATCCTTGAGTTTTGCAGACCATTATGAATAGCTCTTAAAAGGCTCTGAGCTCCCGACCACACCCCCCAAAAATCATAGACATTTATCAACTGGAAGTGGCAAAAATCTACAATCATCTAGGGCAGTGGTCTGCAAACTGCGGTTCATGAGCCACATGTGGCTCTTTGGCCTCTCGAGTGTGGCCCTTCCACAAAATACCACAATCTGGGTGAGTCTATTTTGAAGAAGTGGTGTTAGAAGAAGTTTAAGTTTAAAAAATTTGACTCTCAAAAGAAATTTCAATTGTATTGTTGATATTTGGCTCTGTTGACTAATGAGTTTGCTGACCACTGATCTAGGATTTTTTTTGGGGGAAATTAGATAACTGTTATCATTTAATTCTGTTATTTAGACAGTTCTGTCTTGAGTTGTAACTGGCAATGTGCCTCCATGGAGAGCCCATGGGCTTGTGACAGATGGAACCAGATTTGCATTCCTTTGCAGATACTTATTTTCTATGTCACTTCAGGTATATTATTAATTCTTTTTGCTCAATTAGCTCAACTGTAAAATCAGGGTAATTTCATTTTGCTGGTTGGAGCCATTCAGGTTGTAAGGATCAAAGGCACGCTCAGGTTACACTGGTGATCAGGGATTAGTATGAGAGACACAGGTACTTAAGGAAGTGTGACAAATAATCACGATGCAGAATACAGCAGCACCTTCATAAGATGCCTTGCCATATTTGCTGCATAGTTTCTTTTTGTCTCCTTATCTCTCTGTGTGCCAGTCTCCACTCTGCCTTCATGGCTTTTTCTCATCTTCTACCCTTTTATCTCTCTCCCTGTCCTTGTCTTGCATTCAAACCTCACTAACAGAGAGGGTTCCATTGAATCACAAGGTTATCATACAACAGGGAACCCCCTGTTGGTTAGAGTTTCCATGCCAGGCTTCCTCAGAGCTGGCTCCAATCCAGGATCTAATTCCTGAAACCATCTTTAATAGCCAGGCCAGCAGGGTCACATGACATCACACATGGTTACTTTGTTCAATAGGGGACTGTGCTTGATAAGCTACATTTGTCCCTCCAGATCCATTCTTTAATTTTTTTTATAAAATATTTTGATTGATTTCAGAGAGGAAGGGAGAAGGAAAAAGAAACATCAATGGTGAGAATCATCGATCATCCACCTCCTGCATGACCTCTACTGGGGATAGAGTTCACAATCCTGGCATGTACTCTAACTGGGCATCGAATGGAGACCTCCTGGTTCATAGGTTAATGCTCAACCACTAAGGCACACTGGCCAGATTTGGTCTCCATTCTTTTTTGGCCTTCTTTGTGTCCTGGGGGCTGACTTCTATAAACTATATTGCCTGTGTTCAATTGCTGTTTTATTTCCTATTTGGTTTAGCTAATAGTAAGAATCGGAAGGAGATAAGATGATGGAAGAGAGAGAAACTGGGAAACTTATTAATCATCTCTCCCCCACTTCTCATCACCTGGTGATGGTTTTGACAGTGCTCAACCTCTGTCCATTGGCCCCTCTACCAAAGCTACAACTATCTAGCATTTTAGTAACAATGCTCTTCTTCAGCCTGCAGGGCCATGGCACTTTTGTCATTATCATCTCTGTGGACTTCACTTTCCATAAATGGTTCCCTGAGCTCTGATCATAGGTTGATAAATTGTCCCTTCATCCAACTCTCATCAATGAACTCTTTGAGTGGGCCAGGTATTACTTGTTGGAACTTTGGCTGATACAGGGCTTATAGGTATGATGGATCCAAAGATATCACATGCTGTCCCAGGACAAAACCTTGACTTAATGGATTTATGTTTCTAAGGGTCTATTGCTTCATGAGACCCAACAACTTGAAGCTCTAATCATTATTATTTTTGTTATGCTTGTGGTGAAGAAGCTAATCAACATTGTGTGGCTTAGAAGTTTCCTCACATGCTCCATTTAGTTTCTTTAATAACCTAAAAGTGGCCACTTCTCAGATAACAAGAATGATGGTATTATACTCACTGGTGGCATAGGTTAATTTTTTTTTGTAGCAGCTTCAGAGAGATAGGAATGTGACAAGGGTCTCTGGGATATTATTGAAGGGTATGATATGGGGCACCTGTTGTTATAACATAATTAAAGCAAAATAACAAAGTTGGTAACTCAAATTGTAAAGAAATAAGAAATGGGAAACTTATTATTTGGTTTCTGTTGCTTTTCCTTTGCAATAAAAAGTTCCCATGCAAGTATAATACCATCATTCTTGTTATCTGAGAAGTGGCCACTTTTAGGTTATTGAAGAAACTAAATGGAGCATGTGAGGAGACTTCTAAGCCACACAATGTCGATTAGCTTCTTCACCACAAACATAAAAAAAATAATTCTTGGAGTAACCAAGAATCTGTGGCAGAATATCAAAAAAAAGAAAAAAAAGAAAAAAGAAATCACATGTATAGATAATTGGAAAAAAATCCCAAAGTGTGATATATGGAGGAATTTTCATCTGTAGTATATTTCAAGTGTCTTCTTGTACAGATAAGTAAACTGAGGTTTAGAAGGCTCAATGCCCAGGTCACAGATGACACATGTGTGGAACATGTATGACCACTAGTTGTTCTCCCATGTTCTTGATTGACATAAACAATTAGTCATGGTGCTAGTTCATATGCTGGCCAAACAAGACCTCTGATTCCTCCACTCAGGTATCACATAGGAATTCACTGGACATCACCTGGAAGAGAAGTGGTCTGTCACTCTGAGTCTTAAGGTTTAGAGATTATAACTCTTGCTAGTGACAGAGCAGAACAGTTGGGCTTTTGCCTTTGAATTCTTAGGTTTTTAAGTTTCATAATTACACAGATTATCTGAAGTATAGCTTGTTAATGATACATGTAATCCATTGTGAGCTGCAGTAGTAGACATGAGAGGAAAAGGGGTAGGGTGCCTATAAATACATTCAACATTTGTCATCTAGTCTGAAAGTTACTCAGGCTTATGGTTTCTTTCTTTTTCTTCTTTTGCCACTTTCCTTTGATCTATTTACCCACCATTAAGACCACCTCCATAAGGCCAATTTGAGAAAACTTAAATCAATCTCATCTTCTTCTTGTTTAGCTAAAATGTTTGAGTGACCTCAAGTTTCTAGACTATTTGCTTCTAGTTTTATTCATTGTCATTTATCCACTACTCTGGTTAAAGACAGCATTGGTTTAAACAAACAACTGTGTCTATTTACTCATGTTGCACATCATTCAAACATTTGAAAAAACTATGAAGATTTACAAACGGAACTAAAAAGGTGTTTTTTAAAAATTTATTTTCCATTCAGAGATCTATGAGGTTGGACCATGTGAACTTGCTCATATTCAACTGTTTTTAAACTACCAAAAATGTCAATATCATATGGTACTTTGGAAAACTTATCCTTCACACCTTTGTATTCTCGTATAGAAATCCCTGCAAACACAAGTCCTCAAATGGTAATTTCAGTGGTTAGCAAGATTGCTTTTGTCTGAGAGCAATTATGTGACATACAGTAATGACCAAATATATCTGTTGTCATTAGGTCAGTGTCAGATCAAGAGAGGGCAACCCCACCAAGCCCAGCAGTCTGCTCATGCTGCTCATAGGTCATAAGACCCCTGCAGAACAGATATGCTGGACAACTCCAGGGGCCACTTTTCACCTTCCAGTTACTCCAGTCATCGAACCAGGAGATCATCTTCCTCTTAGAAGTTATTACCCTATACAGTAAATATTGGAAATGTGGGCCCCACAGACTTAAATAGTTAACTTATGTTGATGTTGGCAAGATCCTCTATGGAGCTTCTGATATTAACGAGAAAAATAAGACAGATATGAGGAGGATTCAAGTCTCAAACTCTTTGCCTATGGCTACATAAGCTTTGCCAAAGGGATTTGTTTAGAGTTTTGTTTCACCCAGGTGTCAGTTGTTTGCATTCCAGTATGTGTTTGGACCTGTGAAGATGGTTGCCATTTGACTCTAAATGTATAGATTTTAGAGATAGCAATGATACTATAATTAGGAACTTGAGCTCTGGCCTCTGGAGTTAACAGGAATAAGGTTCTTGACCCAGCTTCATTCCTCGGGTTATGTATAAGCAATTTACTTTGTCTTAGCCTGAGTTTTACCAACTGTACAATAGTGATAGCAATGGAATATACCATATTTGCCGGCGTATAAGATGATTTTTGGCCCTGAAAAATACGTATTTGCCGGCGTATAAGACAACTGGGAGTATAAGACGACCCCCTAACATTTCCACTAAAAATACAGAGTTTGTTATATACTCGCCGTATAAGACTACCCCCCACTTGGAGGCATATTTTTCAGGGCCAAAGGGTTGTCTTATACTCCGGCAAATACGGTACTTTTCAAGTTATTAGCCAATGCCTGTAACGTGTCTTATGAGAGATATGTAATACTAAAAAACTTTAGTACAGTGAGTCCTCACTTAACACTGTAGATAGGTTCTGCAACTTTATTTTTTAAAATATATTTTATTGATATTTTACAGAGAGAAAGGGAGAGAGATAGAGAGCTAGAAACGTCAATGAGAGAGAAACATAGACCAGTTGTCTCTTGCACACCCCCTACCAGGGATGTGCCCACAACAAATGTACATGCCCTTGACCGGAATCGAACCCGGGACCTTTTAGTCCGCAGACCTATGCTCTACCACTTAGCCAAACCAGTTTTGGTGGTTCTGCAACTTTAATGTAGGTATAATGAAAGGACATTGAACAAAATGACATTAATGGAGCACCTGCTCTAGTTGTTATTGGTATGATAGTTCTACCAACACAGTTTGCAAATTAGGGTGCTCATGTTACTCAGCCCAGATCATTTTTACTTGTCAGATTCACCTATGCTAGCTTCTACCAACAGCTTAACCTGTGACCTTCAGAAGCTCGCCTCTGAGCACGTGAAGCTTCCTTACCCATAGCGAGAGCCATGAGGGCCTGGGACTCAAAATTTCCAGTCAACCCCAACCTGACATCTGTAGCCAAAGATGGACAGGGGTGGGACTGTGAAAGCCTAGTGTCTTTCTCAATTCAGGAAGTCGCTTGAGGTATAATTTTACCCTGGAGCTCCCTACGCAATCAGATGGAGGCTGAATACTTGCAGGAAATCTCAACTCTTGCTCAGCACCTTCCCCTTTCCTGCTCAGCAACTTGGTGTCTCCTAACAGCACTCCCCTGAGAGATCACTGGTGTATGAATCCTCATCTCAGGTGTCATCACAGAAAATGACCGACTTAGGAGAGTATTGTGTTTCCTCCACACAAAGTCTTTGAGGTAGGGATCCCATTTTACAGATGTGGGAATGGAGGCTCAGGAGGACCACCCTGACTTCTCAAAGTTCACCCAGCTAGTGGTAACAGCTCCTGGACTCCTGCCTCCAGTTGCTCCATCCTGGGAGATGCACCTGACTCCAAATCACTTATCTTTGTTTCCCGAGTTCTTCTCAAGAACAAGAGAAAGCCTAGAGTGAAGGATATTATGAGGCACTTGGTACTGAGAGGCAGAGGACAACCTGAAGTAGGCCAAAGAGCTGTGAATCTTATCACAAAGCTTGGGTCCTGTAGCTTTTGGAACCACATAGCAGAGAGAGATTCTCTGATAGCAGCAAGAAGGGCTTGGGAGGGAACCTGAGGGCTATTGTATTTCTCATGCAGGGTACTCTGCAGCCTGCTGGATGCTGGCATTGGCTTGCTTCATGCTTAAACCGCTTATTAAAGTCTAGACGCAACATAAAAGCATGTAAATTGGTTCCAGCCATCTCTAGTAAAAACTTCAACTGGAGCTGGGAAGTGATTGGAGCATCTCTTGGTGTAATTAAAATTGACTCTTAAAGTTTCTTTAGCTTAATTGGTAACACTTTCTTTGGAAGTTGGTGAAAGCGTCTTGCTGGGAAGGTTAAATGCATTTCTGTGTATAAGATCAGAATTCAAATATATGGACACATTTACAGTTATGTTCTACCCGGGTGGTCTTTTTTTCCCCCTGTATCTTTTCTATTTAAGATTTATGCTGTCATTCACCACAGTCTAAATGTGTTTTGATAAAAAGAAAAAAAATGAACCGTTGCTGACGCATTTCAAACAGAGAGTTGGTAATATTTTGAAGCTTTCAGTAAATTGAACTGCAGTTTGGCTTAACCCAACTCCTTCTTTCCCCCAAGCCTTTCACTTTGGAGTCTGGTGCTTGAACCTTGTCTGTTATTGTGGGGGCTAAAAAATATAATACTTTTCCTCCCATCTTTTAAGTTCTTCAGCGGGGCCAATAATCAAATGAACAGAAATAGCTTACCAGGAGAAAAACTTGTGCATGGGGAATTTGCATAAGCACGAAAAATCTGAAAACAGCGAGGCAGCACTAGGTATATATGACACTTTGGACAAAGGAGAAAAAACGGGTGGTGGTGGTGGGAAATGGGGTCTTACATTATATAAGTGAGAATAAATAATCCGCAGGTAGTTGAGGAAGAGCAGAATCCAGGGCAGACAGATTCTTGCTAGGGGACTCAGAACAGAAGGCCTCAGTGGCGATCTAGTAAGCATGCCCTTGTTTGGGGTCTTCCTGTCCAATGGTGATTCTATTAAGGTTTCCTTCCTGAAAAAGTTTTTTTTAAAAAAAATATTTTATTGGTTTTTTTACAGAGAGGAAGAGAGAGGGATAGAGAGTTAGAAACATCCATGAGAGAGAAACATCTATCAGCTGCCTCTTGCACACCCCTACTTGGGATGTGCCTGCAACCAATGTACATGCCCTTGACTGGAATCGAACTGGGACCCTTGAGTCTGCAAGCCAACGCTCTATCCACTGAGCCAAACTGGTTTTGGCCTAAAAAAGTTTTTTCCCCCCATCTGAATCTCTTAGGCAGGAAAGAAGAAAGAGTCAAAAGTTCTTTCTGAAGCTTCTGTTTCTAAATCATGGCTAGAAATCAAAGATAGCTTTAGGTTGGCAACACTTCGGTCCCCTTTACTACCCAGAAATTGAAAGTAGCTACTACTTACTGTTCAGCTGGGTCCAAAGGTAGAAAGCCAACACTTTCTAAAATGGTCATGTCCTGGCTGCGGCCAAACCCATTTGACCCTATTATCTGAGAATGCATGTGTTTATGCACAGGAATGTGTTTATATGTGTTGGGACCTTTCTCTCTGGGTTTGGCTTCTTGAGGGTCCTGTCAGTGGAGTAATAGTTTCTGATAGTGAAAAAGCCTATGCTTTAAAAGTTTTGGAGAGTGATCAGGAATGAAGTTTGCAATTGCCTGAACCAACCTTAATTCAGACTTGGGCGGAAGAACTGCTTGATTTTACATTTTTGAGCACTTACCGTTTATGATTTCCAGGGCCATGGCTTGCCTCTTGCCTTAGGACCCATCTCTACATGGCAGAGGGAGCAGCCAGCCATCTCCAGATCAACCCAATATACTTATCTCCTCTCTCTCTCTCTCTCTCTCTCTCTCTCTCTCTTTCTCTCTTCTTGTTAGCTTACTTCTTTTATCATTATGTAGTGTTTTTCTTAGTCTCTTACTATAGTATTTGTATAACATCTGTTTTGTCAGATGTAAGTATGGCTATCCCAGCTTTAAAAAAATTCAATTTTTATGAAAGATCTTTTTCCATCATTTTACTTTTAGTCTGTGTATATCTTTTATTCTGACATGGGTCTCTTGTAGACAGCATATATATGGTTCATGTTTTTTTTTTTTTAATCCATTAAGCTATCTATTGTCTTTTGATTGGAGCACTTAAGTCACTTAATTTACAGTGTTATTGATAGTTATGTATTCATTGCCATTTTATTCAAACATTTAACAATGTTTTTCTGTCTTTTGTTTTTTTCCTCTCTCCCCTTCTTCTGCCTAAAGAAGACCCTTTAACATTTGTTGTAATACTGTTTTGTTGGTGATTGACTCATTTTTTTCTTGTCTAGGAAGCTCTTTATTTTTCCTCCTATATTAAATGATAGATTTGCTTGGTAAATTAGTCTTGGTTGTAGGTCCATGCTGTTTTTTTTAAAAAAATATTTAATTTTTTTTTTTTTGAGAAAGAGAGAGATATTGACCAGTTGCCTTCCCATATATGCCCTGTTTGGGAATTGAACCTATAACCTGAGTATTGCTCTTCCTGGGAATCGAACTTCCATCTTTTGATGTACAGGATGAGTAACACCAACCATGGAAATCCAGGCTTCTTATCACTTTGAATATTTCATGCTGATCCCTGTGTCATGAAATGTTTCTATTGAGAAATCAGTTGACAGTCTTATAGGAACTGCCTTGTAGGTAACTGTCTTTCTCTTGCTGCTTTTAGCATTCTCATTTTGTCTTTAACCATTTGCATTTTAATTATCATATTTTCTGGTGTGGACTTCTTTGGGTTCATCTTGTTTGGGACTCTTTTACTACCTGGATTTGTGTGTCATTTTCCTTCAACAAGTTGGAGAACTTTTCTGTCATTATTTCTTCAAATAGGTTCTCCAGTCCCTGAGCTCTCTCTTCTCCTCTGGTAGCTCTATGATATTGCTATGCTTCATGTTACCTCAAATGTCTCTTAAACTATCTTATTTTTTAATTAAAATCAATAATTTAATATATTTATTTTTAATGCAAAAATATTTTCCCACTGATTTTTAGAGAAAGGGGGAGGAGGAAGAGAAAGAGAGAGAGAGAGAGAGAGAAACATCAATGTGAGAGACATATCAATTGGTTGCCTCCTACATTAGCCCTGACTGGGGTCAGGGGTTGAACCTGCAACCCAAGTATGTGTCTTTGGGAGTTGAATACATGACTCTTAATTGTGTCAACCAACATTTTAACTGCTGAGCAATACTGACCAGGGTCTTTACTAATTATTAAAATAAATTATTTTTCCTTTTTGCTGCTCTGGTTGGTTATTTTTTTCTACCTTGTCTTCCAAATTTATGATTTAGTCCTTTACTTCATCTAACCCAGCCGTGGGCAAACTACGGCCTGTGGGCCAGATCTGGCCCATTCTGCTGTTCTATCCGGCCCGCGCGGAGCTAAAAGAGCGGGCCGTACCCTTTTATGTAATGATGTTTACTTTGAGTTTATATTAGTTCACACAAACACTCCATCCATGCTTTTGTTCCGGCCCTCCGGTCCAGTTTAAGAATCCATTGTGGCCCTCGAGTCAAAAAGTTTGCCCACCCATGATCGAACCTATTGTTTATTCATTTCAGTGTTTTCTTCATTTTAGATATTGCATTTTTCATTTCCAACTGGTTCTTTTTAATTGTTTCTATTTCCTTTTTCGTGCTGTTGTAGTTCACACTAAGTTCTTTGAGCATCCTTATACCATTTTTTAGAACTCTATATCTGATAAACTGCTGTCTCTATTTTATTTAGATATTTTTTTCTGGAGATTTCTCCAGTGCTTTCATATGGGGCATGTTTCTTTATCTTCCAATTTTTCCTGCTTCTTTGTGTTTGTTAATGTGCATCAAGTAGATCTTCTATGTATTCTAGTCTTTATGAGGTGGCCTTACATAGTAGGTGTCCTGTGGGAGCCAATGGTGCAATCTCCTTGACCACCTGAGCTGGGTGCTCCGGAAATGTCCCCTTGTGGATTATGTGGACTTTCCTATTGTACACGAGTCTTGATTGCTATTGGCTCATTCATTCGTGAGGTAACCCCCCAGGCTGGCTGACTTTCAGGATCAAACTGGACCACAGTGTGCAAACTGCTATTTAGGTGCAGACCACATGGAGCAGAATTTGCCTCAGTATGGTATGGTGCCTGCCAAGTTATCCCTTTGTTTATGAAACTTGTAAAGCTTATTGGATCCTGCTCTGATGTCTGAAGCTGGCCACTGGATGCATTGATTATGGGGCCTCTTGGGAGGGACTCTGGTGCAGGCCAATGTCAGACACTGCCTCTTATTGACCATGGGCAACCTCTTTGAAGCTACACAGCAATGAATCCAAAGTTTGGGGCTGCCTCTGCTAGGCTTGAGTGTGTGACAGGGACACAGCTGTGCACCAAGGCCAGCTTTTATCAGCTCCAGTTTCGGGGGAAGGTCAGAAAAAGTCCCAAGATACTCCATGATCCACTTCCACCTTTACCTGCCAGGTGTCCCTTAGGCTCAGTCACTGAAAGAGCCTCTGGCATTACTCAACTTATATGAGGTAGGCTCTCAGCGAGCCACCAGATCTGGAAGAGTGGTGGTCACCAGATTGATACAGGTTAAAACCTGTATTGGGTAGGAGGCAAATCAAAAATGTCTAACTGCCACCACTGTGTGCCTGCACACTTTTGTGGTGGAGCAGGGCCTCAAGGAGACATCAGAGTGAGGCCAAAAGAGTTAATCAGACCCAAACAGACTAAGATTTAACCATGTGAAGTGAGGACTCTGCATTGGTATGTGAGGGAAAAATGGACATCATCCTTTAAAAAATATATATTTTATTGATTTTTTTTATAGAGAGGAAGGAGAGAGGGATAGAGAATTAGAAACATCGATGAGAGAGAGACATCGTTCAGCTGCCTCTTACACATCCCCTACCGGGGATGTGCCCACAACTAAGGTACATGACCTTGACTGGAATTGAACCTGGAACCTTTCAGTCCATAGGCCGATGCTCTATCCACTGAGCCAAACCGGTTTCAGCAGATGGACATCATCCTTAAATGACACAACTTATTCTGTGTCAGATTCTGCTGACAGGAGCCTGAACTCAGCAAGGCAAGGACACCTGGATTCTGAAGAATGTGGCTAGTGATCTCCTATGAGCAGGAAGTAACAGTAAGGGTTGGGGAAAGATTGGGGAAGTGGACCCTTCCTCAGAGCCACACAACTCAGTCTATCCCAGCTTCTGCTCAGACCTTGGCAGGGCAGAGCCACCAAAGTTGGTGTAGCTGCAAGGAACCAGGAGAATGGGGCTAGTGGCTCTTCTAGGAGGGGGGGACACCAGTCAAGTTCCCAGGAAAGTGGGGGGGATGGTCCTTCAAAAACTGCACAACTCATTGACAACTCCTGAATCACCTCAGACCACTACAACTTGGCCTAGGCAGCTGACTTTATGTGGTGTAGGATGGGATGAAAGGGAGCCCAGAGGATGGGGCTCTCGCTATACCCAGGCTGATGATGTATGTAGGAGTAGTGCTCCATCCACGAAAGATGGTGTCTGTGGTGTGGGAGAGTGACTCAGCACGGGGATCCTGGTGACTATCTCTTCAGCTCTCCCCACAGAGCCACAAACCCCAGATTCTCCTCATGCAACTCTAGACTGCTCTACCCTCCCTCCACCAGAGACCATGATGAGTGGCTGTGAACAAGATTGTGTGTTGGCTCTTTAAGAGTTTGCTTCTATCTCTTAGCAGATTCCTGTTTCTTCTTGGCAGCGAGATCCATACTGATTTTTACAGCCAGATGTTATGTGAGTGCCTCTTCCCAGTTCTGGTGTTTTGGGTTTGGGAGAGCCTGCAGTTGAAATATTCCTCCAGAATCTCAGCTACTGCCCATGGGAGTGGACTAGCCCTTTTCACATCTCAGTCCTTCTTACCAGTCTTGATATAGCTTCTTTTGTAAATCCTTGGTTATAAGACTTCTCTTCGGCTAGTATTCATTTGGCTATTCAGGTTGCTTGCTCTTTATTTTCATTGTAATTCATGGTTCTCAGAGGAGATGAATATAACATCCATCTAGTCCACCACTATCTTGGATTTGCCTCTGTGCTCTAATAAATATTGATCTGGGTTATATGTACTATAGATATTAAATATGACTTGATGTTTGACTATATTTTCCATACTTTTTGAAAGAGTAGTGTTTTAGTTTGCATTGTGAGTTAGGCAATGAGAATGTAGATACCATTTCTACTTATTTTATGACCACTCTGGGTATTCTGGAAGAGTAATGGTAGTGTCATGAGATGACATTATCTCTACTTTCCAGGAAGATAGATATGTCCCCCAGCTCTGATACAAGTGATGCCTTCTATATCTCAGGTGTCAGCCCAGGGGTTTCTGTCATTTACAACCCAAAGAGACCAAAATAGCTTTGAATTTATACCCATTTAAGTCAATCTTACTTTTAAACTTCATTTCTAATTAATTTATTAATTCAATTAATATTTATTGAGTTCCTTCTCTGAGCCTGGTACTTTGTGAAAAAGTTCAGCTTCCAGTCGTATGGAGAAGAAAGATATGTACATTAAAGCTCAAGTCTTCTGTAATCCCTGTAATACAGAATATACTAATTTCAGGTAAGTATGGCTATTTATAGCTGAATTGCCAGAACTAAAGGAGCAGTTTTTTTTTTTTAATTCTTAAAATAATCCAAGAGGTGGGAAAGAATTAGGCCTAAGGGAAAGTATCTGTGCTGGAGTGATACCTTTTATTTAAAATTTATGATGATGGTAATATTAGTAGAGTATCTACATTTTTTTAAATTACTTGATGAATCAGTTATCTCTTGCCACAATAATGCGACACACTAAACAGCCTCAGAACCTGAGATGCATATGAAAATGAACAGTTTTTGTTCACACATCTGTGGTTTTCTTGGGTGGTTCTGCTAATCTGAGCTGGGCTAAGTAGAGCTTACACCTGTACCTGTTATCAGTTTTGGTTCATTTGGGTAGCTTTGCTGATCTTGGCTGGACCTCCTCACTTGCCCAAGACCTTGACTGGGAAAAGTGGGGTCTGCTTCACATGTCTGTGCTTTGAGCAATCTAGTGAACACATGCTCATGTAAAACAGAAGCACAAGAGACTAAGTAGAAACATGCAAGCTTCTGCTCATATCATCTCTGCTAGTTTTTAATTGACCAAAACAAACCACATAGCTGAATCCAGAGACAAGAGACAGGCACTACACCACTATATAGCCAAGGGAAGAGATCTAGGGAAGGCGAAGAATTGAGGCCATTTTTACAACATGCCTACCATCCTTGGTTGACTTACATATAGTGAATTAAAATAAATATACATATAATTGGCTTGGTTTATTGGAATGTAGACTATAGAGTTCCTGGGATCCCTGAATAACAAACTCTTCACATTGAGTCTTGGTGAAGTCAACTTTTCTCTAAACACATAAGATTTTCCTTTTTCTCTATAGAAAGCACCCAATATTTTGAGTCTTTTTTTTTATAGAACAGAAAAATGCCTTTTGGACTTAGAATATCTTGCCTTCCTTTATGGAGCTTAAATTTCCTAAGCTGGAAACTATGCATGCCTTTTTTTGCCAAGGTCGGCTCTGGGCCTATGATTTCCACTGTCTTCTTGAAAGAAAAAAAAATAAAAGCAACCAACAAAATTTTTAGGGCACTATAATATGTCCTTCTTCCACATTTTATGTAGATTTTTAAAGGGCCTGATTGCTTTGGATATAAGTGAAGCAGAAGAATTATTGTAATTGGCTTTTTAGAGACTCTATCATAACTTTACCTTTGGTTTTTTATGTTATGGATTTCTGTAGTATTTGGACTTTGTAATCCCTGGAAGTTTTTGTTTTGTTTTGTTTTGTTTTGTTTTGTTTTGTTTTTTAATCTCACTTTTCTTTTTCTATCTCTGTTTTCTACAGGATTCTAACTCTGAAAGGTGGGTTAGGTCCTTATATCTAGCTACCATTTTTTGTTAACTAAGGGATTTTGGGTAGTCTAGAAATGAAACCAGCTCTACCATTTATTAGTTGGATGGCTTAATTATTTTTAGTCTCAGTTTTCTCTTCTGTAAAATGGTGTCATAGTACCTATTTTCACAGTGTTGTCATGGGCTAAACAAGGTAATACATGGGTAGCCCTTTATCTTATGTTTCATAGATAATAAATATTCAATTAACAGGGGAGATTCTTATCTTACCTTGTGAACTGATCTTCTACTCATTGCAATTAACAATATTCTTTTTAAAAAAATATATTTTATTGATATTTTACAGAGAGGAAGGGAGAGAGATAGAGAGCCAGAAACGTCGACCAGCCACCTCCTGCACACCCCCTTCCGGGGATGTGCCTGCAACCAATGTACATGCCCTTCACCGGAATCGAACCCGGGACCTTTCAGTCCACAGACCGACGCTCTACCACTGAGCCAAACCGGTTTCGGTGCAACTAACAACATTCTTGAGCATCAGCTTCCTGTCCTGAAGAACTTCACTCAGGCTATTGATGGCAGCTCAGAAACAATGTACATAACACACTCCCAAGGAGGACCCAGGTCTAGAATAGTTCTAGGAATGACTTCAGCAGGTGGAACATAACAGGAGGGAGCACATGAAGGCACAGCCTTATCCTGCTTTTGTGGGGTTTTATGTGTCTTCCATCATTGTCTAGCTGCTCTTCTCTTATTTTAAACCTTCTATTTGTCTGTATCAGGTTCCATCTTTTTTTCCAGGGGCTTCTCACTCTCCAACGAGTTGTTGTAAAGATCCAAATGTGAGAACCAGTGGTTCTCAAATTTGACAGCATGACAGAATTGCTTAGGAAACATTAAAAAATACATGTGCCTGGGCCCTACTCCAAAAATTCTGAGTTACCTCATCTTGAGCGGGCTTAGGCATCAGCATTTTAAAAACATTCCCCATGTGATGGTCCTCTGCAGGAAGGGTGAGAATCACTGGGCCAACCTATCTCAGGGCTTCTATGCAAGATTTCTAGTTCATTCTACTTTTATTATGATCTTACTTCTTGTCATTTGATTGCTCTAGTCTGAAAACATTCCTTTTGGAAGAGATGTTTGTTGTCACAATACATGTTCAGCAAGAACAATTCTACCTTACACTTAGATAGTGATTTATACTTTTCCATAAGCTTTCTCATTTGATATGAAATGTATTGCAATACAGTGAAAGGTCCCACATTAGAACTTGAAAAATCTATGTATCTGAGTTGGAGTTTTACTTAGGTCACTGATCAGTTACTTTGACTTTGGCCATAGCTCTTACATTTTTTGAGACTTTGTTTCATTACTTGTACTCTGTAAAGAATTCCAGTGTAATGTATAGCATAGATTACACTGGGTCTTTGCCCCTCTTGGGAGATGTGGAAACTTTTGCATAGAGTGAAAAAGTGAGTCATCAAAGATAAGGCTCTTAAGCCAGCATAGGTTCTATTACTCTACACTGGCAAATTATCCAAAAAGTTGGGAGGTGTGTTGTTTCAGCTAAAAGAAATGGGAATTAGAGGACCAGTCCTGTGAAGATATAACAGATCTTTCATTTTCTCCACTCCCATTTTTCTGCCTTCTCACTCCATTGGAGGCCAGTGGAGATGCCAGATGAATAGATTCCCTTTCACAGGGGCAGTTGAGTAATCATGAAAGCCCAGGCAAAGTCTTCTCTATCCTGTTGTCACTTGCATGAGTTCTTGTAGCCTTCTTTGAGCAGAATCAGAGAGAAATGGTAGAGATGCCTAGTGTGTTCCTCAAATATGCTTTCACTTCTTCCTGGCATATAGGTAACTAAACTATATTTCCCAGCTTCCTTTGCAATTAAATTTGAATACCAATAGAGTTCTTGCCAATAGAATGTAGGTGTGCTCTTCCAGGGCCTGGAAAACTCCCAGGGTTTCCTCTGTGTGGTTTCCATGTTTGTTCTTTGCACCATGGAAACTGTGTATTTGAAGGCAGTGAAGCAATAAGGTACAAGGAGCCTAGCTTCTTGGATGAGGGCTTGAAGAAGAACTACCTGATCAAGAAAATCTGTATTGAATAATTATATGAACAAGAAAACAAAAAATACACAAAAATGCAGAAAACATACCAAAACTATGCTATTGTGTCACACCTTTGAGATTTTAAAAAAAAGTTTGTTTGAATTATTACTTTAACTTTGGAGGAATAGAAAGAGGATTGATAGTTTGGTGGAGTGATGCTTCTCATATCTGGAGTTCTCTGTGGGATCTGCTGAAACTATGACATTCCTTATCTCCTTCCCCTGTACTGTATTGTGTCTCTTACAGTCAGAGGATAAACCTGAGAGCCCCCTCTTACAAGTCAAAAGAATCCTCATCCCTACTCTGCTCCATGGAGTCCCAATCTAAGGCATCGCCCTACTAGAATGTGAGCTCGTTAGGGCAGAAATGTACTTTATTTCATTCTCCACTGAATTTCTAGTTATTCAATGAACAAACGTGTAAGTGCCTGACACTTTGGATAAATATAAGAAAATATAAGTCATGGGTTTGACTCTGTTTTCTCAAGTCTTATCTAAAGATACTCATTTTTTATGAACCTTAAAAGGATATAGACAATATTACCGTATTTGCCGGCGTATAAGACGATTTTTTGGCCCTGAAAAATACATATTTGCCGGCGTACAAGAGACTGGGCATATAAGACGACCCCCTAACATTTCCACTAAAAATACAGAGTTTGTTATATACTCGCCGTATAAGACTACCCCCCACTTGGAGGCATATTTTTCAGGGCCAAAAAGTCGTCTTATACGCCGGCAAATACGGTATGCCTTTATTTTTCATTTTTTTTCTGAATGGACAATAATAAAGCAACTATTTTCTTTTCATTGATTAGTATTTTTGTATGCTTTTCTTCTTTTTTTTCCCCCTGAAGAGTGGACATCTGAGAGAATTTTATTTATTTATTTATTTATTTTTTATTTTATTTTTTTTTTAGTAAAACTTGAAATGTTTCATATAAATTATAAAAGTTAGCCTGGCTCTAGAAGCAAAGAACATATCCACTTTAGAGACCTATTAAATCTAAACATGATTCCTTTAAAGAACACAGTAACTGACGGTGTGGCCTTTGCTTTGGAAGGCCTGCTTCTGGCACAGGCAAGGGGGGCTTCTCAGTTGAGCAGTGGGAGAGAAATGGGGAAGAGCGTGCAGAAAGCGATTGCTTTAAGCATATTGGATTTTCTTTTCACATCTGCAATGTGATCCTATTATTTTGAAACAATGAGGTCATTTACGTGTGGCTGGCTGGAGGCTTGCTATTTTCCTCTATTCTTTCCTTTAAATCTTTTTGTCAACCATGTTCTCTTCTACTAGCAGGGCAGCTGTCTGGGTAGTTATAATCCCATTAAAAAGGCCTCTATTATGTCAATAATATATTTATAGAGAAATTAGTCACCTGGGGTTGTTGGGTGATTCTTCTGCTTAGACATATTGTACCCCAGACATGTTCCCTTCTTGTTAGATAAGGCCTGCTGCCTTGTCACGGTACCATATTGGCTGAAACCGATTAGCAATTAACATGGAACATGCCTTCCTCTGTTTGCAAATCCTCCTTAATCTTTGCCACTGATCATATTCCTCTCAAGCTTTTTTTGATAAAGCTGAGGTTGTAGATGTGTCTGGGTGTATGGGGCTTATAGTATTAGGTGAAAATATGACAGACATTAAGTGACCATTCTGATGAGAAAGGTGGGGAAATCTAACCACAAAGACTTTGTAAACCTGTTCAAGCACATTTGATCAGTGCTCTAAAATTAGTAGTACATCTTCCTCCACAGATTCCAACTCTTTATTTTATATTCTTGCCATTTGAGGTCAGGTCTAATTATATTCTCCTAAGGGGAAGAGGAAAGGCAAGGGGGTGAATTGCACTAAAGAAACACATCAGATTATTAAACTATCCACCATTAGTATGTTTAGGTTCTGGAAACTCATCATGTTTTCAAGCCATAAAACATAGACCACTTTTGAGCAGACTTTATAATTAAGAAAGGGTGACATTGAAGTCTTTTGTACTGTTTTTTCTTTATTTCCATAACATAAAAATTGATTTTTGAGATACTGAAAGGATCCTGTTCAAGGGTGACCTCAAGGACTCCCACTGTAATTCCTCAGTAGCTGAAGAATTTTGGAAATTCCCAGATGCAGAAAGAGGGGTCATCTATTGTCTAGGTGGCCCTTGCTCTCAGAATGTTGATGGTAAGTTGCAAATAGAGGTGCAAAGGAAGGCAGTCTTCTGAGGACCAGCTGTTGTTATCAACTTTCAATACCATGGAGGCTTTCAGGAGAACCCTAATCAAATTTGCAGAGCAGACTCTAAGATTTAAATAAAGGGATATGAAGCAGATGAGTGAATAAAAACTAGCAATATTTAGATAGCATAGCTGAAATTTTCTCAGCTGTTTGGCGTTATTTAAACATTACATTCACAGTGAAATTCAGAGAAGCAAGAGTGCTTGGCCAGCTATGTAGATCTGCAAGTCAGATGTTCTAAAAGTCTCTTTGATCTTGCTCCTCCCAATCTTCATCTAGAGAAGCTTTCTCACGGTTCTTTCTTTCTTTCTCCTTTTTTTCCCATTCAAGTCAATTTTATGGGTCTTTATTGAGTATCTACATGTAAGAAAACCCGTGCTGCAGGCAAATGAGGATGAATAGAGGGCAGATGTGTCATGGTGCTTCTACTGGAGAAACTATAAAAATTCTTTGATGTGAAAGCATTGTTGGTTATTACTTAATCTCTATGCTCAGTATCTGTCTTTTTCTCATTCATCACTTGAATCTTGGGGTTGAGGTTCCTCATGAGCATACACTCAAGGTAGCTTTATGAGATTCTACAGAAAATGGAAAACTCTCTGAGAGTAGAATGTGCTAGAGCAGTGACATCCAGCAGAACTTTCTGTGATGAAGGAGATATTTTCTACATTAACCTATTCAGTAGACATTAATCACATGAGACTATTGAGAGCTTGACATGTGGTTAGTGTGACTGAGGGACTAAATATTTAATTCTATTAAATTTAATTAAAATCTAAATAGCCTCATGCTGAACAACTCTAGGAGAGCAGGGAGCTTTTTTATTAGCCAGGATGGAGAAAGATGCTATGAACCACATATCTTGATATTACAATATAATATAGTGGTTGAGAGAGCCAGACTGGATGGGTTAAAAATCTTACTTCTGCTTTATTGAAATATGAAGTTGTGGTGGTTATTTAATTTCTATGTATATTAGGAAATAAAACATAACAATACCTGCCTCATAGTATTTGTGTAACAATTGATTGGCTAAATCCAAAAAAAACACAAAAAACCCCAAAACACATAAAATAGTGCCTAGCAAATAGAAAGCCAGATTTAGAAGTTGACAATACCAATGACAAGAGTCCTGAGACTTTACTTAAGAAACTAATGAGCCGAAGCCGGTTTGGCTTAGTAGTAGAGCGTCGGTCTGCGGACTGAAAGGTCCTGGGTTCGATTCCAGTCAAGGGCATGTACATTGGTTGCGGGCACATCCCCGGTGGGGGGTGTGCAGGAGGCGGCTGGTCGATGTTTCTCTCTCATTGACATTTCTAGCTCTCTATCTCTATCCCTTCCTCTCTGTGAAATATCAATAAAATATATTAAAAAAAAGAAACTAATGAAATAAATTAGGAGTATTGAAAAAAAAAACTTAACTATTCATAAGTGCCCAATCACGAGAGCTTTCACTTCTCTCCTTTCTTTTTCATACTAATAGTTAATTAATTCATATATTCACCTAACAAATAAGACTGTTCTGTTCCAGTCTTGTCCTATTGTTATTTGCCATTGAGTTAGATCTGGCAACTCTGTGAATGAATGAGTGCTGTCCATAATGTCCTATCCTTAATTGCCCCGCTCAGCTTTTATACACCCATGTGTATGACTTTTTTTATGGGGTCAACCTATCTCATATTTGGTCTTCTAGTCCTGCTGTTTCTATTTTTCCAAACATCATAGTCATTTGCAAAGAACCCTTCCTTCTCATGATGTGCCCAAAGTAGGACAACTTCAATTTTATCATTTTTGCATCCAGTGATATTTCAGGACCCACTTGTTAGTCTTTTTGGTGGACCAGAATATTTGTAGAGCCTCTCCTCCAATATAATATTTCAAATAAATCAATTTTCTTTCCTATCGGCCTTCTTCACTGTTCAACTTCCACATCCACAATAGTAATTGAGAATACAAAGGAATGGATGATCTTAGCCTTAGTCTCTATTGACATACTTTTGCCATTGGTGATCTTTCATTTCTGCCCCCTGAGTCTCAGCCATCCCTTAATTTATTGAGTGCAGTGACTGGACATATACCAGTTAACAGAATAATTGTACTTGTTTGGAGGAGTTTATAATCAGGTGAGGGAGACTATTAAAGTTTGAATATAAATATGGCCCCACTTCTTCATCCCTCTTTATATCACACCATCTGTCATATCACTTTGCAGTAGCTCTTATCAAGAGGGATCCATTTCCTCACTTTTAAATCTGGCTAGCCCTGTGGCTTGATTTGACCAATAAAACGTGGTAAAAGTGACCCTGTTCCTATTCATCAGACATACATGGACCACAGCCAAATCAGTCCAGTTAATGATGCTAGACCAGGAGGATCCACACATACAACCACAGATGCATGAGAAATTATGGCTAGGCATAGACCATTGACTAGTGTTTGAAACCACTAAGTTTTGGGGAGTATTTCTGTGCAGCCATTGCTCACTGACTAAGAGATAGTTCAATAGATATGCAGCAGTCATCATACAGTAGTGGAAATAAATATGGAGTCTCAGAGGAACCTTCTTCATGGAAGACATTAAGGATCTACATGGTCATTCCTGCCCACTCAACCCCTAATGTGTGCTAAGCCCCATAGAAGGAACTATGGGACAAGAAAAAGAAGCAGGGAACATCACTCTGTCTTAATGAAATTGAGGGTTATGTGTACCTTGGGAGGCCAAGCTCCTTTCAGGTTGCATCGTGGCTTTTGCATGATATAAGCTCAGCCTATCATTCCTTTACATTTGTATTTTTGGGGATGTTGCTTTGTAGAAGGTACAGGGGAGCTATGAAATTGTAGATCAATGAGTATACATTCAGATGTTTCCATAGCAGCAAGGGGTTTGGTTGCCAGTTTTTCAGAAGAGGCTGTCTCTTGACCATTTTTAGAAACTAGGGAGTTTCATTTCTCAGCCCCCTGAAGAGTGGATTTCATGCGGAGTGAAGTTTGGAGTCTCGGGACATTGGCAACTGTTGAGAGCTTTATCTTCCCTCTTGAAGGTTTTTACTGAACCTCCTTGGTGCTTAGAAGCTTATATGGTTTTTCCTTAGCCAGAAGTCTTTGTAAAACTTATCAGAAATAAACGAGAGAACCTCCCATCTTCTGCAAACAGTGCTTCAGAAAACCTTAATTTGGAGTGAGGGTCTGCGCAAAGAGTTCTGGAATTAGCTAAGAGTTGACAAACTTATTCTGAAGCAGAAAATTACTTATTTGTGAGAAACATATTTGTTGAATAATAAAAGAATGCTGCCAGCAAAACTAAGACCAGACATCCAGGGACATGTGTGGAGTTAATTCATGCTGTCCCTCTTTCCAGTTCACAAATGTGTTTGGAATGACTGGGTTGAGGGGTGGGGGGCAGGGACTCTTTTTGAAGGCTCACAAGAGTCCCCCATGGCTAGTGGAGTTGCCATCTCCTACCCTGTCTGGTCTTATCTAAGCTTCTCTCATGGGCTCTCAAAGGCATTTCAAAATAAACAAGTGAGAAAGTTTCCCAAGACCATCCTAGTAATCTACTCTGACACTTGCTGAGATGATGGGCCAAAGCTGGTTCCTGTCCATCACTTCTCTGTTCTAGCACTCTGAGATTATTTTCCTTGTTAGTTCAGGAATGAGGTTCTACACGTTACTGTCAAGCGCTCTTGTCAGAGCTTTTGCCTTTTGCCACAGTTTCAGAGAAATATTGTTTAAATGGAGATATATATGTTTAATATTATTTGTGGCTTCTGGGCCTTCTTACTCATTTCAAATGTATTTTAAGTATAGGGGGTAGACATGGGGCTAAAGGAGAAAGTCCCTGTGACTAACTGTTTTTTTTAAAATCAGTTTCTTATAACCATATAGAAAAATTACAATTTATATGAAATAAAGAGGACATTTCTATAATATATAAAGAGTATCTACATATCAATAAGAATAGATAATAACTCAATAGAAAAAAATGGATAAAAGGTATGATTAGGTAGTTCACTAAAAAGAAAATTAATGAGCCCTGGCTGGTGTGGTTCAGTTCTTTAGAGCTTTGGCCCATGTATGAGAGGGTCATAGACAGGATGGGTTGTGGGTTCCCTACCCACCCCCTGTTGGGGCTCTTATGGGAGGCAACTAGTTGATGTGCCTCTAACATCTTTCTCTCTCTCTCTCTCTCTCTCTCTCTCTCTCTCTCTCTCTCTACCTCCCCTCCCTCCCTCCCAGTCTCTCTGAAATATCAATGGAAAAAATATCCTCCAGTGAGGATTAACAACATAAAGCAAATTAATGAAACTAATATTAAAAAAAACTATTCAATTTCATCTATAATAATAAATACACATATTCAAACTATAATAAGATAGTTTTCATTGCCCAGATTAGCAAGCACCTAAATGTTTAATAATATATCTGGTTTAAGAGATGTGAAGAAAATGAAACTCTCATACATTATTAGTGACCATTTAAATTGATACAAACAATTTGGAGGACCATCTGATATCAGCTACAAAATGGCAAGTGTCCTTTGACTTAGAAATCTACTTTTAGGAATTTGTCCTAAGAAAATACCCACACATGGGTGAAATAATGAATGCATAAAGTTACTCATTGTGGCACTATTTGTAAATACAAAAAGATGGAAAGATCAAATGCCTGTAAATATGGGTTTGGATAACATATTATGCTGTAATGTATTATATTATGCAGTGGTTAAAAGGAATGAGGCAGATCTTTCATTATGGACAGCTATGGAATAACATCCAATATATTTTTTATGGAAAAAATTCAGGGTGAAGAATAATTTCTTTTGCGAACTACCATCTATATAAAAAAAGAAAAAAATGCATTTGTTTGTATGTGCATAAAATGTCTTTGGATATACAATAAAGTGGAAATATCATTTTCTTCCAGAGGGGGTTAGAAGTCAGAAGTGTGAGGGAGACATATTTTATTGTGTATCCTTTTGTATCTTTAGAATTTTATACCATGTCTATGATTGTATTACTCAAAAAATCTGAGCCCTAATCTGAATTCTCAGATAAAAGTTTCTTTGAGATTTTCTTCCATTTGGAAATTTATAATTGTTCTTCTTCAAGCCTACCTGAGAGACTGTTTCACAAGATCAGAGCTTATCCTTGTCTTCTCCCCTTTGCCTAATCTAGTTTCTAGCATAGAGTAGTGGCTCAAATATTCTTGTGTAAATCTAAATAAAGGCTTAATATGTTTAAGATGACTACACAGAGGTTTGCAGCCCCCAGGAATCCACAGTGGGGCTAGTTTGTACACACAATGATTTCCGGGGGAGTAATTTTACATTGAAATTGATAACTTGCCTTCTTAAAGAAAAATTAAAGAAAAGAAATGGACTTACTTGAGAATGTGCTATAAAAACTGGTGTGACTATATTAAAAGAGTTTAGTCAAAGTTGTGGTCAGTGGTCATTGGTCACTGATAAATTCCTTCTGAGAGGATGGAAAGTGAACAGAGGAATCTGTAGGCCTGGTCTTGATCAGTGCTTTACTGCTAAAATTTTAATAACTGGATTCTTAGAAACAAACAAACCCTGACTTGTAGTGTTTGCCAATTTCCATGGTGTAAATACTCCCAACCGTAGTTGATTTCAGGCTACCAATGTGGAATCTCTGGATGTGAAGTTAGGAAGAGATGATAGCAGTTGGCTCTTGCGACCCAGTAAGAGCCAGGTCCAGCACATCACTGATATGAATAGGTAAGAATTTCCCTTCTGTAGTTGAGCAGTTAAGGCTTTAGCAAGGGTGGGGAACCTTTTTTCTGCCAAGGGTTATTTGGATATTTATAACATCATTCACTTAATATAAATTTATGTTGCTATGAAAAAAGCTCCTAGATTTATTGAATTTCGAGTCCCGCCTGTGGTTGCCTTGGCAGGGCCAGACCAAATGATTTAGTGGGCTTTATATGGCCCGAGGGCTGGACATTCCCCACTCCTACTTTAGAGTATAAATGACTCTTTGAAGGGTGGAGTGTTAAAAATGTTATGTAGTTCTTCTAAGTCAGTGGCTCTCAAAGTGTGGTCCATGCAAATTGTGAGGCTCTATCCCAAAGGTACTGAATCAGAAACTTGGGATGGGCCCCAGCACTTTAGATTTTAAAAAGCCTTCCAGGTGATTCTGGTGCATACTGAAATTTGAGAACACTGCTCCAAGCCTCTGCTTTCTTTAGAAATGGTCAGGTGTATGAAAAAAAATACAGACAGGTCTATACTTAGAATTATACAGAATACTGATTATAATGTCTTAGGCACATGAGAGGTATTTTCTAGGCTCAATTAAGCATTTAAGAGGCATTAAATGAGTTTGAGGTATCTGCAGTTCTTTTTCAAAGAGGCATATACCAATAATAATATCCATAGCTGTATGTACGGTGGACCATGTGTAATAATCTCAATTTTCATTGCATCATCTGGGAGAGGTGAATACCGGCACTGTTTCTTAGCAACCTGCTTGTATAGCATAAAATGCCTCAGACTAAGGTCAGAGAAGTGGTTTACTCTCCAATGCTCAAATCCTTGGTAGCCCCAGGCTTTGCTTAACTGATTAAACCAACTTATTAGACATGTACCCCAAACAAGCTTACTTGAAAAGAAGATAATGAGCAGTGAAAAATGAGGAAAATATGTTTGGAGACCGAGGATTTGAATCTCAGGAAAGCTTCAGAGTTGGATAGCAACACTTGTGGTTTTGGAAAATGTTAGCTTCACTTATTGAGCACCTACCACCTACCAGGTGTTATCTCTATTTTATAAGTGAATGGAGAATTCAAGTAATATGTTCAAGGTCTCAGAATAGATGGTTAGCTTCTTGGATTCAAGGAAGACACAGAGCCAGTCTCTTAACTACCATTATCTTATTTTCCTTTATGCATTTTTTCCTTTATGCCTCAGGCCTGTCACTGCTCTAGGAATAGAAGGGCCACTAACCCTTCTTGTAGGCTCCCCTTTACCCCCCCCCCCCCACTTAGACATATTTCAGAAAGACTTACATAGAATGGTCTATGGTAGAATTCCTTGAAGGCATGAAGATGAACTTCCAAAAAGTTAGTTCAGTGCAATGGTGAAAGCATGGGTCTCACAGACCTGTGGTTGAATTCTTGCTCTTTAACTCATTAACTCTCTGACCTTGAGTATATGATTTATTCCAAGGGTCTTAGGTCAAATTCCTCAGAGGCAGAGCCTGAGATGGGTTTTTTTTTGGGCAAATGTTTTATTAAGGGAGTGCTGTCGGGAAAAATCTGAAATAGAATGAGTGAAGCAGGAGAGGGAAGGGGAAGATGCTGAGCAAGAATGTAGAATCTCATTCAGCCTGATCCCACAGGGAACTCTGGAGTGTGAATTGTACCATAGAGTTGGTCACAAGGGAGTCAGCTTTTGGACCACTCTGCCACTTAGTTTTTGTCTAGGGGCTTCCATGGAGGGATACAATCTTCCTGTGATGTGTTTCTGCTATGAGAGGACAATTCTCAGGAGAAGGGGGTAGCTCTGAGCATTAGCTACTATTATTCACGGTAGTTAGGTCTCAATGGGATTTGGGTAGGAGAGCACAGCTCCTACTACTGGTATAATCACTCTCAGCTTTTTAAAATAGAAAATGTGTCCTTGGAATACATTCCACTTGATCATAATGTATGATCTTGTTAATACATTGCTGGGTCAAGTTTGCTGAAAATTTGTTGAGGATTTTAGCATCTATGTTCATCAGAGATACTAGCCTATAATTTTCTTTGTATTATTTTTATCTGGGCTTAGAATTAGGATAATGCTGGCCTCATAAAAAGAGCATGGGAGTTTTTCCTCCTTTTAAATTTTAGTTTGAGAAGGATAGATGTTAGTTCTTTCAATATTTGGTAAAACTCATTTATGAAGCCATCTGGTTCAGGGCTTTTCTTTGTTGGGGAATTTTTTGATTATTACTTCAATTTCACTAGTTGTAATCTTTTTATCCAGATTCTCTGATTGTTCTTGCTTTAGTTTTGGAAGATTGTATGTTTCAAGAAATTTATCCATTTTGTCCAGATTGTCAAATTTGTTGGCATACAGTTGTTCATAATATCTTCTTACAATCCTTTGTATTTCTGTGGTGTCAGTTGTTACTTATCCTCTTCCATTACTGATTCTATTTATTTATCTTCCATTACTGGATGAGTATGGTTAAAGGTTCGTCAATCTTGTTTATCTTTTCAAAGAACCAGCTCTTAGTTTCATTGATTGTTTGTATTACTTTTTTAGACTCTATTCTGTTTATTTCTGCTCTGATCTTTATTATTTCCTTCTACTCACTTTGGGCTTTGTTTATTTTTACTTTTTTCAAGTTCCTCTAAGTGTAAAGTTAAATTATTTAAGTTCTAGACTCAGCTATCAGATAAGAAGAAATAAAAGGCATCCAAATTGGAAAGGAAGAAGCAAAACTGTCATTATTTCAAGAGGATGTGATACTGTATATAGAGAACTCTAATGATTCCACAAAAAAACTACTAGAACTGATAAATGAATTAAGTAAAGTAGCAGGATACAAAATAATATCCAGAAATCAGGTGCATTTTTATACACCAATAATGAACTATCAGAAAGTAGAATTAAGAAAAACAATTCCCTTCACAATTGCTTTAAAAGGAAAAAACAATACTTGTGAGTAAATTTAACCAAGGATGTAAAAAACCTGTACTCAGAAAATTATAAGACACAGAAGAAAGAAATGGAAGAAGTACAAATAAATGGAAGCATATACCCTATTCATGGATATGAAGAATTTACATCATTAAAATATTCATGCTACCCAAAGAAATCTACTGATTCGATGCAATCCCTATCAAAATACCAAAACAAATATTTCAAAAATTTATATAAAACCACAAAAACCCTGAATAGCAATAGCGAAAACAGAACAAAACTGGAGGAATCATACTACCTAATATCAAACTATACTACAAGGGCATAGCAATCAAAACAGCATGGTACCATCATAAAAACAGATATATAAATAAAAGGAACAGGAAAGAGAGCCCAGCAATAAAACCACACCTTTATAGTCAATTAATATTTAACAAAAGAGGCAAAAACATACAATGGGCTAAAGATAGTTTATTCAATAAACTGACAGATATGTGTAAAAAATGAAAGTAGACCACCTTCATATACCACACATAAGAATAAACTCAAAATGGATAAAAAACTTAAATGTTAGACTAAACTAAAAAAATCCTAGAAGAAAACACAAGCAGTAAAATCTCAGACATTTCTTGTAGCAACACTTTTTTTCTGACATATCTCCTTTGGCAAGGGGAACAAAGGAAAAAATTAACAAATGGGATTACATCAAACTAAAAAGCTGTTGCATAGCAAAGGAAATCATCAACAAAATGAAAATATAACACACTGAATGGGAAAACATATTCACCAATAATACATCCGATAAGAGATTAATATCCAAATTTTATAAATAACTTACAAAACTCATTATAAGGAAGACAAACAATCCAATTAAAAAATGGACAAAGGACCTGAATAAACATTTCTCCAAAGAGGACATACAGATGGCCAACAGACATATGTAAACCTGCTCAGCATCACTAATCAGCAGAGAAGTGCAAATTAAAACCACAAAGAAGTAGCATCTCACAATTGTCAAAATGGCTATCATCAATAAATCAACAAATAATAAGAGCTGGTGAGGATATGGAGAAAATGAACCCTCATGCATTCTTGGTGGGAATGCAGACTGGTGCAGCCACTGTGAAAAGCAATATGCAGATACATCAAAAAACTAAAAGTAGCTGAAACCGGTTTGGCTCAGTGGATAGAGCGTTGGCCTGCGGCCTGAAAGGTCCCGGGTTCGATTCCGGTCAAGGGCATGTACCTTAGTTGTGGGCACATCCCCAGTAGGGGATGTGCAAGAGGCAGCTGGTCGATGTTTCTCTCTCATCGATGTTTCTAACTCTCTATCCCTCTCAATTCCTCTCTGTGTAAAATCAATAAAATATATTTAAAAAAAAAACCCAAAACTAAAAGTAGAATTTCTTTATGACTCAGCAATTCCATTTCTAGGACTTTATCTGCAGAAATCTGAAACACTAATTTGAAAGACCGTATGCACTCCTATATTCATTGCAGCATTATTTACAATAGCCAAGATTTGGAAGCAGCCTGAGTTCCCGTCAATAGATGAATGGGTAAAAGCAGCCATAGTACATTTATACAATGAAATACTACTTGGCTGTGAAAAAAAAAAAAGAAGAAGAAGAACATTTCATCCTTTGTAACAGCATGGATGGACCTGGAGAACATTATGTGAAGTGAAGTCAGTCAGTCAGTCAGTCAGTCAGTCAGTCAGTCAGTCAGAGTACCATATTATTTCACTCATAAGTGGAATCTAATGAATAAACTGAACTAACAAGCAAAATAGAGAGTAGGCTGACAGCTCTTAGGAGGTGGGGTCTTGGGGGGTGGAGAGATTGAGCAATTAAGAACAAAAAAGAGAAAGAACAGGTGGACATGGACACATGGACTACAGTATGGTGATTGTGTTGGGGAGAGGGGTGGGTGGAGGTGGAAGAGTGTATGGAGGGTAAATGGTAATGAATAAAATAACATTTAAAAAATGAAATGTTCGATACCAGTGCCAATTCAAAGCTGGTATTATAAGTATTAAATGATATGATGCATTCAGAGGCTTAAACACAGTGCCAGGCACAAAGTAAGCACTAAATCAGTTAATGTGTTCCTACTTTCATCTCTCTGGTTGCAGTAAAGAATATTTTCTCAAAGGAATCAGCTATTCCCTGTCCATACCCTTAAATTAGAAGAAAATATTTGGGGTGGATTATTCACTTTCCCCTCAAAACTATTTATTTAGCACCTACTACGTGCTAGTCACAAGTCTAAGAGTTGGGAATATAGTTGGAAATCAGACAAAATCCTTGCTCTAATCTATTTTGACTAACATTTTACTGTAGAGAAACTGACAATAAGCAAAGAAAGTAGCAAATATTATCTATGATTAAGATTATAAGAATATATATATATATATCAGGGGATTAAATCCAAAATGACCGAGGGCTACATTAAATTGGTTAGTAGGGCTTGGCCGGTGTTGCTCAGAGGCTGAGCATTGATCTATGAGCCAGGATGTTAAGGTTCGATTACTGGTCAGGGTACATGCTCAGGTTGCAGGCTCGAGGCAACTAATGGATGATTCTCTCTTATAATTGATGTTTCTACGTCTCTTTCCCTTTCCCTTCCTTTTTGAAATCAATAAAATATATATTTAAAAAATTCAGTGGTAGGAACAGTCCTCTCCAAAATGCCATTGGCTTGAAGGTAAAGAATGAATTGGCCATTCAGAGTTATGGGAGAAGACTGTTTCAGGCAGGGAAACCAGCCAATGCAAATATCCTAAGGCTGTGATTGCAAACTGCGGCTCTAGAGCCACATGTGGCTCTTCGGATCCTTAAGTGTGGCTCTTCCACAAAATATCATGGCCTGGGCGAGTCTATTTTGAAGTGGCATTAGAAGAAGTTTAAGTTTAAAAAATTGGGCTCTCAAAATAAATTTCAATCATTGTACTGTTGATATTTGGCTCTGTTGACCAATGAGTTTGCCGACCACTGTCCTAAGGCAAGAAAGTTAGCAATTCAGAGCACAGAGGAAAGGCCAGTGTGCCAGAAGTGTAAAAATTAGGGATAATGATGGTAAGACTATGAGCCCAGAAGATAAGATTGGAAGGTAGACACAGGCTGGAACTTTCAGAGCTATAGAAAAGTGTTCTAAGAAATTTTAATTTCACTATAAATTTCAAGGAAAACCATTGGTGAGTTTACACAGGGAAGTAAAATAAACTTACATATAGATTTAGATGATCATTCTAACTTCTTTGTGAGGAATTAATTATTAAAGAACAAAGTAGAAACAGAGAGACCAATCAGTAGGTCTTTGTAAGGATAATGTGGTCTTAGAACAAGGTACTGAAACAAACAAAATAAATGTAAATGGATTCAGGAAATGTTTTGGAGGCATATTTGGTAGGCCATTTTGACAGATTGAGTGTTGGCCCTGAGAGAAAAGGAGAAATCAATGATGAATACTCTGTTTATAGCTTGAGCCTCTGGGCAATGGTTAAGCTATTTCTGAGATAGTAAATAACAAAATAGGGAGGGATCTTGTGTATTACAGAAAGAAGGAAGCTGATGAAAACAAAGGTATAAGGAGTGAAATTGAAAGGAAAGAAACGTGCCACAATGTACAAAATAAAATGGAGACAATTTGAAATCAGAAGAAAATGAAGTAAACAATATTAAAAGTTTAATACTACTGGCTGGAAAATTTAATGTACAATATGAGATGCATTGGGATATGAAAGGCCTATTCAAAATGTTCAGTCTTGTGATCAACATTTTCATAGAATGGCAAATCATTTTTTTCTCTTCCAGTCACATCAAGGGGTACTTAGGTTCTGGAATCTTGGAAAGACTGAGAGTTTACTTAAGAATTACAAGTGTTTTTTTCTTTTTCTTTTTTTTCAGATCTAGGCATCAAAGC
The DNA here is from genome assembly GCA_963924515.1 of Vespertilio murinus. Classification (NCBI taxonomy): domain Eukaryota; kingdom Metazoa; phylum Chordata; class Mammalia; order Chiroptera; family Vespertilionidae; genus Vespertilio; species Vespertilio murinus. The sequence goes on from OZ004709.1 coordinate 67,083,383, forward strand.
CCTAAGTACCAGGGATGAAATCCTTTCAAATAGAGATATTTTCTGAGTGGTATACTTTGAAAATCTCAATAGATGGGTAGGAAAAAAGCAAAGTCTCAGCTTTTTCCATTGGCCTGGCTCCTTTTTGGGGACAAGAGGCAGGAGCTGGCATCCTCTTTCCATCATATTCAATAGTAAAAAAAATTATATAACAAATGTAGCATTTCTCCTTCAAAGATTTAAAATTAAGAAAAATATTTTGGGGTTGGAAACTTGGGAGCGATGTGCTGGGCTGATCTGTTTGTCCAAGACCAAAAATTCCAAAGAGCTTAGGAGAAAACACAACAGAAACTCTCCTGTAGCTTTGTTCTTATTCACTATTCTTCCTTCAAGGCCAATTTATTCTTCCCAATTAGGCTTCCTTTTATTTTAATTTTTTAAGAACTCCAAAGGTTACCAGAGGAAGAATAATGTAGGGGTGGTTGAGATGTTGGGCTTGTTTTTCATGGCTGTGTTGCTATGCTTCTAAAAGCAGCTATCAAGAACCATGGGAAATACTGGGGATTTCTTTAGAGCCATTTGAGTCATTTAGTGGCCATCCATTTAGAATTGGGACCCTATAATCATAAATCTCTCTTTCATCTATTCCTCAATTGGCAAAAGGATAAGATCCTGGTGCAGTTGAAAGAAAATAAGATGAGTCCTAGTTGAGAGTTTTGATAATGCTGTCATTTCCCGTCACCCATGAACTTGTCTGAGTGGGCTTTAATTGGAAAATGTAATGAGTTCATCCAGTCTCAAGCATCAGGAAATTATGCCCAATTCTAATACAATTAAAATGATTAGAGGAAAAGCATTATTTCTTGATGTCTATTATGCTTCTGATCCTAGACTGGACATATTATACATATTATAGTATTTATGTCTCCTATTAACACCTGAGCATTATACTTTCCATGTGAGTGCATTCCTGGATCTGAGGTGTGGACACATCAGGCAGGAGAAGTTGGGTGACACTTCTTCCTCTAGGTTACTATATGTATCGGCTGGTCCTCAGGGGATTCCAAAAATTTCCTGCAGAGGAAAAGTAACTTGAATTCGAAGAGACTTGGCAGGGGATTACAACAGAAGCCAAACTTTAGGGAGGGACTCTTGAGACCTTAATGAGAATTCATTCCAATAGAAGAAAACAGCGAGATGGGGCAGATTTTGCAATAGGGATTGCATTGATGTTGGTTCTGGGTCTAGCATTGAAACTGGCACATGACAATCTGACAGCATATATGAACTATTGGAAGAAAGGGGCAATTTTAAAATCCAGAATTTTAGCTGTCCACTAGGACTTTCTGTGATGATGAAAATGTTCTATATATGTGCTGGCCACATGGGGCTATTGAGCACTTCAAATGAGGCACATATGACTGAGGAAAGGAATTTTAATTAAGTGGCCACATGTGTCTAGTGCCTACCACAGTTAAATGCTTGAGTGCCTACAGTGTTGTGGGATTCCCCAGTATTAAGCGTAGCTCAGTAAATACAAGTTAGAGATGTGGAAGTCAGTGGAGGCAAAGTGCAGCAGAGTGTGGAGTGAGAGATGTCAGAGTGAATACAGCCCAAACCAATTTAGAGTCTGATAGAAATTCGCTTATGTATTGGACTTGTTGTATAAGCAGAGATCAGTTTAGAGCTGGCAAAATGTGTGTTAATGATCTCAATTGGACCCACATGGTAGTGAGCTTTGGCTTACAGTTAGAAGGAACAATTAGGCTCATTCCTCTGTAGAGTCTCGGCACCTGCTCTAGTTTTTAGCACATTGTGTATGTTTAACAAATATTTATTTTGGATGAGTGAAGGTATAAATGGGATATAAAGGTACTCACCTAAGATCACTTTATCAGTTAGCTATTGCTATAGTAATGCTGCATAACAAACTGCCCCAAAACCTAGTAACTTAAAACAAGATTCATTTATTCTTACTCATAGATTAGGAAATTAGCTCAGTGGCCTCAGTTAATTCATTTAGGGGCACAAGAGAAGCTCTTATAGAGATGATAAAAGCATGAGGGCAAGCAGAAGCTTATACTTAAGGTGGGTCCTTAGAATTCTCACATTGTCACTTCCTTCCACATTCCACTGGGCAATTCCAAAGGTAAGGGTTGGAGAAGTACCCTATGCTCACAGTATAAGGGGAAGAACTATAAAGTTACATGGCAAAGAACATGATTCAGGGAGGGGTGAGGAAATGAGGCCCAACATTTGATCTGCCATGGTCATGTGGCAAGCCAGGATCAGGTCTGGAGTTCATTCTAAATTTTTCCACTTCCATAGTCTATATTTCTTCCTCTACTCCAAATTCTTCATGGGCAATCAAAGACAGTTTTACCATCCATGTGACTCCAGGGCAGATGTTATATTTCCATCCTTTAAAAAACATGTGGACTTGGTCCTGCCATTGACTCTGACTGTAAATAAGCACATATTTCCTCCCCTGTAGAGTGGGGGTACCAGTAGAACCTCCTTCATAGGACTATTGTGAAATAAGTTGAGATAATGCAGGTAAAGTACTACCAGAAGGCCTGGCATGCAATGAGCTTACAAAACATGTTCATATGTGAAGTTTCAGGTTTGTGTTGTGAGGTTGATAAAGGTTAATCTAGGGCAATCCACAACTTAACTTCTACACCTCTGCATATGCACCTGTAACTATGGGAAGTAGTGAATCGTCAGTAATATTTCAGATTATCTCCTGGAAGTTATATGTATCTAGAATAATAAACGATTTATTTTGAATATAAAAAAAAAAAAAAAAAAAAAAAAAAAAAAACTTGATATTCTGCTTTTAAAATTTTTGTTATTTATCTCATTGAATGATTGTCATTTTTGTGGTACTGGATAGCAATCAATCCACATGACTTGGCTCTGTCCTGGAGTTGGAGGTGTAGTCTCATGGAGGTTCAAAGAAATGGTTAGTCTGCAAATATTTTTGCTTTAATCATGGACCGTCTCAGTTACTAAGAGCCTGGGATGCTGCTGCCAATGGCTGAAGCACAGAGAAGGGAAGTTTCAGTCCCAGTCCCTAGGGTTTGGTTTTCAACTTTGATTGAGGTTCTATGCTGCTATCAAAACCTACCATTGCCTTTTTTTAAAAAAGGTTCACTTAAAAAATATATACAGCAAAATTCCATTGTGTGGACTGAAAGGTCCCAGGTTCAATTCTGGTCAAGAACATGTACCTTGGTTGCAGGCACATCCCAGTAGGAGGTGTGTAGGAGGCAGCTGATTGATGTTTCTCTTATGTTTCTAACTCTCTATCCCTCTCTCTTCCTCTCTGTAAAAAAATTAATAAAATATATTTAAAAAGTTCAACTCTTAAAAAACACACACTAACTGACAGAGAGAATAGATTGAATTGGTGTATAAACACCCTATCTCCTGCACCCTCTGGGTGGCATAACTGTGAAGTTCATGGCTCTACACTGGCTTTCAGAGTGCTCCAGAGGGTTTAAGCTATGGTTGTCCACAGTAGCAACTTGCTTGGTAATGCAAACTTTCCTGGTTGCCTTACTTTTGTTTGATTTCTCTTCTCTTTTGCCTCCAAGATCAATTACTTAAAGTCAGTCCTTAACTTTGTGTCTACTTTTGGGGAACCCATACCAAGCCAGACCTGTTTCTGATTTACCATCTGAAAAACCCTTTTTTGGTTACCTGCATTCTTGACCTCCATGTATTCTATTCTTAATTAACTGAGTATATTATATCTAGATCTCCAATTCCTGACACATTCTGGGATTGCAAATTCATATGAAGAGGAAAATAGAGAAATTAAAAATCACAGAAGGGACTCTTATACACTATTGGTAGGACTGCAAATGATCCCAGCCACTTCGGAAAACAAGTTGGCTGCTTCTTAAAAGTTTGCTTTGGAGAAATAGGAACATCCATGATGGGAGGGAATCATTGATCGGCTGCCTCCTATATGCCCACTATTGGGGATCGAGTCTGTGACCTGAGCCTGTGGCTTGACTGGGATTTAAACTATGACCCCTTGGTCCATAGGTTGATGCTCAACTACTGAGCCACACCGGCTGGGCTCCTGACAAATTCTAAATGTTTCTGCTCTCTGCTGCCCATGAACATGACACAACATTTTGTTGTGGTTGAAATATCATGCATGTGGGAGCCTCATTTGTGTTAAGTTGTGTAAGTGATTTAAACTTCTCTGGCTTTAGTGGTGTCATCTGTAAAAGGAGGTTAGTGGGCCCCATCATAAAGATGGTTTAGAACTTTAATTTCCTGTGGGGTTTTAGTGGATAGTATAGATCACCAGGCTAAATTGGTTCTCATGTTTCTCATTGTCCGGTCACTTATAGAACAACGCCTATATCCTTCATGGCTGACCGCTTTTCATGGCCATACATTAAAGAAGAATGAGTCTGTTTTTACCTGTGACATTTGGTTTTCTATTGATGGGAAATAGTATTTACAAAGAATGGTAAAAATAATGATATTCTGATTTTCATTGATGGGAATGTGACAGGATGTATTTGTGCCATAGTTCCTATCTTGGTAGATTATTTTAACAAAAACGATTGAAGAAACTATTTCTTCCAGGGTTGCAAAAATTAGTGTTTCACAAGTGTTTATTGAGGTTGGGTGAAAAAAAATGTTCAACATGAAAACAAATGTATTATTTTTGCTTTGAACCCCAAGCATAATGAAAGAGGAAAGACAGAGCATAAACAGAATCTAAATTAGAAACAATAGGAAAATTGTAACAATAATAGTAATAGGTAATATTTCTTGAATACTGGTGATGTGCCAGGTAGCAATGTACTAAGTGCCTTGTAGATGCTCCCTCCATAATAATCTTCTGAGGTTGGTCCCATTTTTATCATGCCCATTTTACAGATAAGAAACCAAGTCCAGAAAAATTAACGAAATTGCCCAAGGTTACATTGCTAGTATATAGTGCAGCAAGAGTCAAACCCAGAGGCCAGACACCAGAGAAGGCACTTTTAACCTCTATGCCATGCTGCCTCCCCAGCTTGAGTAGCCCTGTCATGGATAATCAATGGTTTTCAATACATTTTATTTCATTTTTTATAATCTTAGTTATTTATCTTGAGTGTAATTAAGCTCCTAAGTTTCTTAAATCCTTTGATTCTGGTTTCAACTTTCAAAAAAGGTTCTTTATATCCTGACAGACTATGAGGCTTACTCCATCTTCCCTCGATTTTCTCTTATCCAGAATAAATAGCTCCTAAAAATCCCTGCTGCAAATCACTTGTGTAGTGTATGTATTTATAATCACTGGATAGTTGCTGCATATCTCTACTGGTCATTCTGAGGATAGCTCTTCACCAGGCACCAATTTACTTTAGGTTTATATCCTGCCTAGTCTCCAGCTTGTTTTCATGGAAGGAAAGTTCAAATGGAACCAAAAGTTTAATGTTCTACAGGAAGAAATGAAGAACTCCAGAAACAATGAATACATGGGTAAATATACACTTTATTTTATTTTACTATTATTATTTTAGAGAGATCCTTGACAATTAAAAAATAAGCAATATATTCCTGGATTTATAACTTATATGATAACAATCACATGAAGAGAAAGGGAAGTAAAAGGAGGATTCATACATTATATGTGATGTGCTCTAATATTAATTCATAATAGATTGTGATAAGTTAAAAATGCATATGATAATCTTTAGGATGATCACAGTAAAAGTAATCAAAGAAGTATAGTTGAAAAAATGGTAGACTCCGTAAAAGAATAATAAAAAATAGTTGATCAATCAATCACTCACCCAATCAACTCAAATGGAGACAGGAAAGCAGAAACAAAGAAACAAAGAAAAGTGGAACAAGACAACAAACCTATAGCAAGAAAGTAGTATTTCATACCCAGTTACATTAATAATTTCATTAAATATTAATGGACTAAATACTCAAATCGAAAGGCAGAGATTGTTGGACTGAGGGGAAAAAATGAAGCTCACTTATGCTTTATTTACAAAGAATACATTTTCTATATGAAAACACAGAGAGGTTAAAAGTAATAGGTGAGAAAAGACATACTCAGGAAGGGAATGAGCACATAAACTAGGGATATCCGCCTTGCCTTAAGCAGGCGGTATTAGGGATATATAAAGAACCAAAGCTTTAACAGAGAAGGATGAAACATAAGAAAAATGATGCTTGAAGCAAGGGGATGTTGGTGCTGATGTATGCTGAAACCGTTTCTCCAGAGATTTGGCAAGTTTAGCAAACAATCAAATATTACTCTTCTTTTTATGTGTTATAGATTAAGCATGCCAATAAGTAGCCTTGTTTAATGGTGTAGAATGGGGTAGGTTTTCTTTTTTTTAATCCACCTTTGCCAAAATGGCTCTTTATTTTATTTTCACATACTATCTGGGCTGTGAGCAGTGGCAAACACATGACTTGGGTACTAATTTCCTTCACCAGTTGGGTTTGGTGATAAAGTTAGCCGACTGCCATCTTTCCCCCCTGATTCAGTATGTCCTATTTTCCTGCTGGCCCCATGACAGTGGCTGTTGCCAAAGCAAACAATGACAGAATATAAGAGAGAGAAATGAACTGTTGGCATATTTATTGCTCAAATTTTGCTGGTGAACTGAAGGGTGTAAAAACGAAAGATGCTGTTGTGGCTTTGTTTGTCATGCTTTGCTATGAGGCTATTTGGTAAAAAGTAGGCTTTATGAGTAGTGAATTATTTTCTACACATGCAGCACACATGCAATATGTGCCTGGCTCTTCCAGAGTTCAGAAAACTTCCAGGCCTTTTTGAAGAAAAAAAAAAAAGAACGCTGAAATGTTCCTTCTCTTCCTTTGACCCTCTGCTCTGACTCCTGCTCCAGCTTAACATCCCTTCAAAAGGCCCCTCAGCTGGGCAATTGCAGGAATGTAACTCCATTGACAATATTCATGGTTCCAGTCCTGCATGTGAAATGCATTTCAGATAAACTGGAGATTGTCTGCCACTGTGATACAGTGTTTGGCTGGACTGGGAAGAAACTCTCTGTGGTGGGTGGATGTTTTCCTAGGAGGGACTTTAATTAACCCATCTTCTCTAAGCCTGCACCCTGGAAAGGTTTTTGAAGGTGGCATTTCCCCTGGCTGTTCAAAGGGAATGAAGGTGACAGTTGAGTTTATTCTCAGCATTGTTAATTTGGTTGATATTGGGACCTTTCCAAAGAAATTACTAAGCCTATCATAGAAAATGAAGGCTAACACATTTGAGAAGGATTCTGGAACATTTGGCTCTTGTACTGGCCTGAATAATGTCTGGCAAAAAAAAAAAAAAAAAAAAAAGGAAAAGAAAAGGATGAATTCATTATCTCAAAATAGTGGAAAATATTATAAATGGCAGTAAATGAAGTAAGTGGGAGTTTCCACTGTAATGTACAATTCTTGAAGCTAGCCACCCAGAAAGAACACAGCTTGCTTTTCTGGACAGGGAATCTGAGCTGAAATTCAAGAGACTGTTCTTAGGCTCTTGAGCGATGTTTGGGAATAAGGCATTCCTTTTGCTGCTGTGGAGCTCCTGGTTTATTGCCCATCTGGGCTAGGCATGTCTTGCAGCCTGTTGAAATAAACCCAAATGGAGTTCTCACCTCTTCAACTTAGATCTGACCTTAGGTGTTCCTTTCCTGTCTGACTCAACCTCCAGGGGAAAAGAAAATAAGAAACTAACCTCCCCTTTTGTGGGGAAATGGTCTCTCTTGCTTCTGAATGCCTCTCCCCTAGAACAAAAGCCACAGCTGTGTCTCCTTGTCAGTGGGATCCAGTGCTAAGCATCTCTGCTCAGGCCTGGGCTGTGAAGCTCTAGGCTGTGTACTCCGCCCTCATATCCTGGGGGCTAAACCTGTGAGCTTACAGCTTTCCCACATAGTTGCCACTGCCTTCTCCCTCTCCTGCTATAAAAGATCCATGAAAGCGATTCCCCCACCTTTACTGGCTTATTGATGCCACCTTCACCTAAATGAGTGAGTAACCCTCTGACTAAGAGTGGACGCAAGGGCCACCTGATGGATTCTCTTCTGTTCTTCAGGCTTGTAAAGTGAGTCATCTACAGCATCGCATCTTCTCTATCTTTCCTTCGAGTTTAGTGATTTTTGTGAAATATATGCAAGTAATTATAGACTCTTGGTACCTGATATGTGCTATGGGTTCCAAAAAATGGAATAACTATGTCTGTATTTGTATAAATTTAAAAATAAACTAATTTCAGGGTTTTATTTTCTATTTATCTTTTATTCTGACTACAAACTGTCTTGTACTGAGCAAAAAACAACCCTAAGGTTTGGTTTGTAAACTCTTTTTAAAATATATATATTTTTATTGATTTCGGAGAAGGAAGGGAGGGAGGGAGGAAGAGAGAGAGAGAGAGAGAGAGAGAGAGAGAGAGAGAGAAAGAGAGAGAAAGATATATCAATGATGAGAGAGAATCATTGATTGTCTGCCTTCTGCATGCCCCACACTGGGGATCAAGCCTCAATCTGGGCATATGCCCTGACTGGGAATTGAACCATGACCTCCTGGTTCATAGGTCAACACTCAACCACTGAGATATGCTAGTCTGTGAATTCTTGCTGGTGCATAGGAATTAAAAGGTAGTGATGCCAAATTAAATTCTACAAGTATTGTTGAGAACTCACTATGTGTAAATTCCAAAAGAAATATGAGTTACAGCTTCAGTCCTTAATAATTTCATTAAATGTTAATAAAATGTACTTGCAAAGCAGAACAAACACATATAAAATACCTGGTATGTATTTCCTCCTATTTTATATGCATGTATGCATATATATATATATATACACCCATGCATGCACATTCATACACACATATGCCATGCATGCACACATATATGCATATACAAGCATCTACCCTGTTTCCCCCAAAATAAAACAGTGTCATATTAATTTTTGCTCCCAAAGATGTGGTATGTCTTATTTTCAGGGGATGTATTATGTTTGCATGAAGTAGATCTTATTTTCGGGGAAACATGGTACATACATATAAACACTTATACATGTGTATAAAGCATGTGTATACAATAATAAACACATTTAAGTACATGTATAAATATATGTATAGTGCTTACGCATTGATACACACATACATACGTTCATCCTATATAATAAAGATGTAATATGCAAATTGACAGTCACACCCTCACAATATGGCTGCCTACAACCAGGCCAGCAGGAGGGTTAGTGAAGAATGACCAAATGACTGAACAAGCAAGCTGCGTGGGGCAACCAGGCCTGCAGGGGGTGGGGGCAATAAGTGGTGACCAGTCTGGAGGGGGGGAACATTAGGAGCAACCATCTAGCCAGAGCAGGGGCAATTGGGGGTGACCAGGCAGGCAGGTGAGTGATTAGGAGCCAGCAGTCCAGGATTGTGAGATGAATTTCTGACTGCCAGTTTAGGCCTAAACCAGATGTCAGACCCCCCGAGGGGTCCCAGATTGGAGAGGGTGCAGGCTGGGCTGAGCAGATTCCCCCCCCCCCCATGCACAAATTTTGTGCACCGGGCCTCTAGTACATTTATATACACCTACATTCATACAAACATATGCACTCACACACAAATACTTAATTTCTCACACATATATATAGTATTTGTGTGTGTGTATACACATATACATACACATATATATACACACAAATACATACTTTCACATTCATATACCCAGTCACAAACATATATACATATATGCACAGGCACATATACACTCACACACATATAAACTTACATACCTGTGCACACAAATACACATTCATACAGAAATATACACACTGTTAAATTAACTTTTTAATTTTAGTCAATTAATAAGTAGAAACGCTAGACCCATATTAATTATAATAGTTGTATAGTTGTGTATCCTTATTTTAAATATTATTTTGGTGTACATTCTTCTAGTGTTTCGCTGTTAAGAATATATATATATATATATATATATATATATATATATATAGAGAGAGAGAGAGAGAGAGAGAGAGAGAGAGAGAGAGAGAGAGAGACTTTATATTCCTAATTTGACAAATACCCCAAAATATGATGAATAATGACACATATTTATATATCACCAACCAGAACTAAGGGTTGGAAATATTTTGCTCCTTCCTAATTATTTCATGTTTCCCAACCCCAGGGAAAATATGAACTTAGCATTTATCTTTTTTTACTCCATTTGAATACACTATATACATATGTATGTCTCAGTAAATAATGCATAATGTTTATTTTTTGTTTGGAGATTGGACGTAAATGTCAAGATATGTATAATCTGAAACTTAATTCAACATTTTTTGCAGAACTATAATTATATGACTGAGTAGAGAGAGTTACATTATTTTAACAGATGCAGTGTGCCAGTGAATGAATTTACCAAATGTGCACCTTGGATAAACCTGTCAGACAGAGAACACTGGACTCTGGGCCTGACTCTGTGCACCCGCATTTAGGCTTCATCCCTCTCCTCACTGACCTATGATCGATGGATACTACACTGCATAAAATACAGACCCTGAAACTGACAGCCTGGGTTCAAATCCTAAATCCATGTCTCATTTTCCTCACCTGTGAAATGGGGATGATAATGATTACAACTTTATAGGGTTTCTATGAGAATTAAACCTAATATAAACACTCAAATATTTATAAACCACACATACACATATGTATACAGAAAGAATGAGAGGTAGAGAAAATACTTAAAGTAGCTCCTGGCATAAGGCATGTACCATATAAATCTCTACAAATGTTAGCTACTCTCACTGCTATTGTTGCTTTATCTCAGGTAGCACTTAGTACTGAATCTTCTAAATTCTGTGTATATTTTATACTTATAGCACATCTCAATTTGGATGCTAAATTGTGATTTGTAGTTTAAACTTATGCATGAAAAAGTAGATTTACATGCTTAAATTGTTCTGGAATGGACCTGACTTTCTACACCTTGTTCTTCACTTGCACCTGTTAATCAATTGCTGCTTTGGTTCAATGGGCACTCTGCTTAATTTACCCATGGATCCTGCTGACCAAGACTTGCTGTCTTTTAAAAAATGTTCCTTTATTTTGCTTTGCATTCTATTGGATTCCAGATAGCATTTTAGCTTTTATTTTATCTATCTATCTATCTATCTATCTATCTATCTATCTATCTATCATAATCTATCTCTATCTATCATCTATCTACATCTACCTATCATCTATCACCTATCTATCTATCAATAATTTTTACCCATCTTTCCCCATGCCCTTCGAAAACCACTAGCTTGTTCTCTGTATCTGTTGATCTGTTTCTTTTTCTTTATTCATTTTTTAAATATACAATATATAAGTGAAAACTCAGTATTTGCTTTTTTTCTTATTTTCTTTTGACTTATTTCACTTAGCATTATACCCTCAAGTTTCATCCATGTTGTTGCAAATGTCAACATTTCATTCTTTTTATTGCTGAGTAATAGCCATCCTATTAATAAAGAGTTAATATGTAAGTGGTCATCACACCCTCACATCATCATGCCCTCATGCCATAAAGGCTCAGACACTCAATACCAGGGAGAGAGGAATGGAGACCAGCCAGACTGTGGCCTGGGAGAGGAACAAGTCACCTGCCTCATGGTCAGTCCCAGGCGCCAGTGGCTGGGGCTGCAGCCCAGGAGAGGGACAAGCTGCCTGCCCTGCAGTCATGGGTACCAGCGCCTGTGGCTGCAGCCCAGAAGAGGGACAAGCCACCCACCCCACAGTCTTGGGTGCCTATGGCTGCAGCCCTGGCGAAGCCACCCGCCTATGGTCCCCTGCGGTTGTGGCTGGCCTGGGTCCTGGGTGCCTGCAACTGGCTGGATGAGGGAATCCTGGGTCCTGGGTGCGGGGTGTGGCAGAGGCCGTTAGGGGCAACCAGGCCAGCAGGGGAGCAGTTAGGGGTGATCAGGCAGGCAAGCAGAGAGGTTAAGGGTAATCAGGCAGGCAGGCAGGCAGGAAGGCAGGCAAGCAGTTAGGAGCCAATGGTCCTGGATTGTGAGAGGCAGTCGGACATCCCTTAAGAGGTCCTGGATTGGAGAGGGTGCAAGTCAGGTTGAGGGACCCCCCCCATCCCCACCCCACATAAATTTCGTATACCAGGCCTCTAGTATATATATGGTAGAGAAAATACTTAAAGTAGTTCCTGGCACAAAGTATATACCATATAAACCTGTATAAATGTCAGCTACTGTCATTGCTACTATTTCTCTCATATACTATATATATATATATATATATATATATATATATATATATATATATATCCCAGTCATGACTTATGATGGTTCACTGTCTAAATTTGGGCATATGATGAAGATCCTAGGCTATGCTTGAAAACAGGGCCACTGAGATCATCATTGAAAGGTGGATGTATGCTCTGGATGTTTTGCATTGCTCTCCTCCCTCAGGGACAAACACATCATCCAGTTTCCCCGTAACAGTTCAGTAGCTTAAACTGGTTCTTGGTATCTTTACATAAATCCTAAATGTCTTGCCAGATTCTTAAAATACAATAGCCTCCTTTAAAAATATTGGGTGAATAAAATGCCCTCTCCTCCCCACGTTGTGAATGCTAGTTGACTGGGGTCTTTAATTCTTCTTCATCGCTCATCTTTATGTTTCCTACAGTGCCTGCTTACAGAAAGTGGTCAGTTTATATTTGGTTAATGACTGCCTCTGTTTCCTACTTCCCATAAAACCTCTCTTTCTGAGGAGACTTGAACTAATTGCCCCTTTACCCATTTCATCCAGGCCACAGACAAAACCACAACTCATTTGGTGGCTGAAGTTTACTGAAAGCTTCCTTTCCTCTTGATGCAGTCAGTTTATTTAATCACATGGCAGGGTTGGCCTGAGGGTAGCAATGGGCAAGAGTTTTTGGAACAGTGACTGCTTATGGTTGGGGGATGAGGGACTTGCCTTCAAGATTTAGCATGTTGAGGCCCAGGAAAATGAATCTTTAAATTTATAAATTTGTAATGAGTGCAGTCAAAATGGAAGTATTGGCTTGTTTTGAGCATCATGGGGAAAAAATTAAGTGTTTTGGATACCTACTGATGGTTGAGAAATAGAATAAGAATTTGTGTAGTCTAAAGGTTGAAAATCAGAGCAATGCTGATGGCCTTTGATGCACGTTTTATAAGCAAAGGAAGGTGGTAGTTTGAATTGCCAAGGAATGTTTTCATTCATTCATTCATTCATTCAGTCATTCGTCATTCTCTAGGTTAGCATTCATTGAATGATTAACATATATTAGACACTATTCTAAGTAGAGTCTACTTCAGCTCAATGGCCAGGCAAGACCACTCAGACCAGATGACACTTGAACTGAGGTGCAAGTGATGACAAGAAGCTAGACACTGAAAATGTAGAAGGAGATTGTTTCAGACAGTAGCAATATCTAAAACAAGTCCCTAAGGTGGGTCCAATAAAACTGTTGATGCCCTGCCTACATTGCCTTCCCTGGGCCAAGATACCAATTCCCTAGCTGCTATAAATGTTGCCTGCTATCTGCTCACAACTGCAGTTGCCCTCAGCTGAAGGAGAATGGCTGACATTGCGTCCACCTTGTGGGTTGACCACAGCCAATGGCTGATTGATAGTGTGGTACAAGATGTTGGCCCCTTGCCTCGTGTGGAGTCATGGGATCATCAAGCATCAAGTTAGCCTCCAGTGGAGACCACATCTCTGCTTGGCTTTTGCCCATTTCCTGTTCTGCTTCCCTCACTCTTTTCCAGTTTGGTTCTGAGATCTTTCCCTCAATAACCACATGCACAAGAATCTCCATCAAAGGCTCTGCTTCTAGGAAACCCAACCTAAGACAATGGGAAAGAGCTTGGTGTCATGGAAGGACAGCTAGGGAGGCTGGTATGGCTGAAGCACAAGTGTGAGCATGTGAAGGTACATATGGGGAAGGGGACATCTGAAGGAAACTTAAGAAGGATAGATGAAAAGCTTAGCTTTCACTTAAAGGATAATGGGGGGCCTTTGGAAAGTAATTTAGGTATTCCAGTGCTCTCCAGTTGTGGTAGGGAAAATGAGCTATGGGGCAGTTGAGGCAGAAAACCTTCTTGACCAAAAATTGTAATATCTCAGCTAAGAAATAATAGTGCCTTGAATTAAAAAAAAAGTGGTGAAAGTGGTGAGCAGAGGCTAGATTTGGGAGATATTCTAGAAGTAAAGTAAGTACTTCCTATTAAACTGGATATGGTATAGATAAGAAATCTAGGCTTGAGAAGTCAGGCAAATGGCTAGGAGTGGTAGGAACAGTACTTGCTTTATGGGATGCCTTGGAAAGTTCTCAAATGGGTTGTCTACATTTAATTCCAGCTTCCTCATTGGAGGAAACTAACATAGTTTTGAATTAAAATGATACAGAATTGTAATTAGGGGAATGTCACAAAATCATTTAATTGTGTTTCGCTCCATGAAGGCTTCTCTATAACTGTTCATATTTAAGGGTGTTCACCCCTCCTTGCTCTATTTCTTTACCACTTCTGGCACGACTTTAATCAGAAATTCCTTTTAAGCTGGGAAAAGGCAATTCCATGGCTCCCTGCTTTCTTCTGGGCAGGCAACTTTGTACATGGCTTACTGCCATAGCAATGCCTTGATTAAGTAAAGGCCAAAGAGCCATGCACCATCAGGGAGGGCAGAACTCCATTCCCTGCTTGCTCTCAATTCCAAGCGGATGTGAGCGGGGAAAGAAAGTGTGGAATGACTGTTTGTGTGAGAATGATTACCTTTCCCTTCAGAGAGCCTGTTGGAATATGGAATAGATTAGGATAGTAGGAAGCTGTGAATGCCGCAGATCATGCCCAGAGGGGTGGTGATCATCCCAAGGGCTCAGGCCTCCCTGATTTCAGGGTGAGGCACGGAATTAGTAGGAGGCCCTGGATGGGAAATCTAGGCTTCTCCAGGAGAAAGATAACTTTTATTTATTCTCTTTGTTCACAAGAGAGATTCCCCCACAGCTCCCCAGTGGGAGGTGGGACTCATGCATAGCCAACAATTGATCTTTTTAACTTTCCTTACTCAGAGAGGGCAATGTTAGCATCGGTGTCTTCCAGGGTAGGATCCCTCAAAGAGTACTTTGAGAGCTGGGATGCCATGACTGGGAAAGAAGATGCAGGTACTCACACTAAAAAGAAAAGTGAGTCTTGACCACATTCAGATGCTTAACTAACCCACAAATAATTGAAAGGACAGAGCCCACATGCACTTTTTAATTGATGGAAGTAAAGCATTTAGAGTGTGAACAATAAGTGGAAAAGAGGTCACCGCTTTCCTTAATCCACTATGCCCAAGCCAGACACCCCCGTCACTTCCTGCTTCATGCAATGCTATTGTGCCTTGACTTGCAGCCAAAATAAGTACTTAATTTTCTGTCGCTAGGTGTACAAGCAATGTTTGTCTAATTTTGGGTGATGTCTGTATCTGTTATCAGGGCCTTGCACAGTGTAAACTTTAGGAGGACAAGAAGCAACATTCAGTGCCAAGCACAGAAGTAGGTGCAACTTGGCTGTTCTGGGTCAGTCAGGATCTGGCCTTGTCCCCTCTCTCAAGTTATTGCTGCAGCCAGGTAAAATCATCTGCTTTTGACTGCAGGCCTGTTTTGCCTTAGACTGACACCAGTTGCTGCCCCCAGCAAGAATCACATAAGAAGCTTCCTAAAAGTTGTGCAAAGTTGTTCCTTGTGTCACTCTGATTCTGCTTTAGCTAAGTAGAGCTTGAGGAGTCAGTGAGCCACACTTAGAAGGATGTCAGGCAGGTGGCTAGGGTGTTTGCAGGTATTAGATGTGTTCTGAAATTTTGGAGTGAGTCCAAAATAATGATATACTTTTGGGAAACACACTGAGAGGATGGGAGCCAATGAGTAGCCTCATGGGATAAAGACAGTACAATGAGTAGAAAACAGGCCAAGGATGGTGGTATTTTGGGGAACATTCTCGATTGAGTGATGGATAATGTAAGCAGAGAAAACCTCGAAGGACACTTGAAATGAGCAGTAGGAAAAGATGGAAGGAGACCAATATCACAGAAACCAAGGAAGACAGTATCTTATTATTTAAATATATATATATATATATATATATATATATATATATATATATATATATATAATTGTTTTCTTACAGAGAGGAAGAGAGAGGGATAGAGAGTTAGAAACATCTATGAGAGAGGATCATCGTTCAGCTGCCTCCTGCACATTCCCTACTGGGGATGTGCCTGCAACCGAGGTACATGCCCTTGACCGGAATCGAACTTGGGACCCTTGAGTCTGCAAGCCGACGCTCTATCCACTGAGCCAAACCGGTTTCAGCCAGTATCTTATTTTATTGAGGGGAAAAGAGAGAACAGGAAGCAGCAGACTTGGAGAGAGATTGGTATGACTAGGAAGGGGAGAAGTAGATCAAGAAGGGGTGTTATTGTCTATTTCCTTTTGGATGGGGATATTGGAGCTCGTGTTTAGGAAGTGGACAAATAGCTGGCGAGGAGAGGGAAAAAGAGAGACCATAGTCATGAGAGGGAGGGTCCAGCATCATAGGAGGCAGGTGAAGGGGTTAACCTGCTCATTGGCAGAGAAAGTTTCTTCCAACATGGGCGGGAAGGAAGAAAGTTTCAGTGATGGTCCAAAGAAAACTGAAAGAACTGGGAGGAAACTTGTGGGAGTTCTCATCAGATGTTCTCAATTTTCCCAGGGAAGTAGGTGGAGAGGTCATCTTTGAGAGTGAAAGGGCAGGGAAAGAAATAGACCTGGAGAAGAATGAAGGAAAGGGGGAAGGTGGTGGTGGTGATTTCCATGACAGGAAGTACTCTGTGGGTGATGAAAAGGGTTGCAGTCTGTCACTGAGCCCAGCTACTAAGGTCCCCCTTCTCTGTTTACTCTGCCCCACCCCCCTTTGGCTCTGCTGCTGACAAAGACCAGGAGAGTCTTTACATGCTCAGAGATTCATTGAAAGAAGAGGAGATAGTAAAGGGAAAATATCTTCTGAATTGCTTCTAAATAGCCAGGGAAGACTTTACAGAGGACAAGAGAGTTTAGAAGGGCTTGATCTGAGAACACAGAAAACGTTTGCACAATAGTAAGGGATCAGATGGGCCTCTCTGGAAACATATCTTTAAGCTTTTGGGGAGAAAATAGAGAAGCAATTATCCAGTGGATTACCGGAATTCCTCTTTTTACATCATTGTATCACTGCCAGAAGTTGATTTGTAGCACAGTTCAGCCACTTTACCGCATCTTACCTCTTTGAAAGAATGGATTGGGGATTTTTCAGGTTACATGTGTTTTTCAACCATCAGCATTAAAACTGGTGGATTCTTTTCGTAGCAGTAAGTGTATGTATAATGCTGCATCCAATCCAGGGAGGAACATTTTATTTGAAGTTTTACTTTCTTAACCATCATCTTGACCTTCAATTTGTAGAGATTTTCTTATTTTTCCCCCCAGTTTTGGTGAAGAATAACCCAGTCTGGAAATCCAACAGACATAACTCCCTCAAATTACACTCTGAAAACAGTAATCCCCATAGATATTTGAGTGTGGTCTGCCTCTCAGTTTATCAACTTGAATCTACTGCAGAGAGGGCTCAAGGCAGAGTGTTTTAAAATCACAAGTGATGTTTTGTTTGCTGATAACTGAGCTGAAACAATCAGGACTGCCTATATAATTTGCAGGTCCTGGAGCAAAATGAAAATGTGGGGTCCTTCTTCAAAAATTATTAACAATTTCAAGATGATAATAACAGAGCCTTGAACCAAGTGTGGGGCCCTTCTAAGTACAAGCCCTGTGCAACTGCCTGAGTCACATGCTCATGATGCTGGTTCTGGAAATAACCCAAGGGCAGTCACACAAGTTGCAGAAACCTCACCAACTTTCCCCCTCCCCTGCCTCTCTCTACTGAGCTTTAGTTTTGGATACTTGCTCTAAACTCTGAGCCAGGTTCTCCTTTAGCTCTCTCACTTTTTGGAAAAATAGAATCAGCTCAACAATTTACTGTTATGATCTGCTGCCCTGTGACCACCCCAGGAGTCTGGACAGGGAGGTTGTAATGGGATGGTGTGGTAGGCAGAGCAACACATGGGTCAACCTGGGAGTCATGCCTCAGTATAGAATCACATGTTGGCTTCTAAGTAATTTTCAATTCTTGCCCAGAAGTGATATCTTAGTGGGCAGCCAAAGCAGCAGGTCAAGTTAGGACAGCCTTATGAGAGTGGGTGTGGTGAGCCCCCTTTGCCATTGGGTACAGGCTTCCAACTGCAAGTAGATATGTGTCCATTTTGTGACCTTACTTATAGTAGGAACACTTTTTCTTTCTCAGGTTTCTGATGGAGAGAATTATAACCCCTGACTATGAAATTTTGACTTCAATAATTAACAGCTTGATAAATCTCATCTCACTTAAAAAGTTTGGGAGTTGGAGAAAAATTATTCATACAGGTGTTGTTGAGTCTTGGCCTCTCACCTTCCTCCCTCAACAACATGATCTTCAGCAACTCCTCCAGGTTATCCATGAACCACTGGACCCTGGGCTCCATGTAGTTACCCAGCCATGGGACCAGCCAGCCAGCAGCATGGCTATCATCTATGCACATGCTAGGGGGTTAGCTTTCAGATTTCTGTGTTCCACTCCAGTATCATGTGGAGTGGCATGGCTTCAGAGGTGGCTGTGGGTCTGGCAGGCATAAGCTGGATCCAAAATGAAGAGATTATGCAATGCCTAAATGACTATATGGCCTTCTACCTAAGATGGTGAGAAGCCTTGGAGGCTGATAATTGGAGACTGGACAACAAAATCTGGGAACACCTGGAGAAGAGACCTCAGGTTAAAGATTAGGGACATTACTTCAAAACCATCGAGGACCTGAGGGCTCATATATTTCTAAGTTTTGTGGACAATGCCCACATGGTGCTGCAGATTGGCAGTGCCCATCTTGCTGTAGATGACTTCAGAGTCAAATATGAGAAGGAGTAGGTCATGAGCTGGTCTGTAGAAGGTGACATCAATGGGCTCTGAAAGGTCACTGATGACACCAATATCACTCGGCTGCCACTGGAGACAGAGATTGAGGCTCTTAAGGAGGGGCTGCTCTTCATGAAGAAGAATTAAGAGGGGGAAGTAAATGGTCTATAAAACCAGATTGCCAACTCTGGGTTGATTGTGGAGTTGGATGCTCCCAAATCTTAGGACTTTAGCAAGATCATGGCGGACATCTGTGCCCAGTAGAAGAACTGAGAGGAGCTAGACAAATATAGGTCCCAGCAGATTGAGGAGAACACCACAGTGGTAACCTTGCATATTGCTGAGATAGGAGCTGCTCACAGAACTGAGATGTATGGTCTAGTCCTTGGAGATTCATCTGGACTCCATGAGAAATTTGAAGGCCAGTTTGGAGAAAATACTGAGGGAGGTGGAAATACGCTATGTCAAATAGATGAAACAACTCAATGGGATCCTGTTGTATCTGGCCCAGACCTGGGCAGAGTGGCAGCACCAGGCCTAGGAGGAGAGGCCCTGCTGAACATCAAGGTCAAATTGGAGGCTGAGATTCCTACCTATTGCAGCCTCCTAGAAGAAGGGGTAGACCTCTATCTTAGTGATGCCCTGGACAAAAGAAGTTCCCTGCAATCCATCCAGAAGAACTCCACCTGCAGAACTGTGGACAGCAAAGTGGTATCTGAGGTCAATGACACCAAGGTTCTGAGATGTTAAGGAAGCAGTAGTGGGGCATCCCTTGGCAATCAGGTGACCTATAATAAGTTCAGAGATCACTGAAAAACAAACAAATAATTTTCTATCCATTAAAGAAGTTTTGCTGGGGGAAACCTTTCCAGGCTATGAGAACTTATCAAAGGAAAGTGAAGTTTCAGAGATTTAAAATTCAAACAACTTCATGGGTTAGAAACCCTGAATGTGCTAAAAATTAGATATAAACAACTGCACAAGTTCAGAATAAAAAGTAGATCAGAGATTAAATAGAGAAATGAACATTTGGGGGGAGAATCAACACAATCTATAGAGGGCTTAATAGAAAGTTCAAGCATATAACATGTGGGGGAGTAGTGGGAAATGGGAGGGTGGGCAAGGAGGACAGAGCCCAAAGGGCTATCCATAAAAATACTTAGGTTACCAAGATAACTTGTTCAACATGTTCTCCTGTTTCCTCTAAGGTATGTGACTGTTGACTGAAGTGGGCATGATGAAAGGTGGAGCAAGAGGAAGTTCTACAGAAAAGAGTGTAAAAACAGAGACGTATGCAGCCCTCTACTTCTGAAGAGGAAATCTTTGCATTTTCTAATTTTGGACTGATAAATAAACTCTTCCTGGGCAAAGATCACTTATTCTATTTTTGTCCTTCTAGTCTATAGCATAGGACATCATTCTAATGCCCTCTTCCTCCCACCCTTGTTTTATTACTGAGTCATAATTTGGATATAGTAAAATTCACAGATTTGAAGATTAAGCTTAAGGAATTGCTATATATGCATATACCTGTGTAACAACCACCTGGATCAAGATAGAGACTTTCTATTATTCCAGTGAGTTTGTTTGAACTCCATTCCTAGTCAATGCCTATTTGTCTTTCATTACTCATGTAAATGGAATCAGAGAGCATGCAGTCTTGAATGTCTGGTTTATCCTGCTTGTCATTATGCCTGAAGATTCATCCTTATTATTGGGAATAGCAGTAGTTCAATCTTTTACATTGCTGAGTAGTATTCCATTGTAGGACTGTACCATGATTTGTTTATTTATTCGCCTGCGTAGGCATTTGGGTTCCTCCCATGTGTGGGGTATATGAATAAATCTACTATGAACTGTATTTTTTGTTGTTGACTTATACTCTCATGTCTCTTGATGTCCTCTCTTTTGAAATATTTTTCTTCTTTTGTCACCCAGGGTGTGACTATTTCATTGACTTAACTTTCTTCTAGTCCTCTGCTGTTTTTTCCTTATTTCCTCAACTTCTAAATGTTGGGCTCTCCCACCCAACCAGTTCAGACCTTAGCATTCTTCTCCATCTAGTTCCACATTCTGTGTTATCTTCTTCAGTCTTGTGGCTTTAAATACCATCTCATAATGCCCATATTTACATCTTTAGGCCAGATCTCTCACTTAAACTCCAAATTGATATGATTAAATGTTTTTCAACATCCATACTTGGATATTTAACAGGTATCTCAAACTTTATAAGACAGACATTGGCCTTCTAATCTGATCCTCACAATCTGATATACCTCTAGCTTTCCCTACCTCAGTGTGGCAACTCCATCCTCCAAGAGGCTAAAGTTAAAAAAAAAACTTGAAACAATAATCAACACTTCTCTTTTTCTCTAACCTCCCATTCAATTCACCAGCAAATCCGAAGTTTCCTTCAAATTACACATTGAATAATCATTTCACCATATCCATCATCCCAAAACTAATATCCTGGTTCAGTCTTTGTCCCCCCCCCCCTACAATCTTTCCTGCACAAAGAAACCAGAATAATCACCTTTAGAAGCAGAAGCCAAATCAGGTCATTTATCTGCTCATAATCCTCCAATGACATTTCATCTTACTCAGAGTCAAAGTTAAGTCCTTTACTATGGCTTATAAAGCCCTGAGTGAATTCCTACCTGTGTCCTCTATGCCTTCTCTACCTAGTCCCTGGTTTCCTTGATGTTCTGTGACCAAGTGTAATATGTTTCCAGGAACTTTGCCCTTGCTGCTTGCTCTCTCTATTATGGTAATCCCATATAACTGCACAGTTTACTGCTTTCCCATCTGCAGGTGTCTATCAGAGAGCATTATGGAGAATTCCTCTGACCACCTTTTTAAAAAATATATATATTTTATTGACTTTTTACAGAGAAGAAAGGAGAGGGATAGAGAGTTAGAAACATCAATGAGAGAGATACATAGATTCAGCTGCCTCTTGCACACTCCCTACTGGGGATGTGCCCACAGCCAAGGTACATGCCCTTGACTGGAATCAAACCTGGGACCCTTGAGTCCATAGGCCGACACTCTATCCACTGAGCCAAACCAGTTAGGGCTGAGCACCTTCTTTAATGCACTAACTCATCCTCACTTCATGCCTTGGTAAAGGATGTACCATGTGTTGATGTCTCTTACAGAGACTTCCTTAAGAATTACCCTTTCTCTGTAAAAACAAGCATTTTAAAGAAAAAAACATTTCTGTCAAATTAGGTAATAATGTCAAGGAGATTACATTTATGTTTATTCTTCACTGTGCTCAGCCCAGGGATGTTAATATGTTTCATAAGTAAGGTTTAGTGAATCATAGAAAAAATTAATATCTTAATGAAAGCATCTGTGGAGAAGTAGTGATGTTACTGAAGGGACTGTGGTTTTTAGCAGTTACACATCATGTAATCTTGAGCAAGTATGTTGCTAGCCCTTTCTGAGGCTCATTTTTTGCATCTTTAAAGCGAGGGTAGTAATCCTATATAATAAAAGCCTAATATGCTAAGTGTACAATTAACCAGTCATTTGTTCAACCAAAGTGTAATATGCTAATGATATGCCAAAGCCTCTTAACTGTTCATTAGAACATGCACTGACCACTAGGGGCAGACACTCCAACTAGTAGGTTAGCTTGCTGCTGGGGTCTGACCCATTGGGACTGAGCGAGAAGGGCCAGACATGCCCTGGAGCCCTCCTACAGTCCCTCCTCAGCTGGTCAACCTCCTGCATCCCTCCCAAGTCCTGATAGTGCACCCATGGGGCCCCTCAGCCTGATCTGCACCCTCTAGCAATCTGGGACACCTTGGGGATGTCAGAGAGAGCTGGTTTCAGCCTGATCCCACTAGTGCATGAATTTGTGCACTGTGCCTCTAGTTCTTTTATATTTGCCTCAAACGTGAATTCAGTATGAGTATTTAAAACAGACTGACATTTGAGGTTACAGCTATCTTTTTGGAGAGCATTATTTTGGATGCTACATAAAAGCACATATAAACTGTAAGATGCAGTACAAAATATAATATTAAAGTATTAAGGTATTGAGGAATTTTAATCCTGGACATTTCTATCTGTGGATGTCTCTATTTACACAAGTTTATTCTCAGTCATTCCAATGGTGTATGTCTGAGTGCAATGTGATTATTACATGAAGTCTCCAGTCTTCTGGAACCTTCTGTTACATGCCTCTGGTCTTCACAAAGCGATCATTAACTTCCAGGTGGCCTCCCATTCTGACTCGGGCAATGGGCCAATTCCTTGATTCTATCTCACAATGTAACTTCCAAAGTAAATGTCTATTAAGCCTTTGTGTAAACATTCCAGGCCTGTAGCAAAGTCAACTCAACATAAATCACCCAACGAAAGGGCTGTAGGAAAATGAATGTGTAAGTTTGAAAAATGAAATAATACAGCACAGTTTGGTTGTGGATCTCTGGCCTCAGTTACCTCAACTAAGACTTTTTCTGGTCTATATCAGAGATCATCCACAGAGGTGGTGGTTTTAGGTCACTCCAGTAGCTCTGCCCAAATATAGAGAAAATAAACCTTCCCATACAAAAAGACAAGAAGATGCCTATTTACAAATGGGTCTAACCATCTTCTAAATAAAAATCACATTCTGCCACCTCTGCATCACCAACTGTATCTTGTTCCCATTTCAAAGGTTTGTCTGGAAATCAAAGAGAGTAGTTGTGATAAGTTTTGCTGTTTCCTTTCAGTATTTTGTCTTTATTTAGAAATGGATGGAGCACGAAAGTCCTAGCATTTATAAATTGATTTTTGATTTTTTTCCTTTGGAAGGAAGGGTGGAAAGATAAAATAAAAGCCCTTCTGGAGAAATGAATGGAGTAAAGGGCAGGTATTTGTCAAAATTAAGGAACTTGGTTTGATTTCAGCCCGAGTGGCTTAGGTGTGCATTATGTCTCTCAAGTGTTAGCTTATCAACTTGACTTTTTCCAAAAATAGTTGCCCCAGTCTTGACTTTTTCCAAAAATATGACCCAGGAAGCATATGTGTGAAGCTACTCCTATGCAGAGCACTCAGGCAACCTTTTTGAAGATAGACATTTTCAAATAGGTTCTCACATTTTCAAAATAGAACACTTCAGCTCAGAAAATCCTTTCCCTTCCACATACCTAGCAGAGCCTAAAAAATTTCCTTTTATGCCCTAGTCACTTTGACTAAGTGGATAGAGCATTTGATTCTGGTCAAGGGCACATATTTCAGTTGCAGGCTCAATCCCTGGCCCCATATTTCAGGGCATGTGTAGGAGGCAACCCAATCTCTCTCACATTGATGTTTCTCTCTCTGTCTCTCCCCCTCCGTTCCCCTCTCTCTAAAAATCAATGGAAAAATATCATCAGGTGAGGATTAATAGCAACAAACAAATGCCTTGTACTTTACTGAACAAAATATGTTGTCAACATTCTTCTTTTTTCCCACCTGTTGGAAACCAATGTAGGAGAACAAAAACTCACCCAAAGAGAATTTGATGGTATGTGAGGGTGTCATAATTTGACAAGTTTTGGAACAAGTTACTAGGAAATATCACCCAGTATCCTTCTCCAGAAGGTAATTCATCATATATTTTCCTGGGTTGGGTTCCTTTGGTTTTGGTTCTGTCTAACTGCATAAGATAAACAAGGACCTCAAAGGCTTTCATTGTGTTCCTGATTCACCAATGTCATTGCCCTGTTCATTCCTTTGTCCACACCAGGAGGTCACGTGCAGATGGCTCTAGGATATGCTGGTGACTTCCTGCATCTTTTAGCTCAATGACATTTGGTCCTGTGGGGCTGTTCCTCCTATGCCTGGGGCTGGCTGGAAGTCTTTATTGAGGGGTCACTGCCCCAGAAGCACCCCAGAAAGTTGGCAGATAAATTCCTTAGATGCCTCCTCTCTCAGAGGGACATTTCTGAGGTGTGTAGTGTGTTCTGTAATGTCACTGTGAGGGTCCCCAGTGGGATTGTGTTCAATTGTTCACAGTGGTAACCTGCTTATAAACACACCCTTAATTGCTTCCTTTCCTTTCTTGCCTTGACTAGCTACTTGCACCCAAATATTTGTCTCAGGTTCTGCTTCTGAGGAAACACAAAGATAGTGTATGACCTCTTCATTTATAGAATTGCTTAGGCCAGATGTAGAATTTGTTGAACCTTTATTTTTTCGCCTCTAATATTTTAATAATCTATACTAATAAAAAGGTAATATGCTAATTAGAGCAGACAGCTTCTGGATGTCCTTCCAGACAAAGCCATGTGGTGGGGGCTGAAGTAGAGGCAGTTAGGGGCCATCAGGTCAGCAGGGGAGAGCAGTTAGAGGCAGTCAGGCAGGAAGGCAGAGGCAGTTAGGGGTGGTCAGGCAGGCAGACAGGGTGGTTAGGGGCAATCAGGCAGTCACACAGAGTGGTTAGGAGTGATCAGGCATCAGGCAGATGAGTGGTTAGGAGCCAGTGGTCCCAGATTGTGAGACGGATGTCCGACTGCAGGATCAGGCCTAAACTGAGAGTTGGACATTCCCCGAAGTGTCCCGGATTGGAAAGGGTACAGGACAGGCTGAGGGACCTTCCCCCCTCCACACATGAATTTTGTGCACAGGAGCTCTAGTAATGATGATGATGATGATGATAATAATAATAATAATAATAATAATAAATAGTTTAGCATTCACTATGTACCAGACATAATTCCAAATGCCTTATACTGTATATAAAATTAACTCTGTGAGGTGTGTACTATGAGTAACTACATTTTACAGATAAGAAAATGGAGGCATGGGGAGGGACAGGTGATTTGTTCAGTCTCACAAAGCCAGTAAGTTTACAAGCTGGAGCTCAAACTCAGGCAGCTGCAACCATCATTCCTAACTACTGACCCATCCTATCCACCCTTTGAGAATCAAATGAAAAAATAAACATGAGGGTGACAAGAAGAAAGTAGTTCTATAGAAATGAGAGGGCTGATTGTTACTAAAACCTTCCCAAAGTCTTCCTTCTATGCCTCTTGGGTGTTGAGAGGATTTTTAGCAAAAGTAAAGGCTGGCTCCACATTCTTTCCAGTTACTGAAAGCTGCTTCCAAATGAGTAGAACTTAGTGTAAAAGGATATTATATTCCATTTCCTAAACACTGCTTGTTTTTCAGAGCTATCGTGAAGAAGTCTATTGTTAAGGTTAGGGAGGTTTCATTGCAGCGGATCTTAAGAGGCATTGGGGCAGCTGATACACTGAGGTGTCATTAAGAATTATATCACCACCGAAGGATAATCTTGCCGCAGACAAGATTGCTTTGGGCGTGTGCTCCAGTGTAGGTGCCAAAAATGCTAAGACTTGGAGAAAGGAGAGGAGAAAGTAGAGCTACTTCCTCTTGCTGCTTGGAAGGGAGACAGAAAATCATCAGGAAATGCTCATTTCTTCTCTCGGGATCTTCCAGGGACCTCCCACCTGCACAGGATGATTGTTTTTTGCATGGGCCAGGAATGACTTGTCAGAAGACGAAAGGCAAGTGACCACAAGTCCAGTTCTTCACAGCTCCCGAGAAGCTGCTGGCTGCTGTGAGGTGGAAGATGGTGTAGGAAAGGCATGGGGTCAGGTGTGATGCCAGCCACATGGCTGACAGTTTCCTTGCTGGGGCAGCTCCAGTGTGAGCAGTTGGGAGCCAGAGGCCGGTACAAAGCAACAGCAAAGAGGAATTTTGTCTATTCTTGACCGTCTTCAGCTAGGCTCTTTTTTTTTTTTTTTTTTTTTTTTTTAGAGTCGTAAAGGTGATCATGATTTGACAGGTAAAATAGAAGGGATCTGTTCTATACTGGGCCTGGGAAAAACTCCCCAGGTATTGCAAAGGCACGGATGTGGGGACAAGCAATTTAGAATCCTGAACTTTTCTTTGGCCCTCAAAGTTTAAGTATTGGGTGCAGTCAACGATGGAGTTGACCTTAGTTGACTTGGTGTTTTAAGGAACTGTCTTAAGGCTTGGCATACTGCCACCCTTCCCAGGAAGATGGGGGAATAAACACCATTAGAAGGTTCATAAGTGTTTGTTTTCCTTTGGCATTAGGGCTAAGAAAAATAAAGTGGGGAGGGTATCAGGTCCTGGAGTAAGCCTTTAAAAGGTTCCCCCTTTTGATTCTTTTATGATTGTCTATTTATAATGGAAACAATCACAACAGAGAGAAAAAGACTTCAATCACCCTTGGGACACATTTTGTCAAAATTATTTAAGTACTTTTTATATATGAGCAAGAAGCATTATCTTTTATTATGTCTTTAGGCCAGCGAGGGGGAGTTGTGTGTATAAACCAAGGTGTTGCTGTGGCCTGTTGTCTTTTTTTCAATCCCTGGAAAGAATCACCAAGAAGGATGCTTCTGTTAACTCTGTCTGCCAGGCAGTGTGCACGAGAGGAAAGAGGCCTTTCTAAAATCCATTAAAGATGATGCATTGCATACTGTGTTTTATTACTTAAGTGCATAAATCATACATTGACAACTAATTCTATGTGCCATACTATTTTAGAGAGGTACAAGATGTGATTATTATTCCCAAGGAAAGTTCAATTTAATTAGGGAGATAAAACTATCATGTCCAGTGTTTCCCAAACTTTTGACATATATGTACCCCCTATAATTTTCATAACGCTGAGTACCCCTTGTAAAAAAAAAGGATGTATTTTAATAACAATCAAAATATATTTATTTTTTCTTCTTTTGGTACATACACAAAATAATAATAAACAAAAATAAAATTATTCATAATAAATATAAATAAAAGTTATATTATAAATAACATTTATTTGCACACCAGACCATCTCATGCCTCACAAGACTGTCTTGACTTGACTCATGAGAACGTAGAATTAGGTGCAGCTAAGCACAGTGCAGTGCATATCCCCACCAAACTCTTCCCGTACCCCTGGAGGTACGCATATCACACTTTGGGAAACACTGAATTGTATGCAATAGTTAGAAACTACAAAAAAGCATATGATTAAGTAGTGAGCTGTGAAGTACAGCATAAAGGTGCAGTGGTTCTTTTAGTTATGACACAAGAGGTATCATAGAGGCAGCAAAGCTTGAGACACATTTTGGAGAATAGAATAGATTGAGGAGAAGGGGAGAAAGTCTGAATTAGAAGAATGGTATTCAAAAAAGTGCAGAAGCAGATATATGTCTGTGAATAGAGGGCTTGGGCAAATGAAGAGTGAGCAAGAAGATGAAGGAGAACAGGGCCAGAGTAGGAAGATAGGACTTACATCATGCATTTTCCTTCCTGTCAGTGTTACTGAAAGTCTACACTAGATCACTCTGTTTTGTCCATTTGTTTATTATCATTTTTAAAAAGAGTAATTTGTGTACATAGGTGACATGTTCTGTCTATGTTTGGGATTCCCCAGAGGCAGACCCTGAGACAAGATTCCAGGGCAGGTGATCCTAGGGAATTCTAGTAGGGAATTAGAAAAGTGAGACCAGGAGGTAAAGGAAGGCAATAAGGGGTGTGTTATAAAAATATTTACCAATGTGGACAATTGGAACTTAATCCCCCTAGGGAACAAGGGGACTCAGTGTAGAGGGTACCTCAGAGTGGCTCACTTGAGGGGTGAGGGAGTTGCTATATTTATTCACCAATTTCCTTCAGTCATTGGTTCAAGGATGATTTTGAGGGCTTTCACTTCTGTTCCATAAAAGCCCATGAACAGAAATTGTAGGTGTTTGCAATAGGCAAACCCTTGGTCCTAATATGTCAGCATTTTTTTAGACCGAAACTTAGAGCCCCTCTGCCTTCATCAGGTCAGGCTGCTAGAACAAAATACCACAAACTGGGTGGTTCATGAACAACAAAAACTTAGTTCTCACAGTTTTAGAGACTGGAAGTCCAAGATCAGGGTGCCAGCATGGTCAGAGTCTGGTGAGGGCCCTCTTCCAGGTTGCAGACTGCAGACTTTTTGTTGTATCCTCATTGTGAAAAGCAAAGGATTAGAGAGCAATCTTCAGTCCATTTTATAAGGACACTATTCCCTTTGTGAGTTCTCCACCTTCATGACCTAATTACTTCTGAAAGGCCCCAACCTCCAAATACCATCATATTGGTATTAGGGGTTCAACATATGATTTTTTTTTCTTTTTTCATTGAGGATCATGCCCATTCAGTCTAATGCACTGTGTTTCATACCCTCTAATGAAGGAAAAGTAACCTTGGAATATATTTTAAAATCCTGTTTATCTCTTCTTTTTCTTTTTATGTGTTACTATGGTCAACTCCAAAGCAGAGCACATTTTAGAAGACAAATTGTTCAGTTCAAGATGTGAATGGAAGCACGAGGAAGAGTTTTAGTTATAATAGGACTCCACCTGGGCTGGTTTATTTCTAGTCCAAGGAGTTTCCAACACAGCTGTGAGGGAGATTAATAAATATGACAATGACTCAGATTGGAAGGAGACAGAGTAATGATTCTAGTTTGGGCCCAGAGTTTTCAGTGGAGAATGTATGTTAGTGAACTAAGCTCATGCTTCAGTTTAATGGGGAAACTAAGATGGCCTTATTAAAAGTCTGCAAACAAAATATTCACCCATCGTATACTCCCACCCTCAACACATGTCCCTTTCCTTGCCCTTCATGTCATGCATTTCCATAGGCTAGCTATAAAATATAAATTTAACCAGGGATTTAACTAAGTAATTTATTTTTTTCTCTCTATCTGTAACAACTCTCTATGTCAGTTGGATTATGATCCAGTGAAAAAGAGATCAATTAAAGGGAAACCACAGTAGAAAAAGCATTTAAGAACAATATTCTTTCTTTCTTAATACATTTTAATTTTTAAAATTTGCTTTGTGTTTTGTTCAGTTAATAAGGAGAAGAATAAATAAGAAAGGAAAATCAAATAACATTGTGTTTTTTCTTATGCCTTGATGGAATCCTGGAATTGAAAAAATCTTGAAAGGCCATTTTGATGTTCTTGACTTTTCATCAGTATTTGTTGAGTTGGTTAAAGCTGTATTCTATATGAAGAAAATAGAAGACATGCAGAGAGATTCAAACTCCCTCAAATTAATTTGATATTTGTCCAGTCATCCATCCATCTATCCATTCATTCATCTTCTCACCATTAGAAAATTCTATGTCAACTCCTGTCAGGCTAATTATTCTTAGGTAAATGAAGAAGAAAAATCTTTTTGTATTACAAATTTTAGCATGAGTTAGATGGTATCATTTTTCTCTGATGAGAGTTCATGTCTGAGTGTCTCAAACTAGGTTTTTCTATAGATAATTTCCACTTTCTCCTTGTAGTCTATTCTTATCAAATGTAAAGTCATAAATTAAAAATATTTAGATAGAAGAAAATATGATAAGGATGCCAATTCTTCTTTAATTAATGTATAAATTTTATAAGAGCCTAATAATAATTAGGTAGAATGATTCTAAAGTTTATGTAGAAAGATAATTCTATCTAATAAAAGAGTAATATGCAAATTGATCATCACTCCAAGACACAAGATGGCTGCCTCATGTAAGCAAAGATGGCTGTCCCCATGTGGACACAAGATGGCCTACAAGGGAGTGCAGTTGTGGGAAGTTGGGGGAGACCAGACCAGCAAGGGAGGGCAGTTGGGGGGGGGCCCAGGCCTGCAGGGGAGGGAAGTTGTGGGTGATCAGACAAGCAGGGAGGGAAGTTAGGAGTGACTGGGCCAGCAGGGGAGGGCAGTTAGAAGTGACCAACCTAGAAGGGGAGGACAGTAAGGGTGACCAGCCTAGCAGGGGAGGGCAGTTGGGGACAACCAGACTGGCAGGGGAGGGCAGTTAGGGGTGACCAGGTTGTTAGGGGAGGGCAGTTAGGCATCGATCAAGCTGGCAGGGGAGTGGTTAGGGGGTGATCAGGCTGGCAGGCAGAAGTGGTTAGGGGCAATCAGGCAGAGGCAGACAAGGGGTTGGGAGCAGGCAGTCCTGAATTGTGAGAGGGATGTCTGAGATTGGAGACGGTACAGACTGGGCTGAGGGACACCCCCCTCCCATGAGAGAATTTTATGCATAGGGCTTCTAGTCTATAATAATAACATTCTGATAAAGAAAGTTAAGTAGAGATGACTGTTTTATCTTATAAAAACTCATTAAGATGGCATGGTACTTGCATATGAACACACAGACATCATTGAAAGAGAATGTAAGTCTAGAACATACCCAAATACAAATGGGAATGTAATATAAGATGAAGTTTGGATTTAAAATAAGAGAAAAAAATTATTCATTGAATTAGGTTAGGATAATAATAGAGTACATCACACCTTATAGTATAATAAGTTTCAGGTGAATAAAATCTTTAAATGCTAAAGAAGTAACTATAAAAATATAAGAAAATATAGGCAGGAGAAACCAAGATGGCAACATAGGTAAACGCCTAATTGCAGCCTCACACAATTTCAAAAAATTACAACTAAAATACAAAATAGACATTATCCAGAACTACAGGAAAGTTGATTGACTGGAAATTCTACAACTAGAAGGAGAGAGAAAACAGGAAGGAAAATCAGAGGAGCTGTAAAAGCCTAAGGTATGGAGACACGGTGCGCACATGTTGGGAGAAGACTGAGCTGGAGAGGAGGTGGGGGCTGAGTGCCTGGCTGGCATTCCCTAGCGGGAAGGAGATAAAAGCTATGGACTGTGCTGAACCCCAGTTCTGACTGCACTGAACCCCTGTTCTGGGCAGACCCTGGGGACCCAGGCTCATACAGAGGGAATCTAGGCTGTAAGGCGAAAACTCAGGGGAGCAGCAAAAGCAGGGTCCCTGAGTCGCGCACTTTGCACACAGAGAACAGACTGTTGACTGTTCCTCTGGATTGTCCTAGCGGGAAGCAGACAAAAGCTCTGGACTGCACTGAATCCCACCTCCAACCCCACTTCCAACTGCACTGAACCCCAGTTCTGGGCTCATTGAGAAAGAGATTAGACTGTCTGATAGCGGCGAAACTTGAGGGCACCTTTCTCTCAGAGGTGCTTGCAGTGAGTATCAAAGCAGCGAGTACCAAAGGACACTGAGGAACACTGAGACTTGGAACCTCATAGGGTGGGGTTGAGAGGAAGCCAAGGCTGTAGGCTCCACTTTGAAACTCCACCCCATCCAAGCTGAGCACAGAAGCTTTTACAATTTTCAAAGTCTAGTTGAATAAGGCTGTCTCCCAGCATAGACACAACTGATCCTCACAGCTAATTGGCCTGGAGGTCAGTTCCTTCCAGTGATACCAACAACAATTAAGACTTAACTACAATAAGGCTATACACACAGTCCACAAAGGGGTGTACCAAGAGAGTCCACTTCAGGTAACTGGGAGGCTGACCCACTGAACCATATAGGACACCTTAGCACACAAAGCCACCCTACCAACTCAGGGAAGCTGTGAAAATGCTGAGACAAGGAAACAGATCACAAACGAAAGAAATGGAGGACAACAAGCGACTGGATATAGAGTTCAAAACCACGCTTATAAGGTTTTTCAAGAATTTCCTAGAAAAGGCCAATAAAATAAATGAGACATATGAGGATATGAAAAGGGATCAACTAGAAATAAAGAATACATTGTCTGAAATAAAAAATATTATACAGAGTCCTAAAACAGAATGGAAGATTGCAAGAATCAAGTCAAAGATTTGGAACATAAAGAGCCAGAAGACATTCCTCCACAGAAACAAGAAGACAAGAGAATCCAGAAAGTTGAAGATAGTGTAAGAAACCTCTGGGACAACCTTAAGCTGTGCTCCAACATTAGAATTTTGGGGATCCCAGAAGAAGAGAGAGAGAGTAAGATACCAAAAACATATTGGAAGAAATAATTACAGAAAACTTCCCCCACCTAGTGAAAGAATTAGACTTATAAGTCCAGGAAGCGCACAGAACCCCTAACAAAAGGAACCCAAATAGGACCACACCAAGACACATCATAATTAAAATTCCAAGAGCAAAAGACAAAGAGAGAATATTAAAAGCAGCAAGACAAAAGCAGGTAGTTACCTATAAAGGAGCACCCATACGTCTGTCAGCTGATTTCTCAACAGAAACCATGCAGGCCAAATGGGAATGGCAAGAAATATTCAAGGTGATGAATAACAAGAATCTATAGCCAAAAATACTCTACCCAGCAAAGCTATCACTCAGAATCAAAGGCCAGATAAAGAGCTTCATAAATAAATTTAAGCTAAAGGAGTTCATCACCACCAAACCAGAATTATATGAATTGCTGAAGGGGGTTCTTTAGGAAGAGGAAGAAAATAAAGATAAAAATTATGAACAACAAATATGTAATTATCAACAAGTGAATCTAAAACCCAAGGGAATTAAAAATATGATGACCAATATTAACTGGTGAATATAATAGAATCAGAGGTATGGAAGGGGTGTGGATTAATGGGGGGTGCGAGAAGAGACTGAACAAAAACTGTGCACCTATGGATGAGGACAATGGGGGGTGAGGAAAGGGCAGAGGTTGGGGTCGGAGACTGGTGGAGGGGAGCAATAGAGGGGGAAAAATGAGGAACATTTGTAATAATATGAACAATAAATATTTATTAAAAAATAGAAAATATAAAAATTATAATTACAGAGGAGAAAAGTTTTTTTAAACAATGACAGGAAAATTGTAAGACATAAAACCAAAGATTGATTGAAAATAAAGAATTTGTACCTGGTAAAACCACCAACATCAAAATTAAAAGATAAATAAAAAACGGGAAACATTGCAATTTTGTTGAAGTGTTAATTTCTCTTTGTTTTATAAAGGAAGCACATAAACTTATAAAAAAGACTAATATCAAATAAATAAAGAACAAGGATTAGAACAGTCAGATAATACAAAGAAAACTCTTAAGAAAAGGTGATTTACTTTGTTTATAAAATGAGCAGTGCAGAATAAAGCTAAATTGAAACATAATTTCAGCTGTTAAATTGGCAAGACTTAGGTACTACCTGGTGTTGGCAATGGTGTGGACACATTAAGACTTTCATATATAGTTATGGGAAATGTCAATGGGAAAAGTTGACACACCATGGCTTGAGTCAAATCCAGCCTGATGCCTGTTTTTGTGCTGCTAAGAATAGTTTTTACATTTTTATTTTTTTTATTTTTTTTTTAATTTTTTTTAATAAATCTTTATTGCTCAGATTATTACAATTGTTTCTCCTTTTTCTCCCCCATAGCTCCCTTCCACCTGATTCCCACCCCACCCTCTGCCCTTACCCCCTCCCCCCACTATTGTCCTCATCCATAGGTTATACAATTTTAATCCAGTCTCTGCATCCCACACCCCTTTCACCGTGATAATTATCTATCCACTCCCTTTCTTTGCCCCTAATTCTATTATATTCACGAGTTTATTCTATTCCTGAGATTTTTAATTCACTTGACCTTCCTCTTCTTAAGTAATACCTTTCAGCATTTCATATAATACTGGTTTGGTGGTGATGAACTCCTTTAGCTTTTTCTTATCTGTGAAGCTCTTTATCTGCCCTTCAATTCTGAATGATAACTTTGCTGGATACAGTAATCTTGGTTGTAGGTTCTCCCTATTCATCACTTTGAATATTTCTTGCCACTCCCTTCTGGCCTGCATGGTTTCTGTTGAGAAATCAGCTGATAGTCGTATGGGTGCTCCCTTATAGGTAACCAACTGCTTTTCTCTTGCTGCTTGTAAGATCCTCTTTTTGTCTTTTACCCTTGGCATATTGATGATGATGTGTCGAGAAGAATTTTTCTTTGGATTCCTCTTGTTTGGGGTTCTGTAGGCTTCCTGTACTTGTAAGTCTATTTCTTTCACCAGGTGAGGGAAGTTTTCTGATATTATTTCTTCAAATATGTTTTCAGTATTTTGCACTCCCTCTTCTTCTGGCACCCCCATAATTCTGATGTTGGTGCGCTTGCAGTTGTCCCAGAGGCTCCTTACACTATCTTCAACTTTCTGGATCCTCTTTTCTTCTTCCTTCTCCAGCAGAGTGTCTTTTGGCTCTTTGACCTGATTCTTGTGTTCTTCCATTCTGCTGTTGGATCTCTGCATAATATTTTCCAATTTAGTCAGTTTATCTATACTTTTTAGTTGGGTCTCATGAAGTTTATCGAGCTTTTCTAGGATATTGTTGCATAACCTTAGAACCGTAGTTCTGAACTCTATATCCTCCATCTCTTTTGTTTGAGATCTATTTCCTTGTCTCGGCATTTTCGCTGTTTTTCAGAGTTGGTAGGATGGCTTTGTGTGTTTGGTGTCCTATATAGCACAGTGGGTCAGCCTCCTCAGTTACCTGAGGTAGACACTCTTGGTGATCCCCTTTGTGGACTGCGTGCACAGCCTTGTTGTAGCTAAGTCTCTATTGTTGTGAATTGTCCTTCAGGCCAATTGGATGTGGGTATCAGCTGTGTCTACTCTGGGATAACTTCTGTATTGGAGACAGTCTTATAGGATCAGACTTGAAAAACTGCAGAAGCCTCTGCTCAGCTTGGATGGGGCGGAGTCTCAGGGCTGAAGGCTTCCGCCCTGCCCTTGTGCACTCGCCTGAGTTTCCGCCTGACCGGCCCAATTTCCCCAAGCAAGAGCGTGGGTGCCCCAGGGGCTCACCCGGACTTGGGCTGGTCTCTGTAGTCTGGAGCTTCCGACTCCTTCCGCTACAGAGAGGCCGCCACCTTGTACAGAGAGGCAGCGGCAGCCTCGGCGGTCAGACCTGGAGCTTCTGGCTCCTTCCGCTCCGGAGGGACGGCGGTCAGACCTCAGCGCGGACTTGCTCGCGCGCGAGTCTGTAGACCCTGCAGACTGCGACTGCGGCTCCCGGTCCCCGGTCTCCCAGTCTCTGAGTCTCTGGGTGCCTTTCTCTGCAGTCCAGACGCCACCCGTATGAGCCTGGGACCACGGGATTTCAGCCGGGGCTGGGGTTCAGTACAGTCCGAAAGGGTTCCGTGCAATCGGGGATTCCTCCCCTCCCGCCAGGCAGGTATTCGGCGGCCGCGTGCGCAAGCGTCTCCTACCTCAGTGCTTTTCGGCTCCCAGTCCGATCCGTGAGCCTCTCTCTTTCTTTCTAGTTGTAGCTATTCCACTCCGCCAGCTTTCCTGACATTTTGGTGAAGTCCTTTTTGATTTTAGTTGTTTTTTTAATTAAATTGTTGATGAGGCGGCAGCTTAGGAGACTGCCTAGGCCGCCATCTTGGATGTTCTCCCCAG
This sequence comes from Vespertilio murinus, assembly GCA_963924515.1. Lineage (NCBI taxonomy): Eukaryota > Metazoa > Chordata > Mammalia > Chiroptera > Vespertilionidae > Vespertilio > Vespertilio murinus. Next base: position 67,119,577 of record OZ004709.1, read on the forward strand.
TTTTTACATTTTTAAATAGCAGGAAAGAATTTTAAAAATAATGTTAGTGATATGAAAATTATATGAAATTCAAATTTTATGGCCTTAACTAAAGTTTTAGTGGAACAAAGACACACTGATTCTTTTTATATGCAAATAGTACTTTAGTGCTATTTGAGTAGTTGTGACATTGTAAATCTGAATAGATTTACCTTTACTTCCTCTTTAGAAAAAATTGCCAATCCTTGTCCTATAACTTGAAAATATCTATCAAAATGTTAAATCCCCTTTGACCTAGTGAACAGAAGACCAGGAACTTATCCTATAAACACATTTGCATAAATGTAAAGTAAAATATGTTCATAATATCTACTGCAGCATTGCTTGGCAAAAGATTGGAAATGAACTAAATGTTTATCAATAAAGGACTGGCTATATAATTATAGTACATTCCCACAGTGAAATGGTATGTAATTATAAAAAAAGAATATATATGCACAAATGGAATAATCTCTAAATATATTAAAATATAGTTATGGAAAATAGAAATAAGAAACTACTATTTGTGTAAAAATGGGGGGAAGTAATATATATATATATATATATATATATATATATATATACCCAGATGTCTGTCTATGTCTACACATATACACATATTTTCTCAGGTAAATAGAAATCATTTCTAAAGATTACACAGGAAACATTGTTTGTCAAAGGGGAGAATAACTGGGTGATTAGGGCGGGGGAGGAGGAGAGGAAAATTTCATAAGCTTTTATACATACTTTTAATACTTTTATAATTTTAACTATGTGATTGTGTTATATACTCAAAAATATTTTTAAACATTTCTTCCCTTATCCCATTCAGCTATTCTGTATTTCTTTACCTGATAATAATTCTTCATACCACATATCTCCATCTGAAATTTTTGTTCCTATGTTTCCTTCTCTAATGTCCTTCCCTGACTACAGACCTCTTGAGACTGTGTCTGTATTGCTGACTGTCCCAGTGCCAGCATCTGGAGCCATGTAGGGTAAAGCAACTGGCTCCCCAGGGGTTGAGTGCTGAGGCACAGCTGAGATAAATGGCTTGTAGTATATGGTCCCTGGGAGCAAAGATGAACCCCCTCCGAGCACATGCAGGGTTCTTAAATGGTGGGAGTCAAATTTTATGCCCTCAAAACCTTTGAACTCTCCAATAAATCCAGTCTTCTACCATTATCATTATTGCAACAGAAGAACAAAGATGCATTTTTGACAAAAATCAGCAATAAGCAAACAAAATAAACCAGACTTTGTCATTTCATGAGGGCACCCTTAGTATTACATAGTCAAATGTGCAGCATAGTTTGTAATAGAGAAAAATCAGAAATAATCCCAGAGTTCATTGACAGGTCCATGGTTGGGAAAATATTAGAAACCATGCAGATATAAAGGATACCTTCATAAATTAACTTGAAATGATAATCAATAAATAGAAAATGAATAAAGCAGTTTGCAAAAATAGCATGTGTGATATGATTCTGTTTTTCAAAAAGTTATGCATAAGAAAAGTTAAAAGCAATGGAGAATATATATCATATGGTTGGTAGTGATTATTTCTGGAGACCAGTGCAAAAAATGAATTGCATATTTTATGTGAAATATTTATGTAATATGTGAACATTCATAGATTTTTTATGCAACTAGGAAGAATAAGTGAATCTAAATTTGTATATAGCTCTGTGTGTTAATATCTAAGTGCCTTCCATGGAAATGTTATCATTAGGAAAATACATAACTTACCTACAGCACTCACAAAAGGCTAAATGACAGGAAGCTAAAGTCTGGAATCAGAAAAGGAAGAGTGTCAATTGGGATTCATGAAATGTGACACCTGAGAAATAAAAGAGTATGTTCATTTGACATTGGTTTTCCAAAAAGAAAAACAGTACAGCACTGGACATGGGGAGAGCATGGTTGTAGAATATGGTGGTCCTAATGTTAAATTTTAATCATGTGAATTTCAATAATATTGAAATAATAACCTAAGGACTAAAGGGGCTCCAGGAAGTGGTTGAGGAGCCATGTCTGTATACCACCCCCTATGATCACTATGTTACTATGTCTTGCTCTTGTTTTCTTAAATTTCCTGATGCAGCTGAGACAACAAGACAGGGTGGTCCAGGGCTGGGAGTGGAGACACCTGGATTCTAGTCCTTCCTCTCCTCTGGACTTGCCCTGGAACTTGGGCTGTCCACAACCTTTCTCACTTTCTCCTCACTTTCTCAGTTTCCCATCCCTATCAGGGAACTGCTTCTCCTTGACCAGGTTCTTGTGGTTTCAGGTGAGGGTATGGACATCATGAGATTTGGATTTCTCTTAGGCAAATGGTCTCTAAAATGGTGTGTGTGCGTGTGTGTGTGTGTGTGTGTTTGTGTGTGCGCGTGCGCGTGCGCACGTATCTGTTGAATCTCAATTTTTTTTTTCTGGCATCCTATGCAGAACTTTTTATTTTATTCCCTCTTTGCAGGGAATAAAATGGTCATCATGTAACAACAGGGCTGGAGGAGGATATAGAAACCATCTGGTCCAAGTCCGTCAAGTTCCAGGTGGAACTCAGAGAAGGCTGAATGACTTGGTCTAGAGCAGCCTATGGCCCGTGGGCTGGATCCGGCCTGTTTGGCTGTTCTATCCGGCCCGTGGAGCCGAAAAAGCGGAGGGTTCTCTTGCTCTCCCCTCTGCTCCTTCACCAGCAGCCCAAGATGAGAGTGCCAGCATGGTCAGGTTGCTTTTGTTCCAGCCCTCCCGACTAGTTTAAGAACTCATTGTGGCCCTTCAGTCAAAAAGTTTGCCCAGCCATGGTCTAGAGTCTAAAGACTCTAGACAGTTCTCACACTTCAAGGTGCACAGGAATTACATGGCGACTTTGTTCCAATGAAGATGCTGACTCATTAGGTGAGGGTGGGTCTGAGATTCTGCATTTCTAACAAAGTTCCAGGAGATGCCAATGCTGCTGTTTCATAGCCTGCACTAGGGGGACCAGGGGTGTAAGATAGCTTCTCGGAAGCAAAGGCTGAACTTGGCCTAATTTTCCACCAACCACTGTCTGGTGCTCTCTCCTATAGAGGACATAATTATTAACTCAGTTGTTTCAGGACCTAAAGCTATCATCTATATGAGAAGCTTTCTGTCAGAGTCACTTGGGGTTATTTTTAAAATTTTGGGTGTCTGGGCCTCTCTCCAAGAGTTTCTTTTTTATTAATGCAGGTTGAGATCTGGGAATTAGTATTTTAATAAAACCTCCTGATTATATTTTAAATTATTTTGGTAGTGCATATTGATTCCTTGTATATTTTTAGCACTTATTAGTCACTGATGATATCAATATACTGTAGGAAAACCATCTTCATTTATGAGTGCCAATCCTCAATACACATTTGTTTGGTTTTCACAAAAGCGAAAAATAAAATCACACACACACACACACACACATCCATATAAGCATAGATCAAAGCCACCCTGAGCCTGTGGTGAGTTGTTAGGGAAGATGTACTTTAGACTTCAAACTCATGTAGAAAACCTTTCCTAGAAATGCATTTACTGCCACTTCCTTTCATTTGTAAATCTGGATTAGCAAAATCTAACTATCTTCTTAGACTGAAGAACCCCAAGGCTTTTACCAAAAACTTATATTCCAGAGATTTTTATATATTTACTGATCTTAACATCTGGCAGATTTTCTCCTTTTTGTGATTTATTTATTTGTTTACTTATTTATTTGTGTGTGGGTATATATATATATATTTTTTTTTTTTCTATTCTTGTGACAACCAAACATGTGTGAAATTGCTCTCTCACCATCAACATTCCCATTTCAATATGGTTGTGGAAATCATTCAAAAGCAGCCATCTGTTGGAGGAACCATGGTAGCCCAGGGAAGTTGCACATCAACCTGGGAAAAATGCCATTTATTTTAGATTATATCTTAGTCCCATATGACTCCATACTATTGTTTTCCCCATAGTGCCCACAACATGGATCAACTCATATAGTTTCCTACAAGCACAGCTCAGAGACTTGCCTTTCCCAAGCTTCTTAGAAAGAGCTGTACTTTATCCTAGCACTCGACCTCTGGCAACAAGAGACTCTTTCATATTTTATCAGCAATTAATTGCAATCACTCCTGCTTTATGACCTGACAAAGACCTTCATCGCCATGGTTCGGTCATTGTTTCCTGCTCTTCACCTTCCCTCCCTGCTGTTCTCAGAGGTGCTAGCTCAGATGAATTTTCCAGCCTGCAACTGGGTGAGGCACTGGCTGAATCACATGAGTTTTGACATTTAACAAGACATGATTTATCGTTGAACAATGTATTCCTGCCTCTAGCCTACTGTGGGCAACTGAGAACATGCTTTGCCTGCGTAACGACATCTCAGTAATGGAAAGAAAGGATGATTATTCAGAAGCATTGGCATCTAGGGGAAAATTTGGAAGGTGTCAGGCCTTGCCCTGTTGTCACTTTTAGTCTACCTCACCAAGGACCCACGCTATACTAGATGATGGGTGGATGATGACATGGAAAGTGTCAGATGGGGCACCAGGGTAATAGGTGAGGGATTAATTCTCTTTAGCCAACGATGGACTATCCTTTATATGTCATATAAAATTATTTTGTGATACACAAAGTACAAGTGAAAATTTTCAAAATCAGATCAAACAAGTTTGTATGGAAAAATCACCTCCAACAACTGTTTTAAGAAAATAGAACTGTCAACATGTTTGAGAAACTAATTTATTGTTTGGCAAGGAATAGGAGCAATGATCCTAGACTCCATGTATTTTCAGAGCCTGCCTAAGCATTTTATATGCTGTTCTCCACTGTGTGCATTTTCACCGAGCAGACTCTGTATTTCCCAAAGGTAACTAGCAGGTCTTCAGGCTTGGTTCTTTTCTCTGTTGTTTATATACAGAATGGAACAGTACGTAATATAAACGGAATACATTCTTGCTGTTGCTAATAAGAACTACATTTTAGGGGCCTTGACTATGTGCTAATTACTAATTTGAGTACTTTGCACATTAGCCCATTTAACTCTCACCATAAACCCTGAGATAGGAGTTATTAGAACATGGGGCAATATTATGTCTGTTTTGAGACTGAGGGAGAAATGTTAAGAGTTGCATAATGGCAAGGGTCAAAGACAAAATTCAAGCCAGAGTTTTGTTTTTCCCCAATTTCTTTATTGATTAAGGTATCATATATTTGTCCTCAACCCTCATTCCAATCCCCCAAACTCTCCCCACTCATGCCCCACCCCCCTGTTGTCCTTGTCCACTGGTTAGGCTCATATGTATGCACACAAGTCCTTTGGTTGATCTCTCCCTTTTATTCCCACCCTCCTTTTGAGATCCAACGGTCTGACCCATGGATCTGTTCTTGTTTATCACAAACCAGAGTTTTGAGGGGCCCTTTTTACTATGGCATGTAATGATTTTTCCATTGTTGATAAGCTTTATTACAAGTATGGTATCTTTCTTTTTAAAGTAAAGGAGACCATAACTATCTAGGTCTAGGCTTAGACCATACTTGACTCGGCAGGTAGATGATATTGCATTGAGAAACATGTCAAGTATAGGGCTGATGTGAGCGAACAGTGGATGTATTCTGCTGTGATGCTCTTGAATTATTTTATGTTTTTGTTTTTGATCATTCCTTCTGGGTTTTAGATTTGGTGTGAGCCTATGTATTTATCTTTGAACTAGCCAGTATAAAACCCAATAGCTGGTGGGTCAACGAGAAGAGATAAACCAAAGAACTTATATACTTATATGCATAGCCCATGGACAAGAACAATAGTGTGGTGAAGACCTGGAGGGTGGGGTGGGCAGGGGGTGGTGGAAGGGGAAAAGTGGGGGTGGGGGGAATGGGAGACATCTATAATACTGTTAACAATAAAACAAAACAAAACAACAAAACACCCAATAGCTGATTGAAATCCTGCTGTACTTGTCTCTCACAAAATTAGCCCAGCTAGAAGTTGTGAGAAAGAAGTGTTGGGAGAAAGGCCCTTGAGATGAGTCAGTTTACCCTGTGACTTGAACTTGATGAGGGAATCAATCAGTGTTTGTATTCAATCTTAGTGTGGATTAGGATAAAGACAATACTATCTCCATCAACTGGAAAATTCTTGTAATTTACTGATTGTACTAGAACTGCCTGAGGCCTAATGTTCCTTTTCAAAATAGCACTCCTGGCAGCTTCCACTAACCAACTGGAGTTAGCATATGGCGTGAAAATTATCTGAGACCCCTGGGTTGAGTTTTTTCCCTAATGAGTCTTTTCTATTTGCAAAACAAAACACCAGGGAAAGATGTGCTTCTATTTTGGTTGAGGCCACAGGGCTTCCCTTCAGGATGAGAGTTGTTGGACTGGTCTCTTACCCAACCCAGCTGGAAACCCAGGAGCAGAAAGCTCTTGTCTAGTTACTCCTTTCAATCAGTAAGTGAAATAGAAGATCCAGAGAAAACAGATACATTTATTTCTATTCTGCTGCTCTTTATAATGAGAGCCCAAAGACTTTAAATGGGATTAGATGGTCATTTATCTTGAGTAAACTGAAAATGCTATATGCCATCTTAAAACCAGTGGCACCTCTCCTGGTTTCCTATAAGTGAAACAAAGGGAATTTAAATGACTTCACAAGTACAATAGATATGTGAGGAAGACACTCTTATGGGAAAACATACAATGTACATAATGCATAATATTGTATGGAATTTTTGGTAAATTGATTGGGAAAAAATCTTTAGTTTTCCATCACTTTCTATATCCATGCCATTGACATTGTGAAATTATAATCCATTCCATCAAGAGGTGGACTCTGTATCCCCTCCCTTGAATCTTGGCTAGACTTGCAACTTGCTTTGGCCACTGGAATGGAGTAGAAGGGATGGTGTTCCCATTCTGAGCCTGGGTCTCAGAGGTCTTCTGTGCTTCTATTTTCTCTCTTCTGCCACTGCCCTGTGAACAAGCCTGAAATATTCTTTTGTAGGATGTAGAACAGAAACAAGCCATCCAAGATCAGCCAGTCCTCAGTCAAATCAGCAACTGTCTATAGGACTGAGTGAAATCTGACAAAGTCAGCAAAACCTGCCATAGATCTGGGAAAGCACCCAGATGACCCATATGTGCATTAGCAGGAATAAATGGTTCTGTTTTAAACCACTAAATTTTGGGTTGGTCTGTTATATAGTAAATGCTAACTGATACATATTCTAATTCTAAAGATTATTTTAATGGATAACCTACATAGCAGGCATAGAGCTACTAGCAATGGGTTTGGCATCTAGTAGATATTTAACAAACATTGATCTTTACCTTCCTTTCCTTCAACTAAAGAGATGTACTGCCAGATTGGAATTTGCAGGTTCCAGCCTAGAATAGCAGCTTGAAAGTTGTATCACATTTATGTGCATGAGTTACCATATTTTATAACAGTCAGTAGAGTTAGGGGCATTTCTTGCTAGGCTAGTCAGGCTAGCCTTCCTAAGCAGCAAGACTTGATGTTGTTTTCTTCCTGGGAGAGAAGAGGAAAGAAAGACAGCATTACACATTTCAAAACATATCCCTGAGTTACTGGAAAGTAAATGATACTGTTTCTGATTTACATATTTTTTTCTTTAGACAAAAAATTTATCAAATATGAAAAATGCTGTTGGGAAAATTAAGAGTTATGGCTCTGTGTGATCCTGTGCAAGTCACCAGCTTTTTCTTGTCCTCAGTTTTCTCATCCCTAAATTGGGAAAGTTGAACTCTGCAAGATGACTCCTAACTCCAGTAGTCCATAACTCTTTGGCAGTAACATAGTGCAGTTAGAAACATAAGCTCCACAACCAGGTTACTCTCTCTGAGGTCTGGCCTTGATTGTTTTTAGCTTCATGCTCTTAGGCATAGTAGCTATTTCTCAGTGCCTCAGTTTCCTTATCTACAAATGGGACTGCCTTGTAGCATGGTTCTGAGGATTACATGATATAATCCATGTAAACTGCTTAGAACAGTGCCTGGCTCTCAGAAAGTGTTTAACAGATGTTAGCTATTATTTCATTTGGCATAAAGTCCTGTCTTATGCAACTGCACTTTCATGGGATTTAATTGATGAAAGTTCAAATGGTGAACATCAACCCAGTAGATGAAACTGCTGCATGTTTTTGAAATTCATATACACACAAAAGGGTATTAACTATTCTCAAGCTCTTATATCCACCATTCAAAAGGTTTTCTTCTCACCTAGCTGGGTGTGGTGTCTTATATAAATGAAATCTACCACTTTAGCTCTGAGCTTATTTTTCTCTCTTTTGCTGCTACCTTTTGGCAGAATTTATTTGAATGCGGGATTGAGAGGATGGGCTACTAACTCTGGATCTGCCACCTACTAGCTTTGTGTGAACTACTCTATCCCTCCATTTTTCACATGTGGGTAATAACAGTGCCAACCTCATAGGGTTATTGTGTACACAAGATATGTTTAAGAGAAGTGCCTTACATATGGTAGGTTGTTAGTAAACACTATAGATTAGTATATTATTATATGTTGCTCAAGTGGAATGGTTTTAAAAGCAAACATTAGCAGACCAAACATTATCCAAAGGAATATCTTTTGAGATGAATTAGGATGGTAAGTATAGGGATGTTGTTGCTGACCCATCTAGATCCTCTTTGGCAGGCTGTTGTCCCCATATTCCTTGTGCTATGAGCACTGATTGTTAATGGCTTACAGCTGAGTCTTTCTCTAGAGAATTGTCCTTGGCCTAATGGGAGTTGCCTAGCCTGGAATTGTCTGGGAAGTTTAGCAACTCTTCTGCCCTTGGGTGTGGCTCATAGCCAAATACTGACTCAGGAGCTCAAAAGGACCCTTTGCCTCAAAAAGGGAAGGGGGCAACACCATAGTGCAATCCAAGCTCCAGAGTTCCCTGTGGGGTCAGATAGAGACTTGAATGCAGCTGAGACCACACCCTAGCTCCGTTTCCTTTTCTGAGTCCCTCACTTACTGTTTCCTTTCTCAATAAAGTGCTTCCATGTGAATCTCCATATTGGGCTCTGATTCTAGACCCCAACTTAAGATAGGAAGGAAGGAGGAAACAAACCATGAGCAATTGGAGAGTTTTTGATGACTTATTGTTGACTTTCTGGCAGGGCAATAATCACAAGTAGGTGCAGTTTTGATTTCATCCAAATCTTTATTTGGGAGAAGATGCTGGATGGGCCAAATAAAAGTTGGGATAACAGTAGGACCTCCCTGATGATATATGTGAACCAGCAAAGATGGGCTATGTGTTACTGAAGTCTGTACGTAGATTGTGGTGACTCATATGAACCTCCACAAAGATTTTGATAAACCATATTACTTTTGCAATAATTAGTACCAATTAGACCTAGAATCTTCCATGACCCAAATGACCATTACCTTAAATCTTATACTGACTTCCTTTGACTATGTGGAAATTTGCTTTCGTGTTATAACAGTTGCTTTCTTTCTTTTTAAAAAAAATATATTTTATTGATATTTTACAGAGAGGAAGAAGGGAGAGAGATAGAGAGCTAGAAACATCGATGAGAGAGAAACATCGACCAGCTGCCTCCTGCATACCCCCCACTGGGGATGTGCCTGCAACCAATGTACATTCCCTTAACCGGAATCAAACCTGGGACCCTTCAGTCCGCAGACTGACGCTCTGCCACTGAGCCAAACCGGTTTCAGCAACAGTTGCTTTCTTTCCATACTTACCAAGGAAGATTGTTCAAAGGACTCAAGGGATAAATTAAGAAGGTGAGTATGAAGTTTCCTGCTTATGAAGTGCTGAGCTGGGTTGGAGCATAGGGCAAGTTTTTCATGATAGGATCACTGTAATTTGTCCCAGAAAGAGATATGAGTTAAAATTATCTACAGATTCAGGCTGAGCTTATTAGAAGTGCTAAAAAACCAGTCACCAACTTGAATTCAAAGTCCTATTTCATCTTGATGTTTCAATGAAGGAATGAAATACAGGATATTTTCAGAATTATCTTCCTTCTCCCAAAGAACTGGGTAAGGAATCATTACTCATTTTCCTTTCATTTATCCTTTCTTTCTTTGTCTTTTTTACTCCGATTTATAGGCAACATCTTATGAGAACATCTATGCAAACTCTATTTAAAAAGCTATTCAACATTTACTAAAGTGAGTTATTATTTCTGTCTTTGAAAGAATCTTGTGAAATTTGTCCTTTCTTTCACAAAGCCATGCAAGGCTATCTGCAGAATATAACAAGGTGCTGAAGGTGATGTTATAGGAATTATAGAACTAGTTTTGTACTGGGAGGGGGCACAGAGAATTTGGAGTAGTATTTAGGAAGTACATAAACTTTAAAAATAAACAAGAGATTTCAAAGAAAAGTTGCAATGATAGTTGACCATGTGTGTTCATCCCTCAGACCTCTGGTGGAGTACAATATTCTCTTAGGCTAAAAGGACAACTTTGGTGGACATTTCTGAGAAACACTAGTTTGTATGACTTCCACTAGCTCATAACATAATGTCAATAAGCTAGCAATTTTAATCCAGTGTCTGTAAGAATTCTAAAACATTCAATACCTCCTCTCAATACCTGACTATTTAGTCAGAGCACTGACCTCTTTTACTTGAGATTGTCAAATAAAATAAAAAAATGACAAAAGCCAACACAACAATAGCTATCCTATGTTAATAAATCAAAATTATACCCATCATTTGGTCAAATTGGAAAAAAATATATTTTTGGTGTGCTACAGAATTTTAATAATTAGTTTATGTGTGCTGAGTTGAAGAAGGTTGAAAATCACTGAAATAAGCATTCAAAATAATTGTACAACAGCAGGGAGGAAAAGATGATGAAGCTTCTAATGCCATATTCAACCCAAGACTGGAAATACCAATAATATTTTATATTTAGATGACTAGTTCATGATCTAGATGAAAATACCAATCTTCACCTCCTCTAGAATGGAAAATTTGCCTTAGTGAAACAGTTTTATTTTGGTATATCTTATGGGAGACAGGCCTGGTTGATCCCATCATGGCAGATAAGATATAGATTGCTTCTCAGAAGTGATTAAGTGGGTGCTGATAAATGAATGGTGGCCCTATGACTTTTGGGTGAGGAAATAAGAGAGTTATGTAATTTATGTGTGAATTGGCTCTGTTCAGTCCTGGGGATATTACAGGCTTAGCCTGGCCTGAGAGAAACCTTCTTTCTCAAGATTCTAAATCACTATTATGTTGGTTCTACTTTGGAACTGGCAGCATGTGGCCTGGGACTTATCCTACCCAGGTCAGTGTGGGAGGCCATCTGTCCTCTTTTAAGAAAGCAGTGGTGCCCTAACTTGTTTGGATCAGTGGATAAAGCTTTGGCCTGTGGACTGAAAGGTCCCATTTTTGATTCTGGTCAAAGGTATGTACCTTGTTAGTGGGCACATCCCCAGTACGAGGTGTGCAAGAAGCAGCTGATCAATGTTTCTAACTTTCTATCCCTCTCTCATCCTCTCTTTTTCAAAAAAATCAACAAAATAGAAAAAAATATTAAAATATTACAAAAAGCAAGAAAGCAGTGGTATTTTTGTCTAGTATGTGTGGGAGCCCCTGAGGCTGTGCAATGTTCTATACAGACTGTGCTCCTTCAGAAAATAGAGGTGGGGAACCTTCACTTTGGGTCAAAGTTACTGTTTTTGTTGTTGTTGTTGTTGTTGTTTTGTTTTCTGGGCAGGATAACTTTGATTGTGAACTCTTAGATTTCTATGAAAAGCTATATAGCAAACTCAGGTAGGTGAAATTTGGAGTTGTTTTTGAACTACATCTGTAGGCTTTTCAAAAAGTGGCAAGACACAAAACATAGACAAAAATTCAAGAAATGTGCAAAGAGAGACTGTCTCATATAAAACCTAAACAAGAGTGTAAGAATATCAGCTCCTAAGAGAAACCTTGAGAAACAAACATGCTATAAAGGAAAGATTAGGAAACCAAATCCCATTGCTTGACCAGAATATCTTTGTCTCCACTCAGTGTATGGTCTGCTCATGGAAGGTCTGTGTTTAAGTTTCTACATGCTACCTCTTTTTTTCTTGGGGATATTGGGTGAGGAGAGTCTACACTCACAGGAAGAATGGAGTGGGGTGCAGACCAAGTCTTTTTAAAAAAATATATTTTTTTATTGATTTTTTACAGAGAGGAAGGGAGGAGGATAGAGAGCTAGAAACATCAATGAGAGAGAAACATTGACCAGCTTGCCTCCTGCACGCCCCCTACCGGGGATGTGCCCCAAACCAATATACATGCCCTTGACCGGAATCCAACCGGGGACCTTCCAGTCCACAAACCGACGCTCTATCCACTGAGCCAAACCGGTTTCAGCCAGACCAAGTCTTTTGGTTATGATTTCACTTCAAGCCTGAGGATAGATGTCATGCTTCCTTCCTGACCTTTCCCATGAAACATACAAATGAGTGGGTGGCTCAGCCAGAGATGCCCAGTAAATATTTGCTGGTGAACATAATGGAGGGAACACTGATGACGACAAGGTATTCTTTTCCCCAATTCCACCCCTGACTGTCTCTAGGAGGTGGCACCCTTGTGGTCCTGACCCTGTGACTGTGGAAATTTCATGGCACTCTCTGAGCCTGGAGGCCCTGTCATGCTCGATCTTGCACCATGCTGCCTACTTGAGTTCCCTGTGCAGTCCTGCCTTATTCCCAAGAATAGGAATCACTCTTTTTCCTAACGAGCATGCAGACAGAAGAGGGAATTAAGGAGACAAGTAGAAACCACCCAGCAAGAAGACCTGGATAGTAGGCAGGGGAGGGTAAGGAGAGAAAGAAAGGAAAAAAAATTGTTCAAACTGTATAGTTAGTGTCAGTTCTATAACTTTCCAGTAATCCATATGTGGATTTGTATCAGCACTCATGTCTTACAATCCAAGACGAGAGCCAGACAAAAATGCTTGGGTTTAATAAATCCAGGAGAGAGGTTTGTTTATCAAGGTCTCTCATTGTTTGAAAACTCCACATCTGTCAAAGACTTGAAGTTCTATGCCCCCCACATTTTGGACAGGTGCTTCTGGTCTTATAGCCCTGGTGAGTGCATTTTAAAGAAACATTCAATAGGAAAAACCAAGGTGGCTTTCTATCCATTTCCTTACCTCTTTTTTTCCAACCAGGCCTCCTCCTCTCTCATTTCTACTCTTATAGATATTGCAAATAGGTCTCCTTGTCTCCCATCATATCCATACTTACCCTAGTCATCCATACAGCAAGTTAGTCTTTATAAAGCCTTTTTAAAATATTTTTATTGATTTCAGAGAGGGAGGAAGAGGGAGAAAGATGAAATTGATAAGAGAGAACTACTGAATGGCTGCCTTCTTCACAGCCTGCAGTGGGAATTGAGCTCACAACCTGTCCTGACTGGGAATCGAACTGTGACCTCCTAGTTTGATGCTCAACCACCGAGCCACACAGGCGAGGCAAAAGCCCAGCTCCTAAATACTTATTAAAACTCCCCAAACTTCTTAGTCAGGATCTCCAAATTCTGAATTCTTTCCAGCCTATTTATTATTATTATTCTCTCCCAGGTGGTCTTTTCTGATATTTTTTATGTGAATATTTTATAAACATATAACATAAATGTAGAAATATATAAATGCTGCTTGCAAAATATGTATGTCCACAAAATGGCAGTCTTATTATAAAACAGAATATCATCTGCACTCCCACAGTTCTTCAAGGTCCTTTTCAGTAACTATCTCTCTAAGGATAACCATTATCCTAACTTCTAACCCCAAAGATTTGTTAGCTTTTTTTTGAATTTTACATAGATGAAACCATAGAGTACATATATTATCATGTCAGTTAATATTAGATTTGTTTTACCCATATTGTACATGTGGCTGTGATTGATTCATGTTTCTCACTGTTTAATATTCCATTAAAGGGATATTTATTTCCCAGATCTACTCTTGATGGAAATTTGGGCTGCTTATAACTTTTGGCAATTAGAAATAGTATAGTTATTAAACATTTTTCTAAGCAAGACCTAAAATGTGTTAAGCATAAAGGGAAAGGTTGATAAATTGGTTAAGATTGTTTAAGGCATTTTGGAGAGAGGGAAGGAAATCCACAGAACAGAAGATATTTGCAATATATATGTCTGGATAAAGGACTCATATTGAACATATAGAGAGCTCATATATATCAATAAGGAAAATGCAAACGACCCAGTAGTAAAATAGTCAGAAGACTTGAATAAGCACTTCACAAAAGAGCATATCCAACGCTCAATGGCCCTAAACACATGAAGAGGTATGCAGACAATAAAGTTTTCAGACTTACTAATCTCTTTACCACTCCCCATTAAACCACACAATTACTATGTCAATATCTTTGTACAGGCTTTTCCTGCTACCTGAGTTACCTTTACCTCCTTTCCCATCTTTCTTTTAAAGACCAGACAGATGACATCAGCTCCTTCCTGATTCCACTAGGCAGAACTAATGATAATTCTTTGGGATCCCAAAGTTTGATTTCCTGGAAGTGAGATGTTTAAGTAATACATCTTCATGTCCCCAGTGCACAACATGGCACTTGGAACAGAATAGATGATCGATATTTGATTTTTGGAATGAATGTCTTACTTTCCCCTCAAAGCTCCAGATAGGATCTAAACCCAATGAAGTTTATGCAGTAACAAAGACTCCCTGTGTTGAACATGGCAGTGTTGATTAGCCAATACAAAGCTTACTTCATAGGGGAAAATGCTGGCCTATTTCCCAAGCTACAGCTCATCTTTAATGAACAGTATCACCACAAACCTGTGGACAAAGACCTGTGCTCTATAAATTGAATTGCATGCCATGATATATATTAATAAGTAGGTCTAAAAAACAGCATTACCTTCCACAAGGGTAACTGAAGCAAGTGATTGGAATCCTGTTGTAGGTCTGTAGCATTTACTTGACACACAAGGGATCTCAACAACAGTATCAACCTGAATTTAAAGTCAGAGAGCTCCGTGGGAAGAGGGAGGAAGCAGTTTTTTGCTCATTCCTAATTGTACCAGGACTTGAGCAACATTGTTATCTGAGCAAGGCTTCTTTTGTCATCTTCATTTCCTGGAATCTCTCTATCTCACCAGCTCATGCTTTTATAGGGTTCTAACTTCCTCGGTGCTCTTGGGGTTTCATGCCTCCGACCATCTTATCTCTAGCCTCATTGAATTTCTTCAGTTCCAAATTTTGTTCCCTCACTGCTCTAACTTATTTTAGTCAGATGATAAGAAGAAAGGTTTAAATTTTTTTCTTAAGAGACCTGTCCTTTATGAAACGTTGTATTCCTGGCTATATAATCTTAGAGCCCTATACATAGTGGGT
This sequence comes from Vespertilio murinus, assembly GCA_963924515.1. Classification (NCBI taxonomy): domain Eukaryota; kingdom Metazoa; phylum Chordata; class Mammalia; order Chiroptera; family Vespertilionidae; genus Vespertilio; species Vespertilio murinus. The sequence goes on from OZ004709.1 coordinate 67,134,971, forward strand.
TCTCAATAAACATTTATTGAATCAATGGCTTGGCAATTTCTTACTAAAATGTGAATTATTGCTGACCCCCTAACCTTTCCAGAGACATTAGAATTTTTAATGAGATACTCATTAGCCTAAATGAATTTTCAAGTTTTAGGAAGTCGGGTAATAATGAAAATAGGTGAAAATAGGTGGGTAGAGAAAGAGATTCTGAGGCAGAGAAGGCAACTTTTTCATGGATTTTGACTGTGGTTGATTGTTTAGATGCACAGTATTTTCCTTTCTTTTACTTTAGGAACTTATATTCTAAATCAATAATACTCACCTCTTTAGAATATAGGACACCTGCTTTAACATGAAAAAAAACTTACCTATCCAAGAGTTTTGAAATTGATAAAATATAAAATGACCAACACTTACCCTGAATTAAATATTTTAGGATAAAGGGAATTTTAGAATCATAAGATCCATAAGTATTTGTTGTTACTGGTAAACATTTGAATGAACAATACCATTAATATAGTCTACAAATGAAGTTTGATGTGTTGATGAATAATGCATGGGTCCTTGTCAATAATTGCAAGGACTCCTAGACCACTGCTGTAAAAATTGTACCTTTTTCCTCCCTGGTGGCATTCAGAACATGGTGGCAAGTGTTTATAAACACAGATCAGATATTATCTGGATGTTGCCTACAATTATTGTTGGGGTGGATACTGGCTTCATAAACGTCTATCTATGGATGGTCTTAGGTGGGGTTCCCTAGGAGCAAATTGGAAGAAAAGTTATTTGTTGAGGAAGAAAAGGAATGAGAGAAAAAGACAGGAAATAAGAAGAGGCATGGCAAAAATAAGGTTGCAGATAAATTCTAGTTTCAGCCTGATCCTGCAAGGAGCTCTGGCCTGTGAAAGGCACCATCATGAGTTGTTTTATCTGAAAGCTGGGCTTTTGTTTTCCATGTACAAGACATTCATTGTCTATGGGATGCCTCAGGGGGATTATAAACTCACTACAGGTGAGGAGCTCAGATGCCCAAGGATACTACAGTGGGGAGAGGTTTGGGATTGGGATGGGAGGGGGGCGGGGGTGGTGAGGAAAAATATGTAATATCTTAATCATGAAGAAATTAAACAAACAAACAAACAAACAAACAAAAAAAGGATACTACAGTAATCAAGCCACAGAAGGTCCTTACTTTCATAAAGCCCACAGTTTGGGGGAGACAAAAATAAACTAGTAGATAAATAGAGCAGCAGGATAACCTCTGAGAGTGACAATTGTCCTAGAGAGAAATAAACAAGTTATTGAATAATTGGGACAAGGGGTGGGCACTTGAACAGAGATTATAACTGTGAGAAGGAGCAAACTGTGAAAGAATGTGAGGAACCAGTGTTTAGACAAAGGGAATGGCTATTGTCAAAGCTCTAAGATGGGCAGAAGCTCATGTGTTTGAAAAACAGAATGAAGGCCAGCAGTGGATTTGGGAGAGCTGCACAAAAAGAGTAGAAGAGGTGGGCATAATAGATGGAGGAAGCTAGTATTATAAGGAGCTGGTGGCTTTGCATTCTAATTGTAAAGTGAGTTCCTTGACCTGCATTAATATGATAAAAATGGCAATTTGTCAGTCTTAGATTTGTCTTAACATTGCTTATTAAAAGTGTTTGCTTAGCAGATTCATGAAAAGAAAGATGAAAAAACAAGTTAGGTTTAAAAGACAGCTCACTGTTTTCAAAACCCAAGAGCATAGCATATATTGAATTCAGACATATTTTATGGTAATTCTGAGAACACTTTCTTTCCATGTTAAAACACTCCAAAGAATTTAAGAGATATATAGCTGGATTCAACCTTCCTTTGTCCTTGGCAGGGTGACAAAGCGACATTTTTAGAAAAGAATGTAAGTTGGACTTGACCTTGGCTATAAGCAAGGGAAGTTATCAAGGTCACTTTTGTTGGTTTGTTTTTACTGCAGTTGCTGTTAAAATGAATCAAGAAGTAAGTAGAGACTATCTCTTTGTGCTCAACATTCTGCTCTATGCTGAGACCACAAACAAGTCTTAAGTGAAGATCTATTTTCCAATTGCCAAATAATGATACATTTTCCTTAATCTTCTCAAAGTTTACTGGAAAAGGTAGCATGGTTAAAAAAATGACACTAGATCTTGATTGTGGAAAATGCTTCCTAGACTTTACTCCTGAGGAGAGATAATACTTCTAGACCATTGACCTCCACCAAAGCTGGTAAACAGAACCCAATGGAATTGTATAAAATAAGCCCAGGAAAAACAATACCTGCTATCTGATCTATAATATCATTATTGAAGACCAAGATAATGGGACATCTCTATAGTAGAACAAACATCACTTCAAATCAAAAGAAACTGACAAATAAGAAGCATTTTCATTTGTTCTAAAAATGGATTTTTAAAAATACGTTAACAAAGATTCAAAATCTTTTTGTCAGACTCAAATCTTGCTCCTACCCCTTCATGTGTAAAACCCATGTTTAATTCAGGAGGAGCTTAATCCATGTGTTTCTGACTCATTTGCACAATGTTCTTTGGTAAGAGCTACTTGATGTCCAGAGTCTCCTGGGAATTTTATGTGTTTTTTTTTTTTTTTTTTAATTCTCCTTCAAGTTAGAAAAACCCTATTTTCCACCTCAAGGTGCCCCTCTAAACAGAAACACTCTGGACTTATTAGAAAGCCTACTTTGAGAAGGCCTTAACCTCAGGCAAAACATAATTCCAGTTGTGAACTGTGCAATGAGATCCACTCGACCAGCTCCCGGAGAAGGAGAAGCAGAGCAGAGGGGACACACAAAGAGCCTGAATAGTGTGGGGATTTTTGGACCTTCAATGTTTTTCCATTTCTAGGAACAACCAGTGACGACCCATAATCCCAGTTTCAATTTATGATGCACATCTGGAGCCAGATAATTTTCAATTGGCTTTGTGTAATGTCTCAGAGCAAAGGCAGAGAACTCTAGAACAGTTTTTGGATTTGTAAATATAAAAAGGCTTCATTTATAAGCACACTTAGCAGTTGCTCAGCAATTCAGTGGCCAGGCTTCATTTTCCAGAGAGCATGATAAAATCTAAAGATGAATTGCTGACTGTGGAGTTAAACAAGCTCTTCCAGGAATATAAGGCCTGTGGGCTTTTTAGGGACAAGTGGATGACTGTTGGCCAGTGCAAAAGTATAAGAATCATTTCCTTTGTCCCATTGACTTCAGCTGTGCTCTGACCCATATTTTAACAACCTTTCAGAGCACCTGATGTCTCTTGGGGGGAAAATGATCCATAAACCTTCCTATATAACCGAGTACTTGGCAATGCATGCACACTCATTAGAAAATGGTTATTTTATTGCTCAGAGCTTGGATTCATCCTAGCTCATGTGTCAGTTTTCTACTGGGCCTGAAATGTGCTTCTACATAGTCATAATCCCAAATTTTGCTATTTTGCCAAAGTAAATTATTACTCAATTCTCCTAAAATGTTTTTTAGTTCTACCAGATAATAAGCAGTAAGGTAACTTAGAAAGCAGAAATGGTGATAAACCATCCCCTCTCAACAAATGCCACTATCATTTTTGTAATTTTTCAAAGAAAACTCCTCAGAAATAACTCTTGATTCTTCTTTCTCCATGAAATAGATTCCAAATGCAATCTACCAACAAGTTCTGTAGATTCTTGCTCCTCAACTGTGGTCTTTGGATCAGCAACATTAAAGTTTGTCAGAAATTTGAGATCTCAGGCCCCACACCAGACCTGTAGAATTAGAATCAACACTTTAGCAAGTTTCCAGTGATTCACATGAATGCTTGAGAAGCACTATCAAACCACACCTTCATGAAATGCTTCTTTATCCACTGCTTCTCTCTTGCCTAGATTATTGCAATTCTTTTCCAGCTTCTGCCCTTGTCCTCCAGCCTTTTCTCAATTCAACACCACAAGTGGTCTTAAAAAATCAATTAATTCTACTCTTTAAAACCCAACACTTCATACCACACATGAAATAAAACATGAACTCCTTGCCATCTCTTAAAAGTCCTCTCTGAAGTGGCCTTTGCATCTCCTCAACCCCCATCTCAACCATTCTTTCCTGGTTATTTATTCTCTCTTCCAGTTATACTGGTCTTTCTGTCCCAAAGAGCCAACACCAACTTTGCCTTCACTTAGAGTGTTCTGTAGAATTTCTCATCATTTAAGACTCATTGCAAATGTTACCTTGTGATGAACTATTGACCATCAAATGTCAATCCTCCTCCAAGTTACTTTCTACCATATCACTCTGTTTTATTTATTTATTTTAAAAATATGTTTTTATTGATTTTTAGAGAGATAGAAAAAGAAGAGAGAGAGAGAGAGAGAAAGACTGAGAGAGAGAGAGAGAGAGAGAGAGAGAGAGAGAAAGAGAGTGTGAGGGAGGAGAAAGAGAGAGAGAGAGAGAGAGAGAGAGAGAGAGAGAGAGAGAGAAGAGAGAGAGATACCTATGAGAGAGATGCCTCCTGCACGGCCTCCACTGAGGACTGAGCCCACAACCGGGCATGTACCCTGATTGGGAATTAAACCTGGGACTTCCTGGTGCATGGGTTAATGCTCAACTACTGAGCAACACCAGCCAGGAGTCTACTTTATTTTTTATTGCTTTCTGAACCATCTGCAATTGCCTTGCTTATTTCTTTATGGGTCTATTATTATATCAGAGAATTTTGGTTTACATCTAACACCTGGTGTAATTATTCATACACTCTTTAGTGACTTTTATAGGCATAGGTTGTTATTTTCCGAGGTTCACCACAAAGCCTAGTGGTTAAGACTGAGGATTCTGGATGCAGGTTATTATTTTATTTTTTGAGTAATTAGTTTGCTGTTATTTGCACTATGCAACTGTGCCTCTTAAGGCAAATTGCTAAACTTCTCTTAACTTTGTCTTTCTTTTTAGTAAAACAGGGATTCAGTAATTATTATATTCAACTCATAGAATTTTGATATTGTTTAAATGAGTTCATCTTATAGCATAGTATCTTGTACACTTAATAGGTAAGCACCCACTAATGTTAGCTATATTATTTTTATTATTGATATTTTTGATGTGTGGATATTAGTGGAAGGCTATGAAAGTTATTAGAAGGAGGTGACATGGTCAGAATTGTTTTTCAGAGGTCATTTAGAGTTTCAAATAAAATATTATTTTGAGGGAGACTTTAAAAAAGAAAATGCATATAGAGTTCTAAAACGACTGACACGTATTAGGTGTTTAATAAATAAACACAGTAAGTAATCATCATGATCATCTAATATTATGAATATTAGAATTCAGAAATAACATAGTTTTTAAATATTTCTGACCAATTTCCATTGGATAATATTTGAGGCAAAGTAGTTATTTGGAATTGGAGAGTCAGCTGAATAAGTATTATTTTAGAACCAGTGGGAGAAGTAGCAAACATCAGGGTTTGAAGGACCAACCAATTTACTTGTATAAAGCAAATTCTATATTCCCCACAAAGGAAAGCAGTTAGTATTTGGATTGTATGAAGGCTTTCCATATGGATGTCCTATTAGGTATTCAATGACTTCCAGGGGTGGGTGGGGGGAAGAATTCAGCAACGGCAGAAAGGAGTTGGAAGGTTTCAACAAATTCTTCCCAGTGGGCCTTGACTCGAACTTTCCAGGCCTGGAATATCTCCTCCACAGCTCTTTGACACTCCTGCTACCTCAAGGGTGAAAGGAAGCAACAAGAATGAAAAGGGACCTCTTTCTCCCAGGGTCAGTGTGGGACACACCTCACCTTCACTTGTTACTTTGAAATTCCCCCTCTCCCAGGAGTGTGGAGAAGGATTACAGAAACCTGGCAGATAATTAACATTTCCTGGTGTGAACGAAAGGGATTTGTCACACAATGACTTGAGCATCATGACTTTCTTAGTAAACCAGGAGGAAAGTAGGTACAGAGTCACAGAAAAATTCCATTTAAGGATGGTTGAGGAACAGGAACATTGTAGTAAATTGTTAACCATTTGATTAACCAAGACTCATCATATTACCACATCTGGATTTTCCAGTTTAAACTCTTAGAATATACTGAGGTGATTTTAGCAAACTAAGTTGTCTGACCTTTCCCAAAACCTTTATTGGCCTTTGGGAAGCTGTTCTAATTGATGAGAATCAGCTATGGGGGTTAGGAGGGATGTTGGTGGTTTGGCTTTTAAATAAAAGAGGAGCTAGCCTGAACTAGGCATAAATGTGAAAATATTATGGAACACTAGTAGATATGACCTGATTAAAAAACATAACCACCTTAAGACCTGAGGTAATCATTTAATCTCCAATTTGCCAATGAAAAGATATTACTTATTTGCAGTTGACAGAGAACTTAAAGCTATTTTTTCTTTTAAATTATTATTTAAAAATATTTTTATTGATTTCAGAGAGGAAGGAAGAGGGAGAGATAGATAGAAACTTCAACGATGAAAGAAAATTACTAATTGCCGGAACCGGTTTGGCTCAGTGGTAGAGCGTCGGTCTGCGGACTGAAAGGTCCCGGGTTTGATTCCGGTCAAGGGCATGTACATTGGTTGCGGGCACATCCCCGGTGGGGGGTGTGCGGGAGGCAGCTGGTCAATGTTTCTCTCTCATCGACAATTCTAGCTTTCTATCTCTCTCCCTTCCTCTCTGTAAAATATCAATAAAATATATTTTTTTAAAAAGAAAGAAAATTACTGATTGGATGCCTCCTGCATATCCCTACTGGACCAGAAATGGAGCCCACAACCCAGGCATGTTCCCTGACCAGAATTGAACCATGACCTCCTGATTAATAGGTTGCTCAACCACTGAGCCACACCAGCCAGGCTCTTTTTTATTTTTCAGGGCTGTAAGGTTTAAAAAAGATTTTTGAAGCCATGCTTATTGTCATGAAGATATCTTAAGGAGGTGGGTTTTAAGGTTAGTTTAGAGAGGTGCCAAGGAGATTAGGAGAGCAAAAACTGGGACAGATATTCCAGGTGGGAGAAAAAGAGGGAAGAGGCAGGAAAACTTCCAGGTACAACAGACAGAGATGCTAGCAATGAAGATGAGGATAATGCTAACATTTGTCAAGTCCTTCCTTATACATCATCCTTTCACTTGCCTTTTCTTGACAACATTATCAGGGAGTTTATATTATTCTCATTTCATAGATCAGGCCAGACTGCAAAGGAAATTGAGTGCCAAGGTAAGCAGTTCATGTCTGCTATAACAGGTGCTATACATGTTTCACCCAAATCCCTTTCACTGGGCTGGTGGGCCACTGTGATTATTGGCTCCTTATCCATTGAGGTGGACCAAGCACATGGAGCCAGTCACTCTCTAGCTTCCAAGGGGGTCAGGCGAAGTGTGGACTTCTGAAAGCAGATCTTTGCCTGACAACTTCCCTTGCCCCATCTTACTCCTGTTGCTTCCTTACAGGTTCCTTCTATGAGCCCTCCCTCAATATATCATTTGCCCAAGAGCCCTGACTGAGGCTCTGCCTCCAGAGAACTTATCTAAGACCCCACAGACACATTTCTGAGTAGCTCAAAGGCAACGAGCCATTCTCGCCTAAGATTTTTAAAGTCGTGTCAGGGATTGCCAATTGCTTTCTAGGGATGGAAGCTGAAAGAAAGGATAGGAAGAAAAAGAAGATAAGATCTATGCTACCTCAGTGCTCTGCTGCAGGCCAGGCCGCCTCTTTTCTCTGAAACTCTGTTGCTTATTCTTCGCTGAGCAAATATTTATTGTTATGTGCATTTTAGAATTTTTGAGGGGAAAGTCAAGGTCTTTGATTTGCAGCTTTCATATTCCTTGTAACCCCGCCTTCCTGGAGCCTTGGGATACAAAGGAGAAGAACACACATTTTTGTTCTAACCTCACTGTATTCTTAAACTTAAAAAAAATCAGACATTCTTAATATGATACATGTGGTTATATTTTAGTTCAATGTGAGACCAGCCATATAGCGGTTCAGCTTCTTTTTGCTTCTATTTTTTTTTAAACAGAAATTAATTGAATGGAATTCTCTGTCTGGTTCTGCAAGTGATTGGGATTTTTGTAATGGTTGCCTTTGGATTCTGCATGAAATACATGTTCTAAAGCACAGAGCAGCTACACAGGTTATTACAGAAAATATTCAGTGACAGACAAGCAAGACCTGCCGATTTTCTAAATGCTCATGATTTAAAAACATATTTACTTTCAGTGTTTCCAACTATTTGGAGTCCTCTGATTTGATCTCAGAACCCTGCCTCTACCTCCGGAAGAGGCATCACTTAGGGAAAGTTCATTGAGGACAGGGTGTTGATTTTACATCTGACCTTTGTTTCAGAATCTCAGCAAAGTTTATGGTCCAGTGCCCAGTTTTCCCTACCAAAACACTTACTAAAAGAGACTATTTATTCTATTTTAATTTCCACTACAGAGAGGGTGTCAGGAGCTAGGGGATACTGACAAGTTTCCAACAGAGCTGTTTTTGCCTTCGATATGCTTCTAAGTCCAAAGAACCTGAAAAGACCTGCATCTTAACCTTGTATCAGGTTGATAGGGAAGAAGGGTGTGAGTCATGGAAGAAATTCCTCGGGTCTCACATAACAATGAGATGTATATACCAGCAAGTCTCTATTAAAGGCTTCATTTTATTTCTGGGCTCCACCTAACTTTGTCCGTCTGCCATTGTGGTTCCACCCTCAAGCAATTTTCCCAGTACCTACTCCCTGTGGTACCACAATTTTTCCTTTTGACAATATTTTTTTTCTTATTTAAACTTTATTTTTCTCCACCCAGCCCAAGGACAAGTTATCTGTATACCTTGAATTGTATGCTGCTTCCCATCTGAGACAACTGTGTTCCCACATCACCTTAATATGTTTTCTCGTGTGTTTTTAATACCTAGATTTTTTTCCTTCCCTTTAGTATTTTTCTTGTCAGGTCTGCTTCCAGGAAGCAGAAAAGAGAACTGAACCCAAGGTGAAGTTATATCCCCTTTGATGGTAGCCTGAAGCCCACTAGATCATTTTCCAATACAAATTTCTTCAAGTTTGCTTCTGCAATGTTTTTCTAGATTTAGCATGAAAAAAAGCAAAACAAAACAAAAAAAAACCCCTCAATTGCTTTTTAAAAGTGAACTGGAAGACCTGGAGGTTATGAGTAAATGATGTGATTTTGTGACAATGGCCTGAGAATTATTTTGAAAGTTTTTGGAAGACAAATTATGAAGAGAAAAACTTTACAATGAAAAATACCAGTTAGCAAAATGGAATGATTCTCCAAATGTTCTCGGGATGAGGCTAAAAATAGAGGGTTTATAGTAGACAATAAAAAGTAGCATCCAAGAACAAAGTGAATTAATAAAACTTTTCTAGATATGACATAAAAAGAGAAGAGTTGGGTATAGTCTAAATGGAGGCAAAAGTAGCCATAGAATTGGAAATGTATACACAAATAGATTCGTGTATTGAACAGATCTGATTGTATTCAATGGGCTATATGCAGATTGGAACTTGGAGCTTGGGGCCAGTCACCCACACACAGCTCTGCACACATTGCTTTTGTTGTAGGTGCAGGAGTGGCACTAGGTACTAGACCAGTGGAGTCAGACCAGACCTGGATTCAGCGGCCTCAGTACTTGAGTTCTGGCTATGAAAAATTCAGAACTAAGATGTCAACTAGAAGAGAGCATTTATTTAAAAAATCACAAAGGTGGAATGAGTAATTTGTAGAAGAGGTGGGTTTAGGAAACAAATTATAGAGGTAAAGGGAGGGCCCTTGGAGCTTGGGAAGTAATGAATGGTAAAGACCCTGATGGGGGAAGTGAAAGGGAGAAGGAAAAGACCTGAGCGTGCTGGGTCCTCCATCCTAAAGATTTTAAGGGTGGAGATTTTAGGGGAAGTCCCAGGTGGAAGATCTTAACAGAATACTCATTAGCTTTCCAGGTAGGTCCTTTCAGGGTTGAGGTCTCCATGGATAGACTGGTCAGCACCACGACAGAGACTCATTAGTCAATGGAGCTGGTCCTGAGGGCAGTTTTGGCATCCCTTAATCTGGTTTTGCTGCTTTTATTGGCCTAGAGCTGAAATATAACTGAGGCCTAGAGGTTATCTCTAGGGAAAAAAGTGTGCAGGGTCCAAACTGCATGGCCAGCGATATGCCAGGGGAGGAAAGGTCACCCTGGGGGTGAGGTTCCACCCTACAATTGTCCTTTGCTAGGCACCAGAGGCTTTCCACCCTGATGAACCTCTGGAAGTGGCTCATCATCCTTTCTCTGCTCACGTCTGTCTAACTTCCTACCACACTTGCACTGTGGTATGTTGCCAAAATATTTCATCATAACTTTAGGAAGCAATGCTCCAATGTTTTTCCGTGGCAATGTCAATCAAAGATGAATTTTAAATTTCTCTAGTTCACACTTACCTATGAAATCTAATTTAGATTTTAGAGGTAGTTGATATCTTAGGATTTCTTTTGACCTTGAGGTTCTGTTTGTCATTGAAATGGACCTCCCATCTGTAGTCATTGAAATGCTGGTGAGTTCTTCCTTAGATGATGAAGTCATCATTGACAAATCTCATGGACATCTTTGTGGGCTGATGCTGAACTCTAAGTGTAAGTTAAATGAATTGTGACATATCAGCTAGGAGTGATTATGGAATTACATAACCACAGATACTCCCAAGGTAGTGACTGTATTATATTGAGTTGTGTTAGAGGACCAAAGAGAGAGAGAGAGAAGGAGGTGGAACAAATATACAAAGAAGATGGAAGAGATCTTGGAAAGTAGAAAGAGCTGCAAACATTTATTGCTAGGGTGCTAAACCTTGCTCATTCAGCAAAATTAAGATTTTTTTCCTGTTTATTCACACTTTTCTCTTCCCCTGAGAGAAGTGTGTCCATTTGGTCAGAAAACATGTCTATATTACTCCTAAACCATTTACTTTGCAAGGAATTATTTGAAAAAAAAATTTAAGTAGAGAAAAATAAATATTTTACTGAAATTGCCTTTAGAGATACATAGTGAATTTTATTCTCTCTCTCTATTTAATAATTAAATCATACAATATCATCTTCATATGCTTCATATGTGTTTTAGGAAGATCATTGACATTGAGGGCCATCAAAATAAACCCTTTTTAACTGGTGTCCGAAGATGCTTAATATAAAATGTAAATACTACCACTTGAATTCTTCAAACCTTGTTTGTTTTTGGAAAGAAAAACTAATAAACAGGGCATGAAATTTGCAAGTAATGCTACTTGTGATCTAGAATATTATTCTTGTTTTGTCCCTAATGAACTAGTTAACCAGTTTATGCCTATTGTAATTCTTGATGAATATTTAAAGAACAGTGCAGTAAAGTCAGTAATGTGAGGTTGATGGGTACTTATGCTTAGGGAAGATGTCAGCTTCTTCTGCTAAGATGCATGTTGCACTGAAGATCTGGAGGTGTAAATGGCTTTGTTATATTAGGTTAGATTTTATGTTCTTATGGGTGAAGTGTCCACATAGGAAACCTGATTAGTCAAATGTTGATACCTGCCCTTTGTCTCCTCAGCCATCTAAGTGGAAATAATATTTGAAGGTGTCATTTGGAGATATATATATATATATATATATAAGCTCATTGTATAAGTTAGGGTTGGATGGTATCTAATATTTCATTTTTCAAACAAAAATTAGCATTAGTCTATTCTGAATCAGATTTCCTGTCTCTAGCAGTTTGAAAAGGAGACATGTACTACTATTTTTAATAGTTTAAACAATAAAATATAAAAAAATTAACATTGGGGTAAGTGAATTTTTAAGTGCTTTAATTCTTTGAAGAATTAGCATGGTGATAAAATTTATAAAAATTATATTTTCCCAAGTAGAATGATGTATAATTAACTTTTTTTTCATTTATTATTTTAATTGTAGCCTTAAATTTTTTTCATTTATTATTTTGATTATAATAGCTGCGATATCAGTAGCAGCAACAAAATTAGGAGGGTGATCATAACATTGTATAAACTGAAATATATTTGAAAGTTAAAGAAGGTGCTATTAATGATTAAGGGAGGGGCATCCAGCTTAAACTGAAACATATAATAACTTTAAATAAGAATAGTAATAGCAGAAATAATAATAATAACACATACTTCTATAACCCACATGGTCTAGTCTAGTCAGGGTAATAGTTCCACGTATACAACACACACACACACACACACACACACACACACACACACGTCCAGCGTCCAAAAATAAATTTGAAAATAATCAAAGCCTTTACTCGCATTTGTTGAATATTGTGAAGAATGTAAGATCATACCATACGAATACAACCACAAATCTCCCTTTACTTTTCAACAAATTTACTCACATACCTCACCGGTGCCATTCCCCTCAGAGCCTCTAATTAAAAACTCCTGAGCCTGTCTTGGTCTGCATCCTTTTATCTTCTCTCTTTGCTCTAGTCTGGCAAGGCTGGACCCTTCTGGGAGAACCGGGGCTGAGGAAGCAACTGAGCTGGCAAAGCACGGTTCTCTTTAGTAGTCAGGGGGTAGGCAAAGTTGTAAATATTTACCTATTAATTGGCTTGAGTCAAGAGCTTATATTGATAAAGAAGTCTCTACATGCCTGGTGCTATGATAAAATTAGGAACCTCGTTTAAATCCCACCCTCAATGTAGGTATTCTTGACATTCCCATTTTTGCAGAGGGGAAAACTGAGGTTTATGAAGGAGAGGTCAGTTGCTCAAATGGCAGAGCTAGGACCTCAGCTGGGCAGACTGACGAAGAGTTGATGCTCTTAGCCAGCTAGTGCAAGGCAGATGTCAAGCTGCAATTGGGATTGCTTAAAAGGAATGAAAACTCTCATAAGTTTTAGTAAAAAACATAATGTAACAAAACATGTCCAGTCTAAAAGCACATGGTAGTGTTAGTAAGTGTTCTTTTTCCCTTTGAAAAAAAACACTCTAGTATGAATGGGGTATCTGGAGCTCTTTGATAAATGAGCCCAATATGAAAATAAATGAATATGAACACAGGTTATTTGGAACACTTACATGTAAGCGAGCAGAACACACAGTGAAAACGGGCTATTTTTCATCCAGTTGGAAGGGGCTGTCATTGACTGAGTTTAGTTGCTATTGCCAGAAAGACATCAACCATTTTTAATGCTCAGACTATTTTTTTTATGACCGCCTGAAGGATATCAGATGAGCCGTCTGTTGTAAATCAATAATAATTTGCTTTAGATTAATGAGGAACTAAAACTGTTTCTAATAAACTTCTAAATGCTTAGCATATTTTGAAAACCAATCATTTTGTGAGAATTAGGTTTCTTTGTCCTTAAGAAGGAGCTGGGGGTGGGGGAGGAAATGTAGCCAAACATTTTGGAAACAGAAATGTGAAAACAGTGAATGAGGGTATGTGCATTCCAGGCTTTGTTTTGTAATCTCAGCTGTTCAGAGGCACACTCTGTGGTTCAAAGAGCTGCAATTTACAGCAAATAAGATGCCATACTGCCCTCCATGCAGGTTTCATGGCGAAGTCCATTGGCTACTTACTGGCTGGTCAGTCTTTAGTATTGACTAACTAACTGGAACATATTAGAATAGGCAGATTCTGGTCCAAGTCGAGGTCTCTGCATCCTGGCAAAGCTCTGCAATGATTTAGTAACTGGAGCATGTCTTGGAATGTGGATGAATGTGTCTTGCTTTCTGTTTAATTGTGTGTGTGTGTGTGTGTGTGTGTGTGTGTGTGTGTGTGTTTGAAATATATCATGGGAAAATATATAGTGTACACTCATCTATTTATTTGATAAGTCCATTTTCCCAAGGGCTCTTTTATGAAAATGAAAGGGAAAAGAAATCCATTGGGGAGGTGAGAAGCAGAGAAATGTTTTTCCCCTCCTGAATCTGTGATGCCAGATTCATAGCTAGACTTGCTATCCATCAGACAAAGGACAGAAAATGATTACTTATAGACTCCCTGCCCACTAATTTCAGGCTAATTTTGTGGAAAAGATGGAAATAGTGCAGAATATTGTGGTGGGACAATAGTCTATTCTGAACCAGATTTCCTGTCTCTAGCAGTTTTTTCTTTAACAAGCTATAGTGAATGTCAGAATTTCAGATTCTGGGTACTCCTTTGCATAAACAAGATTTTTTTTTCTTATTATCTCTTATTTAACAATAAACAAAAAGTGGGTGTGTAACTTTATTGATCACATTTTTGGAATGAAGTAATTTACTAAAGAGCAGTAAGAGTTAGCTTTTAGTCATGCGATTCTGTATAAAGTCTGCCAAGATTCCGTGGCAAAGATTTGCTCATATCTTTGCTCTCACTTCATCTTTGGGACATAGGTGGATATATTTCCCTTACATCTTTATGTGGTCATGTGCCTGAGCTCTGCCCGATGGAATGTGAGCAAATGACAGGTGCTACTTCCAGGCCTGGCTCAGAAAACCCTCTTGCGAACCATCTCTTTTCTTTTCTCCCATATGCTATCTGAATGTGAGAACCCCTAGGACTTAAAGGAGGGTCAAGTTATAATATAGAAGGAGCCTGAGTCCCAGAGTGAGCACATAGAAAACTACCTCACCAGAAAAATCAATTACAGCTGATGTATAACATTATATTAGTTTCAGGTGTACAACAGAGTGATTATATATTTATATAATGTATGAAGTGATCACCCTGATAAATCTAGTACCCATCTGACACTATACATAGTTATTAGAATATTATTGACTATATTCCCCATGCTGCACTTGACATCTTCATGACTATTCAGCAACTACCAACTTGTACTTCTTAATCCCTTTACCTTTTACATCCCTCCCTCTTCCCCTCTGGCAACCATCAAAATGTTCTCTGAATCTATGATTCTGTTTCTTTTCTGTTTGTTCATTTATTTAGTTTTATGATTTCATGTATAAGTGAAATTATCTGGCATTTGTCTTTCTCTGTCTGACTTATTTCACTTAGCATAATACCCTCTAGGTCCATCCATGTTGCTGTAGATGGTAACATTCTATATAACTGAGTCATATTCCATTGGATATATGCACCACTGCTATAACAATAATACTGTGTGGTTTGAACAGTTGACATTTGTTTATCAGAACTCTGGAGGATGGGAAGTCCAAGATAA
The DNA here is from genome assembly GCA_963924515.1 of Vespertilio murinus. Lineage (NCBI taxonomy): Eukaryota > Metazoa > Chordata > Mammalia > Chiroptera > Vespertilionidae > Vespertilio > Vespertilio murinus. The sequence continues at coordinate 67,150,106 of OZ004709.1, forward strand.
AGGTACCTGTGGATTCTGTAGATTCAATGTCTGTTGAGGACCCACTTTTTGGTTCATAGATAGCTGTCTTCTCACAGTGTCATTATAGGATGAAAGGGGTGTGGGAGCTCTCTGGGGTTCCTTCTTATAAGGGCATTGATATCATTCATTAGAGCTCCATCCTCATAATCTAATCCCCTGTCAAAGGCTCCACTTACAAATAACCTTACATTGGGAATTAGGCTTCAACATATGAATTTTGGAGAATATAAATACTGAGTCTATAGGAGGGTGTCATTCTGATTGGCTGGTGCCCATACTCTACCATTGTTAAATATTGTGACTACCCCCTTGGTTATATCTAAGGAACATCCCACAGTCTTAACAGGGTTCTTTTCTGGAAAATAGGGTGGTGTTATAGAGCCTGAAAGGCCATTTGTCTCCAAAGGTGTTTGCCAACTGCTCATTGCATGAATGGAGAGGTAAATGAATGGTTCCCAGTTTCCTGATTACAGCTTTAAAAAAATCATATTAAATAAATGCAGACTATGATCTAGATCTTAAAGCTGCTAGAATATATATTTAGGGCCAGAATTGCAGAAGTAAACTACAATCAAATGGCATGCCTGTTTTACATCTTTTTCTTGAAACTGATTCTCCAATTTAAACTAGCTCTTAAATAATACCAGTATTTGCAATCTAGGGTTTAACGTTGGATTTTATTAATTTGTCCTAAAACTAGTTGTTCTTAGCTTTTGAGATTGTGTGCAGTGACTGTATATCCTAGTGATTTAAAGTACAATCTGGTGAACAGGTATTTGGTGACTTTGCCCACCTTAAAATTCCAAACAACATGTGGAATATAGGCAGAAATAAAAACACTGTGACTGAGATTCTGCACTCGTGGCCACCCCCTCTCACCCAGCCTACCCCCTCATGCTTTATGAGTGCTAAAAGTACATTAATTTCCCTCTATACCTCATTTTTCCAGACTTGAGGGCTTCAGTGGATTTTAGCCTGTTTTATTCTTCTCCTCTACACATTGGATTTGGGGAATGATGGCTCTGGAAGAGAGCAGTAATGGTCAGTAAAGCCCCTCCTGAGAACAGAGCAATGAGGTCTCATCAGGATACAGCGGGCCCTATTTTCTATGCAGATACCATTGGGAGTAACTGAAAGATGAACACATTACTTATCTTCATAGAAAAAGCTCCAAAGAACTTATAGCCGTGAGTGCATATAAAACTTAGGTGACTGTGTGTACTGGTTAACCTGGATATTCCTGGTTTATACCTTTGTTTTATTTTTCATCCAGGTTAACATTCATTCATGAAGTCTTCCTTTGAGTGAATAATTATCAATATTTATATTAAAATCGTTTGGGATAAACTTAGAAGACCTCCACATTATACTTTCACTTCTCCCATGGTTTTGCCTACCAGTGAGTAATCTCACATGCGGAGTAAACAGCATTTTCAATAAGTAGTCACATCTGAATGGAACAGAGATGACCCATTTTTCTTTTCCAAACTCTTTCCAGATGGCCAAAATTAACATCTCCCTTCTAGGACAGCATGTACAATGCATGCAGGTAGGAGTGGCTACAGTTGACTAACTTCCTCTGCACATAGCACTGGGAGTTAAACTCAAGACTCTGCTCCTGCTGGACACTCAGTGTACTGGCCAGTTTGCTGTGGCCCAGGGGACAGCCCTCACTAATGCTCCAGGGCATGCTTCAAACAAGAGGTTAGTGAAAGTGCTTATCTTCACAGTTTGTTTTTTTCTCACCTAGTTTATGGACTTTAAGTCAAGACTTTGCAAATTTATTCTGATGAGAGCAAACTGTTTTTTGTAAGTTAGTTTTCTCAATTTGCTTGCATCTTATTCAAAACCAGCTGGGAATCTTTAAATCAAATTATTCAATGAATAGAGTCTCAAGAAAATTTCAGCGGTTGAAGCTTTTAGAGACTTGAATTTGTTGACAATAAAAGTTGCAGACAGGAAGACACTCAAGCTTATTTCTATGCATTATACTGCTAAAAACAATGAGAGTTCAAATGGTGTAAAAAACTATGCTTTGGAAAAACCCTGGTGAGAAGAATCTATTGATAGAGCTCCTATTTTTAACTGAACAAAGTTGTATTCCATATACTGGAATAAGATGAAATCGAAAAGATCCACAATTTTGTGGCAAAACATTCAAATGTATCCTATCTATCTAATAAAGAGGGAATATACAAATTGACTATCACACTGTCACAAAGATGGCAGAGCCCATAGCCACAAGATTGTGGCTCCCAGTCTCCTCAGCCATACCAGAGTACCCCAATCCTTTCAGCTCCGCTAGAGTCCCCCAGACCAACCCTCAGCCCAACAGCTGCCCAGGACCGGCTCGAGGCACAAGCAAGCCTTGGATGGCAGCTGCCTAGCTGACACCTGAGGTGCATGCAAACCTCAGATGGTGGCTGCCCAGCCGCCCAGGGTCACCCGAGGCTCAGTTAACCAGGGCCGGCTGAGGCTTGTGCTGCTGGCAGTGGCAGCAGCAGAGGTGTAATTGGGATGTTCCCTTTCCCCGATTGCTAGGTTGCCTTCCACCCCTGAGGGCTCCCAGACTGTGAGAGGGGGTAGGCCAGACTGAGGGCTCCCCCCCCCCCCACCCCGCTTCTAGTGCATGAATTTTCATGCACTGAGCCTTTAGTTATAAATAAAATTAAGTTTTTTTAAACTTTGCTCTTAAAAATATTTGCAAAAAAATATATATCAAAAGAGGCAATTTCAGTCCCTATGAAATTATTTGTACTGATTTTTATATTTCAATGAAAAAGTAGTAGCATTAATAATGACCTTTGCTTTGAATTGAATTGTGGGTCCCCTCCCCCACTCATATATTGAAGTCTTATCACCCAATGTGACTATATTTGGATCCCTTCCCCACTCATATATTGAAGTCTTATCACCCAATGTGACTATATTTGGAGTTAGGGTCTATAAGGAGGCAAATAAGGTTAAATGAGGCCATAAGAATGTGCCCTGATCCAATAGGATTAGCGTTCTTTTAAGAAGAGACCCCAGGAAGCTGTCTCTCCCTCTTCTTCCTCTCCCTATCCCCCTCTGCCTTCTGAGGATGCAGTAAGATGCCAGCTATTAACAATAAGGAAGAGAGCTCTAACCAGGAACTCAATTACCTGGCAACTTGCTCTTGGATTTGCTAGCCTCCAGAACCATGAGAAATAAATTTATATTGTTTAACTATTCAGGCTGCTGTGTTTTGGTATAGTAGTCTGAGCAGACTAAGATGATCTTTATTTAATAGAATTTACTGTGGGCTTGGCTGGTAACACAGTAACTGTAAAGAGATGTTCTCTTTAAAAAAATAAAATGTTTCACATAATTTAATCATCAATTTTGAAAAAGATCTTACATTTTATGAAAACAAGAAAAAATATGAAATTATGTTGAAAAACATGGTATAAGAGACTAATATCTATATACTAATAAAAGGGTAATATGATAATTAGACTGGGAGACCTTCCTGATGTCTTTCCTGACAAAGCCATGGTGGTGGGGCTGAGACAGAGTCAGTTAGGGTCAATCAGGCCAGCAGGGGAGGACAGTTGGAGACAAGCAGGCTGGTAGATGGGGCAGTTGAGAGTGAGCAGGCCAGCAGGGGCCACAGTTGGGGTCAAGCAGGCTGGAAGGAGGGCATTTGGGGATGATCAGGCCAGCAGGAAGAGTGGTTAGGGGAAATCAGGCAGGCAGGCAGGTGAGTGGTTAGGAGCCAGCAGTCCTGGATTGTGAGAGGGATGTCTGAGGCATCCCAGATTGGAGAGGTTGCAGGCTGGGCTGAGGGATACCACCTCCTGAGAACAAATTTCACGCACCAAGCCACTAGTATATAAATAAATACAGGCCAGGTGCACGAAATTCATGCACAGAAGGGGGTTCCCTCAGCCCAGCCTGGCACTCTCTTGGATCTGCAGTTGGACATCCCTCTCACAATCCAAGACCACTGGTTCCTAACTGCTCACCTGCCTGCCTGCCTGACTGCCCCTAACTGCCTCCCCCCCCCCCCCGCTGGCCTGATTGCCTCCAACTGTCCCCCTGTACTGGCCTGCTTGCCCCTAACTGCCCCCACCCCCTGCCAGCCTGGTCACTCCACACAGCCTGCTGCTCAGTTGTTTGGTCGCCCCTCAGTGACGCCCCCTGCCGGCCTTGTCACCCCAAGCAGCCTGTTTGGTCATCCATTTCATTGCAATGGTTGCTTAGGCATCAAGCAAAATTATTTTGTCTGTGTTATAAAAATATTTTGTTTAAATAAAAATATGGATATATTATGTTAATTTTTTAAAATTTTATTTTTCAAAAAGTATTGGCTATCTTTTTAGTTCTACCAATAAATTCAAATAAATATTTTGGTTAACTTAAGACATTTCAAAATATTATGTCACTTTATTTATTTTTAACATCTTTTTTACTCTCAAAATTATCTCAAGTTGGACCAAAATTTATACGGTCACCCTTTGGAAGGGTAAAATATTCAGCTTGAATGAAGAATCTTCATAGAAATTTGTAGTTGCTGTTTCTTAATGAATTAAAATTGGGTTGACAGATGTAAAGTGAACTCTTCCAATCCTCATGAGGCAAAGACAGTGCCAAGTAATAGTAAAATCTCTAAACACCCAGGCAGACTATGATTCTTAGTATTCCTTGAAGTAGATAGTATCATATAATGGACTGGAATATAGGCGGAGTGATGTATTCCACATTAGGACTAGCCCCTAAAATGTCTTCAATGATCCTCTAATATTCTTTCTTTCCTTTTCTACTGCAGGGATGGGAATAATCCAGCTGAAGACTTGAAGGATTTAAAAGACAGTGGAGCCAATTGAGAGGATGGCCCAGGTCCCTGAATGACTAAAGGCAGATCAGCCCTGTGGACTATGACACATCAGTAAATAACTGTATTTTGTGTTACAGTGTAGGGTCTGTTTGTTACAACCTAAGGATTGCATACTTTCATTAATGTTCCATCCAAATTCCTCCCAGGAAAATTCATCCCAGAATGTTTCTCTGGCTGATTGGCTCTCCTCCTGTTCAACTCCCATGTGACATGGTAACATCTTGGTTTGAAAGCTTTCGCAGGATTAAAGAATGTGCTTGCCATTAAACCAATGGGTTATGAAAATAAGTGGTGTCTTTAGGTGCATGGATGAGTAGATATGCATTTGTCCTTTGGGCTACTTTTGGATTATGTTCTTTTTTTAATATATATTTTATCGATATTTTACAGAGAGGAAGGGAGAGAGATAGAGAGCTAGAAATGTCGATGAGAGAGAAACATCAATCAGCCGCCTCTTGCACACCCCCTACCAGGGATGTGCCCGCAACCAATGTACATGCCCTTGACCGGAATTGAACCTGGGACCTTTCAGTCCGCAGACCGACGCTCTACCACTGAGCCAAACCAGCCTCGGCTGGATTATGTTCTTATTAAAAACACATTAAATAGGTAAGTACTATTAATAATATATGCCATCCATTATCTGTAAAGCATACATTGACATGTTAAGCATATAAGCATATACTGATATGCAAAACACTATGTTAAGTACATTTATAAACACAATCTTTATAGCAATGGTTTAAGATAGATAATTTATTAGTCCCATTTTACAGATGAGGACACTAAGGTTTAAAGAGCTTAGATTAACTTGCCCAAGGTCATTTGAATGGAAGTGGCAGAGTGAGGGTTTGCAGGCAGATGTACTGGATTCCAATATCTGGACTCTTGATTATTACATTAACCATAGTAGAGACCCTCATTTTTGGTCCATGGGTGCCTTAAAACTCAGCATTATTCCTGATGATTATGATTGACATTTCTGCACAGTCACTGTGCTCTGTGTTTTACTTGTGATAGTTTATTAAGTCTTCACAACCGTCATAAGAGACAGACATCATTACTGTCTGTCATGTGCATACATTGTGTACTTAGTAGCTACAGTCAGCACTCAGTGAATAGAAATCAGTGTCTAGCTCCCAGAAAAGGAATCTAGCCCTACAACACCTTGTGGGGACATTCTGTCAAAGAAAAATGTCTTGGGCACTGTAAGTCTTCCTGCTTCAGCTGTGCAGTCTGCAAGCCTTCTCTTCAAAGAAGCAAATGGAAAGAGAGAGGAAAAAAGTAGTGTGGAACCTTGCAACCTCCTAAGTTAAAGAACTCCCAAATTAAAGAAAGTGAGGACATTCATATTTTCTAAGTTGGATGTTCCCATTATATTAAGAAATAGGTTTTTTTTTTTTTTATCCCCTTCTGACCACTACTACCAACACACACACACACACACACACACACACACACACACACACACAGCCCTTTGCATTGCTTTTGCAAATCAACAGAGAACAAATTTTCTATGAAAGCGAGGCAAGGCTGGCCACAATGAATCTTCACATGGACTCAGAGCCAGGTGGGGAAAAGCAGCAGACACAGGATGGAGAGAGGGCAGCTGACTATTCTGGCTCTGCCTTCTCTACCACCAAAAGTAATGGGACGGGAATTAAAAAGAAGCGGAAAAACAAGACCCGAGACAGAAGGTAGGAGGAGACACTGGGGCAGCTCCAGCTTTCAGCAAGCCGGCTCGGTTCCACTTCCTTTTGATTGTCCAGGAAAGCTAAGAAAAGTAAAAACAGGGCTGTGAGTGCGTGAAAGCAGCCCCGTGGAAACCTGATGTGAAACAATCGGCCTGTGGGTCAATTGTGAAGGGCGTTAATGTGCGAGACCCCGATAAAGAGATTTGCAGGAATGGCTACAAAGCATTTCATATTTAAATACGGATCCCGGTTTGTTCTGCACAACAGTATAAATATAACTAAGGTGGGGTGGAGAATGAGATCTGGAAATCAGCCGATTCGAAGAAAGCCAACACAAACACACCAACGAAGGCAGCATTTCGCACGGCTTTTGTGCTCATTACCAGTTGTTGGCAGAAGCTCATAAAAACAGAAAAGGGTCATGAAACAGAGTGGTTGACATACTGTATACTCTGGTGGTGAGAGTGGTCATAAAGCATACTGTTTGCCTGGAACAGCCTTCTTGTGATGTGCCTTGATGTGCATTGCCTTTGCTGGACCGTGACCGTCTTGTGTTAGTGTGTGTCACGGTGGCAGTGACAGCCAGGAGGAGGGTAGTCCAGGAGGGCTCCATTTCCTTCAGCGTCTGTCTCATGACACAGGTCCGAGGGCAGAACTCCCTAACTTTGAAGACTTTTTAAAATTAGTTTTTTTTTTAATATACAGGGATTATATTTTAGCCTGTGTAGCAAATTCATGCTGCATGAAAGGGTATTTTATACTAGACGAGGCAGGCCATATAAAATTAAGTAAAGCTGGATCTGGGGCCGAGAAATATTTGGCAGAAATCCCTGGAAAACCACATTTAAACATTTTTAATATATATTATGAGGCAGAAAAGAATAATTATCTTCCATTGAAGTTCCCAAGTGAGAGAAATGTATTTGTTGAGCTCTTTCAAAGAAAACCATCTGTATTGCAAAACTGTCGTGTCTGGGATGATGTCCCCTCTGAGCAGGCTGATGGCTTGTGGCTTGTTTCTCAGAGAAGAAGCAGGCACCAACCCAGACATGACTCCACTATCTCATGAGACTGACACCTTGAGCAAGGTTTTTTCACCAAGACCCTTGAAATACTTGGCTTAGAAATGTCCAGAGTAAAGACCCTTGAATTTTGAGGGTATGATCCCATGGAGGGTTTGAGAATAAAACCCACCTTGAGCGACTGTCTCTCTACTTTATTTCTAAACTGAACTCTTGATTTGGAATAAATTGCTTCTCTCCTTCCTCACTTCTTTCTCCAGAGAGGGTAACCTATTATTGGAGGCACTCATGTGTGTCCAGACCCTTGCATTTCTGAGGCCAGTGTCTGATTTAGTTGAGGTTCCCTCAAATGGAGAGCCTCAGATGAGAATTTTGGAGCAAGTAGATTTTTTTTGTGAAGGGATCTCAGGAAGTACACTGAGGGAATGGAGTAGTGTGGGAGGGAAGGCAAGGGGAGAAAGCCAGTAAAGAGTTATGAAGGAATAGAACAACGCCATAGGGCTCAACCCCGCTGGGCATCCTCTGAGCTAACTGTGTAACCCAACTGAAAATTATCCCTTGGAGGATGAGGCTGCTCAGGCATGCATTTGCCAGCTTTGGTTCCTGTGTCAAAGGTTGCCCCTGAGGTGTTATCCTCTACCTGAGACTTTCCAGCCTGTCTTAGGTTGATAGATTTACAGCTAGAGAATAGCCTTGGACAGAGAGAGACAAGAACTGGTTCCATCTATATGGGAACTCTTTGCAGGCTCCCTTGGGGATAGGCCAAGTGGATTTTGGTGGCAACCTGGATCAGCTAGTCACCAACTGTGGCAATTAAGAAAAGCTTTTTGCAAAGTTCTTAGTTTTGATATGTCCTCCTCTGGTTTTTCCCCCTTAATGTGAATCTTCTTAGTTTTTGCAATAAATGGGTACCTATGGCATTTAATATTGTTAATTGCTGATAAAAGTGATAATTTAGAATTTAACACTTATTCAGCATTCACTTAGTGTCAAATGCCTTAACTTACTCAATTCAGCCCTTATTACATGACATAGATAAAAATGAACTCAAATTGTATTCTATACCTAAACATAAAAGCTAAAAAGTATCAAACCTAACACAGAGGCTAAAAACATAAAACTTCTAGAAGACATGTGGGAAAACCTCCATGACTTTGGCATAAGCAAAGTTTTCTTAGATGTGACTCAAAAACACTAATTTTAAAAGGGGAAAAATAGATTAAATATATGTGATCAAATTCAAACCCTCTGCTTTTCAAATAATATTATTAAGAAAATACATAGGCATGTCCTAAGAGAGAGTATTTGCAATAAACATGTCTGATGAATGACTTTTATGTATGATATATAAATGACACTTACAACTTAATAACAAGAAAACAGATAACCCCATGCAGAAATTGGCATAAGACTTGAACAGACACTTCAGAATAGAACTTAGATGTCTTGATTCCTGATGTTATGGGCTGAATGCTTGTGTCCCTCCAAAACTCATATATTAAAGTCCTAATGCTCAATGTGATGGTATTTGGAAATTGAGCTGTGGGGAGATAATAAGGATTAATGAGGTCATAAGGGTGGAACCCTCATCTGATGAGATTAACATCCTTGTAAGAATAGATTCCAAAGAGCTCCATCTTCCCCTGACTCCCTGACACCCCCTCCCCACTGTGAGGACACAGCCAGAAGATGGCTGGCTGTAAGCCAGGAAGAAAGCCTAACCATGCTGGCACCCTGATCTCAGACTCACAGCTTCCAGAACTGTGAGAAACCACATTTCTGTTACTTAAGCCACTAGGTCCATGGTTTTGTTATGGAAGCCCACGCTGACTAATATAGCCACTGAGCTCATGAAAAGATGTTCAACATTATTCCTCTTGAGGGAAATGAAAATTAAAAACACAGTGAGATATTACTACACATCCACCAGAATGATAAAGTTTAAAAGGTTGACAATACCAAGTGTTAGCAAGAATATGAAGCAAACTGAAAATGTCATACCTTGGTGGTGTGAGTGTAAAATTTCACAACCTCTCAGGAAAAAAGTTTAATGGATTCTCATAATGTTAAACATCTACTCTATGAGTCTGCAATTTGTTTCCTGGATATTTTCCCCAAAGAAATAAATAAAAACTTATGTTCACAAATGGTTTGTACATGTTTATGACAGCTTTGTTTATAATAGTCAAACACTGGAAATAAGCCAGGAAAATAGATAAAGACATTGTGACATGATTGTACAAAGCAATACAACTCAGCAATAAAAAGAATGAACTTCTGATAGATGCAACAGCATGGATAAATACTGAGCAAAATACACCTGGCCAAATAAAAAGTATACACTGTAGGTTTTATTTAATTGAATTTCTAGACAATATACAGTGATAGAAATCAGATCAGTGTTTGCCTGGGGCTAGAAGTGGTTTGACTGAAAAGGGACATCAGGAAACTTTTCCAGGGTGATGAAAATGTTGGATAACTTGATTGGGATGGGTTGTTATGCCATTTTACACATTAATCCAAATTCATGGAATGCTTGTGCATTTTATTGCATGTAAATTACACTTCATT